>MU280189.1:0-600000 GCA_022385635.1 Xylaria scruposa | reverse complement strand
AAGAACGCTTACCCACAATAAATAAGCAGCTGACAGGTGTTTCAACGCCAGGTGTCGTTGCTGCAGGTACGTCTTGAATCCTCCTTCACTATCCGTCTGGTTCCGGCGTAATACAATGGCTGACATCTTCGGATTTGGCATGTTCTGAATGTTTGTGCGGCTTGTTTCATATTATATAGACTGACTACGTTACGATACCCGCTTGCTGCAGAATTACCATGGCGTCGAGCGAAGTACAAGTCATACAATATCTAGTAGACACGAGGGCATTATGGCCGGCGGCCACTCAGACGAAAGACCTCGAGACCGAGGTAAGGCATACATTATAATTCTCGCCACACCTTGTTGTTCGGCACTGATACAAAAGACTAGGCGTCTCGTCCTCTCGCGCTGCTCACGCCGGAGGAACGAATCAAAGTGCTTAAGTTCTACTTTGTAGCTGACGCCAAGATGGCGCTGGCCTCTCACCTCCTAAAGCACTGGGTCGTGAGCAAGTACGCTGGCGTGTCGTGGTGGGAAACCAAGCTCTCATCCGACAAGAACGGGAAGCCTGTCTTCAAGGACGCCGCGGGACGGCAGCCTGTCGTGTTCAACGTCAGTCACCAGGCCGGGCTGGTCACGCTCGTGGCTGCCCACGGCTATGATGCCGCCAACGGAGGTGACAGCAGCAAGGTCGACATCGGCACCGATATCGTGTGCGTGAGCGAGCGCCAGCGCCGCGACCACCAGATGATCCGCACCGAGGGCTGGCCTAAGTTCGTGGACATGCACGCCGAGGTCTTCGGGCGCTCGGAGGCTGCATATCTTAAGACCGGGCTCACAGCACTCCCCGCGTATGCGGCTCTCCGGACCGAGGACGAAAGGAGGGATTATAAGCTCCGCGCCTTCTACACCCTCTGGTGCCTCCGCGAGGCCTACGTCAAGATGACGGGCGAGGCGCTGCTGGCGGAGTGGCTGGGAGATCTCATATTCCAGGGCTTCGAGCCCCCGGAGCCGGGCACGGCGTTCGCGCAGAGCAATGACGACGACCCGAAGCAGATTATTCGTAGACATGATGTCGTCTTCAAGGGCAGCAGAGTCGAGGATGCGAATATTTGCATCCGTTCGCTTGGCCCTGACTACATGACTTGCACGGCTGTGCGGACTCCAGAGCGGAGAGAGGACGCGCTGGGCTGGGAGTTGGGCCCGTATGGGTTCCTTACTGTTGATGAGATCGTGGCTCATGGTGAGGCTGCTTCGGCTTAAGGTTTTCTACCTTGATGGATCATATTATAACATTATACGCTACAGCTCGGGTCGTCTAGTCTAGATTTCTCGGCATTTTTCTGTCCAGTTGTTGCAGTTGGGTTTCCATATCCTATAGAGAGATGCTTGTTGGCTTGACAGTCTTAGCTACTAGGCTTGAGCATTCAAGTTGCTTTCGTAGGTTAGTCCTATATGCACGTCTGTTTTCAAGCGTTGTAATACTATAACAAATTCTTTTTAGTGATATAGAATTCGATCGGAGAAGTCGATGGAGAAGTCGATAGCGCCCCTCTCTGATAAGACCCTACTCTTAGAACTTCGCGTGGAAATATCATGGGGATGCTCTCGATAGAACTATGCTGACAGATCATAGGAATGATGCATAGGACTCACATCTTCACATTCATCTTCTTGCCACTACTATGACCCATAGTTTCTCCCTTAACTGCTGAAGTCGACTGTGCCGCTCGCGAACACTAGTACAACATAGGTAATTCCAAAGCATTTTTACTCAAATCCAAACTGCGTATTCGTACATGCAAGGCTGAGATTCCTGATGCGGTGGGGAGGAGTATACTTCGTGTGGCATGTCTTACTATGGGCCGTCCTACTTAAGGAAAAATGGTATACTTACTGTTACGCTACAACCCACCACTAACCTGTAGGGGGTTCGAGGCCATGCTAAAACGACCCATTTACCCCTGGATGTTGGTAATGGGCTGAAGAGGGGTCATTTCTGATTGGCGGACTACGGGCTGGACATGGCGGGGGCCACTGGATCGGCGCCTACCTGGCTCGTTTGGGTAATTCGTTGTCGAGAAGTCGCTACAGATTTATCGTACTACCTATGGGACATGTTTCTCCCCCACCCTTAGAGCTGGCTATTGTGAGTGCGCAGCAACGGATCGGGAAAAAAACGTCATCTGGTAACCACCGCCAACTGCTGCGGGAAAATGTTGGTCTGTCTTCTTCTTCAACTCCCTAATTAGCTCAACACCTGGATTACCTCAACGTTCTTTATATGTTTGTGTACGCGTCCTTGCAAGCATTGCAGCGCAACATAGTGAGCCCTATCACCGACCAACTCCCCGCCACACTCCGTATTCGTGTCATCCTCTAGAGTTGCTCTCCTCCATTAACTATAGACTGCCTTCGTTTCGCAGCGTCTCGACCGTGCTGCATCCCGTGTCCCCTCTTCCGCTTGGACCCATCGAACATACATTATTATTCGATAATTATGTGGCAGCCCGAGCGTAACTAAGTCTACCTAGCCGACCACATTCGTTAGCCTCTAAACTTACTATTTTTTTTTTTTTTTTTTTGTTTTTGCTATCGTGGCTCTCTATATCAAAACCGCCCAGTAGTGCTGTGAACACGCTAGTTTGCAGTAAGCATGTCTGAAGCGGGAGATAGGTAAGCAAGAAATCCCAACGCTTATTGGTTGTTGCGCCCCAGCAAAGTATATCTTTAGACTGGGCTCTACATTGGCACCAGATTACCCAGCAGTTGTGGCACTGTAATGCTTGTGTAGAGTATCAGCATCAGCATCAGCTTCAAGCAAGTCGCGGGCTAATCGTCACTCAAGCCAGCACAAGAGGTCCAAATCAGGGGCCCTGTCGCTGCTTCGCCGGAAGGACAAGGAACCCCGTAATGACGACGACGCCGTCTCCGAAGACGGTTCTCACACCTCCGGCCTAGCCTCACGCCCTACTACATCGACCTCCCCGCCAGCCGCTCCCCGGAGCTCCAGGATGTCTGTAGGTCGAGTACCCTCACGCGAGCCTACGCAGCCGGGCCCCGTTCTAAATACATCCCGCTCCAACGCGATGCTCGCTGATAAGGGCACATCCCTCGAACAATCCGTCCGCAAGTTTAGAATCGTCGAGGCTCTGCGAAGCGGCAACACCGCTGCTATATCGAAGGCGATCCGTGAAACATGCGAGAATGGGCCCCGTGCCAGTACGTCGTCTTTCAGCACCGCAGCTGGCCCTACCCCACTGGAAGACACGACGGTGCTGCACCTGGCCATTCAGTGCGCCGAATACGATGTTGTGGAATATGTGCTCTCCAATGGTACAGGTTACATTGATGTGAATGCGCGGGACAAGGACGGAAATACTCCCCTTCACGTGGCCGCAGCCCAAGGGCGCGGTCCCATTGTCCGACTTCTGCTAGAACAAAAGGATATCAACGACGCCATTTCTAACAACCAGGGAAAACTGCCACTCGACGTGGCGAGAAATCCCGAAATTTTCCAGCAACTCCAGCTTTCTCGAACATTATTTGTCCAGGATAAAGTGAAGCAGGTCCAGGACCTTGTGCGGAGTGGCGCTTATGAGATGCTCGGTCAGGTTCTTGAAGAACCTCGTGTCAAAATTATTCTAGATATCAACAGCGTCGAGCTACCGTGTGAGCCCACTACTGTCCAATCAGGAGGCACCCTTTTGCATGAAGCCGCTCGCAAGAGAGACACGAAACTCATACAGGCATTGCTACTTCATGGTGCGGATCCTTTCCAGCGGGACCGCAAAGGCAAACTGCCTCAACATGTGACCAATGACGACATAACTCGCGCGATGCTCAAGAGATCGCCAGCTGCCGTAGCTGCACAGCGAGGTATTCAGGAGAAGGCCGTGCTCGGTCATGCAACTTCACAGGCGGGGCCGGTTGCTACTGCTGGCGATACACTCTCTGGGAGAGATCCTCAGATGAAGGGCTACCTGAAAAAGTGGACCAATTACCGCAAAGGTTATCAGTTGCGGTGGTTTGTATTAGAGAACGGTGTCTTAAGTTACTACAAGCATCAAGACGACGCCGAAAATGCTTGTCGGGGTGCCATTAGCATGCGTATCGCTCGATTGCATATGAGCCCGGAGGAGAAAACCAAGTTTGAAATCATAGGTAAATCTTCAGTCAAATACACACTAAAGGCGAATCACGAAGTGGAGGCCAAACGATGGTTTTGGGCATTGAACAATGCGATCCAATGGATGAAAGACCAAGCCAAACAGGATGAGCGCCAGAAGGCACAAAGTGCCGAAATGCTGAGACAAGCGAGAGACAACCTCGGAAAGCCTAGCGACGCATCTACCTCAGACCTGCATAGTGAAGCTGCGAGTACCGGCGAGCCACGGAGCAGCATGAACTTGACCCGTCTGCCGTCTGCTAAGCAATCTGTTTCGCGCAACGAGCGTGCTAGCGTCGCCGGTAGTGTAGACGATGAATTTGTCGACGCTGATACGAGGGCGCACAGCAATGGGGGCCGAGGCGCTCCTACTGACGTGGATGACGAAGACGATGAGGAGGAATATGTCGATACTTCCAGCCGGGCTGAGGTACCCAGCGCTACTAAGGATGCCTTCAATATAACTGCTCAATCTGCAAGGCTGCAATTAGACACGTTGGCGCAGGTGAGCGCAGCATTACAGGCCGAAGCGAACCGTAACCCGACCCTGTCTCTAGTTGATCCAAAAGCGGCCCAGGCACTTGCCACATATGACTCTGCCCTCAAGAGTTTGAAGGGACTTATGGGAGACCTTCTGAGAATTTCCAAAGATCGCGACGCTCATTGGCAGTATAGACTTGATCAAGAAATCGAGATGCGACGTATGTGGGAAGAGAGCATGGCTAAGGTAGCTGCCGAGCAGGAAGTTCTAGAGGCGAGAGTTGGAGAAGCAGAAATGAAAAGGAAGATGGCCAAACGTGCCCTGCGAGAGGTTATGGAAGAAGGCCGTCCGATTAGCCGTAGCAGTTTACATGAAGAAGAGGCTGACACCCAGGAAGAGGTGCTCAGGGACGGCCGGAAGTCGCCAACAGCCGTATCTCGCAAGACAACTGCTCTATCTAAACTTCTAGATATCTCGGAGGACTCGGAGTCGGAGCAGGAGGAATTCTTCGACGCCGTTGATGCCGGAGAGGTTAATGTGGAGCCTATGCCTCCTTCAGAGGGGATGCCATTGACTGGTTCTGGCCAAGACATTGTCGTCTCGGGTACGGATATCAGCAGCGCTTACAAGGGCTATGAAAATGGTGTGAGAACAAGACTTAAGTTAGACGAAGATAACAGACCAAGGGTTGGTCTATGGGTAAGCTGGGATTCTGTCGTCATTCTCATTCCCCTGATCTTTTACTGACTTGTACTATAGGGAATTCTCAAGTCGATGATCGGCAAGGATATGACGAGGATGACTCTCCCGGTCTCTTTCAATGAACCGACTTCTTTATTGTATCGAACGGGTGAAGACATGGAGTACGCCCATCTTCTAGATCTTGCCGCTGATCGAGCAGATTCAGCCGAACGTATGCTTTATGTTGCTGCTTTTGCCGCGAGTGATCTCGCTTCGACAATTGGACGTGTGGCAAAGCCATTCAATCCTCTCCTGGGAGAGACTTTTGAATATGCAAGACCAGACAAAGGCTATCGCTTTGTCATTGAACAAGTTAGCCATCATCCTCCTGTAAATGCCTGTCACACAGAGGCAGCGCAGTGGACGTACTGGGGAGAAACCAATATCGACTCAAGGTTTATGGGGAAATCGTTCGATTTCGAACACCTTGGTACATGGTTCCTAAGGTTGCGTCCTAAGGCTGGTGGGAAGGAAGATTATTACACATGGAAGAAGCCTAAATCGCAAGTCGTTGGTATCATTACGGGAAACCCGGTGGTGGACAACTACGGTCTCGTGGAAATCAAGAATTGGACTACTGGAGAAGTCTGCCACTTAGATTTCAAACAGCGAGGCTGGAAAGCATCGAGCGCCTACCAGCTATCTGGCAAGATTCTTGATGCTGATGGTCGTCCGCGCATCAGCATTGGGGGGCGCTGGAATTCGAAGATCTACGCTCGTTTGACACCCGGATACGAGGCAAAGGTTGAAGAGCCTCAGGAGACAACAGGCAGCATAAGTGACCCGAGCCGAGCTTTCGTCATCTGGGAAGCGAATGAACGACCGAAGGGCATTCCGTTTAATTTAACGCCCTTCGTTCTCACCTTCAACCACATAGATGATAATCTCACGAAATACATTGCCCCAACAGACTCTCGGTACCGTCCTGACCAGAGAGCAATGGAGGATGGCGAGTATGATTTCGCGGCGTCAGAGAAGAACAGGCTCGAAGAAGCGCAGCGAGCCAGGAGAAAGGTGCGACAACAGGAAGGAGAAGAATTTATGCCCGCATGGTTCGAGAGGGCTGTATGCGAGGTTACAGGCTTGAAGTATTGGAAGTACAATGAGCAATATTGGAAACGGCGCGAGCAGTTTGGTAATGGTGACAACAGTGCATGGGAAGGACTGGAACCTATCTACTCATCTCACGAATAAGGCCACGTGATTAGCTCATCGTGGATCGAAAAACTGTCAAAGCAGCCTTTATATGCCGTCTTCGACAGAACGCACCCTAGAACAAAGTTTGTATATCTAGTAGTAGCCAGCACATGCATATCAAACAGTCTATACAATCCATAATGCACCTTTAATCACACTGAAAATCAACCACGGGATAAATCATGTTGAACGAAACTGAATCTACCGAGAGCCGGTAGGCAAACCGATCTCTCGGTACTTCGCTCGAAATGCTGACGCGGTAAAGGGGACTCAGCATTCATCCCCTTCTTCACAGGATAACGACCAATAGCACTGACAATAGCCGGATCATAAGCAAGCCAGGTCTGTCACAAGACAAGCTGTTGAACCAACGTCTGGACTTACGGATGTCTTAATAGCCTATGCCGCTTTGACTGCCATGTGTAATAAATGCCGACGGCATTGGGTTTTAATGAGCTTCAGATTCCGTGTAAATCTCACAACAAAAAGCTTAGATCTCAAGACCCACCCAAGACACCGAGCCTCGGTAAAACCTCTTTAGCACCCTAGTATCCATGTTCTGATACTAGTGGATCGCCTGATCGCGAAACCCGTTCGACCGCGACATCGCGAATGACGAAAGATAAGTATATTGAAGTACTTTTATTATCCTTGATACTCACAACGAAAGTTGGGAGCGAGTTGGATCAAAAAATCAAAAGACACTTGGACTGCCAAGAAAACGAGAGCTCTTAGCGCCGGTTACTTACTCATGTTTTGTTGCTTTTGTCTGACACAAGTTTCTCCTGAGTTGTTTCTGGTCAAAAATTATAGTGAGCAGCATTCTTCGTCACTATCTACAACGAGCTCAGCGGATAAAGCTGGCGGAATAGTGATTAATAATCACATCACAACCCCTTGGCCATGTCTGCAGGTCGCCCAACCCTCGTCAAGCCCCCGCCGTTAGACGCGTCCAAAGCGCCCATTGAGAATGCGCTTGAGTTGACCGACCTGAGCATAATCGGCCCTGTAGGTTTATTCTGTCGCGAATGCCCGGACTTACATGTCACGGATGATCTTGACTTTGCTAATGTAAGACATTTAGGATCTGTTCACAAATACTCGTGAGCTGTGGCACCCTCCAGGGGCGAGAGGCTTGTATGGCGGGTGTATTATTGCGCAGACACTTGCTGTATGTGACCCCTTTTCTTATGGTTATCGAAGTATGGCATATTGGGAATCCTGGTCTCTATAAGGGGCGAGAGACTGAAAACCTAGGAGCCATGAGAGGATACTATCGCAGAGCGGAAATAGCTTCTCGACGCAATGGAATTTGAATGCCTGGTGAGACTAACTCTCTTGATAGGCAGCGCAGCGCACCGTACCACCAAATTTCACAGTACACTCGTACCACTGCTTCTTCGTGCTCGCAGGCGACTCCAGCGTGCCAATTCTATACCACGTAGAGCGGGTGCGCGAGGGCCGCTCATTCTGCACTCGGACGGTGCAGGCGCGGCAGAGAGGACATGCCATCTTCACGGTGACGTGCTCGTTCACGCGGGACGGTAGCGGCGGGGAGCAGACGGTGTCGCACGCGGCGCCTTTTCCCGAGGGCGTGTCAGTGCCTCCCGAGGGGTACGAAGAGCCGACGCTGGGCGGAGCAGAGAAGTCGCCCTTCGAGCACTTCAAGTGCCCGCGCAACGACTTCGACGTGCCACCTGAGAGGCGCAAAATCTGGCAATGGGTGAGAGCCCGGGGCAAGATCAGCGAGGAGGGCGGCCACCAGGCGCATCTCAGCGCGCTGGCGTACATGAGCGACTCGTACTTCATCGGTACCGTCTCCCGCATCCATCGCCTCTGGCGCTTCCCATTCAGGCCCGAGGAGATGGACCATCTGGAGCCCGAGGTCAGGGCCCATATCAATAAGCTGAACGATACCGAGGGCGCCGGCACCCTCGAGGCGATGCGCCATCGGCCCAAAGTCGGGATGATGGTTAGTCTCGATCAGTAAGTCATCATCCGTCACACGTGATTTCATCTTTATCTCATCTCACTCATCCTTCCGTCTCAACTTTTGGGGTGAGAGGGGAAAAGTGGATGCGGAATGCATCGGACTTTTGTTGTTAACGTACATGCTTTCCAACGCGCAGCTCGATATACTTCCACAATCCGAAAAAGGTCCGCGCCGACGAATGGATGTTCACCGAGATGGAGAGTCCTTGGGCCGGCGACGGCCGTGGCGTCGTCATGCAGAAGATCTTCAGCAGGGACGGCACGCTACTCGCTACCGCCATCCAGGAGGTGAGTCAACAGAACTTTTTCCTTTGATTTCTATGGGACTGCTTATACCTATCGTCCTACCGTCGATCCCCACTTGTCTCCGGCTTCATTTTCCTTCTCTATTGAAGGAATAATTCTCGTTCAGCTTGCATAGTCTCACAACAGTAGCCTTGGCGCGGCTTTCTATCGATCCGGGCTGAGCTGAGAGCGCACGAGAGACATACATATACTGACCCGATTTTCTGGGTGATTGTAGGGTGTCGTCCGGTTGAAGCAAGACAAGAAAGAGCAAGCTCCGAAACTGTAACTTATGTTGCGCCACTTTAAGCGGCACATGCATGTGATGCGGGCTCGGAGCAGTGTACTTGGGAATAAGGGGCGTACGATACAGAGCCTCGGATGGGCAATAGACGGTACGGATTCATGGCGCATCATCACTTTTCACTTACTGTCGTTGTATGAAACCCCTATATATTTTATTTTGCACTAGAAACTACATTTATACTATACTTCAAGAGGTGGAAGTAGAAGTGGAACTTCGGAGATAGATGGTTGAAGAGTCGGTAGGATGACCCAGACACTTTCAGATTAATACCCGTATAATTAGACATATTCTAAACTCATATATCAAAGCTCGAAGGCCTCTTATCTACATTAGAAGCAAGGCAACGAAGGAATGGCAACATAGCACTGTTGCATCTACTGGTTAGCTGCTAGCGCCGCTGTTCTCTAGGTTTCCATGTTGATTAGCAATGTGCCGCCCATCGAGATAGTTGCATCATCCATCGCGGATTAATTCCCTCTTGAGCAATCAGCATATGCGCGCACAACTAACAACAACTTTCCGACCCAAGGTTACAAGCAAGGAAGGGGCTGGGGCGGCGCCTTTTAAAGACGGTTCAGGACCGAGTGGGAATGTGTTAGTGAGGCTCGACAGATCAGCGAGATGAGCTTGACGCTCTGACACGGCGCAGTTGTCCCTTGGCGTCAGGTCTGACATTATATACGGGGTTTGCAAATATCAGTAGTACCTATGATGTGATATTGGTAGGGCGTGCTTCTGAATCTGACGTGCATCGCGTTGCATGAGACGCTGTGACGGACAGGACATATCATTGTTGTCTTGGGGTAACAGGCGAGGCGGGTATCAGAATCGATGTCAGTAGATCTAACACCAGAAACGGAAAAAGGTGGTACTCAAACCCCATGCACTGAAGTATGCATCCAATGAACATAGTATCCGAGCATTATCTCATCGTTTGATTGGATGCATCTAGATGTGCTTGGACCTCAGTACTATCTACTTCCGTTTCTGGTGATAGACCTACTGACATCAATTCTGATATCCGCTTCGACAGGTTCTACTCTTGACGCAGGCCACAAATTGGGATTAGCGCTGTTGCTGCTTTTGCTCAGGCTCAGTCGAATGCATCATGGATATTTTTATGTAAAGTGAAAAGGCCTATAAAACGGTTCGTAAAACGGATGTAGCCTTCCGATCCGTGACAGCACAGCCTAGGATCAATTCGGCCCAGTACGGAATCAGACTACGTATACGGACTTGTGCGATAGTCGAACCAGTATTTTCGACTCACAAACGATGGAAGTCCCTAAAACCACAACTTCGACAACCTACGCTGTATCACGCTCACGTGGCAAACGGCAGGGCGAGTCCCCCTATCTCAGCAGACTTAGAGAAAAGAGAAAGTCAGCTGGAAAGGCGAGATCATCTGATGACTCCGAATCCGAAGAGGAGATAGAACCGGGTAGGTTCTCGAGATTGTTCTACGTACTACCAATTTGCTTAGTAACTGGAAAGATGCCGTTATTTTGCACAAACTGTTCAGTCGCAAGGTCGTACTACGTCCTAATAATACCGTCGTCAAATCCGGGAAGCGCATTCCCATAGGAGAAGCGAAGGCGCTGGAAATCGCCGTCAATGCTGGACTCCCAGCTCCCAAGGTCCACAAGACAGACACAGCTCCCGATGGCCAAAATCATATATATATGGACTACATCCAAGGACAAACCCTCGAGGTGTTATGGGCCGACATGTCGATTGACCAGAAAACAGACATCGCCCAGCAACTTCGAGGGTTACTTGAAACTATGAGATCTGTGGACCGCTTGTGACGGGACTGGGATACGTGACACACGATTATTTTCTACGTACCACTCACCACCGTGTTATGACGAGGCTGGCTTCAACAAATCCTTATTGTCATCCCTCCATAAGAACATACCACCTCTCGTGAAGGAAGCGATCTCGCGGCGTTTGCGAACTGATCATCGCATTGTTCTCACACACTGTGATCTCATGCCTAGAAATATCTTGGTTCGAGACGGGAAAATCAGTGGACTTGTGGATTGGGAAGACAGCGGGTGGTACCCAGAATACTGGGAGTACGTCAAGTTCTTCCAGCACCCTGCTGAGAAGGACTGGAAACAGTACGCTGAGCACATTTTCCCCCAGTTGTATCATGACGAGTTGATTTCATGGCACAATCTCAGTGGCAAAACCCGTAGGTACAATAGGGTAGCTAGTTTCATTACCGTCCCGAACCATAAGTCATCTATCTACTCCCAAGTCAATAGAAATCGTCCCTATGCCAGAGATTCATCCTCAATCTTCATCGTTGCCTCAATCATCCCATCCAGACCCGAGTGATATTGCTCTTCGCTCAGATGATCTTTATGATATCTTGCTACGGTTTGTGCCAACGTTTAAAACGGTCATTCTCTGTCTTTTACGGTTGATTCACGGGTTAAGAGTTGTGCAAATTCGCCTTTCGTAGCTTATCACCCCCAGCCAGGGCTCAGGCTAAAAGCGGCGTCGCTCAGTTGAGATATCTCACGGGTACGAATCGTAGTGTTATGTCAGTCAGGCAGGCAGGAGTTCCGGAGTAGACTTCCAGTCAGGAATTCCTATAGCTCATTTACACTAGAAAGGCATGATTATCAATCTTTGGAGCACCCTATTCGTAGCCTGCAGCTTAGTCCCTTGTTCATAAGGGTGTACTATGTATAGCGTGGTATACTTAAGTTCGTTAGACTAGGCATTAGACTGAACGCCCCCAATGTTGGGATCATTAGGAATTTAAATTGCTGCATCTAGATTCCAAAATCATGCATTTGCGCATTCCGTCCATGTTAGATGAATTGTTGCACTTTAAGGCTCGGTAAGGCTTGCTACCTAGCTTGGTGAAAATGGTGGGATTCCAGAAGCGAAGCTCGCACTTACTGCCGAGGGGGGGGTTACGGCGGGGTTCTAAATAGTCTGACTGTAATAGCTAAAGCTACAGTAGGTAGTTACAGTATTTCCTAGGGAGTGTGAGGGCCACACCGAGAGTTCATAAGGCGCCCTGCAAAGTGTAAGCAGCGCAGCAACAGCGCTGTACAATAAGCAACCTGCAGTAGCAGTAGCAGGCTGCTCATCCTATTCCGTTTAAAGCCACTTGAAGCGAGATGATCCTTGACTGAGCCCCGATGTTATATGTCTTGTTGTTTCTACCTACATATCGTCCATCGACATCGATTGTAAACACATTAGTAAACGCATAGTTCGGTTTCCGGGGTCTGGTTCTAAATAATGGTAGATGTGTACTATACCTAGCCAATTATGAGATGTTGCGAGAATTATCATGCAAAATGGTTCTGAAAGGATTAGAACCCCAGGGGGTTTAAGAGTACGGTCGCATGACATTTGGTCTGGCCGTCTGGGTTCAGTTGGTTGGTTAGCTATGTTGTCCTTGATGAAACCATTTGATGTATGCCCATGGCGCCAGCAGCTGGGCGTTTCCAATGCCCAGGTCTATAGTCGTAAATCGTATTCAACGGCGTATCAGAGCGTATTCACAGTCTTCTACCTCGGCACGATCTCCACTGAGCCTGGCTGAATATGAGTAAACTCATTGAGTGGTGTGACGTGGAACTATGCCGATTGGCGAATCGACGACATGGGCCAAGTCAGTTGGGGCAGGACAATAGGAGCTGACAGCTCGCAGCGAATGCAACCTTCTACATAGAAAGTCCTATCTTTCGCGAGCGAGAGCCTTTTTGAAATCTTGGAGTTCATAGGTCGACCAATTTGATATAGTAACATGCGGGTGCATTGACATCAGTCGAGCAAGGGGTCAGAATATTGGCCTCTATTTACTATAGTATCGATGAAATTATCATGCACGGGTCAGACATGTGCCGCGGACAAAACATATACTAAAACGCACACCTCTCACCCTGGACTATGGTAGGAAGTCGTGTGACGCAGCAAGGACGATGTGCAATTCTCATACCATGGTAGAAGACTCAAGGGAAATTAGTCTGACAGGTTGGAGAGGACGTGAGGGTATTTTTCGAGCATGTCGAAGCCAAGGATAGACCCACGCGGGATTGAGGAAAAAACGTGTTGCCAAGACGGCTTAACCCTTGGCTTCTTCCTACAATACTGTTATTAATACATACTCCGTCCCAGCTTCTAGTGTTTCCGTGTCCGGTCGGAGTACGGAGTTTGATGGAGTACAATCCTCAGTAGTTTAGGGATTTAGACCACCATTTAATTTCCTGGGCATTACTGAGCACCACGCCAGTATTTTTCTTTTGGCTGGCGACCCTTTAGCTTCGTCATCTTAAGGGCGCAGCCTATCAGAACATCGCTACTTTGAGCTAAAGTTGAAACCCCCATTGGCGTAAACTGTAAAAAAAAAAAAAAAAACATTGTTTCCCTCTCAGGCTCTGTTGCATTAGGTAGTCAAGCACCAGTTATAGTGTTAGGCAGTTGTCGGAAATAGCATGGCCTGGTCAGACAGCGGAATTAATCAACGGGCATTGTGCGGAAGCAGCTATCACCGACAATAGGCTAGGTTATATCACTGCACGCTTGAAAGATCCGGTATCTTGGCTCCGGTTTGAGGTTGTAAAAGGCTCATCACCTGCAAGTAGGAGTCATGTTTGAAATGAAGTTGGAGTTGCAATGTGAATAAACCGAAGAGGCGAGGCTAGAAGTGTATTCTTGTGCGGTTGTACAATCGCGAGACCGATGACACGAACGAGATGCTAGAGGCCATTTAATTATTTTGTTCCGACCTCTTATTTGGCCTCCTTCAGTGGGACAAATAACGCTGAGAGTCAGGCGGATGGGGAAATCCTGATTCTCTATGCTCGGGTTCTATTCGCAAGGACTTCGGGACGCGAGAATGACCCGCCAGTCCGCTACCGAGCCCCGATCGGCTGGAACAGCCAGGAACTTAGATGATTCGACCCTTGGCAACGGGTATTGTAAGAGTCATGACTTGAGCTTGATAGGGGTGTTTCATGAATATAGGCAGAACAATCTACGAAAACCGTAGTAATGATCTCACAAGATCACTGATGAGAATTTAAAAGCTTCATCATTTAGTTATCCACTGCTCGGTGGTGAAAGAAGATTCTCGGAGCCGGCGCGCATATCTCGACCCTAAACGGCTACCAGATGCTCAAAAATCCCCTAATGCACATGTGTTATACGACTAAAGCGATTGATAGCCTTAGTTTCATCCGTCTATCCTCATCTCACATTTCCTAACTCGTATATTCTCTTGCAACGAGGTTGTGGGATTGTCATGATGACGGGCTGGTAGGGTTACCAGCTGTTGTCATCATTAGTGCATATCGAGAATGGCACTTGGGTGGGCCTATCTAGTTTAGTGTAGCGTAGGTCTGGCGATGCCGAACCCGAAAGCTCATGTGGATAGATGATAGCTCACGATGATGAGAGATACTATGTATGTCTCATCAGCCTAGCCTATAGCTTTAGCTCGTGATGATTCATAACTAGTCGGTCGACTAAATCCGCCAGTTTTTCTTTCATCAGCATTTGGAGAGACTTGTAAATGGGGGCAAAAATGGCCATGAAAGGATTATTAGATAACCTTGATGGTACATGCTACAAGGATTCCAGCGAATGAGTTTTACGGCCAGGCTCCGCACACCATTTTCCCTTCTGGGCAATAAGCCTACATAACGCTTTACCATTATAGATTTCATATGCCGTTAGCAATGCCCTTTAACATTTTATTCCACCTGGCATAGTGCAAAGTATGTTGCACTGAGTGTCATGTCAAAGTTATGGAATCGGACTTTGCCAATCGGCCGCGAGAAAACACCGCATCGCGCCCGGAGCCTTGGTAGGTAAACTGTAAAGACGCACGCGAGACCGGAAACATTCTATCCCGCTATACAGGCTTGTAATCTTTGAAGGCGTTGGTGGAAGTAACAAATGGGGTTTTTTTGGTTCCGGGTCTCGGTGAGCAATAGGACCTATCACGCTGCAATGAATTATGAAGGTATCATTAAACAAACTTTACACATCTTCGTATGGCCAGCTGAGCTCTACCTTTGCTCGGAAGGGATCAGCCAAAAGAATATTTTTGGGCTTTTGTGCAACACTCTAGCATAACAAGTGAAAGTGTTACCGCAAAAAGTACACGCACGTACCAACTAATCGCTCTTCGAGTGGGTGGAATGGATGGAATCTTACTGACAGGCTGCCCCATGGCTGGCCCAGCCCGTCGGCCACCTTAGTCGCCGTCAAAGTCCCAAGGTATTTGCATGTATTCTCTAGTCACTCTAGTCACCTCTTGTCCCCCCTCCTAGCTTGGCTGTTTTCAAGGGTTCCATGGACTGCTAGAAGAGCCAAGTATTGCGTAGTCACTCTATTGTCATGGCATTGCGCCGCCCCGTTGGCGTATCCTCGGATCCAACGCAGCTAAAGATGGGTAGGAATCTACGTGGTTTGACGGGGATTTGATATAAAGACGAAGCCACCGGCTTCTCAGCAGTGGCTTTCTCTCTTTCAACCCTCCTTTGTTGAATCTCTCCCGTTACCATTAGTTACGGCTACAGAGTACTTATACCGTGTATTCCAAGATAATTCGGCGCCTCTGCTCGACAAACAACAGCAGTTTCGACGATCCGAACTTCGGTCTTGAGCAATAATTCTAGCGTATCGACGGCGCATACCAACACAGGTCCGATCAACTTGACCAGTATCACAACTTTCCGCTCTAGGGGAGCTTACTGTTGGGTACCCTGTTCGTTTTGAGACTCATTATAACCCTTGGAAACTTGGAGCTACCGGAATCGACCTCGTCAGCACCAGATTTGACCCACATCTCGGACATAAAGCGACTCGCCGATCCATCTCCATAACCCCTCGGGCCCTATTTCGCCCTTAAGCAAAAGTTGCCGGGCCTAATAATAATAAGAGGAGCATCACATAATCGTCACAATAGTGATGCATCTGAGCATTATTAATCCCCTCTGAGAAATCGCTTTGTGTTTACCGATTACTTTTTGATTTGTCTCTCCCACCGACCCATTTACCTATTCTTGCATCACCCGAGACTTGCTTTTAAAGATTATCACTGGTTCACAGAGCCCTTACCCTTCCTATCTTGCCTTAGTTTCGACCTTCCACCATCTGTATAAGTGACAACCCAAAATGGAAAGTGGCATACCGACACCTCCCATAGAAGAAAACAACATGAAGAATTCAACGACACAAGCTCCCACACGGAGGAGTACAGCACCTAATACCAAGTCTGTGAAGCCGATAAGTCGTGGGACAAAGCGATCGGCTACTCATTTGGCCCATTCTCCTGTTCGCGATCATGTACCACTCTCACCTCATGGTACTGATAATAGACACAAGCGAGTATGGAAGGCTTGTGAACGTTGTAGAATGAAGAAAACAAAGGTTGGTTCAACCACAAATTAAGTTATTGCACAGTGCTTACATTCCGAATAGTGTGACGGAGAGTTTCCTTGTAAAAGGTGTAAAGATGATGGACTGGTATGCACAGCCGGAACTCGAAAGAAGACAGAATACAAGCAATTACCTAGGGGGTATGGACACCATCCTCGGCCATGTTGAAGATAAACTAACCTAGCAATAGCTACGCCGAAGTCCTAGAGAATACCCAGTTTGCATTAATAGCGACAGTACATAAACTTTATGCCATGGTTAGGAACGGGCAGTCGTGGGACTTGGGAGAACCAGAACTCAACGACAGAGGTCAACCGATTATTCACAATATCGCGACTAAGCTCGGATGCATACGACCCAACGCCGACGCCGACCTGCCCCCTCATTCAGTATTTCCGGAGGATGAAGCTGGTTTAACGAAATTGGCAGCGGAACTAGAGGTTCAGCAACTGGACAGAGAAAGAGAAGCTCAACCAGTAGAGATCAAATGCGAAACAGAAACAACTTGCTCCCGGACGGAACGAGCAAGTTCTTCAGAAATCGACCATTCAGATTTTGAATATGATTATCGAAAAGCACTCATGAGTGCCCAACAACAGAATCTTCAGACCATGTCACCCCAAAGCTTTACTTCCTCATATACCGAATTTGAGCCGAGTTCGATACATAGCGACGTCGACCCTTCAGCGAGCCTCTTCGCCGTTCAGTCCCCGACAGCGCCGACTTCTTATCCAACCTGGCATATGAATAGACCTCCATCGATGAATGTTCCGCCGCAATACGCACAGCCAATGGATATCAATATGGCAGAAATAATGTTAAGTCAAGGCTTAGTCGAATCCGAGTTTGGTACAATTAAACCTCACATGATCAATGTGCCCAATCCAGAGGTCATGTTGGGTGTTGGTGATCCAATGATTGCATATCCTGGCTACAATAATATGGATTCGCTTCAGTCTGTATAGTTGCTTGCCTTGGTGGACACAAAGCACCAAGAAATACACGCTTCCAATAGAAAGAGGAGGGCATATGTCTTACAACATTTCACACGACTCTTGCCATACTCTAGCCATGGCACTCACGAACAAGGCGCGGCGCTTGGGTGGATTCAACACATTATTCCAGTTTACAAGGATAGAGGGACAACTGCTGGGAGGGGTTCAATCAGACACGTGTATAACGAAGAGTTCGGGGGGGTCGATGCATCACTGGCGTTGTTGGGCGGTACACTGAATGGTAAATGTCTCGCGCAGATGTAAAGGGTCATCAACACACCCATACTTGAGCAAAATGTTGGCCAAATAATTACTATTAATTACTGGGCGTGAGTAACAGATACTTGCGTCCAACAAGCCACACACCTATACTCTTCAATTGGTGATCTATCGTGACATTTCTGAAGCCTACATGATAGCTATTTGGAATTGCCATGTGCCGCGTACTGCGTACGCGAATACGGGGGTCTAGCATTTGTATTAGAATATTGTCACCTCAATTCCCTTGCTCGATCCTTACATGCTCTTACATGCATGCCAAAGCACCAGAATGTACTGATCAACGTTCAACCCATCAGCGGCCATAATGGCCGTTCTCTGTGCCCTAATCAGCAGTGATTTTATTCTTTTATCCCGGCTACTAATCATTAAGAACCCTGCAATCCCGCTCTCCGCTCTCCGCAATTTGTGCTCCGAAACCCGCAGATATTCAAAATCCGTGGTAGGTATTTACGAACAGCAGGCCTCGCATAAGACGTGGTAATGAGCGCGAGCGTCACACGAGGGGCGAAGCTACCCTAAAACGTCTGAAATAGCTCAAGGATAAACAATTGAAGTATACAGGTGCAACCATTCGCCCTGCTGACGAATCGACTGTCCGCAGTTGATGATACTGTTACACTCGGCACACAGTGATCCATTATGCCATCATCCCACTTATCCCACAGATCCTGCCGTGCGGGAAGCAAGGGACCAGCTGTCGACAAGGAAACCGTTAGAAAGAACGAAACATTAACATTCTCCGTAGTAGCGTGTAGTGCCATGCCATTACCGGTGCCTCTCACGTATGCATATTGCTTGTAAGCGATTATTTAGGGCGGATTATTACGAGCAGCCTCGAAAAAGCAAATTGCAGTGTTACGTTTGCTTCGCCACAATTAATTTACGTAGGTATCCATCATTTATTGCCTTGGGCGATGATGGTCAAAATCACGACCGAGTAAAGGCGGCTTGCAACTCCTAACCTTCTACCCGTACACGACCGAATTTAGTGACTAGGACAGATCGGCCGAGAAATCTGATACCGAGCTTAGTTCATACCGAGACGGTGACATGTAAGAAGCTTACGTTGCTTACATACTGCGCCTATCTACTAGGTAGGGGTTTAAGCAACTAGTTACCACACTAGCAAAGTACGCTTTAAGACTTTACGGGAAACTGGCATGAAAAGAAGTGATAGAGCAGATTAACAGTATAAACTCCATCTGATGGTGCTGCAATATTGTTCGTAGGACAAACAACATAGATACCGTGATGTACTGCCGTGACGCGTAACAATCGCTTCAATTGCCATGATAAACGATAGCAGAGCAAGCCTCCTAGCCTTTTAGGCGATAGATTTCACAGCTCTTAGCCTTTGAGCTAATAATACTTTCTTAAAACGGCGAGTATGTTGTATAGATCGATGATACGCATGGTAATGAAGTCAACCCAAACAAGTATCAACACACAGCCCTATGTTATGCGACACGCCAAGTCCACGATACCTACCAACCCATTTCAGTACTTGTGATAACCTAATCATACATCACAGGGTCCTATTCGCATAACTTACTCGATCTCATCGTGAGTTAGTTTCACAACTATCGATTGGTACCACCCTTACTGCATTCTAAATCCGATCGCCGAAGGATGAACACCAGGTATCTTTCACTGCTTGTATTACCCCACAACCATTCACAGAACCTTGCAAGGGATACCCCAGGCTCTTCTTTAGCAACGCCCAGGAACAATGGTGGAAATTGATTGAATGCACAAGCCAAGCTAAGGCGCGGACAGTCCGCCGACGGACGAATGATGCCCATACGGGGATTAGCGATCATCCGACTCGCCGTCTCGTTAAAATGCCCTTTTCGTCGGCGTCCCACGAGCACACACACCAAAGACGAAAGCCGAATGCGAGAAACCCGATCATTCTTGGCAATTACTGAGATGCCTCATGTTAATTCTGCATTGAAAGCGATCTGGAGGTTTTGATACCCCCGAGTAGCTTTGAAAATTAGCATGCCATCTCTTTGTGGGTATACGACACCGTTGTTTTGTCCACGGAATTCCGCGACCCTACGACACGGAGCCCTTACATAACGCCGACCCGAGAGCAGATACTCTACATAATTATTTGCGCTAAATTTGTTCTATAGCACAACCAGTGTGCAGCAGGTGCCAATATCTGAAGCCATATTAGTTATGGTATATCACCACGTGGCAGTGCCGTGTGATGAGGATCATGACGAAACGGCAGGCATATGTAGATTACATGACGAATTGTAAGCAGCTATCGGCGTTATTGGCAGCCTTACTCATTTGGGATATCAATCTCCTACAATAGAATTAGGCTCTCGTTAGGTAATTCAACCTTTCAGGCCGCGAAGGTACGTAGTGGGAGCCTCCGGCGGAAGCCCACTGTCAATTCTAGTCTTCGCAGCGTTTCAATACGGGTCTCTTGAGCCATAACATCCTTTGAGAGTAGGCATCTCTCATTGTTAAGCTTGGCATAGACTCTAAGACTCTTCCAAGAAAGGTCCAAGCCCACCAGCCTCGCTCGGCTTTGGAGGTGTACGTTATCCTTCACAACGCCGAGAGAAGTCCAAGCCCTGGCATAGGTAATTCGACTAATCGTGACACTCTTTGATACTGCTGCTTATTCAGCACGGCCGACTCGCCCACACATCTGATAGACCGGTATTATCCAGACAGAACAATTACTTAACCTTAGTAGGTTACACCCCAAAGCCCAACCAATGACGATCTCCCGCTTGGACCAATGGTCTGGCTCGCCCACCTATCTCCCGGCCTGTACTATTCTCATCTTGGTCTGACATGATCCATATAGCATATATGATTCATAATCTTGGCGAGAAAGTACTGCTAAGTCGCTTTCTTGTCACGAACAACTGACAAGGGGGATAATGTGACAACGGTATTGTCGAGATTGTAAACGTATCATGGCACGGACTTGAACATGGGTACGGCACAAACGTTGCCGGACCAGGACTTATAAGACTTCGGGGGCGGAGCGTATTTCCTGGTCCAGGGTCGCGAGTATACCACCGTACTCTGTAGGACAATCGGCATACGACGTCCTTCGGGGCTGCGGTGTCGGGGTTTAGTTAATAAAACCCGGCGATCTGCACGTTCTTCGGTCTGACTCAGTTGAGGCAGCGTTCGCGCCTCAGATGCCAATACGGATAAGTGTGATGCGGATCTTGGCCGCCCGTGCGTCGTGAGATCTGTCTAATATATCTGATAATCCTATCCGGCGATTCAGTAATAGGGGTACCTGTGCTCATCAGTTGTCAAAGCCCTGATTATATTGCCGGCTCGGCTGTGAGGCTGTACACTGTTTCTCGCCGCCAGCATTGAACGTAACGGCTCCCTTGCCCCTAATTAGGACGAGATACCTTGAGGAGGTGAGATGTAAGAGTGATATTCCTAACCAATCGGGTAACTATCCTCTTCAACTAACACCCTCCAATATTTAGTACTTGAACATCGATCCTTCATCCTTGCTCACGGGCACTCTGTCCAGGCTCTGGGGGGTTCGGCATAGGCACCCGAAGCTACTAAACTTCACTCATTAGCTTTATCATCGGTGCCCTACAGCATGTCTGAGTTGCTTACGTCTACAACAAGGCAAACTTGGCCACTCCATGCACACTACTGCTATCGTTCGCCACTAGAGCTTCCCAGGATTCAAACTTGCTTCCCAGGACTGGAAAAAATGATCTGCCACTGCCTCTTCCCACACAGGGGACCCAAGCTAGAGCTTCTTTCTCCCCATATCGCATGAGTGAAGGATGTGGGCTAATAGATAGACACGCACGACAAAGCACTTCTGTGACGCGTCCGATTGATTATTGAGCACCGAGGATGGAAGATTTCCAGGAACCATGCCAGGTCCTGGGACGATCGTCGGTTCTTAGACTAGCTAGATTTCAATATGGTTTCGATGCCGCGTTAGTAGAGATATGAATATAAGTTAGGCTCGTCTAATATCAACCTCCACCAAGCCCCCACCCCTAACACTTGTAAGCTATTTAGGGGCGTATCTCACGTCAGCTTCTTGATGGATCATATTCACCGTATCAACGAGGAAAAAAGGAGACCTTGACGATTCAATCAAGAAACTAGAACCGACCAAAATATTAGACTGTGCATCAGCCGTGAATCGAACACGGGGCCCATCGATGGCAACGATGGATTTTACCACTAAACCACTGATGCTGCGATCATGTGATATGAGAATGATCCATTCTGGTGGAGCTATATGACGATGTGCGTTGCATGGACACATAGATTAGCGAAGTCCCACTCCCAAAGGCCTAGGCCATTGTGGATGCCTCATGATCGACAGAAAGACGTTAAAACTGATAAAAATGATGGTCTGGTTCCGAACGTCTGTCAAAGTTGGCTTTATGATGTAACAAGGGTTTCAGAAGAGTGTGTAAGTCGCAATGATCTTCTATGGCTTCAAAGGGGGCGGTGACCCAAGGCTCGCTTTCGCTCTCGTATAGCCTGTTTCGTTCAATCAGGTTGATACGGGTAGATGAGTAGCCGCAGCTTCTTACAGCCTTGCCGCTTATATGATTATATACATGATATTGGGATTCTAGGCTGAAGGGACTCAGGCGTGGTTGTGTCTGTGTGACATATGATGAGGTTTCAAGAAAAGGGTCACCAAATCAAGTAAATTTGAAAGCTAGTTCTTAGTATACTGTGAGAGTATATGCGTGACTAGATTTCATGGGGAACTGATTTGACTAATGATGCTGTGGTCGCTTTCTACAGCGTTGTTTGTGGAGGCGGCCAGTACATTTGTGGATTGTTTTACAGGACGTTCATGCCATGTTCTTTGTAATACTACGACAACACTTGTCATTATCAAGACGTCTCTCACTGTTGATCCTTTGCATGTATCTAGGCTGTCAAGAAAAGTTGTCTTGAAACGGTAAAAAGGCGCTGGCGTTCGCAGCCGACGTCAATAGTGTTTGTAGTCATTCACCTTCTGAGATTCTTCATTATTATGTCATTTGCACACGTATGACAGTATTAGATGGTCATATGTTTAAGTAGTTTATAACGCTACTCTTTCATCTGTGCTGTGTCGACTGGATATGGGCGCACACGGCAACCTCAAAAAGTAAGCCTCTTAACCTGCCGTTTCGTGAATTGAAATATCGGATTCTCACCTCTACACGCAACTATTTTTCGTTGATATGGTGCGATGTCCGTTTGAACCCCATGGTCCTGACCAAGATCTCAATCAGCATACTTTCAATGCAAAATTCCGAATGACTTAGGTTGGAGTTTCTTGTCGTGTGGCAGCTTTGTAAGCATCAAAACTCCATTTTGGCTTAGAATTATGTCGTAGAAGCTTTTTACTCCTTCCAAATATCCCTATTATTCCCAAGTATCGATGACTAAGTGTAGATCTTGCTCTATTCAAGATAGACCGACTCGCTTGCCAGTGTCCCCTATAGTTACCCGCGCTATTAGTCTCGCCGACGCAGGCACGCCATAGGTAAACTTTACAGGGCAGATACAAGGCCAAATAGATGTACGAGTTTTCACATGCTACGTAAAGTGACCATCAAGGATTTCTATGCACGCAGGATGTCACATGTACCAACAGGCTGGATTCCGACATGAGACTTGGAATCTACATATCATGTACAAGGTTACACGAGTGTGAGATTATGTGCGAGGCCTTTACCCGTGTTTTCCCGATCTCTGCCAAGGTGGCAATATGGAGCGACCAAGAGCGAAGAGTCGATATCGGAGGATTTAGTATCACGGGGTGAATAGATAGATATTATTACAGCCAGGGGGGTAGTTAGGGCTCGATAGATCGATCGATTGATACCGAACCACCCAGATCAAGGGGGGTTTGGTCACTTATATACACAGAGTCTACTAGTTCTACACCAAAGGGTATCCATGCACTAGTTCCCTGGCAGTCGGCAATAATACGCAAGGTTCTTCAGACATGAAAGACCCCAGGTCTCCTAATTGGCCGAGAGGGAGAGAAATACTCACGGCCTCTTGAGGCCAGAGAAGATTGTTACAATTCAAATACTCTTCCACCCTTGATACTGTTAGAGATTAAGTGCCCAGAATGAATAGGGAGACTTGCTTGCAGCCAGGAGGGTAGTTAGGGCTCAATAGAGTGATCAATTGATTCCTGAACCACCCAAATCCGAGGGG
Source organism: Xylaria scruposa (assembly GCA_022385635.1). Lineage (NCBI taxonomy): Eukaryota > Fungi > Ascomycota > Sordariomycetes > Xylariales > Xylariaceae > Xylaria > Xylaria scruposa. The sequence goes on along the minus strand of MU280189.1, from coordinate 575,953 downwards.
GGTTCAGTCACTTATATAAACAGAATCCACTAGTTCTACACCATCGGGTAGCCGTGAACTAGTTCCCTGACAGGTACCCAGAATTTATGAACTGCCAAACCCCTGTATTAAGGGTAGGCAATGGACATTTGTGTTCGCGGGAGCTATCTGACTATATATATAGGGTATCTCTTTGTCCACGTCTGTGCGCTTATGCCCTTCCTTGTGCCTTGCGTTAATGTATGATCTACTATCAGATGTAGAACGCCGTATTGTAGGAGGTGGTATGCAACAATCGGACACCGACACAGAGACTCCAGCAACCGTGATGGCGATAGCCTTGCTCGTCCCATAGAGATAGATATAAAATCCATTATTATTGAGATGCCAAGAAGATTCCTTAGTCTAAGTCTCATATTTAGAGTAATAGGATAACTACAATCTACTAAGGCTACACTATGGATGAACAGAGTCATGCTCCTTATGCCTTCGGCTCCTTTCAAATATGTTATTCTGGCATCTTTATATCGCTCCTAGCTTGGTGATGCATGGCATCTTCTGAATCATTGGTACAAACTGGATTCGTGTTAGTTATACTCCGTCTTTGCGTGTCTTGTCTAGGTCTCCCCTTACCACCCTAGGCGCAGTTCAAACTTCGAATTATGCATTCGCTATCATAACTTCGTGACCGCTCCGGAATATTTCCTAGCAGGAAAAGCAGCATTTAATTAACACAAGGAAACATGGTCTTCTAGGTTGTGCCAGATATCTAGGTTTCGAGATAAGGGAAGGTGGGTTGGAATGCGGCTTGGAACTCCTTGACAACATTGAATATGCTGGACACACACAGCTCGCTCAAATCTTCCCCTGATGCAACCCCTCTGGCACGGTGATTGATGCACGATGTCATTAATGTAGCCCAAAAATACGAGGTGCCTGTCGAACACAGCCTGGTTGGTCGCCTGATTGACAAGATTCTGAACATGCGCTTGAGAAAAGGTAGTCAGAGTACATTCTCTAGATCATGATTTTTGATTGTTGCATCCTCAGAGTTCAGTTACAAAATAGCATCGCTTCACGTTAAGTTGCTAAATCAACTTCTGTCACACAGGCACAGGGGCCAGGACTCCAACATAATCTCTATGATTATATGATCGGCGGGACCTGCCCGTATTTGCCAGATGGAAAGAGATAGACTATATGACAGCGAGAAAGGGCGTGAGGCAAAGCAAGACTTTCTCGTATATATATTCTAGGTTGCCGCCTGATTGAAGGGGAGGACTGGACCTTCATGGCCCCCTTGATGCCCCAGATAATAATTGCAAATTGAATTCCTCTCCCAAGCCCGAGCCCTTGTAACGTCTTCCTTACGTGCTCGTTTCTAATTCTTAGATGCCACTTACTTTCACATTGAGCTACTTATTCAAGTATGATTCATTCCTTAAGCCGCCAGGGCGCATTCAATTGAGAGATTATTTCACGGGAGGACGGACTAAAATAGAGAGACGTTGATATCGGGCGCCTTACAATGAAACATCGGGTTACGTGACATGAAGACAAATTAGAAGAGACAAATCCTTTTTTGGTACTTGTAACCACCCGTCATAGGCTCGCACACTCGAGCACTTAAGCATCTTTGTTCACTAAGCGAATGCAATATTCGGTGTAATCAGCAATTAGCGTCCATGATATCAACTCCTGTATGGCTATTGCTAATGCCGGTATGGCACAACGTATTACTTGCCAAGGACATCGACATACACCAGATAAACTAGCCAATAAACTTGATGATCTTAAGACATACGACTATACCTGTTTTCAGTCCAATGTTTCTGTCAAAGTGGGCCACGACATCACCCTATTATCACCACCCCGGAAGGTATCTGTACTAGATGATAAACATGCATTCCAAAGGCGCATTGAGAAGATACTGTCGCCATGTTAACTCATAGACGACCAATCACTTGACTTTCTAGTTCATAGTCAACAGTCTAGCCTTGCAACCATGTGGAGTTCCTGTTTCATGCGACCCCGCGCACCGACTTAGTTCGATTTACAGAAATTCTGATCTGCCGGTAAGCCTTTGCTTCGCGGGATTATTTTGCCTATTGAAAATGTTGGCGCATTGCAAGCTCGTAGAAGTTTCTACTAATCTGTGTCACATTATACAGACAGATCTTGATCTGAGCGGATGATATTCAATTCCACTATGCCAGTCCCAGTACCAACGCAGAATGGCCAGTCAAATGATGCAGTAGCGGGCGACATCCAGGACCCAGAGAAGGGCGATATTGGCAATGTCATCGAGGATAGTCCAGTTGCTTCGCGGGGATTGAAGGGCACGGTTCTTGGATACCTATCGGCTGGCTCCGTGGAGCTTCGTGGTGTTCTACCTGTACCGCTTGAAGAAAGAACGTCAACTCGATATTCTACTTACGTGAGTAATATTAGAAGTCGTTTTCTTCTTCCTAGACTATTGCCGACAGGAGAACAGCCGTTGCTCTACTTAACTCTTCTCGAGGGCCATATAATATCTTAAGAACAGATATGAACACCACCCGGAAGGAGACATGCTGACGTTTCATACTTGAAGTTCTCAATCTGGTTCTGTATGAATGTGAATGTTCTTGCTATTACCTTCGGCATGTTAGGGCCTACCTACGGTTTAGGCCTCCGAGACTGTACCCTAGTCATCATCTTCTTCTGCCTGTTGACGGCGGCGATACCTGCATATCTGGGTACCTTGGGCCCGAAAACTGGTCTGCGACAGATGATTCAGGCACGATTTAGCTTTGGGAGATACGTCGTTTCGGTACCGGTTATCCTAAACCTAGCTACTCTCACCGGCTTCTGCGTTATTACCTGTGTTATTGGGGGACAATGCCTCTCGGCCGTTTCCGATGGGTCAGTCAACCCAGTTGTGGGAATTGTCATTATCGGAGTGTTGTCCCTCTTCGTATCGTTCTGGGGGTACAATGTCCTTCATATCTACGAGCGTTTCGCCTGGATACCGGCCTTGATCGCCATTATCATCACGACAGGAAGTGGCGGTTCGCATCTTCATCAGCAAGTCTCGACGGGAGCAGCGACAGCAGCAGGTGTCTTCTCATTCGGCATGAGCATTGCTTCGTATATGATTCCATTTGCGACACTCGCGTCCGATTTCACGACGTATCTGAACCCCCAATTTCCAAGGTAAGTCACACCACCGGTATACATATCCTCCGATGCTGATTCGATACTAGTTGGAAGCTTTTTCTAATCGGCTTCTCTGGCCTCGTTCTCCCAAACATTCCTCTTATGGTGTTGGGAGCAGCTATTCAAGGCGCACTACTGAACGTCCCTACCTGGAAACAGGGCTATGAGATGAATTCTGTCGGCGGAGTCCTGGCGGCGATGCTATTACCGACCGGCGGCTTTGGTAAATTCGTGGTTGTTCTTCTCTCCCTCTCACTATTAGGGAACAACGCGGCTACGATGTACTCGATTACGCTCAACTTTCAAATATTGGTGCCACAACTAGTGCGTATTCCGCGGTATATCTTCTCAATTGTCATAACGGCCATTTTGATTCCCGTTTCGATCAAGGCCGCCGCAGAATTCTTCCAGAGCCTTCAAAACTTCATCGCCCTGATCGCGTATTGGTCGGCGGCTTTCGTTGCTGTCTTGATTACTGAACATGTTATTTTCAGAAGGGGACGCTACGACACATATAGCCATGACGCATGGAATACAGCGTCGCGGCTACCCTGGGGAGCCGCCGCCTTGACTGCAGCTGTGCTCAGCTTTGCTTTGGTTGTACCGAGTATAGCTCAGGTATGGTTTACGGGACCTATCGCGAAAAGGACGGGCGACATCGGGTTTGAGCTGGCGTTTGTAACGACTGCAGTTCTATATTTACCACTTAGGGCCTTAGAAAAGAGAGTATGCGGGCGTTGAAGTCCAGGATGCTACCTTCTGAACCAGTCACTTGAGGATACCATGTTTTCGTTAGCATTTATCATATAAGAATTAGCGTCATGGCGGCTTAAATTATTGTTAATACAGTCCACGTTGGCTCATAGGTCAGAATGCCTCTCACTTTACTAGGTAGTATAGTATAATTATCAATTGAAATACCAATAAACTCTAAAGTTCTTTGCGAGGCTGTAAATCCGCCAAGTAGGAACTTAAACAGACAAGATATGCCCAGATTAATGTGTATCTAAGTACACTCATTCATTGTATGTCAAATGGTCGTTGGATGCGGTTGTAATCTGGTGGCTGCGAGACTCTAAAATCGTGGATTTGAATGCTTGAAAGCTCCACCTCGATTGGCATTTTTATCCAATTCGTGTGAGATTCTGAGCATGGTATATTTTATATTTCGTCGTCTTCTGAGTCTATATCGCTGGCGAGAAGCGGTCTGGCTGAGGAAAGCATATCGCTAGAACCCGATATTTTAGCAGAAATAGATTAGAACGATCGTTTTTCGTGCCCGTTTCCTCTTCTAGTGGTAATGAGACTCGGTCCTAATACATTTGATAATAGGATATATCGAGATCTATACAATATTATACTACAGTAGTCCACCTTCTAACTACCCATCTAAGAAATATATTCATGCGACCATTGTTGCTCGTGACTGGTCGTTTTGAGAGTTTTATCTAAAGATCTTCACTCACGTAGCTGAACCCTTGCTTGAAGAGCCGGTCTCTACATCGACTTGTTTCTTTGGGGACACATCGATGCCTTCAATGCTAATGCCATGCATGTGATGCTGGTGCAATGAGTTAGTTGGCTCCTTGTCACTTGAGACGCCTGAAGGTTACTCACTGCGATATTAATCTTGGGACCTTTGAACCATTTGTGTGCGTCAACGAAGAACCAAATTATAACGAATAGCATCGGTGCTCCCTAGTCCCAGCATGTTACAATTAGTATATGAAAACTCCAGTTGAATAGCTAAGGGCCGCTGTCCCTAAATGAGAGTTACGAGAGTCTGCTAGTAAAACTTACGTATACTAAACTTGTCCAATTCATGTTTTGAGGGGTGAGATTTGCGCCATTGGCCTGAGGAAAGTTGAAGAATGGTAGGATTACGAGGACGAAAGCGACACCCAGAGCACCAATAGGCAAGCTAAATGGTCCAAGGTGCCACGGACCTCTCCGGAACTTGTTTCGCACAAAAGCGATCTTGATGAAGATGGGAATCGCGAAAGCAACGAAGGCAGCGATCGCTCCAATGCTAAAGATGGCGCTGATCGCAGTGCCACCGAAAATTAACAGCAGTAACAGGATTCCAATAAACGTGTTGAACCATACTGCGTTGACGGGTGTCTTTGTGTACTTGTTGACACGCTTTAGGGGTTTACTGAGCACCCCAAAGCAATCATCTCTGGCGTACGCGAAACAAACTCGTGATGCTGCCACCATACACCCTTGTCCCATGGAGAAGGCACAGACGATAGTAAGGGCGAGTACAGTGAGCGCAGCCTTCTGGGGTAGCACTTGGACAAGATAAGCGGCCCATGGCTGTCCAAGATCCGTATTGATCACAGCTTCGATATCGGTAATAGTATATGCGATTAAAGCGTTCAAAATGAAACCCAAAACAGACCCTGAAGCGGCTGTCATAATGATGGCACGGGGAGAAGCAACTGCGGCGTTGGAACACTCTTCAGCAAGGTGGAATGGTGCATCGTACCCGCTCATCGTCCAACAGATGGATAAAAACGACATCAGAACCGCAATTCCATCCGGCCAGTCTGTGAAGTTTTCAATACTCCAAGCTACGCTGCTGGGTTGAAACTTGGGCACGTTGTTTGTCGTAGTCGGAATGATGATAATTGTGGCAATGAGTGCTAGGATGTTAATGGTCGTGCCAACAGAGTTGAAACGTGCGATCCATAATGTCGGCATACTGCTGATACAGGCGTGAACGATCATAATAAAGGAGGTGAGGAGGAAGGTCTGGTACGAGGTTGGTATGTAGCTGGGGTTGACAATGCTCGCTGCCGCTAATATCATCGAGGCTTTTCAAAAGTTGTTAATCGTACTATCCTTGTCATAATAGGGGTTAAATAGGCCTTTGCTTACCACCTCCCCAGTTGACACTGGGTGCGCCAGTGACTTGGACGAACCAGTTCGACCATCCCGTTACCCAAGCGGCAAAGGGACCATATTTTGGACCTGCGAGGACGGCGGCTGAGTAGTAGAGCCCACCAGAGGTAGGCATACTGCTCGCTAACTCGGCCATTGATGCTGCGATCTGCGGAATGTTAGACACAATTTTGCATGCCAAGTGCTACGGTCTGGACCATGATGACTTACACATAGGATAAAAACAACTGACACCAACCATCCCCATGTATTGGCAGCAGGTCCCGCTGTGTATTACTTGAATTAGTCCCGATTATTTATCTAATAGTATCGCTTTCACTACTTACCGTAGCCAATGCCATACCACATAGTAGTAGCAATACTAGGTAAGAGTCCCATGACAGCGAAACTAACAGCGAACGACGTCCACGCCGAGAACTCGCGCTTGAACTCTTGTTTGTAACCTAGAGCGGCAAGGGCCGCTTCATCGCCCGACATATCTGCGAGGTGGTCCGGTACGTCACCATCCGCGAATACTGTTGTGACGTGCTGCTGCGCATTGTCACCGCTCGGACGGCTGCCGCCTCCATCTTTACTGGTCGACATATGGAGTTCTCGAGTGCGACAACCCGTGGCCGTCTGGTAAACGGGTGTGTCGTGGCGCTAGTCCGGCGCGGTATCAAAGAGCGTTGGAATATACTCGAGACACGGTCATTCGAAATTGGATGATATCGTCTTCGATGGATTCTCACTGGAGTCTAATCTTGTCGCTCAAGAGGGATTGAAGATAAAGCAACATTGCGACGAGCAGCGAGGGGGCGCCACCACCATCATATAAACTCTCTATCTAACTACTTGTACCTACAGTAGCGAATCCCATGTTGCGACTGTATTGGGCTGCTCGAAAGTCTATAGTGCAGATTCTTGCAGATCGGGCGATATATCTGACAAGGGTTTTATCTCTTGTGATGTGACTGTGAGACCGTAACACAGCAGCGCAGTATGCTTTGTACCCAGTGTGTACGTACCCCGAGTTGATCTCGAGCTCATCTGACCTGGACTAGGATGTTAGGTTGTCGTCTTCCCATGTCTTATCTATTCCCCGACTTTTTGTCGTGGGGCACTTGCCCAAGCTTGGCGATCTGCATCAAGTCTAAGATACGGCAAGCATGTATTTTAATTATCATTGATTAGCCGCTTTCCTCAACAGAGTTTATGTCATGTCACACCTCTTGTTCTCCATTGTTCCAGATCTCGCCGTGGCTGGGATATTATCAACGGGGTGGAGAAAAGAAGACTTGCTTAACGAAATCCCTAACAAAATGATACCTGGTATTTTGGGCTTGCACATGTAGTTGCAGATTGTAGATTGCAATTCCCAGGTGGCCTATTACAACAGGGTCAAGGAATTTGTAACTGGGTTATCTTGTAGTTTTCGGAACCACCGCGCTCAAGTAGCCAGCCAATGAGACTGTTAGATTTATCCCCGCATTTTGGACTTTCTACGTAGTACCTAGATACTAACCTAGCCATCTGGAATACAGTAATACAGCACAGCACAGCACTCCTCTGCATCCTCTGTATGAAGCAGCTTCTCATAAGGTAATTAGACTACTTACCTGCCGAATTCCAACCTATCATCTACATAATAGAATCTGATCGGATGTAATTCTTACATATACACACGATATGCGGAGTCGAAGGGTGATATCATAGTGACCTAATGCGGACCGTGTACCTATTGCAGCTGTTGAACTAGATAAGTTCGCGAATTCAAGCTTGATAATTCGCAAGAAGGTTATGAGGTATTTAGGTATATTATATATCCTTGTTCTCATTCATGACGATGTCCTTGCTCACACGACACCAATGAGCCTAGCGTCTGGCGTGCCTACGTTATCAGAAGCTACCGACTCCGCTCAAGCGATACCCTGTGGTTTTCCTTTTACGTACTACGACAGCAATGCCTTTTATCTTCTTTCGCATTGATATTGTATGCTCGCACCCCTCGGCCATCGGCAAACTACCTACCTACACACCACACCAGCCCTGTAACACGCCGCGTCAGCCGATCAGCTGGATTGATAGGCACCTCTGTATAGGGCTATGCAGAGACCTTCGGGCGACTAGTCTACTGCAATACTACCAACTGCTGTAAGCCTGTGATTGATGACTTCTTATAAAGAGACAACGTGAAATCTGATTGGTTAATATTTTACGACAGCTTAGAAAGTTCGGTATTTTAGAAGCGATTGGTACGTTCACCCGTTGCTACGATCCCTAGAACAAAGGGTATCTATGTAGTTAGAGGCTTGCCTACGAAGGAGACTCAGAGACCTTCGCGCATTCATACATCCATACTAGATATCCTGGTAGCGCTGAAGTCTCTGGTCCATATGTAATTCAAATCTAATACCGCAATATGGGTGGTATCGCGGAACTAATATTCTCCCTTGAGGGCGGAGTTGTAACTACGAAGACTGTCTAATGGCTTTGTTTATGCTTTCTCGTTGGGCAAAATGCACAGGTAGATATGTTAGTGTAGGTTGATGTTCGAACTACGTCTACGGCTATTCTTTTAGCCTCCTCGGCCTCTAAGTACAACAGGTTTCACCTCATGCATGAAGTGTCTGAAAATCCGTAAGGCGAACTAGTTTTTTAGTATTGATATCTTCACTACATATGGAAAGTACAAGCGAGCCATTGAGAGTACCTGGGTTACTCTTACGGTTACTTATCTAACCTACCTACTTACTTTGAACAAGTTTCATTTTCCCTTGTCGCACAGTCCGTTACTGCAGAATATACTGAGGCTAGATGGCTCATACTTGTGCGGTGTCGGTGGTCTCTGGCTGGAGAACCGTCTGCCAAAAGATCTCGCAGCCTTTCTGTTTTCTCCCTTCCCTAACTTTTCTCTCTCTCCATCTTACTCTTGTGCATCTTAACTTTATACCCATTATTCTAGTTTTGCGGCGATAAAGACTTCCTCGCTCATCTACTGGTTGACGCAGTGACGTGAATGCTGCAAATTTATTGGGTGAGTATCTCGTACTGGAGTGATGATTGCTGTCTTGTTAACTTTCACTGAAGTATTAATATACACGAAGTAGCTGAGAAGAGAGTATTGTTGAAATCATCTCGCTAACGCGGACATAGCCAATATGCAGCTCTATGCGTGTGCGTTTTCGTATCCGTAAGCAAAGAGTGACCGGTGTCAAAGCACTCACTCAGCTTTAGGGACAGTAATTATAATTCTTTACAGGACTCATGTAAACGTCGTCTACAATGTCTGCTGCTAGATTGATTTCGTCGGCATGAGCCCTCCAGGTCAGTTGCAGTGGCAACTCTTCATGAGAACAATATCGCGTGATATAGCGATACTACTTCCAAACAGTAGGGTCTTCTCAGGAGGTGTATAATATCTCTGCGGGAGACTCAATAAGGTTGTTGAACTTCATGTTACGTCGCGTCAGCTGGCAATGCTGTGTTGGCCTCGGGACTAAGCTCCATCAACATAATTCCTTGATGCCAAATGACGCATGATGGTAGATCTGGCCAACTCTATTGGGAACTGGGACATGTGCGTTGCCTACCTATGCCCCTTTTGGGGAATGCCGAGACTGCATCCAAGCGGGCTGCAGTTATACTCAAAAGGACACCTGTTTCCGATGCTGCTATCAATCTTCCAAATAACTTGGCCTTTTGACGTGCTATCCTCTTAAGTACAACACTTTTTCCATCAACGTCGAGCTGTAACTATTCTCCGTTCTACCAAGTACAGTTCCAATTAACCTTTTAAGATGTTGTAGATCCGCCCTAAACCAGACGGTTAGGCGGATTGAAGTGGAGCCGATCTCGAGCTAGGCACCTAATTAGGTACTTCTATTCTGTAGCGCAACAGCCTCAGGCCTTCAGGCAGCCTAATCTGAGTGCTACCTAGCCGAAGGGCTGTGATCCACCGAAGCCAACCAACTGGGTTTCGGTGCCAGCTCTAATGTTGTCATTTCCTGGGACTAATTTATTAAGATAGTGTAATTTTCCTCTCCTTTTGGGGCACAGCACCCGTCATGATCCCTTCCGCTCGAATTCCAAATGCCCAACAACCGCATACGCAACGCGACCACTAGAACATCTTCATCCTCCTCGCCATTACCACGCCACTACGCACTACCAACATTAACATCGACATAATACGGACGGCCACGTCCCTACTCCGCTCCCTCTCCTCGTTCTCTCTGTATCACCGTCTGGCCTGCTGAGTGCTTTGCGAGCCCTCGACGTCGGTTGCAATGAACGCCATCCAGCAGAAATGCCGCCCCAAACACCAAGTCCTTGTCCTCAAGTGTTATCCGCGGACCACGAAGGGCGCCGTCGACATCAAACCCAACTCGAGCGAGCTCAGCTATCTCCTCTTCTATGCCACGTCGCGACGCTCTAAGATCCAAAAGATTGGCCAGTTTCTCGAGAAAAAGACGGCCAGCGATGTCTGGAGGCTGCGTATTGGGTGAGTCTTGTGTCTACCGTGCCATCTAGTATCGCGTTGTGTAGACTGCGTGTTTTGCTTACGCTCTGCTCCTTAGCAATGTCCAGGTCACGCTGCAAATCTTGGCTGCCTTGATCGAGAAGTCTCCCAAAGACCTGCCCCTCTTCGCACCAAATATCCTGAAGATCCTCGGGCTTATACTCCGCTCCAACGACATCACCATGGTCGAGGCTTCGCTGCCTACTTTTGAAACTTTCTGTGAACACCACGACGTGTCGTCGCTCTTCGCCGACCAGGCCTACCTGCATCAATACGAAGAGGTGGTGCGCGCGTATGCGGCATGTGCTTCGACTCGCGTGACCCATGGAAAAGGGACGCCAAGCAAATCAATTGCCCTTCGCTGGCGGAACGCCGGCCTAGGAGCCATTAAGAGTATTGCAGCCTCGGATGCTCTATCTTCAGTATCCGGTCGTCAGCTTGATATCTTGGTGCCCATGATCCTCGAAAATCTGTGGACTGACGAAGAAGACTTCTTGGACGTCTTACTCCAGCGCGCTGAGATGGAGCAGAAGGTCGATTCAAACGCGTTGTTACGACGTAGGACGAGTGTATCAACCGTGAGAACTGCCGAGACCGGGGGCGACACCAACCCTATTGCCATCTCCGGTACATCCGGTGACATCGACAAGCTGGCTGAGGAAGATACTGGCGTGGCGGCAATCCAATGCCTGAAGCAAATCTTTATAATCCCGAACAGAGCCCAACTTCAGGGAGCTACCACTGCGCTGCTGAAATTTACTCATGAGCGCATACAACAGAAAGAGATAGTAGTGAAATCCCCTGATGGCCGCCGTGACAGTGGGTGGGCAATCAAGATCTTTGACCTAATCACGAGGTGGGCACCGGTACAAGACCGTTATATCATTATGATTACGGCTACGGATGCGCTGTTGCGAACACCTCCGTCCAGGGAAAACATTGATGAGCAGATTGTGCTAGCAGCTATTGTTGGTTCTCTACTGAGCTCAGACATCAATTTAATAGGCTTGAGCGTTATCGACGTTCTCCTTGGACTGATACAACATATGAAGCGAACCCTGCGATATTGCACTACCTCGCGAGATGGTACTTTGTCTGGCACGAGTCATGGGGACGAGCCGGTATCAAACGGCCTCGAGCAAACCTCGTCTAACCTGCTAAGCCGTATCCAGCAATGCATGGGCGACCTTGCAACCCACGTGTATTATGCAGATCAGATCTCAGATATGATTTCAGCAATGCTGTCACAATTGAAGCCGCATCCTAGCGCCCTAGAAAATACCGCAGCAACGGACAAGTCCGGCAACCCAGCTGGTCCAGCTGGCTCGATAAGTAATGTTTCGGAAGAACAAATTCAGCTAGACAATTATTTTGCCAAGGATCTGGCTAAGACAACGGCCCTCAGGGCTATTCGGTCGATTTTATTGATCGCTAACCCCAAGACGAAACTGAGCGGGAATATCAGTTTAAGAAGGAATAGAGTTCCTATCCACGTGTGGGAAGGCACTCATTGGCTGTTGCGTGATCCTGATGGTCAAGTTCGCAAGGCATATGCAGATGCTGTAATCACCTGGCTTGACAGAGAAACTACTAGAGCCGACCTCAGAGCTAGAGATGAGTTTGGCCAAGATTCCTCCCGAATGAACAACCGTGAGGTTCTTCCCGCTAGTTCTGGTCGCAGAGCTGTCTCAAATACTTCGAACAGGGAGAAGCCTGCTAAGCTACCTCGGTCTTACTTTCTTCTCCTCCTCCATCTTGCTATATATGACTCAGCACTGCAATATATCGAATTCGATGCAGACGTAGCCTTGCTTCATGTTTTGTTAACAAAACTTGTTACCAGGCTGGGAGTGAACGCTGCTAGATTTGGTCTTCCTATGGTTTTCAGATTGCAAGAAGATATACAAGAAGTGGATACACCGCTCTCGAAAGTCCGTTTAGGGTGCCTCTGCCATGGCTATTTTTGGGCTGTGAGCGAACAGTTTGACTTCGAAACTTCGGTCATCGGTAGAGCTATTCAAACTGAGATTGCACGACGGCGGAGTAAGAGTTTTTGGGTTGAAGGGGTGAACGTGCCCACACCACTATTGGAGTCTATTGGTACCCCGGGAGTACCGAGTCCACAGCAGAAGATATCCATTCACGAAGTAGAGTCGGAAGCGCTTTTACCGTTCGATGACCGATCGACTCTGGTTGATTGCATCTGCACTAACTATCGAGATTGGGCTATCTCTCCGCCTGCGAGCCCTTCCGCGTCACCAGGTCGAGGGTTTTCAAATCCTATCCTAAGCTCGACACTCAGCACAATACCTCCTGTTGATGAGCAGGATGAACTACCAGCTAGATTCAGAGAAGAGATGTTGATGGAATGGACACGGGAGGCTGCCATCGCGACCATACAGGAAGGCAGCAAGTCTGCGTCTCTCAGTGGATCTAAAACCGGGACAACAGCTACAAAGAAGAATCGCCTTGCTGTCAACGGGCCGGTGACGAATGGCCATAGCTCAAGCAGGCCCGGTTCGGCTTACGCAGCGCATAATAATTTACGCCCATCATCCAATGCTGGCACACACGGAGGACGCAAATCAAGCGTGCAGAGCCGGGGTTCTGGGAAAAGCGGCTCTAGCCGGGGCCTCGTGGCGTCTGTTGAACAACTCAAGTCCGCACTCACCGGTGACCCTGCGAGGCCGCAAACCTTTCAGACTGTCCAGGAGGATGACGATAGCAGTGACAGTATGGTCAGCTATGAACTCTCACCTTCGGAGCTCTCCTTCAATCCGCAAGCGTCCGAAGGTAATGAGAGCAGTGAAATTGGCCAAGCCCAAGCACGACCAAAATCTCGTGAGCACAAAGCCCTCGGTAACTCTGGTGGCCCATTAACTTCGCATCCCATGGAAGTAAGTGACCATGATGATGACGACGTGCCTCCAGTACCTCCACTTCCTGCCTCCTATATTGGAAAATCTGCAGAAACAGGCACAGCACTGGAGCAGGCGCCTAGAATCGCAATCCAAGATCATGCTATCAAAGCTTCAAAGCGAAGCATCAAGAGCCGAGAGGGTGAGAGCACTATCTCCAGCAGCTTTGGCAATTCTGATGTCACGGGCACCATGGATCTCCAGTCGTTACTCATGGGCATTGACAGCAAGTCTCAACAAAACACGATTGGTAATCTTACCAGACCCCCTTACTGATAGAGGGGTCTATGGTCTGCCTATGATGGGCGTTTCCAGGCACTTCAACCGGTTATTATATGAAGTCAGATTATGCAAGGTGCTATGAAGCATGTAAATAAACAATGGGTGTACGAAGTCTGAGGAGCGCTTTTATTGCGATTATAGTATAATTATGACCAAATACTTCAAGTTTAGATTATTGTTGGCGACAATTTAGAAAGGAATTAGAACGGAACGCTCCAGAACTGAATGACAATAATCTTAATTGGTGTCTATACAATTCGTTCCTAGTTTTTGGCCTCAAGAAAAAGACAACATACCTTCCTTAGTAGGTAGATATGGGACTAACTACTCGATCATGTACAATAACAATCAATCGTGATCACCTTCGCACATGAAAGGCGCTCAATTTATGCCTCTAAACGTGCTTCTCTACACTCCACCGGGTTATCGATAACGAAGCTAGCTTCCAAGGTTGACTTGCAGCATCAGACTGGTTCAGACCATCTTGTCGATATCAGCAGAGACATCTTATTATACTGCCGCCATGAAGCCATCTACACAAGTCGCGCTGCGGCTTGCAGCTCGTCAAGTGCCCTCCTCGCCTGCGCACTGCTACCCGCTCCTCGCCTCCCGTCACATCCACTCCACGCCCACCTCACCCGCTACAGTCTCCCCGATCCATGGTACAGGACCACCACCACAGCCTCCACGCCCGGCCGTCGACAGCGCTAGCGCGCGCTTCGAGCGGCGGAAGAAGTATGCAGCAGTACTAGAAACGGCACAGGAGGTGCGAGACCGGTACGCTTCAGGTACAACGACGGGGGATGTCAAAAACAAACAATCCGCAGTGGCCAACCCGCTCGCCCGCCGACGATTCTGGAAACACGTACATGTGCGCGAGGTGGATGGGGCATTAGAGGTGCATCTCGACACACGCCCACTGCGACGGCCGACAAATAAGGAGATCGTGCGCTTGCCGCCCACGAAACCGCTGCTCGCTGGTGCGCTGGCGCTCGAGTGGGATCTGCTGGTCTCGGCGCAGCAGGCTACAAAGCAGCATCTCATCCCCTTAACCAGTCTCGTATGTCGCGCGCTCGACATCGCCGACGATGACGCGGGCAGGGACGTAGGTGCAGGGACAGAAGGGGAGGAGAGCGCTGTAAATGAGAGTCTGCGTGCTGGCATCGCACGCATGCTGATGCGCTACCTCGACACGGATTCTCTCCTCTGTTGGGCACCACCGCCGCGCCGTGGACATGATGCCCCGGACGCAGAGGGGAATACGCTTAGGGAACTCCAGAAACAGGCCGCCGAGAAGGTCGTGACGTACCTCAGCACATACGTCTGGCCGGGCGTCGAGATCGAGCCCGTCCTCGATAGCGAGAGCATCGTGCCCCGCGGCCAGAAGCCCGAGACTCGCCAGATCATCGAGGGGTGGATTACGGGGCTTAGTCCGTGGGAGCTGGCTGGCTTGGAGAGGGCTGTGCTTGCTGGGAAGGGATTACTGGGCGCGGTGAGGTTGCTTGTCGAGTGGAGTGAGGGCTTCGTCGGCGTGCGGGAGTCGAGCGGCGAGGGCGAGAAGCGAACGTTTGGTGTCGAAGAGGCGGCGAAGATGGCGAGCATCGAGGTCGATTGGCAGATTGGGAATTGGGGCGAGGTGGAGGATACGCACGATGTTGAGAAGGAGGATCTTCGACGCCAGTTGGGGAGTGTGGTGCTGCTTGTTAGTGGCACGGGAAAGCGGTAAATAGGTGAGAGTGAGTGGTGTGTATTGATGATGGCTGTACACTATTATTGTATATGTTCTAAAAGTTGTCAAGTACTGTACAAAGCTAATATCAACTAAACATAGCAGCGTCTGATTATGCATAGTATGGGAGTTCAGGTGTTGAGTAATACGCCGAACGCAATCCGGCCGAGTTCATAACACAACAAAAACAGAGCAATGATGAGCTTCCGAATTCTAAACAACATGTACTGGCAATGGCCTTTATAGAATACAAAAATATTATATTAACCCCAGAAAGGATTTTAACCGTATCTCATAATGTATATACGTTAGTATGTTCGTCGGCGAACAATATCGAACCCAAGAACGCAGCAAAGAGGTAAGCATACAACACTTGAGTTCGTACAGAAAGACCTTCTACATGGAATGTATTTATTCATGGTCGCGTGCTCGGTGCAATTCAAAACTCATGTGGCTGTGACCTAGTATCGCAAACCACCACATGTATTACACGATGCGCCCTACGCTTCTACGAGGATGTTTTGTGGCCAATAGATACATTGGAGCGATGTCTTCCTTTCGCAGTAGGCTGTATATATCATCAATTATGAAATTTATATGTGCAATACTTCCTTACCGCAGATGAATAGCCACGCGGTTTTTAATCAAGTGGATGCCTTAGGCAGATATATGAATACCTGCTGGTGCTACACAGTGTTTGTGTTTCAAAATCAAGCAAAGTATGTCGTAGTACCTACCAGCAGGTAGGTATGCAGTGTCCCCGGTGACTGTCGGCGCAGATTGGTGCACATTGTTGCGCTTGCCTACGGAAACTCGCGTTTGCGCCTTCCAGCAAAACGCAATATTTAAGCAATGCACCCCACCTAAAATACGAAATACCACACCAACCCAACTCAACTTCTACCTCGTGTGAATCCTGCCTGTCCCTGACTAATATTACTTGAAATCTAATTCTGGAAGAAAACGTGAATAGGACCGTTGCGCACGAAATTTGACGATGGATGATAGTTATGTGCCACCTTTTCGTCGACACCAAGCAGCTGGTGACTCGGGCGATGCGCCTCAAGCTCAGAACACCCCCAATAACCATCAAAGCAACCGCCACAACGGCAACAGACAAGGTTCCCGAGGATACGGTCGCGGCGGCAGAGGGGGCTACAAGAGAGACTTCTTCCAGAAACAACGGTCCCAGGTCGACCAAGCGGACCTTTACCACTTACGAGATATTCAAAACTATTTCTGGAGCAGTGTAGATGACGCCAGAGACTCGCGTAGCTCTACTTTTCATGATTCCAAGGACCGCCCCGAGCAGCTCTCTCATCTGCTGCTCTTCTTCGGCGCAAACCCGCGCTGGGCTAATGACCATATTGTCTTTGCTAAATCTAAACTAGCGCTGCTTCCCGAATATGCAGTGAAGAAGGCCGAGAATGGAGAATGGGAAACTGAGAATAAGACGCATGAGAGCGCCAGGGTAGCTAAGAACGGATCGGAGGACGATGCGCCCAAGGGCCAGGATGCTGCAGTGGCTCAAGCCGACGGACCCAAACCTGCAGAGGCTCAAGCCCTTTCATCACCGACTGCTAAGAAGCAGAATAACTCGACAGATGAACCCAGCGATGGAACCGTTTCCAACTTTCCTACTGATACGGCTGGGAGAGATGTGCCCCATGATACCCTTATTTCCACTCCTTCACCTACCGTCACAACAACTCGCATGAAGTACACGGATATCCGTAAGGAAGAGGCAGAAGCTTCTTCAGCACCCAACCAATCTACTACATCAGAAAGCCGCATGAAATATACCGATGTCCGTACCGTTCCAGCGAAAGATTTCTACAGCGAGCATGAACACGAGCATCCCGAACCCGTGCTCCCCGTCATCGCGCCGATTGATTATGTGCCCAAAAATCCGCTTCCCGTTGCTATTTTTGAAGAACAACGCACTCAAGGCTTCCGCACAGGTGGTAATAATGCTCGATTCGCATTCAAGGGTTGGTTCAAGATTTCGCGGATTAACATCCTGGCTCCGCATTCTGCTGAACTTGTCCGCATGCTGCAGCAGAAATGGGCGCGCAAGGACCGTTTCGGTAACGTGTTACCCAGTAAACCTCGCGATGCGTCCGCTTGGAGTGCCTCGCTTGCTGTGGAATGGGCTGTCATCGCGTTCCAGCTTTTAGAAGGAGAGGATGCGCCGCCGGCCCCGCAGATTGAGAAACTACCCGAACCCGAGAGGCCTATCACGAAGAGCGTGAATGAGATGCTGTCAGATATGAGATTGAATGACGATAGCGGAGGTGCAGAGAAGGATGGGCATCCTGCAATGGTGAAGCCAGATGAAGACAAAGTCACCCCTGAGTCTAGCCCGAGCAAAACTTCACTGGCCTCAGAAAAATGATGAGAGTAACCAGGAACTCATATCTGATCACGAGGATTTTAGATCTGAGGTCTAAGAAACGAAGGCGATGAATGGAGAAGTCTAATTGCTATGTCTGACTCGAAAACGTTATCTGTTCTTAAATCATGTGAATGGACCGGACGATGAAGTTGAGGGTTCCGGTCTGCTAATCACTAAGCTATTGAGAGTTTTTCCCCTTGTAACAAAATCATTACCTACTTTTGGGGGCCAAATGTTTCAGTTTATGAAAACAATGCATGTAACATAGACAGACTTTCTCACGATGAAACGAATGAAAAAAAATTGTATAATTACGACTTCCATTGCTTTGGGCTGTAACTTATTTCGTACTATTTCCCTTTTTGTTGAAGGAGATTTGGCCATTACCTTGGTCTCCAGCCACAAAGCTTACTGGCAATACCTTTTACCTACTTACTAAATCATAGGTGATTTTGAAGAAACTTAACGACCGTCTCGTAACCACGCTTGTACTCGCTCTTCACCCGCTCGTCTTCAAGTTGTGATCGCGCCGCCATCCAGCCGTGGATCTGGTCGGGGAAAGTCTCGACATACTTGGGACCGGTCAGGTTGGCGTCAAACTTCTTCACGTCCTCAGGGTTCTCGTCCTTTGAGGCGAGGAGCGCCAAGGGAACCTTGATATTCTTTGCGTCCTCGGGGTCGACCATTGCCGGGTGTACTTCGACGCCGGCTTTGAAGGGGTTTTCTGAAGAGGCTGTGGCAAGAGAGACGACTTTGCCGCCCCAGCAGAACTGTAAGACAACAGATATAAGTAAGTGTCATCAAGTTGTAAATCATAAGTTATAAGATAACCCTGGTGGTAGGGTTTGGTTTTGCCAGTGATTACTTACGCCCAGAATTGCCCACTCCTTGATCCCCGGGTACTTCTCCGACAAGGCCTTGACGTATCCGGGGGTTTCTGACGCAATTCCCGGAGGCGGGTACTTCTGGAAGAATGCGCCGAGTTTCTTCTGCTTTTCTTCGTTGTCGGGAGGGAACCATTCTAGAGAGGCAGGCTCGCCCTTGAACCAATCCGGGATGAAGACCTTGTACTTCGTCTCCCCCGACGTAGCCAAGATGTCGGTGCCCTGTAGTGTCTGTGGGTAGTATCCAAAGATGTCGTAGATGGCGACGATGCCTTTGGTTGTGTCTGAGGGGCCGGTGACGTCTACGCAAGTAAAAAGAAAAAGTTTAGTAGCCATCTCCGTCAGAAGCAGACTACACTCACAAGTCTTGTAACCGCCGAGCTCCTCATACTTGCCCTTCGCATCATAGCCTTTTGACACGATGGGTGGGACGTTACAGCAGGCCTCGCTGTGGCCGTGTTGAGCAGGCATGGTCGACATCTTGGCGGTGGTTATGAGGACTAGTTCTCTACGAAAAACGCGGCTTGTATTCGATTTGATGCTCCGAGGGTTTGGAGATGTGTGAAGATAAGGTTTGGTGTTGGATGAATGTGTGGAAGGGGCAGGCTGTGGTTTATGTTGGTTGGCGCCGATATGAGATGCGGCACTAGCAACAACGGCAGGTCGCGCTTTCGGCAGGTGCCTTGCGCGGGATGGAGATATGGGTAGGGGTGGGTTTGATATGAGGGTCGTAAAGGAGCTCTTATGAGTATATCTTGGGCACTTGTTCATGGTCATGTACAGTATGGTGGTGTATTAGACTAATATTAAGTAATCATGAAATCATGATGCGTACTACTATGTGGATATTCCTTACACATTCCACTCTTTCTTTTCAATTGTTGCGAGTTCCATTTTCGCCAGCGGCTCTTTCACTAGATAGCCTGTTTAATATGCTCAGAAAGAGTACAGGTAGATGGGCAGAGAAGTGAGGGGTTAAGCGTGGGGTAGTTGAGCTGTGATAAGAATTGTGATGTCATTGTCTAGGTAGCTACTACTGCCTAAGGCACCTAAGGTAGCTTGAAGTGGCTTGGTGTGGCTAGGCCTGCGGGAAGCTCGACTTATAATTAGACTGGAGGAGGTAAGGTCTCGAAACAGCTGCGACGGCTGTATAAGTCATCTGATCTCCTCAACAACAACAATTCCATTGCCATTCTGGGCCAACCCGAATGCCGTTTTTCGACATGCTGTAGGACGTTGTTCAGTCACCATCCAATCACGATAATGTTGGCGATTACTCATCTGCTCTTCGCAATGTCGCTTATCTTGTTAATAGTGTCTCATCTCACCACTGGTGTTGGGTGTTCCGGATTACGAGAGATTGATGAAATGGGCGTGTTTCGATCAAAATACCTTGACACCGACGTTACATTCGAGGGCTCACACCACTTCAGCCTATGCCAATGAGAACAGAAGGAACTCTTCCCATCCTGTATTGCACTTTGCCTTTAGGCCGGTCTGTCCGCCTGCTGCCACCAAGACTACCTTCACCCTCTCACCACGATACCGATATGCTCACTTAGCAGCGTGGTCACCTATTACACCCTAGCCGTCCTCATGCTGGCTCCTCCTTCTTTTCAAGCTCCTTGTTGCTCAACCAATCATCCATCGACATGTTGCGCGTGTATTCGAACGCTACGCGGACCACTATATCAATCACAAGGTTAGCATGACCATCCTGTGGGCTAGAACAATAAATCTTTATGTGGTGTAGCCTTCCAATGTCGTGCTATCCATACACAAATGTTTCTACCAATGCAACCTTTAAGACTCGTGAACCGAGGCGTTTTGCGGTATGACTTACTGAACTTCTCGTCATCCAGCTTGAGCTTAGAAAGGGCCACTGCCTCGCTAAACCAATGCGTTGAAAACTTCTCGCGGTCATCTTGTATAGGCATGCAGGCTTCATTCCGCTTAATACCGGCACACGGCTTGGCCGCATACCAATGAATATTACGCCACGCGCCAGTCGCAGGGTCCGGATCTGCAATGAATACATCAGTTACACAGGCAATGTCAACCTAGAATGTGCAGGAGACGCGTATGTGTCTGACATACTAGAAACATGTTAGTGCGGTAAAACAAAGACGAGAGTAGCCGAGCGCAAGATAGCTAGGGCAGCTGTCCCTTTCTGGATCGCCAACACTTACCACTCGCTAACCCCGATCATCTCGTTGCTAAGGCTTCTCGTGATTCCGGTACTCGGGTCTTCAGAGCCACATATCATGGCCCCCGTCGCGGTGGCCAATCTCGACGGTGTTGATCTTGAACCGAACCGAAGGCGTAGAGGACGAACGGCAATCCCGGTTTCTTCAGTTGTCTCGCGAATTGCTGCATCGAGGTGTCCTTCTCCAATGTCTTTGCGGCCCTTTGGAAGCTGGTATATACCGATCCTGTTATTGTAAACGACTAGTACCTCAGGGCAGGGGTCTTCTGCTTTGTTGATGGTGACTGTGCCGCAGCTGACGATGATCTCGTCGGATTTGTGGTAACATCCTAGGTTCCTAATCTTTTCCCATACCCTTTCATCATTCCAGTTAACGGCATTATCGCGGACCCGTATGTCACTTCTGCTCAGTTCTTTGTACTCTTTAGCAAATTTCGGGAGCGGTTGAGTTTCGTACCGACGCACTGGCCCTCTCTGCCCAGCCGCAACGGGGCTTTTTTCACACAAGCCGCGCGCCATTTTTGTGATACGAATGGACTAGGAGGAAGCATGGTCATTTCAGTCGAGAGGAAGTGTATCTTTTTATTCATGTTGTGATAGCTATTTTCGAGGTGCAGTTGACCGACTTTAGAAAAATGTCTCACCGGTCAGGCTGCAGTCAAATATTTGCGCCGGTCAGGACCGTAAGCTGGACCCATGGGATGCCGAATCACGATCAGGGACTAGACACTATCAACAATTTCCTTTCTTCTGTATTTCGTCGCTCTTTTGCTCGCAGGGGTTTGGTTGCGCGGCTCAAGTGAGCAGGGATGTACCTTGCAATAACCCTGCTTACCGGTTGCTCTCAAACATGCCACTTCTATGAATGCTTTCTTCGCCTACATCCTAAGGGTACGGGTAGTTCCTGGACGAATACAGAATATCTATTGGTGGAGGTATAGATATTATCTACTATTTAGCAACGGACCTGTATCACACATTTGACCAAAGACGGTACCGACAGTCTGGCTGACCCACCACTTCCCCAACTCTCAAAGCGCCCACCGAAGTTGCTCCGGACCAGCAGCACCTAAGAAAGGGAAGAGAGAGCCGCTTCGTATTGCCCTCGAGGCTACGTCACGTCACGCGGTCTATTAGGTGGCTCGTACTACTCAAAGATGTACAATTTAGCCGCCCTTTTTGCACATTCGCAAAGCTATTCCCGAGTTCAGTGCATAGGCTTTAGACTGAAACATTGTGAGCGAATGGCAGCCGGATGACATCCAGACCAGTCACATGTCTTGACGCCCATTGTGGGAACTTCGGGTACGGCACAGGCCGGGAAGTAGTATTTCTCGGCTGTGGCCTATGTGCTGATATCAAACCAGCACACCGAATGTATCCAAGGCTAATGGCGCTCAACCCGAAACAGATTCTGCACTGTCGACTGGCCTCGCCATCTCCTACTTAACTCCACTATAGAGATTCTTTCGGTGCATTGTTTGACCAATATTCAAAGACATATGCTCTGCACAATGCCAAGGGTGCCAACACGCTACGAGTCTTATTAGTACTACCTACTTCAAGTAAAAGACATGACGGAACATGGAAAAGAGGATGCATTCTGCCGATGCCTCCACGCTCTCAGCTCCACCCAGTTTGATTGAAGATATTTTGTGTCTGTGCAATTCACGAATCGGACCAAATCCGCACAAGAGGAGCTAAATTTTGAAACGGTATATGTCGTCTCAATGTCATTCTCGAAGGTGGAACTACACTATAAACTCGCTTCACATATGCTTCAAGAACGTCTTTTTACAAGTATGAGCACTGATATGATAGTGAGTCGAAAATTGGGTTCTTTCTCTATCAGCATTAACACATGTTTCCCACACTAACTGATACTCGCACGGTTCAAATTATAGTAAGCTGGCGCATCAGGCTCTGCCAATAGTATGCAGATTTCATATCATTATTCCCTACCGGAACTGCCTTTTGTGAAAGGTCGGAATCTTGTTCGCGACTTACTGCCGACGACAATCAACTGCGAGCGGCGAGTAATTCACTTAATCCATGCCCTACGTAGGCAATCAAGTACACCATCTATGCACCAATCATTCAAGAAAATTATTTCCCTTATGTGTATGATGAAGACGTATGCGAAAAGCCCACCGGTTGTCTTGAATCATCACTTGAGACCAATAATCCGGCGTCCTATTATCCTCGCACCAACTGACCTATTTTGTTAGCTTGGTGCCCGACCTGTGGATCTTCGGCGTGATGAATATGCGACTTTTCACGCATGCAAGATCGCTGTTATATCCTGCTCTCTCTTTTGCAGCTGCCCTAACCAAGTGTTATCTGTAAATGGAATCATCTACTGCAAGTAGATCGCCTTCTGAAATTCGCAAGTAGTGCTTCTATAACCCTAAACTCGGTTTCGATTTGATTCGCCAATGTGAGATGTTTATTATGGCTCTGTGAGAAATCCAACGCTCTAAGCACCCTATCATATTGCACTGTTTAATGTTATCTACCATGCAGATACTCTTGCCTTGTAAAAGATTTCGGCTTTGGGCTAGATATCTCGACGTCAATGAATGGCGATAATGTCTTGGCCGATAACATAATTCGCGAACGCTGTCTTACAACACGGCTGCAGTTTCAATGGCCGCTTCTCATGCTTCAATGACAAATAGAAACTAGAAACTGCATTCTCGGCCTTTTGGGGGCGTGTCTAACATTAGAACCGACCAGAACATGTTCTACGATCTCACCGGTGAAAGCGTGCAATGCAGTCAGTAATAGCACTTTTGGTCTATGAGTCGGCGTGTTGTTTGTGTTGCAAGAACGCCGCAAGAGAACCATTGATAACGGATATGCTCCGGGCCCGCATCTAGGGATTACCGAGTCACGATCTAGGATCACATGGGGGATACATGATACATCACAAGTGAGAACCGCAAGCAGCGGGATTGGCCATCACGTTGAACTCACCCCGCATCAATTTCGAGAGGCGTCGCATCCTCACCGGGGCCGAACTGTCGGACGACCCTTTCAGGGGAAACCTCCCTCCCCGCGTGAACATGCAGGATAGCCCGCGGTTGCTTGGGCTTCTGTACGTCAGTAGAGTAGCGGTGATGAGCAGTGTGCTACCAATCTATAACACCACGATCGTACGATTTCCTCGGGCATTATGCTCATGATCACGGCTATTAGCATCAAACTGTGAGCTGATATGGATAATCATGCTTGATAAGCTATTGGAAATAGAAAAGATTGTCGCCTATATTCTGTATGATCAGTCTGCCATCTTCATGTGCAAGGCAGGCTTTCATAAAAAGGACGTTGGAACCTCCGGTCGCATTATCGTTACTCGACCAATCTCTACTAGCACCAAACTTCAGAGACATCAGGTACGTGATTACGAGATGTGGAATAAAGGACGTGGCAAGAGTGATTCCATAAGTCACATCAATGCATGCGACTGACCAAAACCTATCTTAGATATGTGAATTAACGCCGAACGCCGGCTGAATGCAGTGATATCACTTGTGGTGCCCGAGGCTACCCTTATTCTATGCTCCTAAGTGGGCGTACTCCTTATTAAATGCCCGCCCGATAACCATGCGACGAATTTCTGAAGTTCCTGCGCCTATCTCGTAGAGCTTGGCACTGTTCGGGGTGTCAGTTCTCGGATACGCTGCAGTAGACAAGCTGTGCTTGAAGGGCGATACTCACTCTCTCAAGATCCTAGAAGCAGGCATCTCCTCAACGTAGCCCATACCACCAAGGAGCTGAATGCAGTCGAGGGCGCACTCGGTTGCTCGCTCGGCGGCGTATAGGATCGCGCCTGCGCAGTCCTGCGTCCGGATGGTGCCCTCCTCATCGACCGCCTTGGCCGTAGCATACGTATACGCCCGTGCTGCCTGTAACTTGGTGTACATATCGGCGAGCTTGCCCTGGACAAATTGATTATGTGCAATGGGGCTTCCGAACTGCTTCCGCTGGTGAGTGAAGGGTAGCGCGACGTCTAGGGAGGCTTGCATGAGACCCAGGGGCCCCGCGCTAAGAACGAGACGCTCGAGGTCTAGCCCCTCCATTAGCACGCGGACGCCGCCATTGACGGCACCAAGGATATGTTCGTCAGGCACGAAGACGGACTCAAAGACGAGCTCGCCAGTGTTGCTGCCGCGCATACCCATTTTGTCGAGCTTACGTGCGCAGCTGAAGCCCTCAGTCTTTGTGTCGACAATGAAGGCGGTGATGCCCTTAGACCCAGCGTCAGGTTGTGTCTTAGCGTAAACGACGATAACATCAGCATCGGGACCGTTGGTGATCCACATCTTGGTGCCATTGAGCACGTAGCCACCATCGACCTTCTTCGCGCTCGTGCGCATGCTGACGACGTCACTTCCGGCTCCAGACTCAGACATGGCGAGCGCTCCGATCTTTGTACCTCCTATCAAACCGGGGAGGAACTTTTCCTTCTGCGCGGGCGAGCCGTTGAGTTGCAGCTGGTTGACACATAACTGGGAGTGGGCGGCATAGCTTAGCGCAATGCTGCCACTGGCTCGCGACAACTCCTCCATGACGACGCAGTGCGCCTGGTATCCCATGGCCATTCCACCAACGTCCTCGTCGGCTGTCATACCCAAGAACCCCGCCTCGCCCAGCTTCGGCCACATCTCGTTGGGGAAAGCATTGCTCTTGTCCGTGTGTGCCGCGACCTCCTCGGTGATCTCGCGCCGGACGAAATCTTGCACGCGCTCGCGCAGTTCGGCGAGGTCAGCGGTCGAAGGAGCCTCAAAGCCCTGCGGGTGCTTCTTCGAGGCGTACGCTCGTCTCTGCTGGATAAGTGCGGGCGTAAATGCAGGAGGGGCAATTGGTGCTACCCGGGTTGATGCTGCTACGGGACGTAGACGGCCCAGCGCTCTAGCCGCCTTAAGACTCGCCATTTTCAGAATTCAATTGGAAGCCGGAAGTTCATAAGAGATCGAGAAGAAGAGAAGCGACAGAAGCGAAGGTAGAGTAGAAATGGCAATGACAATGACAATGGGAGGTCTGGTCGTTTGGTGAACGCCTCGGCCAGAAATGGTACTGTTAGAACCGGCTCCCGTCGGCTACAAGCGGGCCGTGTAGGCGATCGCCCGTCATTCCCACGATCACGTAGCACCTACTCTACGTCTACCTAAAGCCCTTTCCCTTCCCAATTCTTGTGTTCCTCTAGATAATCCGTTTCTTTCCAAAGAGTGGTCGCCTACATAATCGCAAATGTCGATATCAAGATCCTCGCGCGACCTCCTGGGTCTCCCCCGCCAATTGAGCAGACAATGCTCTAGACAGACCGCCGTCCCCCGCCGAGCCCCTTCACGTCCCTCGGCGGCGCCCGCCCGAACCGTTGCCTCGTATACGGCGCCGCACCAGGCGAACGCCATCTCCGTGTTGCAGAGCAATGTAGACACGGGCTCGGATGAGTTTCGTGAGAACGAGCGGCTCATGGGCGAGGCCATGGCCCGGCTGGACAAGCTGACACGGGCAGCGCAGCAGGGCGGGTCGGCCAAAGCCAGGGAGAAGCACATTGCGAGGAAGAAGATGCTCCCGCGGGACCGCGTCACGGCATTGATAGATCCTGGCACCACCTTCATGGAGCTCTCGCCCCTAGCCGGCCACGAGCTGTACCCCGAGGCCGACGTCCCCGCTGGCGGCATTATTACGGGCGTTGGCGTGGTTGAGGGTGTGACCTGTGTCATCGTCGCCAACGACAGCACTGTCAAGGGCGGCACATACTATCCAATTACAGTTAAGAAGCACTTGAGAGCGCAGGAGGTGGCCAAAAAGAACAATCTCCCGTAGGTTCGCTACTCCAGCCGGTTTGGGTGCTCTTGCGCAGGGCTTACACTGACCCGCGCATCGTCTGTAGATGCATATACTTGGTAGATTCCGGAGGCGCCAATCTTCCTCACCAGTCCGATGTCTTCCCTGACCGCGAACACTTCGGTCGCATCTTTTACAACCAGGCGAGGATGAGCTCACAGGGTATCCCCCAGGTCTCGGTGGTTATGGGTTTATGTACCGCGGGCGGCGCTTACGTGCCGGCTATGAGCGATGAAAATATCATCGTGGAGAAACAAGGCCATATCTTCTTAGCAGGTCCTCCACTGGTCAAGGCAGCCACCGGAGAAGAGGTATCGGCTGAAGAGTTAGGTGGCGGCGCGTTGCACACCTCTGTATCAGGTGTATCGGACTATCTCGCCGTCGACGATGCACACGCCATTGTCCTCGCACGGCGATGCATCAGCAACCTTAACTGGCCCCATAAGGCGACGCCACCGGCTGAAACGTACGCCTCCCCCCTTTACCCCGAGTCTGAGCTTCTCGGCATAGCCTCGACAAATCTGCGGAAGCCCTTGGCAATTCATGAGGTGATTGCTCGTATTGTCGACGGATCACACTTTGCTGAGTTCAAGCGAGACTTCGGTACCACTCTCGTAACGGGGTTCGCTCAAATTTACGGACATAAGGTAGGTATCGTAGCGAATAATGGAATCCTGTTCGGTTCGTCTGCACAAAAAGGAGCTCACTTCATCGAGCTGTGTGCACAACGCGGTATACCCCTGGTTTTCCTGCAGAATATAAGCGGCTTCATGGTCGGTGCTCAGGCCGAGCGTGAAGGCATTGCCAAACATGGTGCCAAGCTTGTGACGGCCGTTGCATGCGCCGACGTGCCCAAATTTACGGTTGTGGTAGGCGGTTCGTATGGCGCTGGCAACTATGGTATGTGCGGGCGAGCATACTCTCCCCGGTTCCTGTGGATGTGGCCCAACGCACGCATTGGTGTCATGGGCAGCGAGCAGCTTGCGAATGTCATGCAGACTGTAGGTCAGAAGGCTGACCCTGAACTCCGTGATCGGATCGAGCGTGAGAGTGACGCAGTGTTTTCTTCTGCCAGGTTATGGGTAAGTTAAATCCGCCTCATGGCCTTTCCCTATCGTTCCCCTTGCGTCTCTCGTCAGCAGGCCTTGTGGTTCCTCGTTGTTCCTGGCTAATACAATGCATCCAGGACGATGGCGTAATTCCGCCCCAGCACACGCGGCGGTATCTTGGTCTGGGGCTCCGCGCCGCTATGGGCGGCAGGAACGAGATCAAACCCGGTAATACTAAGTTTGGCGTCTTTAGAATGTAAAGCATGTTCGGGGCCGATAATCTCACGGCATGGTCGGTATATAGCGGACTTGGTGCGTCTATAGTTGTAGTGATTCATCCAAAATAGGAGAGCCAAACAACACAACATATAATTGAGGTGCGAAGCAGCGAACTTCCCTGACGTATGACCGCCCTTGATGCTTCCTGTATGTTGTGCTGTTGGCCTAGGCTTGCATCTGTCTACATGAAGCTGCGCCCAAACCTTGTCTCCGATAACCAAATACACCAATACCGGACGGATCGGTACCGCTGCCGTCACGATGCCAACGCAGAGCCTGGGATAAGAAAAGTTCCACGCCGCGATTCCTCCTGCAAGGCGGAATTCGGCCAAGCGAGTTTATCGCTAAAGATGCGGTTTTTTTTTTAGTGTTCGCCGACGAGGGAACGATGTCAAATCCCGGGCCATGTCCGACGGCGAGAGATGATTCGCTCGCTTTTCGTCCTTGGGTTCGTCTGACTTTGCCCACCGACCAACCATGACCTCCTTCGCTTCGGCACGACGCAACGTTCCTGCGAGTAATTTATCGCTCTCTGATTTGTTCTAGCTCGGAACCTCCCGTGCACACATCCGGCTTGCATGAGAAAAAGCCACGTTATTGTTTCTTGGGTCTTGGGTCTTGTGGTTCACACGACCCTTCATGCTGTGCTGCCACTTGGCGGACGGAGAGAGGCCCAGTGGTCCCTCCCTATGCCTCTGCCTCTGCCCGGCCGGCATTTGGGTCGTTACACTGCGCTATGGCTGACTTGATGAGATGAGATTCGAACGCCCGATGGTAACCACATGGTGTAAGCGTGTTTGGTGGTGGTGGTAGTAGTGGATGGTTAATGGGAGTCTTATTGAGGTAGGAAGGAGACGAAGGTCCGTAGTGTTGAGCTTGCTCGTGTAAGATAGGTCTATGCTGTGCGCCCACAATGGATTATTCGATTAGTTGACCTTGCATGTGTTGTTCCTATACCCTATGTATAGAGGTAATATCTATGCTTTAGTTGAATCCTTGGATGATAGATGGTATAGAACCGTATATCATAATCTTGTGCTTAAATTCTATGCATTAAGGCAAACTCACACATATACATACAATTATATAAGTGGTTCGTGGTCCTTCTTGAGTGATGAATGAGAAAATTTATCGATTTTTGCACTTGTCTCCTTGTCAGGATTATTCCTCAAAAATATGCAAGCCTGCTGAATTAGGTACCTCTCGGGCATTCATTAGCTTAAAGCTACACGAACTGGGCGTTGAGGGCGTGGCTCGGCTGGTATAAGGTTTTGCAGGTCTGTATTTCTTATTTTTGTCTTGGGTGCCTATTATAAGAAACTTGATATTATTCCCTCAGCAGACATATCCCAGCTCACTGAGATTTCGTGTCCTTATCCACCAAACGAGTCAGTTCAAATGTTATCTTTTCATCACCTGATGTTAATTCGTTTGTTGTGAAAGAAAAGAAACTACAATTGTGTATATACAAGATATCAATTAATTATTTCGTAATTTAGAAGCACCATGCGGAGTGGTCCCCTTATCTCTACGGTTACTAAGACCCTTTCCCTGACATGATTCTATTTTCAACCAAGTTCGACGCAATTCAGGGGCACATATGCAGGTCATCACATGCATTGACAAGTTCTTGGAATTCGCATCACGCGCTGCAGTTCGTCTATAGAATTGTCTGATCTACTAGTACCGACTAAGTACACTTACTCAGTATGCAGCGGCTGACGATCGCAAGGCATCAAAAAAACGGCGGCCGCGGTCACATGAGTGAGCGCAAAGCCGCGGCTCATCCCGTCCGGCGTCAGAAACCCCCCACATCGCGAAACTGAGCTACTAACTTGATTCACCTGTCTGTCGTGGGGTTCGCCGAACTAGCCCCTGAGGGCGCAGCAAAAACCCACGAGCCCTTCGGAGAGCTTGGCAAGAGCAAAAAAACGCATTTTGTAATCGTTGATATCATGAATTTCGGTGTGGTGCTGCATTATTCCCACTACCAATTACGTAGAGGTATCTAATAACGTGCTTTGTAATCCCACTTTCCGGAGTTTTCATTACTCACTCTTTTTTATTCTAAATTGGAATTGAAACTGACTCAATTGTGCATTCTAAGTACCTACGTGGGTACACATAAACATGATCAACATATTAAGTGAGATAAATATTGGAGCTATGGCGATAAGCTTAAAATGTCTTCTCTGTTATAGGTATGACGTCTTCAGATCGCCCCAGCTTTGATGATCTCAGCCGCAAGGGTCGATGAGGGGTGTTTGATTAAGCGATTACCTAAAAACGGCAAAGTAGCGATTTCATTATCAGATTGCCTCATTTTAGTTTCTCCTGTCTTTTTTCGGAAGGGGGGTGAGCACAAAAAAAAAAAAAAAAAAAAAAGATCAGTCACGTCACGCACGTCCCCATGTTCCCACGATGCATCAAAGCAACCGACACTAGCTTGAACACTTTGTGTCAGTTTATCTGATTAGTTATCCATTCTATCCCGGGACAGTTTGTCTCGCACGCACGCCACCCGCCAGTAGACCGCAGGTTTGAGGCTTATAAGTTTTGTTAAGTGGCTAGCTCCAAACGATCGTCATGCAGTGGCGCGGTGGTAAAACTGATGTCTCGTAGAACTACCATCAACGTCATCACTAGTCCTTTTCCTTCCCGTCGATAGGTGAGGAATCACAAAGTAACTGAGCATCGTGGATCCTAACGAAGTTAGGTCCCATATCAAATCCCCACGTTCTCCTGGCCTAAGACAGGCCAGGGACGTGGGCGGTCTATCCCAATGCTTTTGTTAGGAATCCGGCAGCCGAGACGGTGAGCGGAATGAACTGAGTCGATTAGCGGTGAATAATTATGTTATAGTGCTTGCTTCGTTAGCATGCTATAAGATGCAGGGACCAAGGCCGGTGACTAACTATATTAAGTGAAAGTATTTCGTCGAGTTACTAGACGAGAAAAGCATGGAAACGTGTAAGGCGAAATTAATAAGATTGTTGCCAGCCAACGACAAATTCAATATGAGAAGGCCTCTAGCCATATACCGGAGTTAGTAAGAAAGAGACTCGGTAGTTGACGTAACGCTTGTCTGCCGGCATTTTACCAATGGCGTGGGGGAAACCAGTCGTTCGGTGTAGCCGAATGGTTAAACCTGGTCACGTTTATCTTTACTATATACCTAAAGTGGTAGAACTTGACTCTATTCCGTCCTTGCTCGGCGATGAGCGGGCACTAGGTTTTTGCCCCCCTCCCTCAAAATTCTTACTGGAGAAGAAAAGGCGGTCTTTGCTTGCGCTTAACAACTTCTAGCAAAACACTCGACTCCGATTTGGCTAGTAGATATCGAGTTCTGTATTATTATAAGTAGGTATCGTAGGTTTGACCGCCGGATTTCCGCAGACCGCAGAAAGGAGTGAATAGGCACATACTCTAGAGACTAGGTCGTGCTGGCCGTTTTGTGCTATTCCCAATTCTTATAATGCTACGTAGTAGCATGAAACACGTTATTAATCAGCCTCTGTCTAAATTACTTGAATAGGTAGTGCCATTCCCCATCCGCTCCAGCAACGTTGCGCGAACGAGGTTGAGCGCCCGATGCGCCAAAAAGTTCCCTTATAAACAATTGACGTATCACTTCCCGAAATTATGATGAGTGTACCAGTGTCGTCTGACGCGTCTACACCATGGAGCTGTGGGTGACTCATGCAAGCGAAATGCAAGTAACAAAAAAGAGTTCAGGCTTGCTCATGCGTGGGCTACTGACAGATACTAGAGAAAAATAATTTTGATCGTGTACTAGATGTCACATTGCGGTGAATGAAATTGGGCTGTTATGGTTGTTTCTGGGCTTTGCTCTTTCCGAATTTGCCCGACTCGAACCTGAAGGGTAATGGGTATCAGGGTGACCCCAGACTAACAGGGGTACTGAGATTGGAACAACCAGGGCTCTGACATAAGGAGCTCCTTTTCTCGTTGACTTCTGAACCGCCCGAAAAACGCCGACACAGCTACGGTGTAGATTAACCAACGATGAGCCATGGTGATACGTAGAATCGACTCTGTATTTTTGAAGAAATGGCCTTGATACGTCCACGGTTGTGTCTATATTGAAGCAGGCCAATTGTACATTTCCTTGCGCTGTTGCCCTCATTCAGCATCTCCCAGATGGAATCAAAGTACTTCTTCTTGTCCCATGAAGCCGTCTAAACGCCGATGCTATATGTGAAAGCCATTGACACGCAAATACAAATACCCATTTTGGAACTACTTGGGTCGCCGCAGTTAAGAAAGATGCTGCCTATCCATGAATTTAGACCCGAAAAAGTACAATTTTTTCTACATTTGCCTTCTTTCGTGGACCTGTATCGACGTGACGCCGCTAAAACATTTCCTTGCGCCTAGAGTAAATCGAGTTAAATAAAGCTGATGCTGGTAGCACCATATCATAATCGTTAGTAGTTTTTTTTGTGGTAGTGGCGATCAGCGTGTAGGTTTTTTCTCGGCCTTTCGGTCAAGAAGTATTGCCAACTGACTTTTGGAACGTCCTAGAGGTATAGTAGGTGTGCTACTCGGCTGAGTGGGAGTCATTTGCCGGCCAATGCCAGAGCCGCCATAACTTTGCGATGCTTCGGGAGCCTCGTTGCTGCAACTCTCTCTATATTGACCCACGAAAGGGCCCTGAGAGGGAGTGCTCTCCGCAAACTTTGAAATTGTGCCCTGGCCGACGACCGAGGTATCAAGTTTGGCTTGGGATGACGACATTAAGCTAGAAGGCGCGACAAAAGTCCGGCTTGTCTCTCGTGAGATGGGGCGCATCGAACCAGTATCCGAGGCGGACCTATTTAAGGAGGGCGTGGATTCGGATTGTGGCTGTTGTTGTACATCCGCTTTTTGAACAGCGGCTGATGAAGACGTCTTTGAGCGTTTTTCAGCAGTGCCCCCAGTTATCCCTGGAATCTGCCCCTTGCCTTTGGCGTTCCCCTGTCGAGCTGAAGAACCTTCGTTTTGGAGTTGGCTATTACGCGCCGTTCCAGCTTTTGATGTCGTTGTTTCAACGCGTGACTGTGTCATTGGGCGTTTCCCAGCAGCCTTTGCACTCAACCCTGTATTTCCGTCCCCCTTTTTGGCAACAACTTGTTGTCGTTCTGGCTTCTCCAGTATCGTTGGTACCGAACTCTGTGAACCATCATACTTTGATCCAAGTGACGAGTCCCCATCTTTGGATTCAGAATTCCCGGCAGAGGATTGCGAGCTGGATCTTCGAGGCATTGCGGGCCTTCGTTTGGATGATGTTGATGCTACGAACGCCGCTGTCTTTTTCTTTGGTTTATGGGAGTTTCCCTTTCTCCTTTCCTCATTAGTATTTGACCCCCCGGAACCCCCCGGAACCCTAGAACCAACGCCGTACGTGGCAGCTGTCGTAGGGGTTGTGGTCCCGCTCTGCTTAGTATTATCCTCATCAATCCCAGACTCTGGCGGCGATACGAATCGAGCTGTTGGCCGTGGTCCCGAAGTTGAAGGTCCTCTAGGCTTTTTGAGAATGGGATGTGGGGTTTTGGCAGATGTCGCAGGTTTGCTTTCTAGCTTCATTGTAGGTGTCGAAGCGGTAGCTTGGATACCCTGTGATTTAGAAGCCGAAGATTTAGGGGAAGGCTACAGTTGTCTTATTAGCGAGTTTTGCTACGAGTTTGGTCGAAACTTACAGGCTCATATCGATTTTGCGGCCCTCGTAATTTGACAAAAGATGTCTCCTCGGAAATATCCTTGAATAGTCGTGCAATGACCTTACCAGAGAGGTAGCGACGATCCCCACCAAGCACTCGTGTCCAGAAGTTCTCTAGTCGCCTGGCGGTAGGATCGTATAGTTCCCGAGAGGTTGTAGAGAAAACTATACTACGGATTAGACGGCCAGATCAAAGAGGATGAGAGGGATCATCTACCATGACAAGCCCTTAGAATCCGCTCCACCGGTACGACATCGTACTTGGCTATCTCCTCGTATACAGTGTTTCTATTCAGCACGATCCCCTTGGGCAAAATCGTCTGCTCCTGTGCCATCTTGTACGATGCTCGCGGCGACCGCGTTCGATAGCCTCGGAGACTTCGTTCCGTTCTACCTTCCAATATCTCCCGTTATTCACGATTACCTGGAGTCCGATTGGCGTGTGTATCTGATTCATAGCTCGAGGGCGTGGGCCGTAAGCAATATGGAATTTCAACAACGCTTGGCAAAGTGCGGAACCGCGAAAAAGAAGAGCATTCCGCGTTAAATGCGCATGTACGCGGCTAGTTCTGAATCCAAGCCAAACCAAGTCGTCCTTGGGTATAGCAAGTGGGGATAACAACCCGGGCTCTTCAAGAAAATAAGGCAGACAAGCTAGTTCGACGGGCCACTGATCAATATGATCACGCAAGAAGCGAACTGTGGGGGAAGAGAACTCCAGTAAGTCAAGTCACAGTCGACTTATAAGCAGAGGAGATCGCAAAGGCCAAATAAAGTACTAGGGTGCGCCGGCGTCCGCGCGGCAGGTAGATCGTCTTGCGGGACTAAAGAAGCCTGAAGAAGAATGTTCGGGCTTAAGTTGGTTCAAACCCAAAATATGGACAAACGGACAAGCGTCTGTAAGTGGGCGGTTGACAGGCGGAAGGGGTAAGGGCTGTGGTGTTCGACAAATGCCATGTATTAGTATTACAAGTAGAGTAGATAGTCGATGTATGGCAGTACCAAGGACAACACAGATAGATTATGAGAACCAGTTGAGTATTGCCTCGACGCCGTCAGATGGGATCAGAGGGAGGCAAGGCAAGGCAAGGCAAGGCAAGGTAAGGTAAGGTAAGGTAGTATGTATGGTATGGTGATATGACGTGTGTAAGCGCGAAAAATCCAACGCATGCAGGCCCGGGGAAGAGAGCGAGCGTTGCCTTTGGTTTCCAAGCATACGGAGAGAACTCAGGTAATGCTTAGAGCGAAAGAAGCTTGAAGGGGAATAACGTTGAAAGAGCCGTTGTTGGCGCAAGGTATAAAGGTTTCCAGGTTTGTGTGTAGGATTAGAGTATTGGTAGGTTGCAGCAGGTGGTAAGCAGGTACTAAGTGAGTACAGCTCAGCACAAAAACACAGCAGCGGCAGCAACAAGCAGCAGCAACAGCAGCAGCACCAGGGATATGTGCGCACGCAAGCGTAGTCCCTCAGTCACGACCCAGAGAGGCCAAGTCTATTCTGTCATCGTCTCACGGGTCCTGTCTGAAAAATTTCCTTGCGGTGGGTAGGGACGGAATACACTAGGTACGGAGTGTAGGTGGACTACAGTAACCTTAGTAGGTCTCCGGCTGTGAGGAATTACCTAGCCTAGCCTACAACCTGGAACTAACCTACCTGAGAAACGAAACCAAACCAAGTAGGTAGGCCATGTCAACTAGGGGCAGAAGGCGGGACACTTGCAAAAAGGTAGGACGGCTAAGGTAGGTACCTCTTACGGCACCGCTGAACCGGTCGTGCCTGTCGACAGCATGCAGACTGACCCACTGATCACGTCTTGATTTTAGGGTTCTAGGTGCCTGGCACGGGCCTGGCTAGGGCTCCCCATCAGGCCCATTGCCAGGGCCCGGGTGCAGTGACGGAGGCGTCATCAGCAACAACCCGTACCTGTCAGACAAACCCCCATTTGTTCTGTACCTAAAGAAGAAGTGATGTCGGTCTAAGTAAGAGGCAGTTAGTTAGTACTAAGTAGGCACACACTTACCTAAGGCACCTACTTAATCATACCATACTCCCAGGTGTGATCATCATGATGTCTTCATTTTCCTACCCCCCTACCCCAGGTCTTACCCTTATTAAGGGTTATATATATTATGTTGTCCAAGAAGGATTCACCGCTGTGCTTGTAAATCCGTAGAAACCGCCATGCTGGGATTAGGAAGTCTAGTCTAGTGGGTTCCTCTCCCCCAACACTCGAGTCTATCTATACGTATGCTCTCCTTCTCATCCCGTCGTCCGCCTCATTTGCCTTTCAGCTGGGTCCCTCCCTACTACCTACGCACCTACGCACTCAACTCACTGCGTACCCAACATATTTCGGCTCAGTATACTGCCGGTACTACCTGGAATCTAGAAAGAGCAGCATAGTTCCACACGGCTCGGCGTGCATCTCGGCGTGCGAGCTACTTACGCAGTTACGCAGTCTTCGCTCCATCCCCATGGCACACAACGCAGGCCAAGCAGCTCTGCAGGTCACAACAGTTGGGCATGTTTCGGACAAGATAACGCAGCATTCGTCGTGATCACCGTCCACCCACCTCGCCAAAACCCTAGGGTTGGTCTCCTTATCATCGACCTGCCTAGCAAGGCACACAGCGCCGCCGGCAGTCAGTCCGCTATCTGCTACGGCCGTCAGCTGCCCACGTGTGACGTCCCCCTAGTCCAGGCATCGCTGCCGCATTTGAAAACCCGCCGACTTGAGAAGGAAGACCGGTGTGCAGGCATCCCGCTTGCGTCGAATCGTTGTTTGTTCCCCACGTTTTTTCAGCGGATCCTGTGCTGGGGTTAAATGTTCTAGAATTGTTCGTGCCGTTTGGGGCCGTTTCCCCCTCTTCTGGGATCCTCTCCCAGCCGCCGGATCGAGAGACAAGCAATGATGCGGCTATATTGTTTCACTTGTACGGAAGATTGACGCAGTCACATGGCTCATCTTTACCCAGTCTACGAAGCTATCTAACATCACTTGATCCTAGCGTTGTACGATACCTCGGCCACAGTCCGGCCGTTCATTTCCTACCTAGGTTTCGCAAGTACTATGGACTATTGCAGTTCTTCCTCGGTGCCCTCCTCCTCGCATAGAGCCCCAGTGGGCCAGAACAACAGGATCTGTACGTCAGTTCGCGCACAGGCATCAAGTTCAGCTTCGGCTTTTTCTTCAAGTACACCGCCATTCAACTAAATAAACCACTAGCTCCTGGCGGACTTTCAGAGCATAGTCTTCAGCTAACCGTAGATAAGCGTACGGATGGATAGGATGTAAAAGACTCTGGCGTTATCGAACCGGTTGTCCTCAAGCCTAGCTTCACAAGTTTCAACTTTTCACATGAGCCTCCTATCCACCTACCAGCAACGGCCGCTCAAACAATGCCACGTTACTCCAATTTCATCTATTTCCTTATTCTCATTCACATCTGATTTTGATCTGCCTGCCCCTTGCGGGGCTTTGAGGTCGTGTGACCCCTTAGTCGGGGTACTTTAAGTTTGGATGCGGCCATCACCCACACCGTAAACAGACATGATATCACTAATTTACAATGTAAAGAAGCCCCCAAAGTACAAAGAATCTCGCAAAGCCATGATATTGTGTAGTCGCCCGTGTCTAATCGTCACATCGGAAAGCTTATTCGCATATCTATCAAGGCGCCCAAAATTCACTGTATCCATGATTCATTTATCAGTAACTGGAACCCCCTCGGTCTCCCATAGCCTTCCTGCTAGAACTCCGCAGTGCGGTTGAAGTCGAAATAGTCTTGAAACAGGCTTCGTAGAAGGATTTTGAGTATGGGACAGCATAGTACTGCTATCCACACACGGCAATCAGTATGACACAACGAAAGAGAAACAAAACCCGGACGACTCTGACAAGTAATTGCGCTTTAAATACCGGGAAGGCAATAGTCGTCACTGTGAGAGCCGCCTTTGGTGCCTTCTCAGCCTCAAAATCAATACCAATATTGTTGCCTTGCAGGCTAGAACCATTGCTTCGCCGTGGGTAACAACTTTCGCGCATCACGGTATAAGCTTGACAGATTTTATTCTACTTGTCATTCTCCAGAGTTATAAGCCGCTAGTTTCACAGAATATTAGACTCACTTTATTCCCGCGACGTAACGGATTGTTTTCGCGACCATCAAAAGAGTTTGCTTTTCTCCTTTTCCGCCAAGAAGCGCCTGCAGGAACATGTTCTGCGCTGCGCGTCAGGTGAATCTAATATATGTTAACGCACATTTACATCCCTATGATTAATACGCCTTCAAGAGTCGCCGAACTGATCCAGAGTTCTCATTTGTCCTTCATGATGATCCCCTTCCGCTTTCGGATCTACACTGCGGCCCGGCCCCTTTGTCGATGTACCTGTTACGTGCTTTGATGGATTCCGAAAGAAGTATTGATGCGGCTGCTGATGTCAGTGGCGCATACAAATGAGCTATTACATTTATGACAATTTATTTTGAGGCGTGAATAGCCTTGCGACAATATTGGGGGCCGGCAAGGCTGACCGACGCTTGCAGGGACATTGGATACGACACTAAAGCTGGTCCGTAAGCTGGCTCTGCAGTAGGGTTACAATACCAAGTAAGACTGTAACATATTCCTCATCGTCCAGTCCTTAAGCAGCCGACTTCCCAGCAAATTCACAAGATCCACTATAGCATGTTCCATCGTCTCACTCAACAATCAGGAGCACAACCCCAAAAGTTGTCAGCAATGACTATGAGTACTGTCACCCCGGTGAGCTCGGCGGTAGTTATTCCGCTTACGATTGGTTACTTGGTCAAAGGATGTCAGATCTCTCAGCCATCGACTCGGGTTTCTGGCTCATTTGCTACCGCCCTTTCGCTTACAGCGTGCGTAAGCGTGTGTGTTGCCCGGTGAAGGAATAGCAGCTCACCACCGACACGACTTACAGCTGGGCAGGGTCCAATCTAGATCACTCGGGAAGTCGCGAGTTTTCTACCATCACACACTGCGTCACATATTCAACATCTTGGGGTCAGATTTTAGCCCTTTGAGTCTATCCAGATACAACAAGACCAGCAATTTCCGCCGTTACTTTCCCTGCCTGGGCTGTACAGTCATAGAAACCCTACATGTCAGGCAAGTCACGGCAGCGCAGGGTTGCAGAGAAATCCTCCCAGTCTCCACGTTCAACGTACTAGCAGGCCTAAGATCGTATATAGGATTAGTTTCCGATGCTGCATCTTACGCCGCTGATAACACGACCGGCATATATTCTCATGACGTTAGGTAGACGCTTCACGGCTCTCTGCTTTGCGGCACGATGACAACAAAGGGGTGAGACCTTTTGACTGTCCGGGTCGCTGCCAAATAGAGCAGGTTCGATTTGCCAGACAACCAATATCTCTGTGCCAATGCGTGCCTAGCACGGCTTCTCCCTGGTTGGGTTTATACATGTGGTAACCGCTTGGTTTCTTTACAATAAATAAGGCGTAAAAGGAGGCCATAGGAGGAGCTGGCCGGAAATATGAGAAATCAGCCAGGTGTGATCTTTCATTGGCGCAACATGATGTGGCGTACGCATCGGGAAGTTTCAATGACATC
Organism: Xylaria scruposa; assembly: GCA_022385635.1. Lineage (NCBI taxonomy): Eukaryota > Fungi > Ascomycota > Sordariomycetes > Xylariales > Xylariaceae > Xylaria > Xylaria scruposa. Next base: position 536,458 of record MU280189.1, on the reverse strand, counting down.
CAGGCCAGAGCACACGAAGAAGCCTTCCTCAGGGGTGCAGCGAGAACGAAGGAAGCTGCATATTAGATCGACGCATCGTCTTTTAGTACACAAACTCTATCCGTCTTGTTTCCGTTTCACCAGCTCAGTTGACGAGACAGATACGAGCCACTCGGCAGAAATAAAAAAAGAAATGTCAGGACACGACATTCTAAGTTCCACTGATGTGATATTCAAGACTTGTCCAGGGAATCTATGTCTACCTACCGAGTTTGAATCTGGCGTTGACTTGAGAATATCCATACCCTATTGTTCATACAGACCAATACAACGATATATCTTAAACTGTATTTCTACTCATATAATTAAAACAACACATGGCAACTTTGACTAATGAGTTGCAGATATTCCACCATGTCGTGTAATCCTGTCACTTGGGACGCAGTCCCGTCCATTGTATCATCCAATCCAAATAGACTTCTTCTTTTACAATTTAATGACGTCGTGAACTTTCGAAGCTCGCTAGTTTACATTGGGATATAAAATTGCGTTACTACAGGAGCTAACCTACCACCTTCCCGTCATCTGGGCGAGGAACCAGACGAAGCGTTCTCTGGGTCTAAAAACAGCGGCAATACTGTTATCCGATATAATATAGGTAGCAGTTGCCTATCCTACCAGGATTTTGGGGTAGAGCAATCTTGATTCGGTACACAGTTGACCGCTGTAGTTACTTCAGCCAATAGATGACCCGGTATTCAGAGATGGTAGACAACGTTTTGCGGTTGAGCCCTGGACCCTGCATCACCTGACAACTAAGCAAGCGTGCCAGGGTCCGTAAGAACATTCTCTCGGGGATCATCTCGGGTTTGAAACACGTTGGCAGCCAACTGCAATTAGACGAATGACCTGAGTGAGATGTTACGTCGAAAATTTTATTTTCGATAATTTTCGATATTTTCTTCTTTACCTGTAACCCTTCTCTGTCCCCCGCATATTACTGGCTGATATACTCCTATCAGCTGACTACATTCTTCCGAAGCCTAGGGGCTTTGGCCTGATTGGCGCGAGAATTTGAATATATAATCTGGTGATTATGTCTCGCTTACTTAGTCCCTTGCCCCGGATACGCATGATATTCAGGTCCCAACTGAACAATTTTGACTAAACTACATACAACTATTAATTAATATTAGTAATTCATCCTATTACAGACCTCTTTCGTTTTGGCACTACGTCTTGTTGCTCACGGAGGCTGCACGTACAATATTGACCCTCACGGCACCTAATATTCGGCTAAAATTTAAAAAGAAAAGGTTTTGGGTTGTGTTATAATAAACTGGATGAGATTTTACTGGTGAGAGGCACACCGTGGAACGATGGGAAATTTATCAGGCTTTCTTAGCGCCGAAATGCCCAAACAAGCCAAGATAGGCGGTAATTCTAAGGCTCAAAACGTGGTGTATGTGCGTCCGTAAGATCCGATATACTGCTCTCCCAACACGGTTAGGACGCGCGTTCTTACACGTGAGTAATCGAAGACATCATCTTGAGGTGTTTGTAGTCTGCATGGAGAACTTATCGTCGAATAATAGAGTAGTGTGCTGCGAACAGAGAACACCGGCAGGTAGGTACGTAGATATTCCATATTTCCGAATCTAATCCCTCAACTACCACGTTGCGGGTAAGTCATGACATGGTATGCTATGTACTCCGTCTTGACGAACCCACACGGCGGCCGAGGTTCGTTTCACTTGGTTCTGTGCACAGATGTGCACAGATACCCCGCTTGGTCACGAGGTGTAAGGTAGGAGAACATGGTAGACAGAACTGGGATAAATGTGCTGCCTGAAACGGATGTAGAATATAACTCGCTAAGTCAACAACGGCTACGTCAATAAAGCAGCCACGGTAATGTTGAACCGAAGACGCCCAGATTCCAGACCAATGAAAATGACAGAGCAGGGATCCCGCATTCTCAGCTCCCGCATCCGGCCTTATCTCTCCCGGTTCCGAAGCTAACCTAGGACCTCCGGGTGCCAGTTGGACTATGCCCCAAGGTCAAGATAGAGACTGTGCCGTCCGGGGCATACGGAATTAGCACCCTTTTTCTGGCAGCTCCAGGGTAGCGACATGGGGTTCTGGAACTGTTCTGGTGAGCATCCAGGGACTAGGGAAGAAGAATTAGGACATATACCCGGATTGGAACGTGGTACCGGACTGGGTGACGAGTCGACAAAAGGGAGCTCCGCCGTCCATGATCCTCTCATTGTAGATCCGGAGGCGTACGTTGTTAAAATGGAGAGTACGTCCTCCAGACCAACGGTCGGATGTCCGCTTAGTAAATCAAGCCCCGGGAAACGTTTACGGTCAGCGACTCTCAAATTGAAATCTGTCCAGCATAAGCGAAAATACTAAGCTGATCAGGCGCATCGAGGCACGAACGCACGGGTTGAGGAAAGATCCTAGAGGCGTGCTAGAGGCGCTGTGACATCTTGTCAAGACGGACACGGATGACCCCTCAATGTATGTTTTTAGGCTTTTCGTCACGATGGAAACCGGCGATCCTGCTGTTGTGAGCAAGGCAATGCGGGCTGGAGGCGGGATGCCCAGGGGCGCAGAGGTCACATGAGGGAGCTTATCGAATTGGAATTGTGAGCCGGGACAAGACTAATCTAAACAAGTGCTTATCAGATCGAGTAGTGGTTGCAAATCTGGTTCCTTGGACTATGACGACTTATCATTTGGGCAAGGCGTTCATCATGGCATTGATCTTCGGTTATGAACAGTCGGCATATGGTGTTAGAACGAGATGCCGGCTCCTTCACAAATGGTGCCATTGTTGAACCACTGAACCGCGGGGATGAGTTCGCTCGCGACCCATCTCGCCGTTGTAGCATGCGTTGAACCAAACCCGAATGGCCTATGAGTTTTGTCCTTTCTCTCAGTTTGACTAAGGCTCAAATCCTCGAGGTCTTGAATTATTTCGTCATCGTCTCTCGCTTGATCTGGACGTGCTTCATCGTCCCATCTCTCAGTTGCTCTGCTCCAATAAGTCGTCCTCCCCTCTGCTAGCACCTGAAACACCACCAGCTGGTCCTGGAGATACTCGTCTACAGCTGCGGTATGGACAGTAGTCTTTCAAGTATTGGTGTTAGTTCATGGTGAGAGTTCTTTAGTCTGGGGGTTTCTGTGAGTGGCGAGAGTAGGGTAATCCGCATATGCAGTTCGTGGCTCTGATACATGCTGAAAGGGGTTTAAAGGACTCCGGTGACTAACCTGCTCCCATAAACGTTTCGTGACCGTCTTTGCTATCTCTTTTGCGATTGTCGTTACTAGCTTTCCCTTCCGACTCCGGTCGTAGAGGAAATCCCGGCCCCATCGTAAGCCCGACTCCGAATGACCGACTGCAAGTACGTACATTCGCGCATCATGACCACTCTCCTCATTGACGATGAAGTTGATCTCTGCCTCTGGGAACTTGGCGCCGAGGTATTCAACCATTGCGTTCCCCATCAGCTCGCGCATAGCATACGGGACAAGGATGCTGACGTCAATGCGCTTCATCTTGTCGAGATCGCCCGGTTGCCTTTCTGGATTCCAAGGTTTCACCAATTTTAAGGTTTGACCGGGAGATATCGGCTGAAATTTGAGCCAAATATTGCCCTGATCTATGGGCCCGATCGTCCAAGCCCGCTTCCTCAGTTGCCGCTCAACTAGAATGCCAAATCTTTCCTCCAATATGGGTAAAAAGACCTGGTCGAGATACTCGTAAGATGGTGAGAAGGAGGCATTTGTGCTTCCGTGGATCTCGAGCTCGACAGGGTCACCGTTCACGTTCCCCGAAAACAGAAGATAGGGGAAAACAGCCTGAAGAATGAGCAAGGCACTGGCGCCGCGACTCTCTGCCGTGATGACGATCTTCCGATCCTTCACTGTTGTCGGAGGTGCCGTAGGCCTGAATTCAAGCGTGCGACTTCCTACCACAAGTCCCTTCACCTCGGCTTGGGTAGCTTTGGCAAGCCATTCTATTGCCGAAACATGTTGTGATTTCAAGCCTGTAGCGATCATTTTCAGCAGTATTTTCTCATCTGTCCGATTACATATGCTCACCTCCACCCCGATCTCGATTGCCTCTGACGTTTGTGATCCGTACCGGCGAAGATGTCACGGCAGCAAGTGCACAGGCCAGTCTGACGAGCTGACCTCCACCCTCGCCGGTACAACCGTCTATCAATAATAACGATTGGCGGGGCTTCATGATTCAATTTGCTCTCGCGCCGATAAGAACTTGTGTATGGTTATATGTTGTTTGTTCAATTTGCGCTGCACACGAATGACTTTATAATATGAAGAGGTTATGTGTTGGACGAGAAGCAATGAGTCACGCCGCCGGTGACTCTGATGTAGGACTAGGTGAACATGCTTCAACCGGGGTTGAAGAATGATGAGATGGGAAGCCACGGCACATTTTGACAAACATCGTCCTTGCACTCTCAATGTATCTGTTTGTTGCTACGAGTAACATTTATCATTAAATGAATGGTAGATGATTAGATTGGTACTAGGCTAGACGATACCTAGGTAACCGTAGCGTGCGAGATCCTTGAAGCCACACTATGCTCCTCCACTGAACAGCTTCACAGATCAGTCTAACCTAGATACTAAAGAAACCCAAAGCCATTCAATACATAACCACAGGTAATGTTTATTTGTGATGTTAATATTTCTCTCTTCATGCGATTCTATGCATGACTGCTAAATCTGAAAGATATTGAAAACCAAGAATTAAGCGGTCTCCCTAGTAGCGTATGCTCTTCAATAGTGATTTTATCAGAGCGCACAACGCACGAGCAACTATAGTAAATATTCTAGACTTGATTTGATAGAATGGATGTGGACGACTGCGTCGCTGGAGAGGTGAGTTTAACAGGGTCATTATAAAACTCATTATACAATTCCTACACGTGATATGGCAACCGCCTCGATCATCATGATGGATTTTCTGATGCATGGCTCACTTTCAAGAGAAACAATCGATAATATAATGATGAATTCACTTTAGATGGGCGTTGAGTGGTTTGTTATAAGTTAGAGCTACTTAACCTAGTGGTTCCTAAATATTTATCTCTGGCATGTTGCTCATTGTCTTACATGTAAAGGGGATGAGAGATATGATATAAAGTTCAATGCAAAGACGGACCATGGAAAGGGTCATATTTTTGGAAAATATCAAAATCTCATAAAAATTGGATTACTTTGCTTTGACCTGCTCCAAGACAGCATACTCGTGGCAATTCTCAATGCACATATAATAAGTTTCTTTCCCTGTGAAATTCCAGTGGCATTGCCGCTCGAATTCCTTAAGCAGCTACCGTATCATCCAAAGCATTCATCGTATAATGGGAATAATTCATATTAGCTTATTAAGTCATGCGTCTTAAGAACCCAAGAGTCGACAGTCGAGTCGACAGTCCTTGTGTTGAACATCGACTCGCAAGGAATTTCAAGAAAGCTGTTCAGGCTTACATACCCCAGAGCAATATTGCCAGCCAAGTAAGATACTCATGTCATCATGATGGCCCAACACGGTGGTAAGGCATGATTGCTCGGCACATGCGGCCCAACGCCTTGAGCTGGATCAACACATTGAAAATTAACGCCCCTCACTATAAATATCTGGGTCTCTCAAACTGTCACCCACCAGAGATACTGCCGATCAACGATAAGAAATACGAGGGTATTACTCTTCCACTTTCAGCACTACCTTAACTGGTGAATCAATGATATGCCTAGTAGGCCAGCTATACATACTTGCCCACAATCATCCTATGTCAGGTAAATAGGTTGTATTAACAGGAGAGCCCAGGGGTCTTGCTAGATTAAAATTCCGAAAACATCTATTCTGAGGGTGCCGAGACATTATTAATCTAGAGTACCATTGTTATCGCAAGGGAGACTTCATACCTGCCACCTCTACGTGGATTCAGGGAAGAATACAGATTACTAACAATCGAACCAGGAAAACAGCAACCTAAAGATCCTAACTGGCTGAGCATGACTGGGCACGAAGTCAAAAGAGAGCGAATCGACTACGTCAGGAATACATGATGACCAGGTGATACCGTGCACCGTTTGCACGCACATAGTAAATTTCATTGAGCTACATAAAAGTACTTATCCTTTCCTAACAGGGGAAATGCAAACAACAAGGTCTCCTCTAAATGTTTGCCTAACCTGCAAATGTAATGCAATGCTGTGCACTATTAATAATAAATTGCCAGAGCACAGACTACCAACACCCATGGCACTGTGCATAATTCGGACATGGGTGAACCCTAATCATAGCATGGCCCTGGCATGGCGTCCACGCGATATGAAACGGGGTGGACTAATGCTTGGATGACGATCTAACGGTAGGTATATTTTAGCACAGCTAATCCTTGCTACCAAATCTATATTTTTGGTGGTTATACTTAATGACAAGCTAAGCACGCTAGATTTAAGGCAACTCGTCTAGAAACCGGTCAAGACTTTTGACAAGCTCTATAGCATTGGCATCAGCTGCTGCCTGGTAATGGCACTGAGGATCTCCCGCTCGCCTCCTACTAGAAGCTTCGATTGGACACGGCCAGCTCGTCAGGGCAGGCAGCCGGCTGTGCTGAGACTTTGCATGCGTCTCCCTCCGGTGCCCCAGAATAGCAAACGAACGTTGCGTAATGCGCGGACTTCGGGAACGGGCACCAACGTCGAATCGCATCAGAGATATCATGTTTGCTTCATGTAGTCCCTCTCGGTGTAAGCATCGCCATGTGTCGATGGGGCCAACAATAGCCATGAATATGTGCTCACCGTTTACTTGACCGCTCGTTTAACTCTCCTTTCCACGCCATCCCGGTATGTCCAGTCTGCAATCCACTTAGTGTAAGCAGGCATGAAAATGGTGGGTGACCTTGGCTAGCATACACCGAGGAAGATCGAGGTTAGATCTTTGTATGCCTAACACTTCATCGGTCATAATCGGTGAAGCCTTTCGAACTACACTACGAAGATTAGCTGGCCAGCAGTGAAGGGTTAGCGCAGCGGCGCTACCTAGGCTAATTGGAGTCCGTGCATCCATCCGGGATGGGTTCCGATGGGTTGTTCGGCTCTGCCACACATATACCCGTACTATGTATCAAAAGCAACATGTCGTCTTTGACATGTCCGTACCGCACATATAATCTGATCAGTCGGCAGTTGGTCCGCGAGCTGTGATCCTGCCTTCAGCATCATCCCCCTTCCTAGAAGCCCCCCGAAAGCTTCATCCGAACTCGCTCATGACGGCTCATACTCTGAAACCAAGGCGATAACTCACACGAGGGAGGACCTGGTCCTCTGTTTCACCTCTTCGTGCGGCAAATTCCGAGACTAGTAGCTGCCGTACAACGCTTTATCTCGTTCGTATCGCTTTCTGTTCTGATATCTCGTGCTCCGCCTCGAAGTTTGTTTGCCGTGGATTCGGCCGGCAGGTTGCGGCCGGAACGCAGGTCTCGCCCTAGAATCAAACAAACATATTATGTTATGACTGGTCGGAAATGAAAGGTTACGTCCCCTTTCACCAGCCTGACCGGTGAGGAACGGAAGCCGGTAGGTGCTACTCTCATCCGTGATGCATATCGAGCAAACTGTCTCGGAATCTATTTTTTGTAACGAAGTTGTCCATTGCCTTCATTCCAATTCTGCGGCGTGCGGTTCTTTATACGGCCGTTTCTGTTGGTAGGGGCGCACGGCATTAGGCAACAAGGGTAAATATCATGGTGTACTGTCACATCTGCTCGGGCGCCCGCATAGCGTGATATTCAATGACTGTTTAGTATAACATGATCTTCGGTGTTGATATCAAATGAACGAGGTAATTCATTCATCAGGATTCAGTGGACCGTACGCACCTAGGCTGCGATTGGATATTTCGATAGTAAGTTGGTTGGATGGTGCAGGTGTTAAGTTGTGGTCGAAAATACAGCCTAGTAGTTTTCGAATACGAACTGCATGTGTCCTATTCAGGCTCTTGGGTACATACGGACAACCAACCATCTCACCCACCTCACTGCCGTCATACGCTTCAATCAACAGATTGAATTCTATGGTTTGAAAGGTGATGTTGAAGCCATCTTCAGCTCTGTAAGCCGCTAATCTAGTCTAGTCTAGTGTATACACTATCAATTATAATTGTGGCCAGTAGTTATCGACCATCAACTTGTGTGGAGAGACGCGCGGCATAGCACTGAAGCTAAACTGTATACCATGCCCACTCGTTTTTGGGGCTTGCACAAGCACAAGAGTACCACAGTCAATAGACGAATCCGTATGCCTACTCTATAGGCAATCGTACACTGGGGTTGGTTGCATCAAAGTTCATGCCTGCCTAGCTAGTCTTGTCGTTGTAGTTAGATTATCTGACATGATATACTGAGAGAAGTTGAGAAGGTGTCATATAGAATCCAAGATTCAAGCCAAATAGCCCAACTCGCACCACTTTTTATGCCTCATTTTCCGTACAAGGCAGCAACCGAGTCTGAGTGCCCAAGATCCTACGGGCTTAGCCACTGGCTTGCATTTCAGCTTGAGCTGTATCATGATCAGGCATATGTACATAGGTACTCTTGTGGGGAGCTTGAATGGAATATCAAAACCTTATGCATATATACACCCAGTTAATTAGAGGCAGGCTCCTTCTATTCAAGCCCCGCGAAACGGTAGTGAGAAGGGCTGCACGCGGGTTAGGATATCCCGGGTTTCAAGTTTGTCAAATGTGCAATGTCACACCGGGTAGGCACAGCAGTTAGCAAAAATCAATAACAGTAAATCAGGGAGCGATGGCTTCATTCACAGATCTCAAGCACCCGGCACTTCGTTGGCCTTAATAATCTAGCACCGGGGGGTCGTATTTCGTACCCAAACGTGTGTATCAGTGAGTTTTTGCTATGACCAAGTAAGGGATAATGTAACACCAGATCCGCTGCTCACATGGTCGTATGCTACATCTAGGCATAGATAGCTCCAATGACCAAGTCCAGCCCCCATTGATCATACACGTTGCCCTCCTTGTTTGGATATTTGCAAACGCAATGCTCACGTCAATAACCCACAAGCCAACGAATTTGCATGGTACATAAAACTTCTATGTATGATACAATCATAATAGGGGGCTACAGACACAAGGCATCTGAGTGTGCATATGTCCCATATCTCTTTGAATCCAACTTGTAAAAGCAGGCGAGTCCGCCTTGGGTAACTATGCATGTATACCTGGTCTAGGTTGTACCGAGAAGTATACGTCTCGAAGCAAGGCTCGACAGCCCTGTTTGAGTCTATAGAGCTCACTGGCTGGCTGCATACGAAACACCTCCTTTGGGCGTTATTGAGAAGGCCGGACCAGTTGTGACTAACTAGGGTTCTGCCATGCAATGTTCTAGTATTGCTACCTTAACTTATCATTGTGTCATCATACAATTTCTGCCCCTGGGTGTGAGGATGATACAATTATCAAAAGGCACGATTTTACTGGAGTTTGTGCAAGTATAGAGGCTTACAACGGCTGACGAATTATCTTGTCGTGCTGTAGTCTACTAATCGATATTGTAATTACGCTACGGTTCATACTCATATACCCATCAAAGTCGAAGAAGTCATTAAGTGACGGGCATTAAAATAAAATGAATGTGATATTAGAGTGATCTATTGCACTGATATGACTAATTATGCCAAGAAAAAGGGATGACCAAACACTCCGAAATAAGGCCTTGGGTATCGCTGTACTGGCGAATGGATGTTAATAAAACGTATCCTGATTTATTGCTTCCTGGAATCGCTGTCACGTTGCTTTGCCTGTCTCGACAAAGTAAGACGTGCGTAGCTTTGAGGCTACTAGGATGTTTGATAGAGAATACTTTGTGTGCGGAATAGTCTAGCCTATGAATATGTTTCTGGCGCAGCAGCAAATTCGAGACATCCCTTGCCTTGCTTGTTAGAATAGAAGGGCGTCTAGAGACCCAGTGAAGGGAGGCCATGAGGCACATGATCAATTTTATCTTGGACAGTGACACGTTTAACATTGGACATGAAAATGAGGGCGAGCAAATTTGTTGATCCATGTACCCATTCAAAAAGAAATTTGAAACAAGGGAGAGATCTCTTCTGCTTTTTGGATTACTCAAAAAAACGTAACAGGTAAGCCACCGTGGGCGGAGTGAGCAAAATCTTAACAGAGTTCCAGCATTGGCTCACGTTCAGCCTATCACCATCACTGCCGGAACATAATCCTGCTGCCTTGTTATAATAGTTGACTCGCTTTTCAGTCGTCGTCGTCTCACCGCTTATCACAAGAGCACCGTGGCAGCTGGGACTAACAAGGCAATCAAGACGTTGAGACAGTTGATTCGATGATGAGCGACGTGGCGGGCGGCTTCATAGCATGGTAGCTGATTCATTAGACAAGGGCTCACATTCCCCCCCTCGTGAAGTCGAATCTCATGCCCTGACATCACAAAGCCCTTCACGCCAGTGATTGGATGATTATTTCCTACATTGATTCTCAATCCGATCGACATTGCATGGTGAGCTCGGTAGATGAGGCAGAAAATACCCCCGAGACGCTATGGCCGGGGAGGTCGTGGCAAAAACGAGGCGGTGAATCTTCAAAGTCCTCGTAAGGGAGCGACATCGGATCCGATGTCGTCGCCTGTGCACTGAGAAGCCAGTCATGACTCGCTTATACAATAGGAATCCTTAACCTAGTTCAAGATTATTCTCAGCTTACTTCTGTAGAACATATAGAGTAAGATGATGCTATCATTGCTGATGGCTTAAAGCGAGTGCTACCACCTACTGATGACATTCTCCATGAGAGGTTGAAGGCTAGCCTTGATTCGTGCCCCTGAGAAGAATCGTTCAACAGGAAGCGAGACCGAGGTGTGCTTGACATCGACATGGCTATTGGTGCAAGTGTCATAGTGTTGCAGAAGAAATCTTGATCTTTGGTTTGCCACTGAGCGTGTCCTTGGTCGTGGCAAGTTATCTTGGTATCTCCTGGAATAGAGATAGTTTCCTGGACCCACTATGAACTGAATTTGCCGGGACCTCCCTTTCTTATAATTGAGCTGAAACCTGAACGCTATTCTCGATTCTTTCTGTCTCTTTCATTCTGCTACAGGACTGGGTTGAAAGTGGCGACTGAAGTCCGCAGCTCCGTCTGTAGAAAATTTTATTAAGGTCATAATTCGGCAAAGCCGTAGTTCATGTGGCTGTGCTGCAACGTCGTATTGCACGACATATTGTCTTGCATCAGCGGCAATGTCCGACGTAGATCGTACGTGATGGATAACGTGCACTGCGTGACGCGTATAATCAATTTTCCGAAGACCAATTTGTCTTTGACGTGCAAGATGTTTTCGGATAGATTCGCTTCAACCTTCTAGGTTAGGCTATGGCGACAGGTCGATCGATCGTGGAACGATGCTCTGTCATCGTGGCAAGTGGCTATCGATGGCGTTGATCTATCAGGATCAGGTAGAATTGCCTCGTATACAGCCGCCGACTTGTGAGAGACATAAAGGTTTCGAAAGGACGTCGGTCACGCCACCATAGGCGCAGTCAGCTCAATAGATAGCTACATAGGGGTCGACTTCGTGAGAACGACGCCTCCGACATTTTGTGCTCATTACTTTGTGGAAAAAGTAAGCTTTTGGGTATTCACCGAGGATTCAAGATGCATAACACAAAGATGACAGTAAAGCTTAGAGTCACAAGACGTGAAAGTTTCAGATGAAAGAACCCGCGAGACCCGAAGAAGAATGTAAGAAAGTACCCAGATCGATTACATTATTATGCCTTCAACCAAAACGCAACCATTGGCATTACAAATCATATTGGCTAGGCGTGCTGCTACCGTATGTATAAGTCGGGGTGTGATGATGCGAATAAGGTCAACGGTTCCGGGCACTGATACAGTAATATTGCAAACTACATATAGATAAGTAGGATGAAGGCCGAGAGATACGAATTCATTAATAATCCTGCATCGATTATAGGTGCCACTATTGGGTTTGATTGGCCATTACAGGCGCGTGGATTGCACATGGCTTTGGCTTTGCAATACTGCACCCGCCCCGGGCCCTCTTGGCCCCCAAAGCTATTTCTGTGTTGAGCCTCACCAATTTCTGTGTCAATGCAATACATATATTTTCCACTAGCTCGTCCTCTACAATTGCAACTGCAATTTCCACTACATGGAGCGAGACTATAGACGTACAAGGGCATGAGATCCAACTGTTCGGTGAAGCGCCCGCCTCCCTTTCATCTGCGCTTTGGCTTTGCCCAAAGTGCAATGAAAAAGTGAAACCTCTGATACCTACCTAGGACTCTTGTATGGCTACCTGACGCCCCGTCACTCATGTGTTCTAGAGATCGCTAATCGGGGCCCTGGTGGATGTTATGCTGTCTGCCTTCATAGTCAAGTGTTGCTCACAAGCTGTCGGCTCTGTATACAGTCTGACATTGGGCGCAATGACATGGTCTTTGATGCCCGCAGGCTCAGGAGGCTCGAATCGTACGCGAATTGGTATGTAACATCGCACCGAGGGCAGAGCGTGGTTTGTCGTAAATTTATCGTGTTTAGGGATCAACGGACGGGGTGTCGATGAGTAAGGGGGCGGGTTGGTCTCAGCTTTGCCATGCATTCAACGTTTATCCATTAAATGCTTGTCGAGGATTGCATTATTGATTGATAGTCCCTCCCTTGGTTGTACTATAGACCAGCGATGCGATGCGGACACGATGTTTTCTCTGGGACAGTTGGGGGGGGAAGATGGAATCCAAGGCGGCTGCAACAAGTGGGATGGTTCGCAATTGATCCGCCTGAGGCTCCGGCGCAGTCTTGGTTGCCTTAATAAGGCGAAGCACAAGCGCATTCATTAGACCCACGCCTAGTAATAATGTACACTCCACCTTTGCAGGTGGGGGAATTGAAATGTCACCCTTGTGTACCTATTTCGTCTTGTACTCAGTAGGTATTCGTTCATTCAATAACTCGCTCCCTGGATAAGGCAAAAGGCAAATAACCCGCCCTTCCTTCTATGTGGACGCGCACACTCACTTGCGTCTTGATATAGTCTGTATCTTGACTTGACCTCAAGCCCTTTGCTTCTTCTCTCTCTCTCACCACGATTAGAAGTTCTTCGGCCTTGTCTGTGATGCAGCGTGAATTCACAAAGTACCCGGCCTTACGTACATTCAGATTCATTATTACCTCGGGTGTGTCCCATCATACCCATCTCGGTTACCTTGGTATCTTGGACTGTCCTTATGCTAACTCGCGACAGCTTGACGCCTGAAGCAGAAATTTGGGTTTCGGCCAAAACGTTACATGTGCAATATTGCAATATAGCAATATTGCCACAAAAGAAAGTTTAATTCTTACGTTGTTACATCGCTGCCTAGTTTTGACAGCCATATATGCTACCGTTTTTATCCACCTTCAAACCTCTTTGAAGGTTATTTTCTGATCGACTTAGCTTGTGTGCGCACTAGCCACTTCCATTGCCCACCAGCATTGGATTAGCGATATCTTTACATTCCAGGCGAGAATGCCTGACCCCAAAGAACCAACGATTTCAGCATCCTTTATTTCACACCTTCGACAGGCATCACGTGTTTCCTGCCCTGTCTGTGGCGAGCAGTTCGCTGCCCTTGATGACAGAATACGCGACCATTTCAAATTGAAACATCGCGATTTTATAGAAGGAAAAGATCTTAACGCACTTATACGTGATGTGAAAAGAGGCCGGTACGTATTTTATCTAAATGTATTGGTATGTTGCAGCTGACATCTCTGCTCGCGAAGACCATCTGCAATTGAGCCTCCTGGCCCCACTCAGGTACCTCCGTCCACAAGAGATCCGGGAGGGGGTCTTTCCGGGGTTCAGGGTATTGCGGACGAGGGTAGCTCAAGTGCAAGTAAGAGACGTAAATCCCCTGTGACCTCGCCTATAAAACAACCCAGAGCTCGGTCAACTAGTCCGCCAAGGCGATCTCGAGCTCGTCCTCAGCAAAATGCACCTCATGATCCTGATTTTCTTCGAAGGGGCCCTCAGATTGGCAAGCTCTGGAACCCAGAGGATGACTCTTCGCCGTCGGCTCATAAGATTAAACCATCCTCCTCTAGAGCACCTAAGAGCCAGGTTACACCTAGAAGAAGTGAACCACCGGAAGAAGATAGTGAAGCGCTGCGGCTTATTAAACAACCTGAAACCCGCCCTATCAGCCAGGAGCAGTTAGTAGCTGAAGTTAAGGGTATTTATGCTGGACTTATGATGGTCGAATCAAAGTGCATCGAGGTCGACAATGCCCAGTCGTCTCAAAGCGACACTAAGCTTAATAATGAGCAATGGCAAGCATTGATCGCTCTACACCGCACCTTGTTACATGAGCACCACGACTTCTTTCTGGCGTCTCAACACCCCTCAGCCAGTCAAGCTCTGAAACGATTAGCCTCGAAGTATGCCATGCCCGCGAGGATGTGGAGACATGGCATACACAGTTTCCTCGAGCTGTTACGGCATCGTCTTCCAGGGTCTCTGGAGCATATGCTAACCTTTATTTATCTGGCATACTCTATGATGGCTTTATTATATGAGACCGTGCCGGCTTTTGAAGATACATGGATCGAATGTCTTGGAGATCTTGGAAGATACAGGTAATGTTTACAGGCTCATCTAGTTTCTCTTCTAACTTTCACCGAACAGAATGGCGATCGAAGACGAAGATATTAGAGACAGGGAAGTTTGGACATCAGTTTCTCGACATTGGTATTCGAAAGCTTCTGACAAGGCACCAACAACGGGGCGTCTCTACCATCATCTGGCTATCCTAGCCCGGCCTAATGCGCTTCAACAGCTATTCTACTATTCGAAGTCCCTCTGCGTCCCAATCCCCTTCGGTTCAGCTAAAGAGTCTATCATGACGTTATTTGATCCGATTCTCGGTGGTCATCTGCATGGTCGTATGCTTCCTATTGACGTTGCATTTGTTAGGACACATGGTATTCTATTCAGTCACAAGCAATTAGATAACTTCGGACCAGTTGTGGGCGAATTCCTCGGGTCATTGGACAACCACATTAGTCGTATTACGAAGCGATGGATGGAGGCGGGGTACTACATCGCTATTGCTAACTGTTGTGCCCTTTTATCGTACGGAAAGGAAGAGAACGTGATCATGAAGGCGATTCAAATTCATAGTCAAAGCGATGAGAAACAGGACCAAGCCATAGGTATAGGGGCCGACACCCTAAGACCGTCCAAAGACTTTGAAGATTCTCTTCGCCTCGCTATGGGGACTCACGAGGTGGTTTTCCGTCGACGGGATGACCCGAACGTATTGCCTTACACACACGTTGTCATGGTTTTCATGTTCTATCTTACACGGGTTCCCGATGCTTTGCATCAACTCGAGCATCGATTTCCATGGAAACTTCTATCATTGATGCTCAACAAGCTCCTCGATACTTGTCAGGATTATAACCGGATCCGCAGCGATGATTTCCCCAGAGAGAGTAATGATCCACCTCGTCCTGTGCCAGAAGATTTCGCCTTGAAAGGTCTTCTCTTTGTGGATCAATATTATCCTTCGGATTGGTTTTCCAACGAAAAAATCGACGACGATGAGAAATACTTCGAGATGGCATCGATGACAGATGTTAGAAAGGAAAGGATACTGTGGCTCGGCTACAGGATTGCTCGATCTGGAAGAGGGTTAACATATGATCATGGTTCGAATCGGTTCGGAGTATTCCCCGAATATGAGAAAGAGATAGAAGAAATTTCGCGGGATGCTGACATGATGAATATTTCGGACGATGTAGGATCAAGTATGCCGATCCCCGCCGTCTCTCAGAGAGCGACTGGGGACGCAATGGATATTGATGAGGTCCCAGCCGAGGCACTATAAAAAAAGGGATTCCCACAAGTGCCTAGCCTCGCAACCAACATCGAAATGTGATGATAAAGATACAGTGCATATCGAAATCCTTATCATCGTAACAACAACCAGCGCACGCACAGTCAACAGCTCATTGTGGGGGCAACCACAACAGCCAATTGGGTCTTAATATGGTTTAGTTATGTGATATGTTTCGAACCTGGTATGGAAAGACTCATATCTCTACACTAAATGCACCCTATATGTCACCGTAGCTCAGGCGCGCAAGAAAATCGATCACTACCCTAAAACCTTACTCGTCAAGTTCGGCTGACCAAGGAATAGGGTAGGAAAAGGCTACAATTGGGCATGTGTAGGTTCGAGCAATGAGAAAGCCGCTTAACCGAGCTCGACGCCTGTCTACTCATAGCTGCCCGTTCAGCCGCGAGGTGGCAATACGAAAGGCTGCTGCCTAGCTAAAACATCCTCTCCAATTTACCGGATACCTTCGGCAATTAAGTCTGTCATGCTTTCTAACTTCGGTTTCGGATTGCCGGAAATTTGAAACGACTCAGCCACATGAGAGTGACGAACACAAAAGGACACACGTATGTTGCAAGCATCATCGTCAACGTCAACCGAGGTATAAGACCTCGATGGACGCATGAGGACTTGAAGGATACATCGAAGGGTAACCGGGCACTTATCGTCACAAGGCAACCAAGGTGTGTCTCAGATTCCCTACACTACCAATGGCATGGGCCCGACAATCACGTCAGACAGTGGTGGGGGATGGGAGAGGAATCCTTGAGAAATATGTCATTCGCTTTTCATTTCTTTTGATCTTGGTTCTACTAATATGCAAATTGCCTAATAAAATGCATTTGGAACTTTTTCTTATTCCCTTCGCATTGTATGTCAGTGGCGCTGGAGCTGAACTCCGGAAGAGCAAGATTGGTATCCCGCGAAGGATTAACGACCCTACCACCACAGGAGCACTTGATATTACATAGTGGTACGCCGACAGTTCCCACTCGGCTACTAGTCTTTCTCAGCCCTTAGTAAATAAATTCGGGGTCGAATTTTAAATGATCAAAAAGGATGTCAATGAATGCTAACACCACGACTCGAAACTGGGTACTATCCATATTGATCCAGACCACCGAACGAGGCTCTCTCTGTCTATATCGCGGATGGGCGGCCGCAATAACAATACTTAGTTGATACATCAATCCGGTTGAAGGGTTGAATCTGGCCCCCACCTCCTTTCCAAGATGTCGAGGAGGGGTTGTGGGCTAGTAGATGCGAGGTCTGTATACCTATATGTTTTTTTCCGATTTCGTCCATACGCATAGTCCATGCTACACTATATGATACTATGTGTTGTATTACCTATAATACCACCCCGGTACGCCCAGAATGTATCCTATCATACTCACCGAGATTAGAGGTTGCGTGAAATGGGCCAGGCTGGAAGACGTAATAAGCCATTATAGCGTAGTAGTCAGGTAGTAGCAACTAGCACATCAGCGTCATGGGGACAACCCAAGAGAATGTTTATATATAAATCTTGACTTGGAGAAATCGGGAAATGACGATACCATTCGGCCCTCCCCAATTGCCCCGAGACACTAGGTATCACGCGCGTGCGCCGCAAATGACTTGCTGAGTTCGTTGAGGCACACAGAACGGCAGCAGCGGCAGCAGCAGCGGAAATCCGGGCGCGAACACCCCGCTTGCGATGAAGACGTCCGCTCCGCGCCCCGATTGGGATTGGAGGAACTGATTATCGTAATGTGCATGATAGGATAGAATGGGAACTTGTTCGGAATTCATGCTGGCGTGGCGACAGTTCATGAGTGGGCCTGGTAAATGCACTCAGACATGCAGGCTCTAGGTAGATATATATGTATGTGTTAGCATATTTTGGAGGCGTGTTCCACTACGAGTCTCTGTGCTGCAACTGCACGCTGTGAGAATTGCCCATTGATTAGGTAGGTGGCCAGCTAGTACCCCTGCAGATGACCTTAATATTGAGCCCATGCATGAGGTTGCTCCCTCACTCTCTCTCTTCCGAAATCGCACTTGTCAAACTGAAGAAGCCATTGACCTATCCAGAAATGAGCGCGTGAGCATCTGAAGAAAAAGAAAGAAATTAAAAGAAAAAGAAAAAAAATCAATAAGCAAATAAGCGCGGTCGAACTTGTTCTCTGCTGATGGTTCGTCTGATGAGATAACCGATTCACAAGCAATTGTCTCGGAGTCCTGCCGGTCATGGCGATCAATTGGCGCGGTTCGCGGTGAATGCGGGGTATAATTTGTCGCAATGGAGCAGTAAGCCCGTATGATGCAGTAAGACACTTGTATCTAGATAGGTTAGGTGATAACCGATCTTCCATCTTGTTCAAGACGATGGCGTTGGAACTTGTTGCATGATAATCGCGACGCCTTGTTGTTGCCTTGTTCCTCAGTCGCAAACAGGAGGAAGCAGGCTGCCCATCCGACAAGGCTTCCAACTCATACTTATCAGGTAGGACTTGCGAGCTGAGGTCACCACCTACCCATGCTTATAATACAACTATCCGAGACGAGACACTGTGACGTTCTTTTCGGTCAGCCGCCTTCTAATCGTCCTGAGCAGGCAACTAAAACCTTCAACGACGGTGTTCCTTCGGCTTATGCAGTTCGGGGCAACATTATGTAGTAGAATAGCCTTTAGAAGTAATCAGCATCGTGAAACCTTGTAAGGCCAGCAGTAGACTATGAAGGATGATGGTGTTGCGCTTGAGGTGTTGAGAATCCCGTCAGCACCACATTCATTGCCCTGGTAAGGCTATAGGATTCCTCCGAGTCTTGACATCACTTTGAAATCCTTCGGTGCAGGAGAATTAGTGTTACTCTGCGTTGCAGATTGCAAATTTTCGTATAAGCTGGTCTGCAGGTCTTCTGGAGGTGTTGCTGTAAAGTCGAGCGGTGAACGAGCTTGTAACTCCAAGTACCTAGGTTATGTAGGAGGACCCGAAACAGCCAGAAGCGTTCAGGTTCTAGATAGGATTTCAGGGTAGCTCTAGGAGTGAGCGTCATCTGAGGGCTCGATGCAAATTTTCCGTGTAGGTCAGGTTGCCTTTCGTCAACATTGCAGGAGATTGCTGTGCGACAGACAGACGTAGTTTTCGGTAAGAAGTCGGTGAACGTAGAGCAATTGCCCTTCTCTTGCTGTAAACTGCGACATCTCTCTTCAGATTTCCTGCCAGGATCATCGGTCGCTCGGAGTAGCGGTGGTACGCCCACAGTACAGGACCATATGCGAAAGTCGACAACACCCTCGCTCATGGTTGCACGCACTCCTCCGTGAGAATTGATGTAATATGAAATGATGCAGTGCATCTGATAAACAATTAAAGAGAATTGGAATCATATCGAATGTCTCATCTGTGTCGTGAATAGGAGGCGGCGTGCCAGGGGTCGAGCCTACTGAATTGATCGAGGTCAGCTTTACAGCCCGCAGTCACGAAACAATTAAAAAAGATGATGGCTCTATCTTATTATTGACGGTTTCATTTATGATCCGTGCATAATATCTGGAATTTGAGAATCCTTCTGTAATAGCAGGCAGCGACGTACACATTCTGCATCTGCGCTCCGATCGCCTCAGATGGATCAGTTATCTGCCTGGCGAAGTACCGGTTGCGAAAAAACGGTTGTTCCAGAAGTCCCAAGCCGTTATGTTAATGATTAATTATAGTTCGGTATTTGTCAAAGTATTTGAGTCCGCTTCGATATCATAATGATAGAAAAGTGCGTCGCCGAACGTAGTCTAGCTAGGATCAAGAGACGTTAGGTTTCCAAGGGTCGACTTGAATGAACATATACGTTATAATGCCGTTAATAATAACTAGACAATCATATTATTAATAATCAAAAGCTAGAAGTCATGCCTGGTATCGAGGTTAAGATCATGGAGATTACCATCTTCCTTTAGGTGAATCCGAGACAATGCTTACCGTCCAGTGGTTCTTCAACTAGGTATATGAAGGAACGGAGGCAACCCATGCCCCTTTTAGGCCGCAATACAATATACAATATCGATGCCTAATAGGGGTAGCACAAGATATGAGGCGGGTGCATTTCCTTGCCTTGATGAAATGATAAGAATAAGGTGGCGAAATAGTGTACGAATGTTGACAAAGGAATTGATGACCCGTCCCGAGACGAGAGATAGAAGTCCATCTAGCATGTGTACTAAGATCTTCTGCAAATTAGATACCTTTATAAGACGGCTTTTTGTTCTGGTTCACGGTAGCTAGATATGTACTAGGGGCTTAGGTCGGATTTCGTACGGCTTCAGGGGTACCACAACACATCTGTAGCACGCCTGACCAGCACACTCCCACGGTTAGTGTAATCGTAGGTGGTGGAGACAAATATCATATGGAAAACGAGTTGCATCCATAACCGTATTATGTCTAGTATTTCTAGTTGTTGAATAAACTGTAATCTCGGTCGCAAACCCGATAATTCATTCAATCTTCGACTTGCCAACGGCGGGCCACATGCTTCGTTCGCCTCGCAAGACCTGACATCTCAAGTATCTTTAGCAGACATATAAAATCCGATACCGTGATGGTGGGGACCAGGATCGCCCTTGTGTAGTGACTTTGTCCTGGCGTTACTGGAGTCACGTTATATTCAACGATTGATAGTCAAAATTCCGGAGAGCCAGGTTGTGGTTTAGAAGTAAAGAAATATAGGATCAGTAGCGAACTTACAAATATAGATTGCCCTGCTCTTAGTAAAGCGCTTGGTCTCTTCGTATATTAGTAGTTGATATAGTATCAAAAGGCCTGCGGCAGGGGCGCAGAGCGTCACGGGATCAACAATAAAAATACAAGGCTTCAGTCAACCCCAAACGATTCAATTTAAGATGAGCCTACTTCTGAAAGGCGATTTTGCATCCCGGTTCTTAGTTAGAAGAAGATATGTTGTGCATGGGGCCTTAAGTCCCCATACTATGGTCATCAGCGGTCGACACTCGGAGAGTTTGAAGTCGGCATAGTTTTATCGACTACGAGGTCCTCGAGATAAACCTAAGAAGCCATGGTAGTCTGTAACTATAACGGCTAGGATATCTTTTAACACCTCTTTGGTGACATCCGCTTGAATAATTGAGAAGCTGTAGGTGTTCGATGTTCGAAAACACGTAGTTAGAACTCAGCAAACGCAGCACATGATTGGTGGGGAAGTACGCCAACCCAAAGACATGGTTTTATATAACATATCGAACACAATGTTTGTAGACGATTGACTGTTCCGAGACGAACCAGCTTGGTAGCGATCAACCAGCAATGGTGAGCCACGATGCCGAGAGGACGGGACATTGCCTTCACGTCGGTTCAGGAATCCACTCCGAGACTTGGCCGCTTTCATATACCGGCGGTCCAGGAGATGACGCAGTTCTCGGCGAGCCGGGACCGGACATCGACTGTACGTATAGTCATTACACATTTGCCTCCCCCTTTCCCATGCGGCTCAATTCCGTACCGCAGGTGGTGGAGCACAGGCCACAAGTAGGTGCTAAAAGTCTAGGCGCTACGGTACCCCATACGCTAAACAAAACCGAACCCCAGTTGGCCCGCAGCGGCAACAGCGGGAAACTTTAGCGGAGCAAGAACTCGCAGCTTTCGATAGTGGCAAGATGCGTGCAAGATGATTGGCTCACCACCTGACAACAAACCGCAACCACCAGTATGCAAGGGGACAATTTATCCATCTCATCGTACTGCATCTACCCGAGTGCGGTCCAGCGTAGTGCAGGAAATGGTCTCGTGCAGAACTCTGCGAGCTGTTATCCATATCGGGTCCCTCTTGCGACTTATCCCCCTCGCCAACAAGAAGCAAAGCCGTAGAGGCGAGCTCCGTTGTCTTAGATAACCTGAGATGACTTACTATTGCTGGTCATCGGAGTGTGAAGTCTGTTGTGCCATCTCTCAGGTGGGTAGATGAATATTGCAGATACCTAGATGGCGATCATCCGCTCCCATGCTGTCTGTTGGCACGAACAACGCACCCCATGCCGCCTTGGCAGCCAACAGGGAATAGCTAGACTTGCTCTCCCATTTCCCTTGAGTGGTGTGACCTCGCGTCTTTCAGGGGCTACGCTCTATTTGGTTGACTATGCAGTATATCAAACGCGGGGGGGTATATGACCGAGAATACTAATACTATCTGGCGGGCTTTGGTCCGATGCGAAAAAAAAATGGCTCCTTACTCCCCGCTTGAGCCTCAACGTCGCATCATCTAAGATGAGATGGTTGCATCAAGATGATGTGAGAACCCTTAATAAGTCAAGTTCTGCTTGTGTGCGGCAGTAGGCTATCATATTGTTATGATATAGGGAACCAATAATATTCAGTAGTTACAGGCCTTGCAGCAAGCACATGCGTCTATTGACCGTTATAATCTTCTGAGGGCGCATATATAACGCCGCACATTTGCCTTGCATCGAAATGAGCCGTACACACCTTTCTTTGTTTCTGTATTTGCTCATTTGCTTTGGTTTCACTCAAAATGCCCCTGACCAAGTAAATTGTAGATGAGAACAAAGGTATGCGAGAGAGTGGCGGTGTTGTTAGGTGTTTGATATCTTCCATGTGGACACCACAGGAGCAACGAAAGATACATTGAGGATACTTCATCAGGTACCTAACCAGGTACATACTTCATCCCAGGACCCTGTCGGCCTATGTATGGATTATCATTCGTTACCATGCTCTCGGGAGAGGGCTCGCGAACTACTCCAGCAAAACTTATTGGTTTCCACCACTAGACCGTCAAGGCAACCATGCTAGGCCTACACCCATCATGACCCTGCCGAGCCCTGAGATTGGTGATCTCACCGTATTTCTTGCAGGATGGTTCACGGCATCTCAACCTCTTGAATCAACACCCTTGGGAGATCGTGAAACTAACAGCCCTATCGATAGCACCTATCCTTTCCCACGTGTTTATGAAATTCATCAGTGTGGGTACTAAACTAGGCATGTTTTGATAAGATGTATTCGGGAAGCCGTCGTAGGCTGGTTGCCGTTTCTGGATACGATGCCCCGGAAAATAAGTTATTTCTTTCGCTCACCATAGGCCAGCCTAGACAAGGCGTACGCACAGTTTAACCACTGGAAGCGTCGTATTACTAAAACGCACTCAGTCTCTTGGAGAAGCTCCGCTCTACTTGGAAGTAGTGAAAAATGTGAATTTAGCCCCCAAATGATGTTGTAAACAGATCACGAGGATCGCAGAGTTTTCAGTCTCTCCACAGCTACTATATATTGCATAATGTAACGTTTCTGCTTACGAGTTCTTCTTCTTACCGCCTGTTCGAGTTGTGGTAGCTAAGACGTAGAAATGAGCCTTGTCGGGTGAGCGGTTAGCTGCCCCTATTCGAGCGCTTCCCTGTGATTCCGCGCAATCTTCCATCGGCCACAACCCCGAAATACGCTGGGACTCTTTTCCATCACAAAACAGCCAAGTTTCTTTACGGTCCTACGAGTTCCTGAACATGTTGACATTAGGCCCCTTCTGAGCGGCAGGAGAATCCAGGAAAACCACCTCCCCTCAGCCTTGATACGGAGCGGAAGATACCGCCGCAAAATTTTCATACTCTGGCTATGGGTTACCCTAATGTCTATAATCTTAGGAATTCGTGACGCGTCGCAACATGACTCCAAACTTTACCTTTCCCGACTCGACAAGATCATCCTGCCTCTTTTTTCGGAAGATAATATTCAAAAGTTCATCTCCTGCGCGTCGATGAGTTAAACAAATCGAGCTGGTCCCTCATGACTGTGCCCCGAAAGTTGAGAAAAGATACCCACACCCTTGGTGGATGGCTCGTTCGCCCCTAACTGACGCCAGCATACGTCCAGACCGAACTTATGACGCGTTACGCGAGGCCTACTATCGATCACGAACCTCGACAAGGAGCAATGACGGACCGATAACCCGCTAGAAGTTCCTCAGACGCCGATTTCAGGGCTTCTGGCGGAAGGCAACGACACATGCGAAGCCCAACATAAGATCTGCCCACGTCGATACTCTTTGCGTAGAAACTCCTTGCGTCCCGTGATGACGATCGTGCCGGTTCGCTTTTGTACTCATAAGGAGCTGCAAACATAGCTCTAGTACGCTCGAATAATATAGTCTGCCTTGTGTGGCCGGGTTCGAAGATGTTCAATCTATAGGAACAGCGGAGCAGTTGTGTCGGAACTCCGTACCTGGGGTAGGCGATGGACATTTTTTGTTGCGCGAAGGACTCTGAACACCTTCATAGGCGCTATCTGCCTATATACAGGACGTCTCTTTATTATGTACCTATGGACCTGTGCCTCGGGATAAGTTAGAGCAGTGGTGAGGACTGTTGGCGCAATCGTATATAGGAATTACTGTCCTGGGTTTTCCTTTTGGCACTATGGTGAGCTCGAGCGGAGTAGTTACGTCTATCGTGGCACGACATTTTAGGGTAACACTTGCCCACATCTAGATACAAGAGAAGAGGCCAGAAGGCAATATATAATCCAATCGTGATCCATAGATGAGAATGTTATATTGTCCCGATCAAGTGGACCTCGTTGACTGCTAAGGGCACAAAATAATTGTACTGAAACCAGGGTTTTAAGATAGTATGAGCTAAAGAACCATCTCATCTATACATAGAATAACTTAGGTTTGCTTACAAAAGGGTATCTGGGCCCTCTGCACCCATTAAGTATTCAATATATATCTTAGTCTTGATGCGTGCCTTGAGGGGCCATTCGAAATGACAGGGTCCCGGCCTTGTTGTTTTGTTATTGGATATCACTAAACATATCGCCAAGGACCCAGCTAAATCGATAGATCGGTCACTTCCAACCACACGAATATTGATTTGTGCTTTCTATATTGTGGCATAACCCTACGTTAAAAGCGGCGATGTCGTTTGCTCAGGTCTTTGTGGTCTTTAAATTTCAGAACGCAATAAGCTATTTCTACAGAAAAAGTCCTTCTATACTACCCAGCTATCTGTGAAGAGATGTTAACCAATGACGGTAGATAGAGTAGAATGCAGCTGGAGAAGCGGTGATTAAATTTTAGTTGACAGATAAATTGATTTTCAAACCTCCGTAAGATCTTATAGTCCTAACATCTAGATATACACGGGGCCGCTGCTATAACAGCTACATATGGTACCCGGTTATGGACCAACCTTCTATCCATGACTACTATTATTGTCGGACTCTCGCAAAGCCTCGCGATACTTACAGCTGCATGCCGCTTCCCTAGAGTGACAGAACAAAGAAGGCATTTGTATATAGATCTCTGGCTTGTAGATGTAGTAGTTGGAGCTCCTTGTGCGACAACAAGTATTCAGGACTTACTCCTACGTTGCTATCAGTATCCAGAGGTCGTGGCAATTATATTACGGTCTTGAAGGGGATATGAATTTAGTCATATGAGGCCTTGTAGCTCTGCTTCAGTCTCTTAATTCCATATAGGTTTTCAAGATAGCCACACGAAAAGGAGGCGGACAAGGCAAAACGAGGCTATCCGGGAATGTAAGCTGTTACTCCCCCCAACCCTTGGACTGAAAAGGGGCTAGGGCCTTCAGGGTCTCTTCGATCCCTTAGAAGGCTATAATTGCTCTTTATCACAAGCCCTTGTTACAAATCATGACTTATCCCGATTTGCTAGCGTTGTATTATCCATCTTATTCTCCTGACTTTTCGGATCTAAGAACTCTGTTGTTGCTTTCCATTTGACCTCTTTTCCCCTCATCTGGGCCTATTACCATTTTTCTGAGTTAGGCACCCAGTACTTGAGCTGGGTAATAGATACTTTGCATCTCCGTGAGGCCTATCTGACCATATATAGGGAGTTACTTTTTCTACATCTACAAGCCTGTGCCTTGCCTTGCTTTGGCTTGTGTTACTACATTTTCATACTGTTTAATGCGTCCTCAGACGGCCTTAATATGACAATTGACCCAAGACTTTCGTTTGCAGCCAAATATAGCGTTTTAGGCTCTAGAGAAACCAAGGGAGCAAAACGAGAGGGTTCCGGGCTATAAACTTGCCCATGGAGAAGTATTAAGATCTAATCCTAATCAAAAAAAATCGAATTAAATAGATATTGATGCAACTATGGCATATATAGCATCAACTTTTGAAATTGGGAAGATAGGCTTGTTGTAGATATCAAAAGAAGTATTGCTTAACATTACTGTTGTGGACGTGCCTTATTTACCATCACCGTCGGCTTGACGGTAACGGCGTCGTTTCCTGTCACAATTACCCTTTTTATACCAACGAACGATTGCTCTGTAGTTTCTAGTTGGAAGCAAAATATAAAATAAAATCTCTTTATGCATAGTTTGTTATTTCAAGTGTTAAATAAGACTATGGATGTTGGACTTGAGTCATTCTCGGTGAATGCGTTAGTTAGGTGTACCTCCACGGAAGACCGCCTCAAATCCGCCCCATCCAGCAGCTGATTGGTTTATTTCAGTGCTTCCAATGACGGGCACAGTCATCGAAGCGGTATATGATATGCTTATAGTGTAACCGAGTGATGGACAATCCGACGCATCTAGCTAGTTGCGCGGTGAGAATGTATGCATAGTGTTAAGGGGCAGGAGGGACTGGGCCCACGAATTGAGCGACAATTTAGCTCCATTTGGGTAGCAAGTTCCAGTGTAGAACTCATTACAGGTGCCAGCTGACTTCCAAGTCTCCCAAGTCAATGGATGCCCGGGCCCCCCCTACGGGATGTACTGTCCATAGGCCTAGCCAAAGTGGTGTGTAACGGGACTACAGCACTAATCCGGTAGCCTGCCGAGAGTAGATCGTACCAAGGTTAAGTGCCTTGTTACAGTCACTCACATACTTACGATTGGAATCGTAATACGAAAGCACTCTTGAATACGCTCAAAATCTGGATGGCATGCTGCATTTGCTTTTACCCACGTCGGTTTATGTAGATTAGCGTACTATGCCAGCTTGCCAGAATACCAATAACTGGCTGCTCTATGCGAAGGTAGTGTTTCTGGGTATCCGTAGGCGTTCTTTCACGCCTCTAGATCTTTGGGCGCTCATAGGATCCGTTGCCCAGTCCATTGAACCCCAACTGCTACCTACCTAGCTATATTCGAGCCTATAAATTCACTCTAGACCAAGCCACTCTTCGAAAGCTATAGAGAAAAAGTTCGGCGGTCCCGAGAAAAAGTTGTACCACAATTATAATTAGTCGCCATTCTCTTTGGCCGAAACTTCACGTTTGCTTGTTGTTTCCATGTAAATGTACGGCATAACAATCCAATTAGAGCTAAGTGATATGAAATAAAGATAGAGGGGGACAATAACATAGTGTAGAGTCCTACGTATTTTGCCCTACTTTGTCGTTCCTCGTTGCGTTCCTGTTTCTCAGTAGGCTATTTAATTGGCTCAATTCAGTAATGACATTACGCTTATATGGTCCTATTTGTCACCCTTTCAAGAAACTGGTAGTTGAGAGGGTCGGAGGCTGCCGTATTGACCTGGCTTGCAGTAGGGATATGTCACGAAACAAAGCTGCAGCATGACATAGAACGTTGTCAAGTCGAGCAACCTGGTCGTCTCTACAGCTGTTAAATACATACCGTAACAGGGTAAAAGAGCTGATGAGTAGACTGCGAAGGTCATTTTCGTCAATACAATCCGTTATAATCGCGACAGTCCATTGGGGATAGTTGTCAATGGAGAATTTTGTTGCATGCTGTATGGTTTTCGTATTGACTTCTATTCGGTTGCAATAGCAAATGTGACTTTTAATCCAGGTGAGGTTCATATGTGTCAAGGATAAATGAACTAGAGTTCTACGGAGAGCTACGGGATCTAGTTAATAATAAAGAGACATCTCATTCTCATAGCTAAATGTGAATAAAATCATGAGAATGCAAGACAGTTGCAATACTCCCAAAACATTCATCACCAACACTACACTATTCCACTCTAAAGTCAGCAATGTATGTTCGCAACAACCTAGGATTAGAGGCCGTACCAGATTAATCATGAACATGGGGGTGAAAATTCAAGGGCGGCAAATTTTGCATTGCATTCCAGATGGACCTTGCTGCAATGGTAGGGTAGCTAGCCTTGCATTACACCTATGCCAACAAATATAGACACTATGCGGCTGCTGACTCGCTGACACGGGCGATGCAGGTAAGCTTAGGGGTTACACAACATAGATGGTGGATGGGATGATCTCAAAGCATAGCTAGTACCATTTAGAACACCTATCTCGGCATTTGGTATTTTGAGGCTCTTGATGGTCGATGGTACTGCCCCTAAAAGTACCTATGTCATCGGAACTACAGGTTTCTCTTGCAGTATTATCTAACTCGCAGAATTGACCTATTTCTCACCTAGCTATGTACTCATGGGATCGCATGTGGCATTGATCGATGGGGCTAGAGTAATATTAACTTCTGCGATAATGGTACTTTCTGGTGGTATGTCCATCATTACGCCAGAAATCGACAGGTGTAATGAGTGATCAATCGAAGTGTTCCTCTGTCACACTAGCGTTTATTGATTTTTCCGTGTGGTATTACGACTTATTGTGGTTACTTACATAACTTTCTATCTCTGTATTTGGGGAGATATGAGTGTCGGTGGAATGAGGGTGTAACAGCCTCTAGGGTAGCTGATGTCACATTGTAATCCGCACCTTAATATCATCGGCTAAACGAACTCGCGTATAGTTGACAGCGATCTCCCGCAGCCCTCTAGATTTCTGCCGACCTTAATGCCAAGTAGTCTGTGGACAGTCATTGCATGAGACTATCATGCAAGCCACACGGTATGCAAGGTTACATTATCTATATAGATCGGACTTTAAGGAGCTCAGTATCGTCTCGCGGGCACTGCGGAGCAGTCAATAACACGACACAACGCCGGCGCAAATTCCGTACGTTCCAATCAGCATAAGCCACAACCCGCATACTATTCAATCGTGGTGCTATACGTCTCCTTCCATCAACCGGGTTCTTGCAATAGTAGATTCCGCTTTTAGCGTACTTTCTATGCATGGTGGCGTCGCTTAAAAGGGCGCATTTGTGGGTTGATCACGCAACTATACATACTACGTATGCAATAGAGATGCTCTAAATTAATAAAACAGGCAAGTGGTTGGCCTGAATTAGTTGCTGGGAGCTAGAGACGGTAGAAGATGCGAAGTAAACCTGGTCGATTGCATTTGTCCGCATTTTTGTGTCTAATACTCATGCAAGACTGACCTTAGTTGCAGCGTAACATGTTGCATTTATGGCGTAGGTAAAGATCCGCTACGCGCGTCAATTAGACTTGACATCTCAATAAAAGATATTTTTCTGCGGCCGCGGTCCTCATCACTCGTGACCGGTACATCCGGTACACATATGGTAAGATTTATGCCAACATAGCTCGTTATGAAAACTTGATGCAGGAATCTTTGCGAATCTAATGCATATCAAGATCGCCAGCATACAGGTCACGAGATCAACGTACCACCTAGCATTGGATATGGTCGGAGAATATGGGGGGCGTCTTCGAGATCGAACGCAGCGGGATTATTGTGAGCTTGAACGATAACTTGTGATCGTGTGGGACAAAACGGAGGGATTAGCTCCATATGAATATCCCAGACAGTGACATCTCGAATTCTATCAGTATGACACTCACATGCGCCACTGAAGAGACTGAGGTGTAATCTTTGCAACCACTCAAGAGGTTGACATTTACTGAACGAAGGAGTTGGTTGTCTATGCGAAATCTAAACAAATCAATCAAATTGAGTAGCACCTATGTGGAGTGTAAGTGTATATACTACTTCGTTTTTGTCTCCTTTTTTAATACTTCTTCATCCATTCACAATCGAACCCACGAAAAAGATTGACCACTAGAAAATTAACCCGCCAGAAGATAATGGCATGGCAGATTATCGTGACAACAGACGTTTTTTGCATGAGAGAATTGGCCACTCATCTTGTCGCACGTCTCTCCAAATTCTATAGCAGTACATCCCAGGCTGCAGATAATGCAACACCATGCTGGTTAAGGAAATTTCTTTTGTTGCCGGTTCTAGGCGCATGCAGGCTGGGTTGGTGATGGATGCGGCGGCCACCATGCCACTCTTGCCTAGTCGAGAACTCGTAGGGGTCATCCCTCTACTACGAGATCAATGTTGCATACAGCCATTGGTGAGCTGCTCTGGATCGGATTACCGTAGATGTAAGTTGTTGCATTGCAGAAAGATGATGGAATCTTACCTGACAGCTATACTATCAACCCATGCGCTGGCGGCTGTAACAGTAGATTATTCTAGAGGGGTGCTCTATTCTTATCCAGCTGCTTGCAAACATCTTTGTTTGATGATTCGAAAAAAAAAATTCCGCAAGATTCGTGTTTCAGTCCATCTTATTTTGGAATCTTTGGCTTCACTCCCCCCCACGACCAAAACAGTGCTTGCGGTCAGCATGACATCCATCCGTGTTCTTATTTTCCTCGATAACGGTCCCATAGACACATCGCGAAGCCCGCATCTGAACGGGTGCTCTGTTGGGGCCAACTGAAATCCCATAAGCCTGGAATTTTGGTACCGGTCGCCCATATAGCGTTACCAACACGCCCGCTTCTCTTATCTTTCCTGGTTGGAGTCATACCGTCTCGTGGTACCTGTCCGATTAGACAATGTCAGAGTTATCAGCTGGGATCCAAACTCAAGGACAGAAGAAGCGGTATGACATCCCCTTCTCTGTGCCACTTAACAGATTGTAGGCAACAATGGTAACTCTCTTGAGAAAGCCCAAGATGGTGTCATTGTCAATTATCCTTTGCATTAGGCGGGGGTCACTGCGAAGAAACCACCTGGAAGACCGCCTATTTTCAGCCTGACCCTCCAATCCGCTCGCTATAGAGGGCATGGTTCGCAACAAGGCAACACCGGTGGGCCCTCCAATACTCGTCCAAGCCGCCCTCCTCCTGCGAATCTTGTTACCAAGCATCTATAATACAGCATAGGGGTTGCCTGACTATACGTTTTAGTTTAGGCAAAGAGACTAGAAAGGAGTGGCGCGAACTGAGAGGTCTCTCCTATAATTGCGATACACCGTCCCCCACCTAGGACTCCGAGGAGTGTCGATAGGGGGATGAATAACATAATCTGTTGGGTGGTTGGCCGCGGCCGATCCTTGGTCCATTAAACGAGAGAATCCTGGCGTCTATCGAAGGTGCACAAAGAGTATAATCGCAACGTCTGTTAGGTTGTTACCCTATTCCAAAAATAAAAAAAAGAGGGACGGCCCCTTTCGTTTTCCCCCACATGCTTTCTTGCAAATGATCTGGCTTGACAACATCATCAACAGCAGCAACAGCAACAGAGACGATTCGGTCGCTTCCCATATCTTCCAACCACCTGAATTCTACTTTCGAGTATGTCTCCTCCATACCGGTATCCCTCCCGGCGGGTCCACTCCAATACACGAGAGCCACATCATGTTCGCAGATCTCGCAACCGTAGATATCAAGTTACCGCCGATCGTGGACAGCCGTCCGACCAAAATACTGTCGACAACCAGCCTCCAGACCAGAGCACCCTTCAGAATGGAGACATCACGGCCATGCCATATTCCGATGCAGTTTCTGGTACCTATGGTTCCTATGACGAGGTGTTGTGGCCCGAGCAGGCGGTGGAAGATGGAAACGGCATCGATGAAACGTTCACTTATTCGTAGGTACTCCCAGCATGTGACGACAGCAGCTTTATCAAATTGACGGGGCCTTCGCCTTAACAGTGCCATCGAAGAGACGTTACGGGAAGGAGTACCTGTAACCTGTCAACCGGTACGGTATAACCAGGGCGAAGCCTCAATGTCACCCGCGATCTCCCCAACGGATACGGATGGAGTCGCGGTAGCCAGTTTCGAAACTGCCTATAACCCAACTGAGCCGATTCCATGGTCTGAATACGAGCCCGGCCAGGCCGGCCATACATGGACTGTTCCGACGCATCGAGGCTGGGAAGCAGAGTCGAACGTTGGTTCAGATCTAATGGGTAGACGTTGGTCTACTCAGGCCCGCCAGGGCTCAGTCGCGTACGTTATCTTTTGACGATGGAAATGCACGTTGAACTAATATTAGTGAAGTGCGTTCTCCGGCGATGTTGTCGCGCCCATCCCGGTGAGCCCCTCGGATATTATCCAAGAGCAGGACGGCAGTGGCGCAAACGGCGACGACACGGCCCCTGATGCCCGGGTACTCGAATTTGTGGGCGGCGAAGCGCCATGGTGTCCCTTGTTTCTACGGCGAGAGCCAAGCTGCTGATATCCATGATGACAACTGGATAATGTGGGGAGGAGTGGGTGTTCGAATGTTCGGCTTCGATACCATCGGTATTTCCATTACTATTTCCATCTTCAAATCATATAAATACTCCATTTCCCCCCCTTCTTGGTGTTATTCATATCTGTATTCTTGTTCTTCAGAGACGCGTTGTGTGTAGTTGGGCCGACGACAGAAATGAAATATGATACTCCGCTGAGAGGAACATGTAAAAAGGGGAAGCAAAACGGCCTGTTGATATGGATTTGCGGATTTGTAGTTATGATACCACATGTCTTAGTACAGAGAATTTAATTAACGTATAGAAGAAGCGTGGTATGGATTCAATAGTGATTAATAGATGCAGTGGTTTATTTAATGATCTCTCGTAAACCAGTTAACTGCCTCTAGGGCTTTCGATACCTCCCGGATGATACAATCTTTATGGTACGATATTGTCTTGCCAATATTTTCTTAAAACAATTGCCCCTGCATATATTGACAGTTATTCCTCAGGGGCCGTATCGAAACCTTCAAGACACCACTACTTGGTTTTATAGCTGAAGAGCACGCTATACAAGGAAGATGATAACCTGGCCACTGGTTTCCCAAGGATAACCCAAAGCCGTATCTATATTTAAGATCTGTCGCATTTTTTCTTCTTTCGGGCGACATCAATGACTTGTAGCATGAGTATGCGTTCAAATCGGCTGAGTGGCAACGCTATCATTGGCTATGCTCGACCAATTACCGGCACAGCCACACGGAGGCCTATCCATCCAACTGTATGATTGACTGGAAGTCTAAGACCTTTTTCGGACCTCCAATTAGCCAATGCGCCTTACGGCATGAACTTCCAAGAGATGATAGCTGATGACGACGAATTACGAATCCAAGTTTCCGCTTTGTCAGAAAAAGGACGGCTTCGAAAGAGAATGGTATGACTAGAGTCCAAGATCACGGAACCAACTTTCGATAGTAAAGTACGTGACTAGATCACCAAGAGCATCGTTACCAGTCCAGATGCCAAGCGCGGGATGCGAACGACGTTGGAATTTGCGAGGGTATGTTGCGCTTGATTGGTGAATATTCCTAGCAGTGATATTGACAGTTTTACAGACAAGCTAACGAGGCGATCTGTTTCTAGGTCTCATGGAGTGTGACAATTCCGGCCTTCGATGGCCTTTTGACGGGATATAGAAAGCCGCCAATCGGGAGACATGACCTGATGGATTTAATATGATGTCCCTTCCACCTCCCGCGAATTACGAAATATTGAAATATAGGTATTCGGCTTACCGGCCTAGGACATGCGTGAACAGAGTGTCTGATGACCTTCACGATCTATCACATACTCTAATGCAACGTCCCGCGGGCCAGTTGCATTAACTAGCTTGCTTAGGAAGCCTGGTAATGGTGAATGGTGGGCAAGCGAGACTGAAACCGGGTACTGGGGACAATCTCGAGTTCTGCTAAGGGCGCTTGTGGAAATAAAGTATTGGACGGTTTGGTGTCATGGACATGGATCCATCCGTCCACGTGGGCCTGGGCACTTGTTCTGTAGCCATTAGCTGCATCAACCTCTGTATGCGATATGCGATGAGGTAAGATAAGAATACTGGGTACCTAACCTCTACCTAGGTAGGCTCCAGCACTGGCTAGATAGAACCAAACATATTACGACATTAATTATATTGGATATCGCTATGGTCTCGAAGCGAACGGCAGAGGAAGGGGCCGAGTTGAAGGCCCCCAAAAACAAGCGTCATAAGACCAGTCGAACAGACCCGACGTCGGGCCAGCGTGGCGCGTTTGGAGATTTGGGAGGCGGAACAACTGCGCCCGGCGACAGCGACCTCGATTGCGAAGATGACTCGGAAGCTCTGGCATATCTGAGATCCGTCAGGTAAGATATCTCCGACGCGTCTCACTTCAACATTCCACTTTCGATCCTCGACGCTGAACATACTTCCCCAGTTCCGCCAGTTGAAAACGTTCCTTTGGCTGATGTGGTGAGTATAGAACCCAGGCCTCTACGATACCGCACGTGCTCGTCGCAAAGAAAGCAGGGCCTCCCCTTCCCCCCCAGGCCTCCGAGGGAAACAGCCAAGATGGCCAAGGACAGCATGCCGACCGAACTATATATGAGGATGGTATTGGCGATTTCCGAGGATACTATCAAGATGGCGCATACGTCGCATGTCCTGAAGAGGAAGAAGGGGAGTTCCACGACGAAGATTATGAGGGTGACGAACAGGACGAGGCTGAATCAGAGAACAGCGATGAGCCTGAAGTGTCAGGATCGGCCCGAGATCGGCCACGTAATAGCAGCGCTGATGAGATCCGAAATGCATACTTCGCTTCAATAACGAGCCGGTACACCGCGCTCCGGAAACTTCTCCAGGCCGAACCGCCGGATAGCGTTGTCGCTGCTCTGCCCGCAACGCATCCAATCGAGGTAGGCGAATGGAAGCGTGGGGTTGATACGTTCCAGAAATGGCAAGGCCGTCTAAGAGGGACGGATCCTATCCCGGCGCAGATTGCTGCTATGCACAAAGATAGTATCTTTCGCCTGCTGCGCGTGCTTCTCACCTGCAAGTTTCTTCGCAAGCGGACACAACTACGCGAACGCACCAGTCGCTGGGTCTGGGCACTACTCGCAAGGCTACCCGACAAGGGCGAACTTGACTATATGGAGGTGGGCTGGATCCGTGAACTAGGGAAGAGAGCTGTCCTCCTGATGGTCTCGCTGGCAGAACTCGAAATACTTAGGGAGCATTATGACGTCGCTGGTAGTAGCCCCGGGGACCAGGATGAATACGAAATTGGTGCCGATGTCGACGACTGCTTCGACGACGACCTCGGCCAGGATAGTCCCATTAATGCACCTATTTCGGAGATCGCGGAGGACCAAGCCGAAGATATTTTAAACCCAGGACTTCACACAAGCAACCACGCCCATCCGTCTCGCCACAGGTCCGTTGATACAAGTTATGAAACCAACAACCCGTCTCTACATACGCCTTGTGCCGATGACATTTCGGACGTAGAGATGCAGCTGGAATCCGATGTGGAGGACGGGGAAGTAGCAGGCGAACTCCCTTCACCGCCACGCTCAGATCCCATAACTGACGTCGAGACGGCAAAGGCGCGACTCCTGGCTCAGCTCAACAACGACACGAGTGATGACGGCGAGGTTAAAGAGGATGGCATTTCTAGACAAGCGCCACAGACCACAGCCGAAGGCGAGCAGGAGGAGGAGGAAGAATACGAGATGGCTGAGAGCGAAGAAGGCGCAGACCATGAACGCTATCAGGAGCTAGATCGCGCCCAGGTCAACGAACGCGCCACGCTCAACATGATTCTCACCGTGGCGGGCGAGTTCTATGGACAGCGAGATCTTCTCGAGTTTCGAAATCCCTTCGGTGGCCTCCAGTTCGAGTAAACAAGTGGTAGGTATGCGTCTTCGCTCCCTGTAACTCTTGGCATATCTCCAAAAAAAATGAACAAAACGGAGCGGCCTGAACGTGTCTGGGTGAGTACTATATCGTACATGAGGTCTCTTGTTGATACCATCTTGTTTACTCTGTAGTATAACTTACGCTCTATCGCCGTTCGACAATTGGCGTGAGACAGGTGAGATAGGAACTTTGATATACGGCAAAAGCAAATAGCAACATCGCAGTCTTGATTTAGCAGATTGGCAAATGGATACATGTTATGAAAACTGATTCGTGACTTATTGTATTACTATCTGTGCATGCACAAAATTCAAGGGTATGCCAGGATGACCTAGACACCCACCCAGGGGTGTCAATAATTCCCAGACAGAACGCCGTCCATGCAAACTCGCCGAAGTGTCAATCATGTCGGTAGAAGACCGGTCCTACCGGTTCCTCCAGTACTTATACAAACTCCCTTTATCCGTACATCCAACACGTTGGGTATCCCAAACCTTCCGCCGCCCTTGACCATCTTCATAATGATATAATAAAACAAATTTTTGCAAAACCCCTTGTAATAAAATATGGGGGAATTAGGCGTCATTCATGTCAACTTCCCAAGTCGCTTGGTCTAGAAATTCAGCCTCCTCGAAATCGCTATCGACAACCATCAGGTTCTCTTGGCCAGCACCAGACATCGCCGTGGCTGTGCCGGAAAACTTGGCTCGCAGCCTACCTTTCCGCGGCACCGCCATTGGTCGGCCATTGTTGTTCAGTGGGCTAAGGCTGATGTCGCTGTTGTATCGCCATAGATTTAGCTGCCCGGGTATTTGGTCGTCTTCGTCCTCGACGAAGAAACGCTTCCGTGTCCCCGGTGGTGGTGTTGTGCCCGAAGCATTCGACTCGACGGACTCCTGACTGCTCGTCAGACCCGGCATGTCGTCTATATCTGTCCCATTGACGCCGAAAATTGGTTGATAGGCTGGTGTTGTTGAAGTGCCTACGGGTAGGCGAAACGTAGAGGGCGTGGGACGGTCGTCCCCTGACTGTACGTCTAAGCCGCCGACCCTGTGGATGCCGCAGAAGGGGAGCAGCTCCCGTGGCGAGGAGAAGGCATTTGCGCGCGATCGCTGTCCTTCACCCATAGTTGATGTAGTGGGACCTGTGTCGCTCTCGTCCCACAATGCGAAAGCGCTGTAGTTTCCTGTCTTGTATCCCTCAGGTACGGATTTGCGTACGCGCATGCCCACTGAGAGCAAGTTCGTTTGTACGTATGCGGGAAGCTGTGCGTTATCGAGGCGCTGTGCTGTCGATGATGTTTGACTCGCTGTGCCAGTGGTGGTGGATGTAAAGAAGGAGGTGATCTGTCGTTGCGCAGGGTCGCTGGCAGCGCCAGCAAACTGTCGTTTTGTTCGAGGGGCCGACATTGGTACCAAGGGATGGATGGATACCTAGATGTTGAGGAGGTGTTTCGGGGAGATTATCGTCATGCAAGTATGATCAAGCAAGTCGATAGGCTTAGCTACCCCAGGTGTTACAGGGCTGTGTTGTGTATCCTTGGCGGGGTGACGCAAGATGGCACTGTTGAACCAGTCTGGCGGGGATTATGTCAACCTATCAATTCCAGATGAGTAAGCACTGCCCCTGTGATGTCCCACCGAGTTATCCTGACCAAGTCCAAATGCAGAAGAATATCGTCCCAGTCTGGGGGGGCCGAGCCAATTGGAAACGAATGACGAAATGAAAGTGAAGCACGAGGGGTACTGAGTGTTAGATGTCCTTTTGTCCTTGCTGAATGGAGGTTGGGGACTTGGAGGCTGATGAGACAACAAAGTGGGGGCCAGGGAGAAAGATGGTTAAATTGATTTGGAGCGCAACGCGTCCGGCGGCGTGTTTTTACGCGTTGCACATTTAGTATTTAGTTAAAGCCGAGGTCATGGTGATGGCTGGGCCGGGTGGCTCGTGCTGATAATATCTACTTATCGAATTAAGGGAAAATACGGATAAAGGGATGTGTACAGGGCACCCACCGACTGGCAACTCAGGTAAACATCAACCTCGCCGTGACTCTACATTTAATATACAAAAGCCTAGGTGCTATTAGCTGAACTACACATAATCATAAAAGGATGCACTAGCATATACTATGATACCTGGTGATTTCGAAAATCAGATCTTGACAATGTGAAGGTCTTAGTAGCAAAAGATGACCCATAAATGCTGATAATGAATCATCTAGGTACCATAACGTTCATCCATTTTCTATCTGGGCTGAATATAGCCATTGAACGGCTGAGGTGGTTCTATTAATTAGGGCTTGGGGAAACTGACTTCGGCGCGCAGGTTGCGTTGTTTGCATAGGCCGATACAGTTAAACAGAGCACATGCGAACCCAGCTAGAACAGACACATACACATCTTGATGCACACTTCAGCGAATTACAACATACAGGGCGAGTGTCAGACACGCTTGCAGAATACGGCACGAAAAGTCAATGTCAGAATATCCGTGGAACTCCATGAATTTGCCTAGAGCAGTGAAACTAACAAGTGCCACTGCATTTGGGTATAGCAATCCTCAATCGGTGTTCCACGTCCTCACATTCTAGGGACCTGCCCGAAATAGGCAGCCCCCGGAGAATGCTCATATGGAAAGCCATTTCCAGCTATCCACCCATGCAGCACTACCAGCAGCTCGATGTATATGGTCTCATGTTACACAACAAGAGAAGAAACCAGTTGCAGGAAAAAGACGATGCAAGATATCAGGACCCCAAACGCCCCTTTTGTATTGGAGTACTTTTGGTATCCGTCGTCTATCTGCAATGACGTATATGCGAATCGTCAGAAGTCGAGAAGTGCGTGAATTCGGAAGGTTGATGCCCAATTTTCTATGCGCCCCATGCCACCGAGAGAAGCTTTGCAGATATCCGAACTGTACCATCAAGTCGTGACCAATGCCCTAAGAACGAAAATAGAACAACATGATGCCTCTACTTTCTGCGGAAAGAGCAACCTTCGGTTAATCTGGCCTTACCACCGGTAGGCTGGCATAGAACGGTGGTGCAGCCCTGGCAGATGACGACGGTCTGTGCGTGCGAGAATACGGTGGTGATGGTGAAGCAACCAGGGCACTTGACATCCATGAAGAAAGACCGAGGAGCAGGCACAAGGGTCTGACGGTTTTGTTAGGCTTGTTTAGTTAGGTTTAGGAGATGACATCTCGAGGCATACCTTCAGCT
Organism: Xylaria scruposa; assembly: GCA_022385635.1. Lineage (NCBI taxonomy): Eukaryota > Fungi > Ascomycota > Sordariomycetes > Xylariales > Xylariaceae > Xylaria > Xylaria scruposa. Next base: position 497,471 of record MU280189.1, on the reverse strand, counting down.
TGTGCTTCTTGGCCTCAGCAGCCGGGGTAGGGTTAAGAAGATCAACGGCGAGAACCTAAACAATAAATTGATCAGCACTTCAGCCTTGACTCAAAGAAACCCGACAAATTCCATCATGCTGCAAGTTTCTTCTGACTTAAACATCGAGGGAGAATCGAGGCAAGAACCGGGGTGGTCAAATGACTGTTGTGGCGTATCTTGGTGGAGGACCTTGGAGCGTTGTCGGAAAGATCGGTCGCGATGTGTCGAACAATGGTCGTCATGGATTGCCGTGCATTTCATCTCGCCGAGGAGTCCGATTTTGAGAGAAAGAGAATCACTTTCAACTTACCATCTTGTCTGATTGTCAGGAAAATTGTCTTGATCGATCGATTGGCAAGCGTGGTGTTGACTGGCAAAAATCTGGTCTGGGTGAGTGCAGATTTTGTGCTTGCAATAGATGGTTGACAATGAGGGGGCTCAGGTCTGTGTGCGAAGAAAGTTCCTCTTGGGAAGGACTGGCGAGCGAGCATTTTGGTTGGCCGGTTGCTGTCTGCGGGATCCACTGAGGCAAGAACACTACAGATCCTTTGGTGTGGTCCAAATAGGATTAGCGACGAGAGGGCTAGGGCTTCTCTGTCCACTTTTTCTAGGCGGTTTTGGTCGGGGGACTCCAACGCCAGCTGCAGTGAATGGTGCCAGCTGGGGAAGCGGGGCAGAGAAAGCCGGTTTGAGCCCAAGTGAGGGGTGTCTTAACTTTATGTAGGTACCTAGCAGCTTGCATATCGAAGGCAAGGGACGTGGCACCTACGCAAGCATTGTGACGCAATCTATCTGAAGGCAGCAATAATTATTTCTTTTGATATTGATAAAGTCGTTGCGATCCCCTTCATTCCTTCTTTCTGATCATAATTCAAGTCCACTTTCCAGTATCCGACCTCAACTAATATGGCTGCTCCAGCAGACCAAAGAATTGCTGTTCCTATCGACGACCCTAACGCTGACACGGAATGGTAGGATATTCGATCTCTTCATTCTGCGCATCAACTATTAACGTCAAGCCTATAGGAACGATATCCTCCGTAAGCATGGCATCATTCCTGAGAAGCCCCCTTCTCCTACCCCAATGATCGAGGAAGCGATTCTTGAAGGCCGTCGAATAGCACATGAGAACAGATTAGAGGGGAAGGAGCTCGACGAACTCAATGCGCTGGAAGATGACGAGGACGAGGCATTCTTGGAGCAATATCGGCAGAAACGTATGCAGGAACTGAACAACCTCACCAAAAAATCAATACACGGCTCTGTGTACCCGATATCAAAACCTGACTATGCCCGAGAGGTTACGGAGGCTTCAAATAACGGCCCAGTATTTGTTAATCTCACATCCGCTTTGGGAACCAATATCGAATCGAGAGTGCTCTCGGAACTTTGGCGCCAGGCTGCCAAGGAATATGGCGACATCAAGTTCTGTGAAATCCGAGCCGACAAGGCGATCGAGAATTACCCCGACCGCAATTGCCCTACTATTCTTGTGTACAAAAATGGCGACATCCTCAAACAGATTGTTACTCTTATGACTATTGGCGGCGTGCGGACGAGTATGTTGCAGATCGACGACCTTCTCGTCGAGGTTGGTGCTGTCGAAGCAAAGGACTTGAGAGTGGTCAAGAGGAGGAGAGATGCAGAAGATGCTAAAGAGGACAATTCGGCAGCTAAGGGCGTTAGAAGCGGGAATGTTAGGCATGCTACGGTGGACGACGACGACGATGACTGGGATTAAATGCTTTGAATGGACAGACAACCCGATACCAAACACAGCCGACTTCTCCAACGGGGCTCTTGCATCGTTGCCTTTCCGTACCGTGGTTCTTGTGTAAATCATCAACACGAATATGTGATTGCACGAGATGTTGGCACTTGGGCACAGCAGGTATCAAACTTTGATATTCACGACGACTGGGGTCGGGAAAGTGGGGTTTAGGTGTTAGCGCGACGTCAGTGTGGGGGTCCGGTTAGCTTTCCACTTTCCATTCACACGCGTCCTCCTACTTCAGACGCGTGACTGTGTTCAGCCACTCCTGGCATTGTTGGCTCACCAACACCGATGCAAGCCATGGCCGAAGAACCTACTCTTCCTAGTCTTCCCAAAGTCTCATGGGATACTCATACACAGTCATTTACTAACACGCGAAAACGTGGCGCCCCTTCACAACCTCTCTTCACCAATTCCAGCGACCCCGCCATATTTTCAAGCGACGATGATCCACATGTCGACAACTATTCCAATGGACCTCACCGTAAGAAGCGTTACGTCGGTTCTTGGTTTCAGCAGATGCCAACATCGTCCGATTCGACATTCAGCGAAGCCGTAGGCCCACAACCGAAGCGAAAGAGGGCATTCGAGCGACAATGGGATTCTGGTGTATGGATGGGAAGTGATGGATCGGTGGAATTGGATGAGGATTTTATCCCGGGGATGGAGCCTTCACCGGAATCCAAGCTCCCTCAACTGCAGAATGCGCCCCCCCACCCATCTGTCGCTCCTGAGGAGCAGATTGTGCGCGATAGGATTGACGCGGCTGTTGAAGAGGGCAATCCGGAGATCGACTTAACGTACGTCAGTCCTCAATCGCGGGGGGCAGTTAAACAATTATGTCCGTCTAATAAGACAATATCATCAAACTAACAAAAAATTAGATCCCTTAATGTCACTACAATTTCAAATGAGTCGATCTCTCGCCTAGCAGGACTCACTCTAATCCCTTCAGTCGATAAGGACGTACCTTTCCAACAAGCCAGTCCCGAGATAGGCCTTTACCTATCTAACAATAAACTTACACGTGCGCCTGGTGCCTTATTCAATCTCGAACATCTAACGTATCTCAGCCTACGAAACAATCAGATCTCAGAGCTGCCTCCGAGCATTGGTAACCTACGAAATTTGCGAGAACTCAATCTTTCCCTTAATTGTCTTCGCTACCTCCCTGGGGAGCTACTCAATCTTCTCAAGTTTCCTTCAACACTAGCGTCATTACACATTCACCCGAACCCATTCTATCGGCCAGAAACTAGTGACATAATCGGCCGTAAATATACCAGAGGCGTTTCTCTTACACTCCAGGACTTTGATGTACTGTATGTTCGCGATGGCCGGAACAGAGAAGAAATTCTTCAGCAAGCCTGGCAAGTTGTTCTTCTTGCACGATCGTCAGTGCAATATAGTGATAGCCGTGGTTCCGTCCTTTCTAGATTTCACTTGCCCTGTGAAACTTCGGGAAGTCATGATCAACCAGGTACGCTTGGTGAGAATCAACACGTGACTCTTCAAACTGAGAGTGTCTCTGCGCTCTCTGTGCCTCATCTTGCAGGTCGAGCATCTGTTACCTCTTCCAAGCCAAGCCGCGTATTATCACTGTTTGAATTAGCGTCGAAGTCTGCGTCGAGCGCTGCACAGACGGTAAGTAGTCTTAATGTTATGTTCTCCCTTTTGGCCGCTTTAAAGGTAGACGGGTTGAAGGAGGAATCATGTCTCAGCTTCCCATACTTCTACTGCCCTCACGGATCGACGTTTGAAAAGGTGACAACTAATTCCTAGTGTTGTAGTGGGACTTAACTTCCTATCTTCCTTCACAGGCGCCATCGAGTTTGCTGCAAACTATCGATCGAATCCAGGCGCAAAGTACTTTAAGTGGCAATTTGGGCACCCTGCCGTGTTCCATATGTGGGCGACAAATTGTGACACCATTAACTCAATGGATCGAGTGGTGGGATATTTCGAAACTAGGGTTGTCACGAACTCGTAGGCTTTTAGTACCGGAACCCCTCAGCATGGATGCGAATGAGAATGCGATACCATTTTTAAAACGCGGCTGTTCTTGGAGCTGCGTTCCGAAACCTATGAAAGTTGGGCAATGCGCGCCTGGCACCATACTATTCTATTGGGCACATACTCAAGTTGGTTTAGAAGAATTAGAAGTATTATAACGAAAGACGTTCTGTTATACCAAAAGTCATTTACATATAACCAGTCATTGGAACGACTGTACACGGTGTTTCATAAGAGTTCCAACCTTACGGTAATGAATGAATAATATTCACACGCTTCTACTCCACAACATTCCATCTTTCCGATCTTTCAAGTAACGCTGGTTTACATAATTCTTAAGCTCTTCGCTATCGCATTCCGGCGTCGTCCCAAATACCGACTTATCTTGGTAAGCGACCCTCGGAGCCGCATTGGGCGATTGGCTTGGCACGAGTCAACGATGCTACACTATATCGCCGGTAAGTCCGGAAGGCTCTTTGTCACGAGGACGGAATTCCAGACTACATTGAGAACACATCATCCGCTTGCCGCTACTTCCAGTATCTAATGGCGCTCAAAAGCGGCTCTTCTAGTTCTATCTTGTCCACAGAATCTACTAAAGCCGTCTCGGATTCAAGTCAGCGCGCCTTTTTGTATTGGCATAACGCGAGGAGAAAGAGTTTGATGTACTCAAGAATTCGGATCAGATGAGGCAGGCTGTATAGATAACCATGTGCAGAAACATGTCTTATAATGTTGTTCCCCACATTCCGAAGCTTCCGAAAACACCAAGACATATCTACTTGTCACAGTTCACCTATAGCACTGGCGCTGCTACTGCCTCCAGGTACACTGCAACTAGGTATTTCGATCCCACCCTACGAGATTCCAGCCTCCACCGCACCGTCATTATTAAGACGTTTATTCGAGTGGGCCCTTATGGATGTCTTTGGAACCGATGTTCCCGTCTCGACGACAAAGACCCAAACAAAGATGGTCGTAGATTTCATAAAAGCCAGAGGTAGGTCTTTGCGGAACGCAACTCAGCCCGTCCCAGAGTTTGTATATCTTGACTATATACGTTTCTTTCTACCACTTACCTAAAATAAACCTTGTGATCTTTATTCACTCCATAGCCACAGCCTTGTGTCTTAATCATCAAGAAACTAGTTCCAAATTACCCTATTCGAATATTTAGTTAAGGTTACCATCTGAAGTCTTGCTCTGTGACATCCAACTAGGCGGCAAGTGCCTACAAAGGATATCATGTCTTCAACCACCTATCAATCTCCTTACAAGCCAACACCAACGTCAACACAGTTTGACAAGTTTGTACGAAACTTGTATCTGAGGAAGTACCGCATCGAGGTTACTTATGGCGTGTATGTTTTTACGCCAATGGAGAAGTTGGCGTTCTGGACCCTATTTTGCTTCTTCTTCGTCCTCATCTCGACGGCCCTGATCCTTTACGCACACAGGAGCCTGGCATACATCCTACGCGCCGCCGCATCCCAAGTCGACGGCTACGAGTTGAGAGGGAGCCTTACATCATACCTCCTTACTGCCAAGCGCGCAACAGCTGGGTTAACGACGTCAGCACAATCCCGCGGGGCTGAGAAGGCGATGGAATTAATGAGCGTTACCGCGAAGAACTCGCAGATCGCGTGAACCTGCTCAGAGTCCCTTACAAATCTGTATGCAAGGCAACAGTACAGTACCGAGTTTGGAACAGAGCTTCCTATTGGCCATACGCCGTAAATGGTGTATAACATAGTCAGCGACGCCCCATCCCGGTACAGAAAAGGGTAGGGAATTGCGTCTATACCCGCCGGTATTAGTGTTACATCACTTAGAAGAGGGAACTTACGGAACACCGGGTTGCACGAGATAAGGACCGCATGGATAATGCGCAACTTGATCGCGTGCTATTTCCAGTGGGCCACAAAAATAACGGCAACTGGCCTCATGACTGGACGACCAAAGGATGAACGAACAAAGAACAAAAATTCCAGAAAAAAAAAAGGGGAATATGCCGTCGAGCCAAGCTTTTGGTGCGGGACTCGCAAAGCTAAGCATTTGACGTACATATATTGGCGTTGCGGGAATGGGAAACTCGCCGAACCCATTTCTCGGTTACCAGCCATTCTCGGTACCCGTGTTTTATGAGACCCACTCAGAAACATCCGATTATTATACTATTAATTCGTACAGACGTATACTGTAATAAGTCGGATATGTTTTGATCCTCGATTGCGACGCTGCCATTTCTAGGGAATTCCCGGGTTGCCATTCTTTGGCGAATGTTACAGCGGTCGGATTTCACGATAATCGCGAATGCCCGACAGGTCGGACGGTCGGAACATGGGTCGAATGTCGCTGTGTGTGTAGCCCTGACTGCATTTGGCGACTATATTTCCGGGTGGTCATCCTGGGGAGCTTTTGCATGGGTATGAAGGCAGTCAGACCACTGCCCTGAGTATTGGTCGGAGTTTAGTTTTTAGCATTAGTTGATACCCTGGTTATTTGTTTTATCATTTCAATCCCACGGCCTTGTTTCGATATATCAAAGTCATCTACTCTATCGTGTGCGGTTTATTCAATATTATCTTAACGGCTTTATTTAATACTGACTAGGCCTACCTTCGAAGCAACAGACAACTAAATGACCTATACTGAACCATCTTAACGTGATGTAGGAGCTTACAACATCTCTACACAGAGCCCATTCGCTATGCGAAAACGTAGATCATGCAGACGGTGATGAAATCAACTCCTTAGCGAGGTCTCTCAGCTTAAACTTCTGGATCTTGCCGCTGGCCGTCTTAGGGTACTCGTCGATCCAAAAGACATATTTGGGTATGAGATGGCCGGAGAGATTCGTCTTCACCCAGTCCTGGGCATCCTGTTTCCTAAGCGTTCCCTCCCCCTCTGCATTTCCTTGACTCTCAGCGTCGGAGGCTATAGCAACGGCCTTGCCAGCTTCCATGGCCCCATCCCCGCCTATCGTCCGCACACCCTTGTGCGGGACGATGAAGGCGGCGACTGCCTCGCCGTAGCGCTCGTCTGGCACCCCGACCACGCTGACTTCCTGGACGCCGCGAAGCTGGAACAGGCAGTTCTCGACTTCGAGAGGGTGGATGTTCTCGCCGCCGCGGATGACTACAACGCAGAGTCAGTGATTTCCATCGCAAGTGTTTCCCATGACCGTTTTGGAGAGGCAGGAGAGACTTTCTAAAATAGTTCAAGCCAAGCCCGAAAAGCAATCCCAAATTCTCAGAACTTCATGAAGTGGGACAAGGGAAGAAGAGATGATGAGCATTACTTACTAAGATCCTTGATACGGCCTGTGATCTCCACATACCCGTCTTTGTCCATGCATGCCTCGTCACCGGTGTACATCCAGACTTTACCGTCTTCCGGGTCCGCGATGCGGTCCTCGGCCGTGCGCTCCGGGTCCCCGTAATACCCCTTCATGACGAGATAGCCGCTCGCCGCAAGCTCACCTCTCTCACCTCGCGGTATGATCTTATTGCGGTCGGTCGGCGAGACGATCTTGGCAGCCGTGTGCGGCATCACACGACCGACGGAGCGCGTGCGCTGCTCGAAGGAGTCGTGCGGCGACGTCATGCACGACACAGGGCTTGTCTCTGTCATGCCGTAGCAGATTACGAGATCCTGGAGGCCCATCACATCAAACAGGCGTCGCATCAGTGATTCTGGAACCGATGAGCCCGCTGCGATGCCCTTGCGTAGATTCTTGAAGGCGTCGGGCTGCAGTTGCGAGGCAAAAGCTGGGTTGGAGAGGAGCTCGAGCTCGGCTACAAACATGGTCGCCACACCGTAGAGGCCTGTCGCCCGGTGCTCCGAGACCATGTGCAGCGCCGCGGCCGGGTCGAATGCCGGCGAGGGGAACAGGATCGCAGCCCCCGTGGTCGCTGTCGCCATGAGTCCGAGAACGCAGCCGAAGCAGTGGAATAGGGGTGGTGGACAGACGATTAGGTCCGATGGCTCAAGTCCCATACGTGACGCGATTAGATGCCCGTTGTTGAGCACGCTCGTGTGGCTCAGCATTGCCGCCTTCGGCAGCGATGTCGTGCCTGATGTGAATTGGATATTGATCGTCTCGTCCGCCGACAGGGGCGAATCTGGCGTCACAGGCCGGGGAGACGATTCTAGCAAGGTAGTGTATGGTGTCAAGACTCCCAAATCACGCAAGGGCGGGAAGCCGGACTGGGAATGAGAGGCTGAGTTATCAACCAACACGACGGTCTTTAGCGTCGGCACTACGGAGGACTCAATCTTGTCGCCCTTTCCCTTATTCTTTTCACCTGTCAGCCCTGGTATCAGCGAAGAGAGCAAGTCCAGGTTGCTGCGGCCGCGGCACGGCTTATACGCAAGGTCCGTCACGGCGCCGATGATGAGGACCTCGACACCTAGATGGGATAACGCGGCGCCCAGCTGCGCTGAGTTGAAACTCGGGTTCAAGGGTACCCAAATGGCGCCGAGCTTGAAAATAGCGTAGGTCAACACTACGGACTCCGATATATTCCCCAGGCTGACGGCCACGCGGTCGCCTTTCTTCACGCCTAGGGACCGCAGCGAGTGTGCGACGGTATTGGAGAGTGCGTCTAAGGAGGCATACGTCAATGTTGTAGTCTCAGCTTTCACCCGCTTGCTGATGGACGTTGTCGGAGGCGGTGAGGCGTCCATCATCACTGGGCTCCTCGCCATCACGGCTGGCAGATCGCCATATTGGGACACGATGGAGGCAAAGTGCTCCGGGATCGTATGTTGAAGGAGAGGCGGCTACGGAGTTGTCAGTAAACTGTAGCATAAATCTCATACGAGAGACTTTGAGATAGCTCTCATTACATGCATCAGATCATGAGATGCGATCACCGTATGGAGTGATCTTGAGTTTTTCTCATATGTACATCACAATAGTTCGCTCGCTAATCTCTTCCTCGTCTTGGACACATAGACACACTTACATCTGTCGGTCCTTCGGCATAGCTCATCCCAGAAGTCGTAACATCTCTCTGCTGTATCGTAGCATTCCATATTCGATGCTTCGTTGCCGGCCGCAACTGTGGGCATACAGCAATGGTGGGCTTATGAACGGTCCGTATCAGAGAGGAGAAACGGGGATACATTATGCAACTCAAGCCATCCAAGGCCGTCTGTAGGGTATAGGCTTTGTCTTGAGTTACAGCGATCTAATTACCGGAATATGTGTCAGCTAAGGAACCTACGGGACTAAACTGCCGAAGAGGATCTCTTTGTCTTACAATCCAGCCTGACGTATTGGAATATGAGTTAGTGCCAACACTCCTCGACGCATATCCGCTGCAGATGTTGCAACTTTAAATTCCCATCATCAAGTATGCCCCCAAAACACTCGGTGTACGAAACCAATTATCATCAATACACCGAGGTTGGTTGGGGAAATGGAGAACTATTATATATCGGCGGGGAGCTGAGGAAGCGAGCTATGCCCAGACTGTGGGGAAGTGGGGTTTGGTACTCCGTTGCTTCTTTTCAAAGCTTGACGTCAAACGACAGCCGATCACGCAGCCCGAGAATGTATGAATACTTGTCCATGTATATACCTTTGTGAAACAGCGAGCTTCTCGCATCCTCACCTAAACGCCATCTCTATGCTCTAATGGAATATATATACATACTGAATATAGGTTGTTTGCAGCAACCCAGTGTCATAATTTGAGTCATGCGTGACCATACATTCTGACAAAACCACCCATTGAGACGCCTTCGCATAAGTGCTTCAATAATGGCATAAGGGCATCACCGCCGACTTCCTCGTCTCATGTAAGGAAGCGGGTCCACGCGCCTCCTGCATCGTGACTAAGTCAGTCCAAGTATCACGCTCGCTAGCCCGACGACTATCGATCAATCGATCGTCTATTATACACGATCTCACACGCGTTCGAGAAGCGCTAGTTCGATGTTTTCGAACTATAATTAATCTCTTTCAACACGCCCCACAGTCGCTGGAGGCCACAGCGCTGAGTCCGCGTCCAGCGCAAAGAAATAGTGCGAGCTGGTGCATGGAAGCATCTCGGTCTTCCTAGCCTCTGAACAGACAGCATTATACTGTGCAAGATAATAGCATGGTCGAATGCTAAAAGCTGAGATCATACTCCAAACGGCGCAAAGAGTTTCTACTGTACTTCGCCAATATGTCGTTCGCTCTCAGGTTTCCAGGTGCCTGTACAAGGTTAGAAGGTTCAGAGAATCAGTAGGCAACGATGAGCCTACCTTCAAAATCATGCTTGACAAACGCCATGGGATCGTCGTAGTCCTTAGCACCCATTTGTTGTACACCAGGTGAGAAGCTGGTGATGGGTAAAATCACCACATCGCCCACCTTCTTAGATTTTTCCATGCCCGTGAAATTCAAGTACGTGATTTCTCCGGCGCTGCGTTTCATATCGAAGTATCGGGGGTCATTGAAATAATCGAAGATAGTATCTGTCCAGATAGCGGGACCTGTGAACTCAACGACAGACTTCTCCTTAGACACAAAAAGCCCTTGCTTCTTCCTCTTTAGTGTCTCAGTCGTGATACGAGACACGATATCGCGCAATACGGGATGTCCAGGTTTCGCTTGAATAGTCCACTGGCAAAATTGGATTCTACGGCTATACCAATCCTTCCAATCAGGGCGGTCCGGATCAGCTTCGATGCCAATGATTAGGCCGATACTCGTCTGAGGCACTGTCTCTGGGACCCATTCTAAAGCGCTCTTGAGGGCATATGTATCGATATCTGAGTAGATGCCGCCACGTGCAAGCAGAATAAGGTAGCGGAAGAAATCAGCCTTGAGGACAGGTTCGGGTAGGGCCTCGTATGCTTCAAGGATTTCGGGGATCGCGGCGTAAAATAGTCGGAGAACATGAACGGCGACTTGGTCTGTGATGACCTCGTGGACAAAGCCTGGATGATGATAAGACCAGGAACCCTCTTGGTCGCGGAACTTGAAGCCTTCGTCGGCAGGCGTATTCTTCCACGTCTGCCAGATGTAGGCTGGGAATTTGGTCTCGACATCGTAAGGGTACTGGTAGGCTAGCTTGTCGTAGAGTGACATCTTGGACATATCTTGGATAACTTTCTGGGCGGGGATCGGGTGGTCTTCATGGCCCATCCCGGCCTGCGCAGGATTGGAGGTCGAAGGCGGATGCAGGACAGAATCGACATCGTGGTCAGCCGTCAGAGGCTTGGAGGGAGGTTTTCGAATAGGGCTGGGTGCCTCCGGGCTATGCGCGCGACGGATGAGGATGAAGGCTATGATGAAAAAAGCAGCAAAAACAATAGCCCTCCGAAAGGGTAACATCGCGTCAATGGTTGCTTATGTATATATCTAGTTCACTCGGCGCTGGCTGACGAGTCGCATAGGCTTCGGCTCGGGCGTAGGCTGTGGAGTGTTCAGCAAGGTCGGCGCTATCGAACAAAGGGGGCCGGTCGTGGATGAGTTGTCGAGGTCAAGGCGTATCGGCTCGATGGCATTGAGACACGCGAATTAGGGGAAATAGATGGTCCGGAGAGTTTGCGACAGGTGAGGTTTAAGGGGGTGATTAGGTAGAATGGCGGATGAACAAACGGCGATGCTTCGCGAAGCAGACAAGCACGTCCACGTAGAATTGAAGGTGGACAAGGTTTACAAGGATGGGAGATAAACGATTTGTCTGTTGAAGCTGATCGGCGCTCGAACCTTCTTAGCTGAGCGAGGGTCGTCTTCCCCCATTCAGAAAAAAAATAAATTAAGAGCAGAGAAAGGAACGACGCAATGAGGTGACGCAAACGCAAACGCAAACGCTAATGCCAGTGTCAATGCTAATGGCGACGCCCACACTTTGCTATGCTAGATCCACGGTAACCAAGAAATGGCTAGGTTCGTTCACGATTCGAGCAGTGCAGAGCCAGGTAGGCGGGAGTCGCGATGTCTTGGCATGGAAAAGATGCTGCATTTTATAATCCAAGAATGCCGTCATGGCCCCAAAGCGGGCAGGCTAGGCAAGGGAGGTAACGAGGATAATACGATAGCAGCACTTATTATTAGCGGCTGGTGCACGTCGAAGCAGTGGCGCTACGTTTCAGCCATCTGCAATCAGCCTATGAAATTGGCTTGCGAACCCCTAAAACGCCGTTGAGTTGCCCACCCCTGCCTTCTATAGTTCGGTTCTGCCGGGGGTTCCTGCCAAGATTTGATACACTACCTACTTGACTTCTCCAGAAACAGAAAGCTGCATCTCTTCAGTCTGATTACAACTGCTCCTTTCTTGTTGTAGCACTGCTCCAGCAACGCCAAATCCTTCGTGCCAAGTGAGCGGCACACACATATATGCATTTGTGTTGTGTCAAGACTCTGTTGCGATAGAAGAGTAGCCTCAAACCAGAGTAATGCGACACACGCGTCCGCCTACGTAAGCCTGCAGCTTAAGCATGAGGGGCCGATATCAATACATCAGTCCGTCAGAGAGCCACTCGACGAGATACACAGCCATTATCACATTCATTTCTTTTCCCGTCTTTTTTTCTTCCTTCGGATATTTTTATTGGGCTTACGCCCCAATTACGTCGAATGCGTGCTGGGTGTCACCGTGTGATAGATGCTAAGACCCGAACTTTAGCTTACGCCAGTCTAACCAATCAATTTCGTTTTAAAGTTGAGATCCCGATGGTTTTTGCAGCAGGCTTCGTCACTCTCGTATTTGGAGAAATCCGATGTTTTTCTGCTTATACTATTCAACTTACAGCTGCGAATGAGGCTGATGGTCCATGCTAAGCTCGATTTCAGCACAGTTGCTAACCTTCCATTTGGAAAGTTTCTACCTTCAAAGACTCAATGCCACACTCGCCAGTCTTGATTTGTGTGATTAAGAACAAATAGGCATTGTGTGGTTATCACTTCCAAAACCCCCGGATTCCTCTCCCAACTAGTCGAAATAATGAAGTAGAGCCTAGTTGCAACGTGCAGAAGTGTAATACTTAACATTTCCCCGGCATCTTGTCCTTCTTCGTCTCACCCTCTCGATAACAGCCGTCATACTTAGTGTAAAGACAATTTCTTACAGGCCATCTATCGGCATGCTTCGTTCTAGAGCATTCATTACCGCCGTTTGATCATGGCCTGGAACATTACGACAGTCATAGCATCGATGAGGAATTTCCAGAAGACAACGATGGTTTAGATGACTTCCATCTTCACGGCGCTGTCTATTCGACCGTGTAGCAGGACAATACGTCATCCGTGTTGAGCCGGAGGGGAAAAGCGCTTCTAGTCAGAGATGTTACCGGCTCAGGCCTCGCGGCTAGCCGAAATATCACAAACGCGGTAAACGCATCCGTAGATTGAAGAGAAATTCATCTCTTCGGAAGGAATGTAAGTCATTCGGCATATATACCCTCTCGAGAGTATCAGAATCCCTATGAGACTACGTATGAATTGGCAATAATAAAAGATTAACCATGTTACAAGAAATGATTAATCAAATTATTCAACCGTTTGCCTCCCCAACCCTTCTGAACCCTTTGAGCAGAAATCATTGCCTTCTTAGCGGTGCGTCTGCCCGCTCACCCTCTCACCTTGTATGTACGATGTCTGTCCACTCCGTTAGTTCGCTTTACTCCCGATAAAAACACCTAAAGGCAATGGGCAATAATTAAATTAGTTAAAGCCTTGAAAATCGAGACGAGTCAAAAAGTGGACGAAACGATCCTCGGTTTCTCGTCCTCAGGTTGTAGGATCGTGGTCAAATCGATTATCTTGCTGTTAGTAGGAATGGATGGGGATGCTTTATTTAGCCTACACAGCCATCTTTGCTCTCCTGAAGCAGCTGGAGCGTACTACTTTGACAGTGTTTCTGGCAAACTGCCATAGAACATTTGTCAAGCCTTTCGAGTTAGCCGAACAATCTATACTTTCTAATAGACTTGCTACGGATGTTACAGGCAGGCGGTACCCCATGTGGCTTCGTCCTTGGTCCTCGTTTCCTGAATTACGTAGTTATACATCTACATGATGGATTGCGCGTACCTGAGGCTGTCTGGACACAATGATACTCGGCGATACCCAGACTATAAAAGCTGGGTCCAAACAAAATCGTTCCGATCAAAAGTTAGTGGTCGGTGAACAACTGCAAAGGATACCTTGAGAACAATCGCCGAAATATACTCACGATTGCCATCTCCAGCTGAAGAGACAAGAGGCGGCGGGCGGCTACAGACTCCGATCACCAGCCGCTCGGAGCCGGGTGCAGAGAGCACGCCACGCTTTTCGTTCCGAATGGCCTTACGCAGGGCAAGGTTGACCTCCGTCAGATCGTGAAATCGGCGGCACGATGCGTGTTCCCAATGGCAGTTCAAGCTAACGAGTGAATGTATTGAGAAAATGAGTATCGTTCTTTTTACCGCAGCGACCGTTGGCAGAGAACACAAGAGGTTTAATCTGCTTACTATCGCCGGAAAGTACGCAAACGACAACGTGGCTTGCAGTTGTTAGTGCGGTTGGTATGGTTGTAGGGGTTGTCATTATTGTAGTAGCAGGAATTTTGTGCGGGTTGCTCAGATAAACCACCATGGGCTTGTTTACCGTCGTACTAATACTGCCCGGTTTGGCTGAGGTGTGTTACCTTCGGCGCTCCTCATCAATAACGAGGACTTGTGCTTTGTTATCCCTGAGTATCGCGCTCCATGGGCTTTTCAGGCCGAGGTCAAAGACGGGAAGAATATCATTAATGAGGAGGAATATAACTCCGAAGGATAGATTGAGACAATGTGACCGAATGCTTAGGTGCGAGCTGCAGAGATTGACATATTGATCGTTGTTCTGATTTCCTATTTAAAACCCAGCGGTCGAAAACTGCGACAAAGCTTCACTCAGTCATAATCGTACCTTCGTCCCGAAAACGTACTTCTACTATATGTTGCGTAGGAATATGGCTCAAGGACAATTTTCACGAGACACTATGATGGCCAAGATTAGTAGAACAAACAAACTTGGTATATAACGCTGCAATAACCTTACAACAAAGTATGGATATACAAGTATAAAAACAAAACGACGCTTCATTCCTCATTACCGCTCATCGCTCATATACAATTGCATGCCTGAAAGCACTCGGCAGGCGTGACCGCCAACAGTACTTATCATCTCAACCGGCTCCAACATTTTATATAACTGATAAATTATATACCATGTCCTGCAGAAGTTATTAGTCACAAGTACTCAAAGCCAAGGATAGGTATAGCACATACGGCCGAGTTGCTTTCCGCGCTTGGATACCTCCTTTGCGTGGTATTGCTTGATCTTGGCCCTTCGGGCCTCCTCAGCGGCCTCGAGCTCAAGACGCTTGACCTCGTCACGAGCCTCACGGACTCTCAGACGGGCAGCGGCTAGCGCCCTGTCGGCCTCACGCTCCGCATTCTCGGCTCCCATCACGCGCTCTCGCGCCTGTACGATCGATGGGTCCATCTCTGGGTTGGTGCTGTTTCCGTGGCCGAAGGTGCGGGATAGCACGCTGCGGTGACGGGATGGGTTGGAGGCGGTGTCTGGATGAAACAGTGATTGTTAGTAGATGTCTTTCTATAACGTGACGACTTCGATGTAAGTATTAAATGAAAGGTATTATGTGTATATACCTGAGTTTCGTGAGCTACTGCTAGTGCTCGTCCGAGCGGAGGGAGAGGGCGAGCGATGTCGCGAGCCGAAGAGGCCGTGCTTCTTCTCGGGCAGAGGCGCGGGCTCCTCAACGACCTCCTCGGATCTTCGGTTGGAGAACAAAGGCATGTTGGATATGTATAGGTAGTTATGTGTAGTTATGTGTGAGTATATTGGGGTATGATTGTGATTGATACGCAGCTTAAGCTGATGCTATGTGTTGAATGTCTGATGAAAAATGAAGAAAGTTTGTAAGGAGGGCTGCAAGAGGGCAACCCTTTGTATTTGAACATCTCGAGCTATATTATCTTTTGATATCACGTACAACGTCAACGCCCGTCAATGCTGGCGCAAACCGGTTCTACAGTTACCATGTTGGGCAACGGTGACGATGGATGGATGGGAGGACGATCAGTCCAAATGACGTACATGTAAGAGGTATCAGCCAATGAGAGACGGGCTGGTGACGAAAGGGGTTTGTGGGGATCGGACCCCTAAGATTGGTCGAGATTTCGACAGGGGTTGTTGGCATTTTCAGGGTTCTATTCAGGGTTTAGATGGTGTCCCCCGCCAAGCAAGATATCAACGGCTTGCAAGCTTGTCGTTATGCTTATTTTGCCTTTAAGCCTGCCTGCACTTGGCCAAGTATACTCAGACATAATCAATATTTGTCATGACCATTTCAAGCATTGCGTTGGCTTAGTAAACTGTATTGTATATATTCAACTTGGCTTGATCTTGAATGGGGCTGTAGGTTAGGTACCGACCCAAACACTCAGCCCGTCGTGCATGCATATGGTGTCCGGTAAGTTGGCCAGACCATACAGGGGTGCAAAGCTTCCCTAGAAGGAAATTACTTATTATGTCATGGATAACGATGTCAGGGCATTTAGCTCGAATTCGTGACTTGACTCCAACCGCCGGTTGTCCCAGCACAGATTTATTTTCTTCCAACTTGGGTCTTCCACGGCAGCAATCTCGGACAAATGATGCATACCCTGATATGAACTGGCAGCGTTTCTAAGTGATCTTATACACGCTAAAAGTGGTTGTCAGCTTATGTCCTTGGAAATGGAAGAACTGAATTATTAGACTTACTCATAGATCACTTCTGATCCCCTCCATAGACAGCTTCCCGCCCACAAGCCAAAATTTACTTTCTCAGCATACCTCTCATCCGTAGTTTTCATGGATAGAGTCACCCTATGTTGTACGAGCCTTGCATCCACTGTATCTACTTTCTCCGGGTCTTGAAGCGCACGCATCAATTCTGGCGGGCCGGTTCGGATTCCCTTTGTTTTGCATTCTATACTGCACGTATAGCAAGTGTCAACTTTTAAGCTGCCGAATAAATTCCATGCTACATTGTCCTTTCGACTTAGGGAGTAGGGAGTAGGGAGTGATAAGAAAAAACTTACAATGCTGGTATTTCGTCAGTCGTCTTCAGACGATGCGTAGCCTCGATTTGAGTCCCAAGGGCATTCCCATAGGCCAAGTCCTGACTATATTGGCCACCACTCTATTTCGCATTAACAGGTAATCATTGGCTTAACAATTTCACTCGCTGAGGGATAAATAACTTTCCATCGCCAATTCCACGATTATTTAAAGAAAGAAATTTACAGACTCTCACTTACGATAACCATGCCGCATCCTAACTGGCCCGACCACTCGCCTTCGGTGAATGTAGTCCACTTTTTGTGGCCGCCGCCCACGGCTATTGACGCCGATTTCGAGTTCAGCTTGACCCGCATGCGAAAATCGGGCTCGAGCCCCGGGGCCGGGACAGCGATGTGTGGACATGGAAATGGTGTGGTCGTGTTGGTATCCTTTCCGGGCGGCCCACTGCTTATGCGGTGCACCATGTCGATTAGAAACCGTCCGATCAAGTGCGAGAGAAATATGTTATAGGTATCCATTGTCTCATATCAAATGTTGAGTTTGACTATGTCAAACCATCCTGCTTCCGCACCACACTGTGAAGCGCATCTTTCAGTAGATGCTTAGGCAGGTAAACTTACCTCCTTCCCGGTTGTTGTGTTTGTTGTTGTTCCCATCCCGCACCCTGCTGTTGCTGTTGCTGTTGCGCCGTCCACCTCTTCTCGACCTCCGCCCAACCACTGTGCCGCCGATCGTTTTCAATTTGAGGCCAAGTTATGCTATGGCTCACGATTGTCGTATCCCAATCCATTTTCTCAGTCGGTGCAAGCGATTGTTCCTCATTGTTCGTCGATGTATCCGGTAACGGGACGAACGGCGGTAACCGTGGAGGCCGTGGCAAACAATCCCCGTAGATGTTACCCGGGATGACGTGCTCGGGCCTTGCACGGTCCACGTTCCTGTATTTTACGGTAGACTCCATAGGTGATCCCGCATAAACGGACCCTCGGAATAGCTAACCTAGGACGATGAATGAATAGGCCCTATTTCGCCTGATATAATTTGAATTCTGCGTCAATGGGACGGGAAAGACATTTCGCAGTTCGAATAACTGCCAACTGCTTAGGTCACTTTGCTGCACGAAGACGGCGCAACGGTAATGCGCGGGCCAAAGTCAGCCCGCATCGGGATAAAATGTTGCTCCGACCAGTAATCGGAACAGCCATCAAATACATGCGGTAGGCGCATCTATATATCAGGCTCCATTGTTTTAACAACTAAGTCAATCACAATGAACTTTATATTCTACAGATTCCTGTGTCATCTCTTTTCATTTCGTTTAGCTGTGTTATTTGACTTTAAGCTAGCAAGGTTTTGAACGTTTAGGGCAGGTGCATGGTTTCTTGCCGTTCCGACTTATTCCTCCGACTATTGCTCCGACCCGATTATGTACCCCTTTTTCGGCACCGTCCGAATCTACCTAGGTAGCTGCTCCGAAGATTGAACATTGATAATTGTCATCTTTCCTTGATGGCGCCACATATACATAGGCAATCGCCTCTGTGACAAAACATTGTCGATAATATGAATTTTGGAATTAGAATGGTAGGATGCTTAGTAACTGTTGCATTGCATACAGATCCTTAGCTTTACGCCGTACCCAATATATTGTAGGTTGATTTCATGCCGCCGCTTCTCGGAATATCTGCTGTTTCCGATGACAGATCTTGCATACCGTCCGTTCCTTTTTCCATCCCTCCTTCTGATATCCTTAGTAGATCATTAGCCCAACTACCGAGCGCATGGCAAATCGGTATCACAATTTTCTCATCGTAGCATGTGCTTCAAGGTCAGCTGACCCGAGTATGCATATTCCAACTTAACCAGCTTGCAATATCAAGCGATTCCTCTTTCTCGTTCCCTTATGCTCGCAATAGCACGGCGAGCACGTCAGTCGGACGAGGAGACTGTCTATATCGAGCGCCCTGTGTTGTGTTGTTGTAGAGGGTAGGACACCGCTCACATGCGCCGACTAAGGGACCTTGCAAAAGTCCCAATTCGTAGTGAGGATCGGAATACGGCTGTTGTATCATGAAATCAATCAATCCAATGTTTGCTGCACTCTCAATGGCGACCGTTACGGCCTCAGTAGTCCCCGCAATACCCTCGATAGTCCATTCCTTCAAGCGGAGCGGAAGGATGTGGACATGGCTCGGGGGATGGTGCGGTCGACCTCCGAGCTCGGTCTACCTCTTGTTCTGTGTTCGCACTCGTAGATACTCTTGGTAATAGCATGGTGAGTCGTGATGGAATTGGCAAGGAGGCAAGACCAGAAGCCGTGACTATCTAGCCGCTCGGGCTTTTGAAGAGAGCTGCGGCGCTTTGTCATGGTATTTGAATGCGGGGCGGTATCAAAGCCGAATATCGTGTTGAAGGCGCGTTGGCATTGAATTGGCGACAAAGATCGGATTGAGATGCTCTTCGGTCTGCGAATCGCCCCTTGTTTAGATCGTGTGTAAATCGCAACCCACCCGCCAGGAAACAAGATTGCAACTACGTTATGTCGTCATTAATCAGGGCACGAGATGGTCACTGATCTCGGCCCAGACGATATCAAGTTGATTGTCACACCAGAGATTTAGCCAGCAGACGTCTTTTAACTTCGTTGCCAACGTCTCTTTGTCCGTGATGCATCTCATTAGGCAGTAGTTCTTAAGCGCATGAATAAAGAATTGGTGGTGGTCGCCGAGAAGGACTGCCTGATGCGAGAAATGGAGCTCGGCGGGAACTACTGGCACGCGGACACATGAGCCGACAAAGAGGGTCCAAAGCAAGGCATTCTTGGCGAGTTCATCATCAGGCTTTAAGGGAGAGTTGCTGATTGAAGTGTTTGACGTCGTGGTGGACCAGGTTGCCACAGAGCTATTGCCGAGACTGCCTACGCTATGATGAGATCTGGGGCTTCCATAAGGCTCGGGATTAGAGAGAAGGTCAAGGGCCAATAAAGTGTCGCATAGAGACGACATTAGCGCCTCTGTAATTCCACGGTGCCTAGGTGCAGCTGGAGGCTGTCCGCGCAGCGCCAAGTGCATAAATAAATGGCCGGCGAACATGAGGCTCTCGGACAAATCAATGGCTGGTGAGCCTGCAGTTTCTCTCCTAGCCTCGTTTCGAGTCTCTGGGGCAAGCGAGCTTGACCGCTGTGTTGTTTTCAGGCTGCGAAATGATTCTTCCAATTTGAAAAGCCGCCATTCCGCCAGGTATATTGAATCGCTCAGTTGTATCCGCTCAGTCGACATGTTTTCTAGATTGCTGTAGTCAAAGGAACCCAGGCAGTCAGCAATCGAATACAACAGCTCGAATATCTCCATAATCTCTCGATTCCGAATTGTGAGATCTTTAGGCCCCTGAGACAGCATGGTAAAGCTTCTCCATCGACCTTGGAATCGGTTGCGGACAGCGAGAGAGGACGCCAGTTGCGGTACAAAGGGAAACATTAATGGCTGTCCGGCTGCATAAGCATACGAGAAGTCCGCCCTGTTATCTGTCTTAGTTCACGTGGACAGATTTAGGCTTTGGTTATGGAATCGCCATCCTTACCATACTAATGCCCTCTGGATTACGCTGATGTATTTGAAACCTTCCAGTATACCCCCTCGTAAGTCGACAATGTGTTTCAATCCGCTCATATGGGCCGCTGCTGCTTGAATAGAGCCAGTGAAGGTCTAATATGCCCCAGTTAGTATCATGAGTAATTGTTGACGATGGTATCTTTGCACACCTCGTTATTGACCAGCAACGCAACCGCTATTGTGATTCCGTCTGAGATAGGTACGCCCGGGCTCTTGCCCTCTATGTTCAATCGCTCATTTATTGCCTTTATGGCTTGGAGGCGGTGAAAGTCGAAAGTGCTTGTGTCGTCCCACTGAGCCAGCGCATTGCTGTACACAAAAAGGTTGGTTAGCAAAGCTTTCGACAATATGCGCATAACAATTGCCACTCTTCAACCACTTCACGTTATATGTCTTCCTAATATGACCCGAGGCATCACACACGAAACCTGAGATTCTGTACATACTGCATAGAAGCAACCAAGGCCATAAAGGCGTGGGTGATGGCCGTATCAATATGTAGCTACAGCGGGATTATATCAGTAAGCTATAAGAATAGTGTCAAGGGGTAGGCACACTCACTGCGTCGAAGAAGTTTCCTTCTGGATTCATGGCAAAAGCGTTGGCGAGGAAGCCGGAATAATCTATACACGTTAATTATTTGTTGAGGCAGAATTACGAGAGCAGCGCCAGAGCACCGAACCAAAAGCACGGCTAAGAAATAAATGCAGAGCCCACTTACATGTCATCATGTATGTTGGCGCCCCCGCACGGTCGAACCACTTCTCTACCACCGCTTCTCGAGGACATAAGCATACTGTAAAGCAATACTTGAGTAAGGTTTCTGTCAACGGCGTTGTCTGAATTCGTAGCATAGGGAAGGTTGGAAGCTCCCGCGCTACTACCAAAGCAAGTTCTCGCGAGATCATTGTCGGTGTGAAGTTGGTGTCCGTGCCCCGCTCCCCGATACAGCCCCGAGGTATAGGACCATTCAGTTTGAGTATGGACGGCGGCTTTCTGTTAATGTTGACGTTATTGGCGGCATTGCGACCGCCGCTGTTGTTGTCTTTGGGGCCAGCCTCGTTGGGTTGAGTGGACGGCTTCAGTCTAAACTTCGAAGTTCGTTCTTTTTGCGTGGTCGATTTCCTAGACTGGGAAGGGGGGCTGTTCTCATTCGAGAGCTTCTGTCGCCTCGCATGGGAGCGTACCTTGCGGCGCGTCTCCTCATCATGGGCGACAGTATTGATAGATGTGATGAACTGAAAGCTCGTCGTCTGTGGTATAACCATTGCGAAACCGTTGGAGGGGGTAAACAGCTAGACAACAGGACTAACTAGAATTGAATAATGAAGATAAACTTTAGGCTCGGTGTTCGCACGTTTTCCCATGTGGCCATGCCCGACTATAACGTTTTTAACTTAGATTGAGCCCAAGTATCCTCAGAAGGGACATCTTTTCGATATGCGCGTACTATTGGAATGTGACTATGGCGATACGCGTAGTTAAAGACGGATGAAGTCTTGATCGGGGCTTGCCGCCGGTGGTGTGAACACTGAGTGACCCAGACCCCGAAACTCCGGCTGTACAATATGTATGTAGTTGCTACCCTGGCTTACCTGGCTCGAGATCCTGGCCAAGATTTTTTTCTCGCTGGAACTTGCCGATGACAAATTGGCGGTTGCACGCCCACAACGCCCACAGGCCTGGCCGCCTGGATTCTATCCTCCAGGCGCTAACCACATCCCGACCATGAAACGTCCAACTCCCGATCCAGTCCCGAGTCAACCTGGTGAATTTCCGGGGGAGCGCTACAGTAGCTTCGGGGGCATATCTAGAGCCATCCGGTTCGACTAGGTGATATCTTAGGTCGGTACTAGCGCAGTGTAATATTATAGACACGCCCTTCAGATATGGGAAAGTCCTTTGACACTTACCTAAAAGTAAGGAACTATTTGCTCGATTCGTCACAACGTCACAAGACACTAGTTACTGGAAGAGTGCACCGCCACTGAGCCTATCGTCGATTTCACACCGCAGACTTACTAAGTATAGAGGGATCGTTAAGTCCGACCAGGCGAGCCAGGCTATCCCCAAGTCCCCCCACAGCCAGTCCTATCTTACATGCAAGAGCGGGAGACTTGTGCATGGCTACCATCTTGGGTTACTGCTTGGCGCTCGTTCTAGCCTGCTTGCTCAAGGATTAACGAGGACAACGTGAACATCATGACGACAACAACATTGCTTGGAATTACGACGACTCTCACACACTTCATCGCCCGGCAGTGGCTGAGCCTGTAACACAATCTATAGTAAAGCAATAGTGATCGAGACCAATACGAGTGCAGATCTAAGAGAACAAGGGCGGTTATTGGTCCGCATGAGGTCCCACTAACGATAACATCTCGTTTTCCTAATCCGGCAAGTATATCATTCCTACGCACGGTTCATCTATCCCCTTGCAGCCCTGCGGGTTAGGAGAAAAAACCGATGTGTCAGCTGCTTGTCATGATGATAAAATCTCCTAGGCCCTGAAATAGATTATCTACCGGTCGACCGTTTGATGTCAGTCGCCCTAATTTCAGCTGCTCGCATTGCTGTGATGCTGCGCTACGGTAGTACTATAAATGCAGACTGAATATTGATAGTTGAACCTCATTGAAAATCACGTATGTTCCATGGAAGCCTCCTTGATCATTACATGGCCATCTCCCCTAGCCACTACTAGCCTAAACCCGTATGCATGGCAATTAACGCACAGTATTGGCAGCCCCAATATACCACGTCGAGGTTCGTGCCCTGCAGTGGCATGAGCAGATAATCAACGTCTGTCGTAGTATAGACGCCAGCGTTGCTCTCGATGAGAAAAGCATGATGGTCATATGTCGGGAATTAGATTCCGCAACCTATTCTCGGTTGCGGGAGAGCCACATCGCGTCAGATACTATCCGCACGCTTTAGCTGACCCTTTCTTATAATAGAAATGAACCCACGTAGACAGCTTATTAGCCAACACTAGGGAATATCAGGAGATGAATAGCTTCACGAAAGTTGACTGTTCTAAGCAGAATAAGTCAGCCCTATATAAGGCTAGAATGACATGAGACGTTTCGCGCACAGCAGCTAGTCACAATAGTACTAGTATGTTTCCACCGCGGTTCTTACCTTCGATGGAGCATCATACCCACAACACAACCAAAATTTCCTTCAACCTGTCTTTAGACCACCAGTGGTGTATATCTAACAATTAGGTAATTTGAGATGGTCAAAAACGGCCCTATTTTCAGCGAATTATTAGTTTATCAGCACCAAGAAGGCAACTCCGCAGTGACGGCCGTATCACGGTGCCGAACTGCAGCACCACCTTGGTACACTACTACCAAAGCAGAACATAATCAACGTGGATGTCTTGATGTCCAGAGTGTACTTGTATGCTCACGGTTAGATACCGTGACATGCAGAGTGCTATTAAAATGTCAGACCTTAGGTCAGTACTAAGATGCATAGACGATTTTGGCAAGGAAAAACAAAATAACAACTCACGGAGCCCAATGCCATGTAAGGCCGCAATGGGAGGCTGACAGGCTCATTGCATGTGGTTAAATCTTTACCTAGGTGTATAAAGTATCCCCTAACTATGTTTACGTCAATGTCTAGAGCTAATTTGATAATTACGGTCCAAGATGAGGTCACGAATATAACCATACGACTCCTTTCAGCTCCCTTCTAGCCGCCTAGTTTCCTATAACCTTCTAGAACGGCTCTGAAGGAGCGACAAATACAACTAGAATCAACGCCATTTCTTGTACTAAACTATAGATTGTCTCCGTGAATCAAAAGGGATCAAGGCCTTCGCCTCCCAGTTGACCCCATTGAAGATTGACAGCTTGATATGAACATTTGCCCCTGAAGTTCTGAGCGCAAGCCCTGCTACAGGGACTAGATCAGGGGAAGAACTTGGTCAGCCTATCTTAATTATTCCCTCTTGGCTACTGGTATGGTGAACAGACAATTATAAACTCTAGATGATTCTGTGAAACCGTCAAACTATTCCCCCCTGCTTAATACAAAACCGTCATAGTCCGTACATAGTAGCTGCGGATAGATCTGGGGTCCGGTAGTGTGACGGGATAGTCCTGCAGCTCTAGTTCCGTGATAAAACCTATAAAGGTTTAATGACACGGTACAAAAGTTACCTTGCTTTATGCCTCAGCTATTAATAGACTTAAAGAGCATATCAGACACGATACAAGCTGTTGAAATTCTTATTCTTTCTATATATACGTAGCTCCCAGGCCTCACGAGGCACACATGCATATAGACAAGGAAACTCATATGTAAGAAGCGCTAAAAAACTAGGGTTTGCTTGGACTGGTATTCGATATTGTAAAGATCTACTAGGGCGTCAAGGAGGCCGCATGGTTTAGTCCTTCCTTCTAGCCCTGGCGGCGATCTAGGTTTGAATATACGAAGGCTTCGTTCGCTCTTGCTCGGGTGGCCCTGCCTATTTAGGTCAGTATCGCTATTATCATGAGTATCGTAAGTTACCGTGATCTAGCAAACAGGACAATGAGCGAAATCAACAGGGTAGCCGAATATACGAATCGCTGCCTCGTAGGTCATTTATATGATGTCGCCAACCTTATCCCCTGGCATACGGATAGTTGCAGTCCCAATACCTAGGGGCTAGTCTGTATGGCAGCATACGAACAAGGGGACCAGGTACACAGTTAAGATACTCCCGTATAAGGTAAATAGCATCCACGAATGGGTTCTAGAGCCCTTCGCACAACAGCAAGTGTCTTTGGCCTACCTTAGGTTCAGGATTCCAGCGCTAGGATCTATACTAGGCTTTAAGAGATGAGAAGCAATGCAAGCATATTTGCATTTCACCTTTCCCAACCTCCTTGCTAACCTATTAGACAGTCATTACAATATTGAATCAAGATGTTAGTAAGAATCATTGTTCCCCAAGAAGTCTCAAACTACAGTTCGTTGGAGCAGTTTTAAATAGATATTACCCAGGTAGCTAGACCTTGCACAAATAAGTTTTCGTATATGTCCTCGACGATCAGGATCAAATAATACCAACAATGCACTCTATAAACACTCAGATTACTAAACAGGGAAAGAAGTGTTGTTATGGTTATACAATAAATGAAGAGCTAATCTAACAGCTTACGTAGCCTACTAACTGACTTTGTGCTCAACTTGCCAAAAGAAATGATTTGACTAAAAATAGCGAGTGCCTCATGACTGCAACAGTAAATACTTAGCTAACTTGAAGCACCTAAACAGAATCAAGATAAAACCATTAACGCAAGCCTAAATGAGAGATGAAGTTGTACACATAATGCTGTGAATGTAATCATGTTTACCCCTTTGGCTCCAATGGCCATTGAAAAGAAAAATGGGGCTACGGGGCTGCTTCCATAGTTAGATACAAGCTATTATCCGAGCATCACACGCTAATTGGATCCAATGATGCAGTCACGTTTTTTGAAAAAAGACCAATGCCCCAAATACTGAATATAAAAAGCTAAAAACAACGAAAGAAATTGCCCGGTGCTAACTTCGAGCCGCTGATCTTGTCTAATGACTAATGGACATCAAACACACACAAAAAAAAAAAAGCAATGAGTTGCCCACTACTGGAGTCGAACCAGTTGCCTCCTCATTACTAGTGAGGCGCTCTACCGGTGAGCCAAGCGGGCGGAGACAAGATGATGGATGTAGGTTATAGGATGTGACGTGTTTTCAATTAGTTGCAGCATAACTACCAGCGTGACCTTGATATGTAAGGTTGTTCATTGGTTTCCATCCTGTTGGATAAGGCCGATTAATTTGATGTTAAGAAACTCAACAGTGACCGGTCACCCATATTTTCCTCGTGAAACTTCCACGTTTTTTCTTGTTAAAGCGTTACACTGTCCAAAACAATCGACAGTTTGTTACATGTATAACAAAAGGGTGGTTAAGTTCTAGCACCAAGATTTATAGATGTCCTACTTGCAACCGCGACTACGTTTTTAATCTACAAAATTTGAACGGTCTTTCTTTAACCTTAACATTGCTGCAAAATTATTTTACTTTTTGACAAAGTTTTCAATCGAACAGCGTACTGTTTGAAAAGGTTGGAGTGTACCTTGAACAAGGTCTGCAACCGCTACGTCGTGCTGGAACTAGCATGTGAAAAAACGGGGGATCCCTCTCCCTATAGGGGGCATGCAAACGGTCATTAATTCGGTGAGGTATGCTTCTGTGTCATCTACCTCAGAGGTTTCGCTTGGCCAATGTATAAATTCTATAAGGACTCAGGAGTTGGCTTGATCTTTCACTGTCGTGTTAGCAGAGCCTGGATATCTATTACCGATGTTAGGTGTAAGCTGGTTCGAAACACAAGATCCAATGCGGATCCATGCATTCGGCACGGGTGGCACTGGGACCTGTAGAAAGGCATATTTAAGCGGGTCTTTTAGTGGACCACGAAGGTTAGATTTTGCATGTTAGAATCTCGATAAGCAGAAAAGTCGAGAAAATTGGAGGGGTCAGGTTTGCCGATAAGCAGAAATTCTGTTGGCCGTTATCTGTCTTTCCCTCTCCCTAAGTCAGGCTGCGCTGCGCTGCGCTTCACTGCTTCTTGCCTACACACTTTTTTCCCCTTGAACAAAGGAGAGAATTGACAGGCAGCCAACGCCTCGGGAATCTTGCGCATCTGCGCCCGTCTCCGATTTTTCAAGGCGTCCTGTCGCCCCTCTCCCCTCTCTCTCCTTTCATTTCCGCCCGTCGACCGCCATTTTCTTTCCTCTCGGCCTGTGTCTCACCCAACCATCTCCCAGCGATGCCTCACTCTATCTCGCCGCCGATAATGGTGGCCACGAATGGCGATGCCCCGCCGCCGCCCTCGAAGGAGGATGTCGCCGCTATCCTCAACACCGTATTCACCGCCACATCCTCAGCCGCTTCCATCGACGCCGCCTATGCGTTATGTCAACTCTTGTTGAATACCGTCGGCTTCCGCGGGCTTCATTATTACGGCGTCCTCGCCGAGGTGAAGAAGGCTGCTGCTGATAAGAAGAGTGGCCTTCGTCGCGAAAGCGCCCAGAATCTTCTTGGCGCCTTATTCGAGAAATTCCCTCCGCGACAACCCCTCAGTGAGCTGGCCTTTCTGCTTCAGGATGGCGGCATGGTCGGCTGCGCGCTTGACGCCCTGGCCGACAAAGGCACTGTTGTGCGTGATGCTGCCCAGTACGGCTTGGATGCCTTGTTCGCCCATCTTTCTCCTGAAGCCCTAGTTACCGGTCTCCTACCAGCCATCATATCCTACCTCGCCAAAAAGACTGGAAAATGGCAGGGCGCTGTCGGCGCTCTGAAGCTAATGCAACGTATGGCCGACAAGGCCCAAATGGAGATTGGTTGCACAAAAGAGCAGGCACAAGAGAAGGATCTCTTAAGGGAATCTATGGGCTCAAAACTTGCTACCTTGATTCCTATCGTCGAGAACAACATGCACGATCTTAAAGCCGATGTTGAGAAGCAAGCGCTTCTGACTATGCAGTCCCTCACGACGCTATTGTCCAACGATGATGTAGCGCCCCGGATTCCCTTGCTAATCGAGACCCTGCATCACCCTTCGACCCAAACTCTGCAGAAGGCAATCCATGCCCTTTCTCAAACAACATTCGTTGCTATCGTTACATCTCCAGTCCTTGCGCTTCTGACTCCTTTTCTTGAACGGACTCTAAACAATCCTAGCACCACTCAAGAAGTGTTGCGACAGTCCACGGTCATCACTGAGAATTTGACTAAATTGGTGCACGATCCCATTGAGGCGAGAACATTCCTTCCAAAACTTCAACCGGGTGTGAAAGCCGTAGCAGATCGAGCTCCTCTGCCCGAAGTCCGTGAGCTGGCTACGAGGGCATTGGCCGTCATGGACAAGGCCATGAACAACGAGGCAGGTATCGTGGAACGCACGTCTGCCGATGATGTCGCCAAGATCCTTGACTCTGAGATTAAGAAGCACGGAGGACTGTCTGGTGACCTGGATTTCTACAAGCTGGCCCGCCCATATATCTGCGAGATGGTTGCCAATGATTCTAATTACCGCCAAGTTAGCAGAATTCCTGGCAGGGTTGGTCCTTATCTAAAGGATCTGATGCATCAGCCAAGTGCTAGTGAGACCGTCGCGTCCGCTGTTCATCAGTACTACGTCGCTGAAGATGAACGTAAATTCGGCATCCCAGAGAAGGAAGATGACGGCGAGACGGAGATTGTCAATGCTGATTTCTCTCTTGCGTATGGCGGTATGCTTTTGCTGTCTCATACCAACTTGCGTCTTCTCAAAGGACATCGGTATGGTCTTTGCGGCCGAAACGGAGCTGGCAAGTCAACACTCATGAAGAGTATCGCTGGAGGTAAGCTAGAAGGCTTCCCTCCCCAGGATGTTCTTCGAACCTGCTACGTAGAGCACAATCAGGGCGAGGATGCCGACATCAGCATTCTTGAATTCATGGTTAAGGACCCGACAATTGCCTCAGAGGGCCGTCAGAGGATCTCAGACGTCTTGGCAGAATTTGGCTTCACAGCCGGACCAGAAGGTCGTCAATCACAAAAAGTTGGGTCATTGTCTGGAGGTTGGAAGATGAAGTTGGCCCTCGCTAGAGCTATGCTTCAGAAAGCTGACGTTCTACTGTTGGACGAACCTACCAATCACCTGGATGTCGCCAACATTGCATGGTTGGAAAATTATTTGAAGACTCATACAGATATCACCAGCTTGATTGTTTCCCACGACTCAGGCTTTTTGGACAACGTTACAACTGATATCTACCATTACGAACCGGGCAAAAAGCTCGGGCACTTCAAGGGAAACCTAGCTGCATTCGTCAAGGTTCGCCCAGAGGCCAAGGCTTACTACACTCTTTCGGCTTCCAATGTTCAATTCAAATTCCCGCCTCCTGGTATTCTATCAGGTATCAAATCACAGACTCGAGCTATCATCCGTATGACAGGTGTCTCTTATCAATACCCAAACGCGCCAAAGCCTTCCCTTGGCGACGTCAGCTGCCAACTAAGTTTGTCTTCGAGGGTTGCTGTCATTGGCCCCAACGGTGCGGGCAAATCAACTTTGATCAAGATCCTGACTGGCGAAGTCATTCCCACTACCGGCCGGGTTGAGAAGCATCCCAATTTGCGTATTGGATACATCAAACAACATGCTCTAGAACACGTAGAGATGCACCTTGAGAAAACACCTAATCAATATCTGCAGTGGCGGTACGCCAATGGCGATGATCGGGAGGTTTTCCTAAAACAAACTCGCATTCTATCGGATAAGGATAGAGAACAAATGGATAAAAAGATCGATCTTGGCGACGGCAAGGGTGAGAAACAACTTGAGGCACTTGTAGGTCGACAAAAGTGGAAAAAGACTTTCCAATACGAAGTGTAAGTGCGAAATGCTCATACGTGGTGTACTGAAGCTAATATTATCATAGGAAATGGAGAGGTTGGCTTCCCAAATATAACTCGCAAGTCTCGAGAGAGACGCTGCTCGAGTGGGGGTTCGACAAAATGGTACAAGAGTTTGATGATCACGAGGCCTCACGAGAAGGTCTGGGTTACCGTGAACTTCAGCCCACTGTCATTTCGAAACACTTTGAGGATCTCGGTCTCGACCCAGAGATCGCCAACCATAACGAGATCGGCAGCTTGTCAGGAGGCCAAAAGGTTAAGGTAGTCATTGCTGGTGCCATGTGGAACAACCCACATTTGCTCGTTCTTGATGAACCTACCAATTTCTTGGACCGCGATTCCCTTGGCGGTCTTGCTGTGGCAATCAGAGATTTCAAAGGCGGTGTGGTTATGATATCCCATAACGAGGAATTCGTTGGCGCTCTAGCTAGTGAACAATGGCATATCAACGACGGTCGAATGACGATGAAGGGCAACACTGCTATCTTGACTGATCGCTTCGAAGACAGCAGGCCTGGCAGTGGACTCAACAGCGGCATCGCCAGTACTGCGGCCAGCAGCGTTGTGAATAGTGCTGTCAACAGCACCGTCAACAGTGGTGTTGAAGACAACACACCATTAAAATTCAAATCAAAGAAAAAGAAGAAGAAGACGAAGAAGGAGCTTAAAGAGCAAGAGGTACGACGAAGACTGCGTCATATTGAATGGCTCAGTACCCCCAAGGGTACACCTCATCCTCCCGACACAGACGATGAAGAATAGACGATAGACCATTTAGATGCTTTTGTTGGGTTCACAGATAAATCCAAGGGCACTTCGTATCCGCCTAGTTACTTGGGCATACAAGTTCTTTGTCGGGTAGATGATGCACAAAAAGGGGTGCGCTCGGGATGGTCATTATAGATGCATAGAAGGTTCCTTCATGGCGTTCATATAGACAGGGGCTGGCGCAATGGGCGTTGTCAAATTCTTCAACATGGTAATTTCTTGGATTCTTAACAGACATACGGGTCACGTCGCATCACGTTTCCAGAATGATGTAGCAGGGTATATTGTGCACGAATCCTCGGATTTGTACGACTGGATGGGTTATTGAATAAAATCAAATTTACGGGCATTCGAATGATGTGCGCGGCTTATCTAGTGATCAGTGGATTCAGTTCTTTGGTGGTTCTTTCAGGCGCGGAGCGCGTAGATTCACGATTCCCTCGTAACACGTTGATCTTCAGAAGGCCAGATTTAGCCGGGCACTTTACCCGACATTCGAGTACAGTACAACGACTACGTGGCTGGTAGAACTCTCAACAGCGACAAGGTTATTCAATGCAGGCGTTACTATTTCCATTCTTGCCCAACTCTGTAAGATAAGTTTTAACCAACAAGCAACTCCAGCCTGTTTTACATACAGTATGATCGAATGCTGTTACCAGGTCCACCCGTCGTCACATTGCAGACCCAAAAGAGGCGATGTTGCAACACCGGCGCACTTTGACCATTATCATTACCACATTGTCGCTCGTATGCTTTTATAGGCTTCGATTCAACTCGCCGGATCATAGTCCGCCGCCATGGATTCGATCGAGCCAAGATGATGAAAATGCGCTGAATAGCACCTTGGGCGTGGGTTTTCCTTCTACTGTCTGTTCCGAGCCGGTGACGAGGATTGAGCGTGCATGAGGCCTATCTTAAGTACTAACATGACAGGATCTAAGTTTGCGGAGATTTTCGTCATCAACCTTCCCTCGCGGCGGGACCGTCGAGATGCCATGGCCATGGCTGGTGCTGTGAGGTCGGTACTCGGAACGCGCCCCCAACACAGAAATAGTGTCATTAAGCCAAGCTATACTCTATGATTTGATTATATTTGGCTACGTGTGCCTTCTCAGTCAAGGATTGTGAGCAGCGAGATTCGATTACTAACACCCAAACCTTATAACAGTAGCATAAACCTAACTTTCCTGAACGGCTTAACAGGAAGTGATAGCGCGACGGGAATCTCATCTACAGGGAAGAGTACAAATGCGGGGACAAAGTCTTCCCATTCCGCATCAGCGGGGGCCCGCGGTTCATGGCACTCTCATATGAATGCGGTGCAGATGATAGTCACCCGGGGCTTGGGCAGTGCTCTCGTTCTGGAAGACGACGTCGACTGGGATGTGAGGCTGCAGACGCAGATGGGGACGTTCGCGAAGGCGGCGCGGATGTGGCTGGACGCTGAGGAAGAGAAGCGGAAACGGATCTCGGGACATCGAAACTTGAAAGTAACAAGATCACAACGAGTAGGGAGGCGATTGATGGGATTGGTGCCGTCTTCAATTTCAGAGAGGAGAGAGAAGCGAGGTCCGAAGACCGAGTCCCTAATGGAGCCAGATTCTAGTTCCGAAAATGATTATAGGAAAGCGGCAGACAAAGGCTTTGAGCGGGACACGATCCCCTTGCCGCCAAACCTACATCTAGATAATCCGGGGTATGGGACGCACGCTAAGGGCCCTTACGGCGACGACTGGGATATATTATGGCTGGGCCACTGCGGCGCAGATCTTCCAGCTACGCAACAAGAGCCTCTACCATCGCGCAGGAATCAGTTCTCCCCTTCGTCGCTGACGATATCTATCCTCGACGACGCGACAGTCCCGGAACCGAAACATCTTAAACCACACCCCTTTGCCCTGCACGACAGGCTCGGCGAGATGTACCCGCCGCACACGCGGGTGGTGCACGCCGTGAACGGGAACGTGTGCAGTCTCGCATACGCGGTTAGTCAGACAGGCGCGCGGAAGCTCCTGGGGCGGTTCCGCCGGAAGGGGTTCGTCGATCAGTGGGACCTGATGCTTAGGGACTACTGCATGGGAGAATACGAGGAAGACAGGGATGGCGGGGAGGAGCATGAGAACAGCGAGGTCGGAGACGAGGGCGAAAACTCGAGAGCGCCTGTTTGCCTCACTGTGCAACCACCTCTCATCAGTCATCATTATGCTGGGGAAGAGGGTGCGTCTGTCTCGAATATTAGGGGTCAGGGAGGAGGGCTTGCGAGAGGTAAGAAGGGGACGCCGTATGTGCGACTTAGTGTGCAGGAGAACTTGAGTCGGTTGGTTGCTGGGTTCCCGATGCATAAGTTGGTCGATCAGCTTCCCGATGATGGGGAACCGTTATGGTAATTGCTTCGAATATGGTATCTCCAGGGAGATCTCGACTGGATATGCGATGCAGAGTGAAAGATCATTCAGGTCTCCACGAACTTCTCAGAATAACATCTCGAAATGTGAGCGTTTACGGCTCATTATAAACTCCATGAAGTGAAGAAGCACATAATTCATTCTTCTATTATGATTATACTATCTATGTTTTAAAGGAGTGCAAGTGTTTTCCCTACGCCGTGTGTCTTTCCTGCGCCGTTGCCCTCGTGCGGGCGATGCTAGTCAATAGTAATGTAATGATGGCTTTGCCTGATTCCATGCAAATGTTTCCCCCCATGAACCCTCGTATCCCGTCCTCAATTATCCCTCATTATTTCCAATCATCACTCAATAACTCATGCCGAAGAAGAGCAGGTGATGGACCAAGAGCCCCAGATCTGACCGGCGACCGTAGGGTTCGTGCAGACATTGAGGGTAGTGGCACGCTCTCCTTCAGAGCAGTTCTTATCCGTGAAAATGTTTACTGATGGGTCATGTTAGTCAAGTTCGTGGGAGCAAAGAGGGAGAAAGAGTAAGGGCTTACCACTGCAACCCTCAGCGGCAGTCGTAAGACTTTCGAGGTTGACTGAAGAGACGTTGTCGGTAAGTTCGTGACATGTTCCAACATCGGACTGATCAACTGTGTAGAAGCCGTAGTTGAGAGCGGAGCAGCCCTCGGCGCCGAATACGCGGAACTGGGCTAGACGGGCGCCATCGCGAGGGATGGCAACTGCGCTGGTGCCGACGGCAAGGGCAGAAACTGCGGCGATGAGAGTGGTGAATTGCATGTTGACGGTGTGTGTGTGTAAGTTTCGTAAGAAATAAAGTTGTGATGTAGTCGGTGGAATGTTGTGTTTAGTCTTGTTGGGCGATGATGAGTTGAGTTTGGATGTTAGAACTTCAACCTTGCGAATGACAACTTGAATGAGCTTCCTTTATATATGCACCCAACCACGGCTATGTACGTTATGTACTACTTAGGTGCCCACAATACATTCGTCCAATACGAAATGTAGCTCGCCATAGCCTCAACACGAAATGCGGTCTACCACCTGAGCAAACGACGATCACCGCATTTTGGGGTTGTTGGTCAGTTGTTGGTTGTCCCTAGCGTCCGAGCTTCCTCGTATTAGATCTTGTTGTTCCAGATAGGTAAGCCGAGTAGCCGCGTTTACCCCTGCTTGTTTACAGATTATAGAACGCACATTAGACTTAACGGCTTAGGTAGGTACAACTAGACTGCCTATTTGTTGAGAGAAATAAATGAGTACTGTACGTAGGGAGGTGCCCGAAGTAAGGGACCCCGTCTAACCTAGGTGGGGCCGTAGCTGGGTTGCAAAGCCGCAACTACCGGACAACCCCACAAATTCCATAAAAGATCCACATAGCACCTCTCGCGGATACTTTACACTTGTTCCATTTTCAAAGATTTATATACACAGTACACGTAGTTCGTACCTGGGTATGAAATGGTTGTGAATTTATGATAACGTGCAACTTATTTGATTAACATTTATACAAGGACAAGGAAAACCAAGTTTGATATTTGAGTTATGACTTAAGTAGCGTAGAGCACAACTTGCATAAGCACAACGGGTAAGCATAAAATAAGGTTAAAAGACCCCAGATATTTCACCCATATACTTACGTCATTATCGGTCTTTACGGAAATAGTGGAAACTTTGTCGGTTTGCCCTTACGTCTTGGCGGCGTTCAATATTGGTGATACTGATGACCGGGGGTGTATGGGCGTACAAGTCGGCGTACAAAGCATCGGCAACGCCTTGTGGACGAATATCAGGGCGTACCCGCTGAGCGGACTTGCATTAACTCGGGCGATTTAATAGGTTGTATAACCGGAGGAAAAACCTTTCATCTCGTACTGGACTTTCCGTGTCTTACAGTTATTTCACACTATTGCTCTGCAAAAGAAACACAAATAGCCCAGCGCTACCCAAGCAAGGGAAGGGCACCTCGTGAAGTAATCCTTGCCCTAGCCCGAGAACATTGCCTGAACTAACAGTTTACAAGGCATGCTGAAAGGATTTCTCTCTAAGGATGCTGCGATTTGATACAATTCACCGCTATTTGTGCCTTATAAATCTAGAGCAATGCAAAGAGTAGCTATACGAGGTATCAAGGGGATCTTCATGCAACTGTTAGGCACGTGACATTTCTGACAACATATTCTACCCTCGACCTAAGTATTTAACCCTAGAACTGCTATAATTTTCAACCAGGGATAGCGTTAGTATGGACTGTCTATTGTTGCTTAGGAAGGTGGTTAAACTCCCTGGCATAGAATACGGGGTCACGGGAGGTTCTTTGTCAACAGAACCAACAACTAGAGTTCCCCTCCTGATCTAATTGGTCGTCTGAACAAACAAGCTAATCTGCGCTCGGAATATATAAATCAATAATATCGAATCCCGGCTGAATAATAAAAACTCGCTTGGATCTCAGATAAGGAGACTATACGTGGCAGCTGGATGAAACTTAAGGGCTCAGTAATTAATATTAACGACGAACTGCTAGCAATAAATTCAGAGCAGCTCGCTTCGGGTGGACTTTCGTCACGGAAGGCTACAGAATAACCTTTAGATTCCGAGGACGCCAGGCACGAACCTGCGGTGTTAGCATTTAAGACTAGCTAAAAAGATCCTGGCATGTATATCAGTAGCTTCTCTTCTCGTGCAATAGCAATAAATCAATACTAGGACCACCAGCAACAAGAACCGTGACAGCTTTCAAAACACGGCTTCTACCGTCCCGTTCATCTTACTAGTTAAAGAGACTCCAGCTTTCGTGTAACGAACTGCATTAACACGAACACGCCAGGTGATACGAATTCTCTCCTACGACTTCAGCAGCTGATAAATAGTAAATTCATTCTAATTTGTAAGAGGTTGTCAGTATGTCAAGGTGTATAATGTAAGTCTTTATTAGTTGTGAAACCTGATCAGATATTTACACATCCTCTGTTTTACTTCTCTGCTTTCAGTCTCTCGCTGACACGACCTCTAGTACGAGGATAAGTATAAGCTCCGTCGACGGTCTGTCCGCCATCGTGGGCTACTCGATATACATATGTTTATGCCTTTTGTCCTGGGTGATAGTAACACTCTCCATATATGGCATGTGGAACCGAACACGAAATACCCAGTTTCCACTCCTGCAAGCGCCGAAGCTTGTCGTATGTCGACGAAATGGCGAGTTTACCGACTGGGAATAACTCGCGGACATAAAAGGAAGTTGGTAGTTGGACGGTCACTATCCTCTGAAACCCAGACTCAGCCATGAAACAACGTTCATTCAGACCGTCTAAAATAATAGATTATTATAAACGTAGCTCCTGTTAGGATAGTTTTGTGCCTCTAACCATAAAAGGGTTGAAAACACCTTGTATTTGTTGTCTATCAAATCTGTGGGCGTTTTATCGCGGTTCGATGCAATAACCCGCACAGTGTTTCTTGGCTTGTTGCTTATTTCATGATCTGCTTATCGACCGTTTTAGGCATAAGGCTCGTATATATATTGGCAGAATGTAATCCTAGATAGGAGTTCTCCTCCTTGTGCAATAACAACTGTCAATACGGAACTACCAGCAGAAAGAGCTGTGACACAGATCTTCTGACTGCAAACTCTCGGACTCAGCCTAGTTCTGAAGTACAACGCGGTGATAATAAATCTCTATTTTCTGAGGGATGGATTTGACATAGCCACGCGGGAAGTGGACAAAAGTCCAACTACCAACGAATGTATGCATTCCACCCCTAGGTTAAGAGGCGAGCACTTTTCATGGAATCACCGACATGATTTACGCTAGAGCACTACCTACCCATATCCTCCTCCCTACGACAATAAACGTCATCAAATAGTTCCCACGCAACAGAGAAACATCCAGAGCAGAATGTCAAGTACAGACACCTACTCACTAGCTGCACAAAGAAGTATTTTCAAGCTTGAGGGGAGGGGTTGATCCAGTCACAAAGGTTTAATCATCTAGGCTACGAAAAGCCTTTGGAATTTTGCTCTTGCCGCACACGCAATATGGCAGCTTGTTCTGATAATTCTGTCTGGGTATGATGCTGAAATTCTAAGTTCTATATACTGCGCTAACTCTCCGAGTAGCGTACGAAGACAGCCTCGAGCTTGGATGAGTTCGTTGACTTGGTCGGCTGAATTGAGTCGGACCTCCTTCATGATTACAAATCGTCATGAGCTCGCTTGCTGTTCAACGGCCTCGCTTGATGACTTTTGTAAGATATCATCATCCTCTAGTGACACTGAGACCAACATGTTGTAAAGTGCACTCATAACCGAGCTATTACAGCTTTATTCGACCTGCTTTTCGCAGCCAATACGCCCAAGCAGTTCCTTCCGGTCACTGTGTCCGGGGAGACTGACCGCCGAAGAGGACGCCACTCTTTTTACGCCGGTTCGGCGTTCCCATCCTTTTAGGTCGATGGATTCCACGCCCACCTCCTCCTCGAGTGGCTGAGCTTCTTCATATTCGTATTCCGCCTCACTCTCCACCTCGTCGTCACTACGAGGGTCATCAGCTGAGCCGCCTCTCAGGACTCTTGTAGCCACCCGAACGATCATGAAGAACCAGAAGATAGTGATAACCTGAAGGCCGAGTAGCGTGTATAAGAAACCATACACCACCGGCTGAGAGAAACAAAGCGCGCCTTCGGGATTTTTGAATGGCTCTAGCCAGTGACGCCATCCGTTAGGAATAGGAAGCGGTCCTTTTAAATTGGTGTTGTTACCGTAAAAGCAGCCGATGGGCATTACGTGAATAGCATCTCTCCAGATACTCCAGCACACAAGGTTATAAAACACGTGTCGAGCGAAGAACCATGAAACCATGAACAATCCGAACATAATGTCGCACATCGTCGAAAAGCCCAAATACTTGAGGCACTTTGCGAGCTAATAATTCTATTAGTAACAAGGGATCAACGGGACAGAGGCGAAAACAGAAATTCAAGCAAGGACTTACGGGAAGGAATATGTCAACAATGTCCATCAAGACAAGAATTAATATGCCAACCCGGGTGTGGTGATAATAATACGAGGCCGTCATCAACGCAATGGTGAGGAAATGGTGAGTGAGCATCTGCCAGTGGTCTTTGCGACGTTCTTCGATATGAATAACCAGAACTTGCTGCAGCCAGAAAGCCCATTGTCCCAAAAAGTAGGCTTTGACGAGTCCAGTCACCTCTCGGTTTGGCCAGCCAGTCCACAATTCTCTCATGTCCATGAATGAGGGTGAATTATAATATAAGTACTATGCAACTGTTAGCTAAAAGGTTTGAATAATGGAGACCATTGTTAGTTATAAGATGGATGGGACTGCAAAATCTGTAAACATACCACGCCGAAGGGCCAGAAGCAAGAGTAGTAGACCAGAAGCCAGGCTTGTTCAGAGAACCTAGTCACATCTTTCCTTTTTTCCAAGCCCCAATGTTTGGCCAATGGGGCAAAGACATGTTCCATCAATCCGGCCCGCAGCCCAGTAAAGAGAACAATGCAGAAAGAGATGAAGTAGTAATCGTCGCCGCCAACGGCATACTCCCCGGATTCTTGATTATTATAGGATAAAGTGAAGAATTTGAGCGTATGGGATCGCGCCTTCGGGATAAACATGTGGGTGAGAAAGATGAGAGCTATCAGATTAAAGGATAACCCTATCAAGAAACTCGCTGGTTAGCTGATGAGACGGGACTAAGGCGACAATGATTATACTTGTTTCTTGCTGATGAGAATACACCATCGTAGCGAGCTGAATTTGGCCAAAAGGGCAACCCTTTCAAACGGAACCATTAGAGATACACGTACCTATCTGATTATCTAAAAGCCAACGTGTCAAGCTCTTGATGGTGCCATCGCCTTTCCTCTTGACTCTCCTTATCAAGACCTTGTTATTGCTGGTTTGCATATACAGCGGGCCATTCATAGAATTGCGTGACTGAAGGGATGGCCTTCTTGTGTTTGGAGTGGTGGGCGTCTTCAGCCTTTCGACTTTAAGCTCCCTAGGAATAGCATTGATATCCAGGGTTAATCGGGGACCGGTATCGGCGACATCGTCTAGTGGCGGCGGCGGCGGCGGCGACGGTGACGTCGACCTGTCCGCCATATCTAGCGGAAGAGGGTATGATTACGGCGGAATACAATTGATAGCGCTGTTGGTGGGAGGTAGCACGGACTCCCAGGCCGAGGGAAATTTCAGGCGCTTTCCTACACGGGTTGAGCGTTGAGGGCAGATGACGATATGGCGTTACGACTAAGGGCCAGAGTTATGCCAGTTATGCGCGGTGTTCTCTTTTGGGCAGAACGCTGGAGAGAAGAACACAAGGGGTGCGCCGCAAACGATGTTAGGGTGGTGATGGTGGTGCCACCGTCTCAACTCAACGAGCGGATGAGGAACAAGTTCCAACACAACACACAGCACACCACTCGTAACACACGACGATGTGCGGCGTTGTTGAAGCAGCACCTCGGGCTTGGTAAATCGCAGGTCGCAAGTAATGCGCGGGAGCTCGAGATGCGGTGCTGTGGGAACTTCGTGGGAATAGTTAGGATATGAATATGGATAATGGATAATGTTGAGAGCTGGGAGCCGAGACCTTGGGCAGGTCGTGGACCTTGACCAGCCAGCTGTGGTTCGGTCTCGAATTTCTTTATTTTTTGATAGGTGAATTTCGCAACCGAGCGGATGAGTTTGCAAGCTTGCGATCCAGTGGCACCCTTGGCAGCTTTTGCGCCCAATGGCGTTGCACGATTGGGGGCGGTGAATGAAAGATTGGCAGGGGACGTGCGTTCGAGCACTTCCCGGTCGGGCAGTGATGGGGGCTTTCCGCCGGTACATGCATCTTGGCGACCATCTGCGCTAGACGGCAAGTACCCATGGCGTACCACTTTTGCTCTCTTTCCGGGAGGAGGGGCTACCTGCTTAGGTAGGAATATGGCAGTCGTGAGAATGAGGGGACAACCATCATTCGAGTTTCCCCTGACTATAGCGGGGTTTGGATGTCTACATGCTGTAGGTAGGGTACCTGTTAAAACGTCAGTTGAAACCGCTATCCGAACTTTATTTAAAATATGCCGCCTCTGTACCACCTCTGTACCACCTCGGGAGGCAGGTCCCGCCTGTATTAGATGACAGGTAATATTTTAGTTCGCATGTTACCTACCTCAGATTGGTTACGGGAATGGGTGCATACTACTACGTAGTAGCATCCATCTTCCTCAATAACGGAGGTATTGTATAAATCATAACGACGATTCGCAGCGACGGGAGCTTAAGTAGATATTGTTGACAACTTCCAGTTTCAAGGTTCCCCGCAGTGGTCGTCGGCAGCTTGTGCTGCTAGTTATATGCAGCTATTAGTCCGAAAGCGGTCACACACATGATGCATACACTATAGAAACCATTGAACGCCTACCCAGCTGCCCAGGTACTGGATAGTAAGGTATTTGAACCAATGGTGCTTCTTACCTTGCGCACGCCGATTTAGATGCTGGCAAGTCGGCCGGACTAGAAGCATATCAAGTCCTGCAAAGTTAGTTCCATAATAGGTAACAGTTTATTTGCTAGACCTTTAGCTGGAAATAATATCTGGATATGATTGAGCAATTGAAGTATTTGTGGACCTGGACTTTACCAACTAAGGGCTCAATCTCCAATGGGTATTGCAGGACCGTGAATCCTAGGATACTGGTTGAAATAACATTAAGAAAAAAGAACCATAAGAGAACCGAGACATAATATGGCAGAAGAAGTGTTTACACTCACATGATGTTACCTGGTCAGGCGCATAGGTGTGGCTGTACGGTCCAATCGGTGGCGGGGTACAGTGTAGGAGTGTGAGAAGAGCGCCCGCACGGTACCTAATCACTTGTGACGCCACTGTCCTCTCTATGACAAACCAATGCGCCATCAACACAGCCTTAACGGTTCTAGTTCCAGGCAGCTCCCTCAGCTTCCAACTCCGTCTACCTACCTACCTATCTGATTCTCCGTGGTTCCTGCGATCCTACAACAACCCATCGGCTACGTTTCCATCATCTCCGCTACTTGGACATCTCGGACCAGATTGACAAGCGCACGAACGAATCGCGAGTAGAAAGACAAGCAGGCGAGCGACTCTGTCAAGAAAGTCACCATGGCCGCCAATACCAAGTACACCCCCGCGCCAACCCAGGATCCCGAAGAGGGCACCTGGTCACAAGCACCTCCATCCTACCAGTATGAAGAGGCATCTTCGTCTGCCCCCAACGTCTTCGGCGGCGCGCCGCGCAGCAGCGAGGACAACGTTCCTGATGACTTCAAGTTCGGCGGCTCTGTTGCCGAGGCCACCGTCGATATCCGCAACCAGTTCATTCGCAAAGGTGAGAGAGCCCATTCCTTCCGAACGCGCTCAAGGCTACGAGAGCGAGCAGCTTACTGACATTTCACCTTACCGCAGTGTACACCATCTTGACCGCGCAACTCATCGTGACAGCTATCGTCAGCGGACTCAGCTTCTGGAGCAAGGACTACAAAGCATGGATTCAGTCGCACCCGGCCCTCGTCTGGGTTTCGGTAAGCACACCCTGCACAACATCTTACATCGAATACGACTTCGCGAGAACTACATAGCTAACCTGTGTCCTAATTAGCTCTTCGGCGCTATCGGCTTCATGTGCCTGACGTACTGGAAGCGCAAGTCCTACCCGACCAACCTGCTGTTCCTCTCCGGATTCACCCTGCTCGAAGCTTACACCATCTCCGTCATCGTCTCCTTCTACCAGACCCAGATCGTGCTAAACGCCGTGATCCTAACCGGCGGCATCTTCGTATTCCTCACCTTGTTCGCCTGCCAGACCAAGTACGACTTCACATCATGGATGCCTTATCTGTTCGGCGCTCTCTGGGGCCTGCTCCTCTTCGGCTTCATGGCCGCATTCTTGCCCTACAGCAGCACCGGCGAGCTGATTTACGGTGGCCTTTCCGCGCTTATTTTCTCTGGATACATCCTTGTCGACACCCAGCTCGTCCTACGCAAGCACCACGTCGAAGAGGAGATCGCCGCCGCTATCAGCCTCTATCTTGATATCATCAACCTGTTCCTCGCCATCCTACGAATCCTCAACAGCCAGAGCAACAACTGAAGTTGAATTCTGTCGTGGTGGTTTTGATGGATCAGGAATTGCGGACGAGGTCAAGTCTGTTACTCAGAGACAGCAAGGGAATTTTGGGGTCATGGCGTATTAAGGCGATTTGAAGGTTATCGGGAACATTTCTTTAATGGCTAGATGCCCTCTTTTTCAGTTTTGTTTGTTCGTTCGTTTCCCTTGTTATTAAGTTAACATAAAACCAATACTCCTTCGGGAATCGCTGTGGCAGTTTGTTTGAACCCGAGGGATGTGTTGGCTTATGGGTAGCCTGTAAACCTAGTTTCATGAAATAATTATGTCCGCCTTCTAGGCTTCACGTTCACGTCAGATTATTTATGTGCATGGATGTAGTAGTAGTCTTTCTTTTGTGAATCAAATAGTTCTAATATTTGATATCTGCATTAGGGCACTAATACTAGGAGACGACACATAAAAGTTAAAATGCCCAGATAAAAAATAGGCTGAGGGAAAAAGGCCTCGTTTCTTGCAAAGGTACACTAGACAGCAGATACTCCCGTCCCATTATGGGATCTCATCAAATCGAATTATGTTTGTCAGTAGGTCTGAGGAAAACTCAGGTTCATGACAATTCTGTCGTCTGTACTCCAAAGGTCGTCAGACATATATCATGCTTTTTCAGGGAATCTCGAATACTTTTTCGGCTTTGTATTCCTGACAAATCCATTAAGTATTCAGCTATGCATGAGGAAAAGAAGCCCATTAAGCGGTATCAAATTTTTGCGTGCGCCCTATCAGACACGTTCGCCGGGGATATATGAGAGTCTCAAACACCCAACGCCACCGGTTTGTCCTTTTCTTGGCATGACCGAGGTAGAAACTCGAATAACAAGCAGATTGAGGCTGTCTAGTTGCCGTCCTGTTCGCCGTTGGCCTCGGGCGTTGCGTTGGAAGCAGCGGCGGCAGCAGCCTCCCGATGCATCCTGGCCTCGATCTCGCGAAGCTGAGACTCGCGGGCCAAGAGCTCCTGTCGCTTCTCGTTGATCTCGCGCTGGACCTTGATCTCGATTTCGCGCAGCTTCTCCTCCTCGCGGCGTAGTTGTTCTTCCTTCAGACGGACAGATTGAGACGCCAGGTCCTCGGGGTTCATGGATGAATCGCTGCAGCAAATTAGTTAAGACCAATGAGAGGAAATACCAGAAAGGTTACGTACACTCCAGCACCACCTTCGACGCTCTTGCT
The DNA here is from genome assembly GCA_022385635.1 of Xylaria scruposa. Classification (NCBI taxonomy): domain Eukaryota; kingdom Fungi; phylum Ascomycota; class Sordariomycetes; order Xylariales; family Xylariaceae; genus Xylaria; species Xylaria scruposa. Next base: position 453,998 of record MU280189.1, on the reverse strand, counting down.
GAGCTTCTCGGTACGGTAGTTTTCGTAAAGGAAGTCATGAGTGATCTCCTTTAGGTCAGCGAGATGGCTGTGGAGAAGTGCGGATCGAATAGCCAGGAAGTCGGAATGACGAGGGTTGTCAACCTCAACAACACCCCAAGGGTATTGTCGAGCACGAACTTGGCGGCCGCCAATATCAACGATGTCCTCCGATCCCACGATAGCGAATGGCATGAGTCCTCTGAGCTCAGCATTTTCTTCAACAGTATCTTCGTCATCCTCTTCGATATCATAGGGGAAGTTGTAGACGGGGATGCGGTAATGCTCGATGTCCTCCATAACCAGTTTCTTCGATTCAGCGAGCTCATGGGGTGTGAGGGAGTCGGCTCGGCCAATGACGGGAATAACGTTGGCACGAGGAGCGAGGCGCCGCATTAGTTCGATATCGAGCTCTCGAAGACTATGTATAAAATGAGCGAGTCTACTTCAGGCCCATATTGGACGGGCTGACATACCCATGACCTGTAGGGGCAATGAAGTACAGCATAGCATGTACACGGTTATCCCTGAATCTGGGGTTACGCTTGATACGCGACTCCTCGGCCAAGATGTCGTCATATTGTCTCTCGAGATAGCCAACGATCTCCGAGAAGCTTTGAGCAGGATTAGCATTAAAAGGGTAGCCGTAAACCAGGCGTCCTGCTTACCTTGCCTCATTGTCAATCTGGTCACCGAACCCGGGCGTGTCAACAATGGTCAACGAGATACGTGTTCCCTCCTCATCCAGCTCGAGCTCTGCAGGCGTGTTAGGGTCAATTGGACGAGCAATGGACCATTATACATACCGACAGTGATAGGCTTGATCTTGACACCCTCTTCAACATGGGCGGTGCTGGGATCATCCGAATCTTTATGAGTCAGGACACTCTTGCTGCAGAGTGTATTGACGAAGGTAGTTCGGCCTAAACGATATTATTAGAGCCTGCAATATTACAACAAGGCCAGCAGCTTTGTTCTGCATAACCTAAACGGAGTCATGACGGTCGGAGAGCTTCGACCGCAGCTGGTGAGAGTCGTACCTGTGCCCGAGGCACCACAGACCATCAAGCAGAACTGAATTCCCTTCTTCACATTCTTCTTCCGACGCATCATCTTCTGGGAACGCATCACGGCGACTAGTTAGCAATGGCAGCAAACGGTGGTAGTCAATGGTAACAGTGGCAGGCAGAGCAATAGACCAAGGTCGGTGTTGGTTTGTTACCGCGAGGCGGTCAGGAAAGGTTCGTGACAAAATTAGAGACCAGACTGGATAGGGGATTTACTCACGGCTGGGGACGACATATTAGGCTAGTGTTGGGGGTTCGCGAAAAGGAGATTGAGGTCGGAAACAGACGGACGAGTGGAATTGGAACGAACTGATCGACAGACGGTGCACGCGAATGAAGACGTCGAAGTAGACGAAGGGATGAAGCGAAATGGGTATCTTGAGAAACTGTGGTTTGATGGGAAGGGTGATGGCGATGTGTCTGGCGGTGCCTGGCTTGGTGAAGGCCGGGAGAAGGATTGGGGAGAGCAACGGGGAATTTTGGGTCGGGTACGCTAGAAGTTGTTGATACTGCAATTTGGAGCAGCACAAAATCAGAACAGGGGGAGGTACTGTACTTACTGATAGTCCACTGCAGTGTATACCCGTGGCAGGCGGCAGAAGGACCGGGGCTATTGCTGGAGCCGCTACTTACCTTGGACTAGGAAGTAGTACCTGCCTTAGGTACCTACCTCTTTACACAATACGAAGTTGAGTCTCACTGTACCGTCGTCTCTTGATCACGGTGTACCTAACACCTACCTAGGTACTCATGTTTGTACGGTGAGCTACATATGTATGTAGTACTGCATTCCTAAGCACCTATGACTGGATACCTAATTCTGAAAGTGAAATATACCTTACGAATTTTTACATAGTATCTTTAGGTAGCTGGTCTCTGGTAGTATAATAGCATTGAATTAGCTCCCCCATATCACAGACCGGGTGCCAATTCAGGGGTAATAATAAGAAACACTCAGGTGCAGAGCAAATTAATTGACATATTACCCCTACAACCCCCCACCACCCACACCACTTATTTAAAGCTTGAATTTTATACTCGAAGGTGTGAAAGCGTAATTTCTAAGTAAATATAAAAAAAGATGAAGTAGATTGATGGTGTTTTGGACTTTTTACAATTATTTCAATATGGTGGTGTATTTAGAATTGCTGTGGTAGTGACGTGGGGTTCTAGGGGTAATATGTCAATTAATTTGCTCTTCACCTGACACTGTTAAATAATAGGATAGCAACTTAGCCTCAGGAAGGGTCAATCATTCAAAGCCCCACTTATGAGTAGACAGTGTTGAAAGCTATCATTTACAGTATAGCATACTGTATTTTCAGTGCAAGATACTTGATACGAAGCCCCACCAGCCCTCATCAGATGAGGTGCAGCAGCCGTCTTGATCTACAGAGTCCAGACAGGTCTTCGACCTATCCATCTGCGGACGCGTAAACGCAGCCTCGGGTGCAAGGAACTTAGGTGTAAAGCTCCCTGCTAAGGGAGGTAGTGTTAGCGATACATATCTACATTAGGTAGGCACGCGCTACTGTAAGTATCTTGTTATCATCTCATAAGGGTCTCCCTTGCATTCACGGGCCTGAACAACGACTTCACATATCATCTCCAGACCGAGCTGCTAGAAGTTGTCTTTTTCGATCTTAGCCCACTTCCATTTTACACGTATTTCAAGATTATTACTACAACGCTCGCCCAGGCGCTAGCCGACCTCTGTAATATCACAGCCGTGCCAACCCAGTACGACGGCAAGCTCACCGTGCCCGCATTTAGTCAACTCCGCAACTCTCTAACAGCCAGCCAAAGGCTGTGTCGCCTAGTTAATGTTCGACTGCGTTTTGAGGACTGAACGTCCGTATTAGAGTTTGAGCGCGGTGTTCGCCATGATTAGCCCGTGCTACTTTCAATGACAATCTGGCCTTTAAGTTATCTTTGATGCTCTGCATCTACACCTGTTACGTCACGGCCCAGCTTCAGTCTCCTACGCACCCCTCTCATCCAACCATTGTCTATATCGTCAGTCACGAATCGCAACCATGAATACTCGCCCGCCTATTGAGTCACCTAGCGAACAGGCGGCTCTCTCCGTCGCCTTCAATAATGATTCGAGTCGTTTTGCTGTTGGCCTAGATTCTGGATTTTGCAGTACGTCAGCCTTTCTTTCTATTATTTCATCTCTCCCTACAGCAACTCACTTACGTTGGAATAGTATTTCTGGCAAGCACGTGTCAAATACAGACCGCAAGAGGTAAGCTTATATAGAATACATATCTACGGAAACTCGCTTAAGTTTCTTTGTAGTATTCAATGCCGGCCTCGGCCTCGTTCAGATGATGGGTAACGCCAACTACCTTGCGCTAGTGGGCGGTGGTCGCTCCCCCAAATTTCCTCAGAATAAAGTCATTATTTGGGACGACAGTAAAGGAAAGGTGGCGTTTGAGATCGCCGCCTTGACTGCGGTCCGCGGCGTTCAAATCACCAAAACTCGTGTTGTTGTGGTACAGCAAAACAGCGTACGTCTCTATGCTTTTGAGAAACCTCCGAAACCATTGGCCAAGTACGAAACCGCGGACAACTTGTTAGGCCTGTGTTGCTTGACCGACAAATATCTGGTATTTCCTGGTAGAACCCCAGGCCATGTACAGGTCGTACGGCTCGCTACGGACAGCGTGAGCATTTTGCCGGCCCACTCGTCAAGCCTTAGAGCTCTTCAGCTTAGTGCAGATGGTGAACTGCTTGCAACCGCAAGTGAAAAGGTAATTCGATTGCTAATTCTTCTTATTTACCTCCTGCCGTTACTGATTGCATCAGGGAACACTCGTGCGGATTTTTGCGACTAGTAGCGGCGCAAAATTAGCAGAGCGAAGACGTGGTAGCGAAAACGCCACGATATTCTCGTTACGCTTTAGTCCATCGGGAAATATGTTGGCCTGTACATCAGACAAGGGCAACTTGCATATCTTTGATGTGCCCAATTCACGTAGACCTGCATCATCTACAACCCGCTCACCTATCTCGCCGTCTGCTGCCCCTCTTAGTTCTTCTCCAAATCCAAACACGGATGCAACTAATAAATGGGGATTTCTCAGCAATATCCCATTTGGCCCCTTTTCAGATGTTTATTCGTTTACCTCTGCCGCGTTTGATACTGGCAGTGAACCTCTACAGAACAATCACAACATGCGCCGCCTGAGCGACAACGCCGTCTTAGGAACAACACGGCCAGTCAAGGGCGTTATCGGTTGGATCGATGAGGCCAGCCTACTTGTCATCGGAGCTGGACAAGATGCGCGGTGGGAAAAATTTGTCCTCCGAGAGGGCGAAGATGGTCGTCATGTATTAGTCCGTGAGGGCTGGAAAAGATACCTAGGGAACTAACAACTATGAATAATATCTAGATCGAGTGCCGTTCAAAGTTGAGTTTCAAAGTTGTATGTATGAGATTTTCGTTGCTTGGAATTGATGTTGGCGAGGAGTATTGGTAACAGGGAAAGGGAGGCGTTCAGGAACACGGGAGAACTACACTGTCGCATGATCTGCCATTATATCTTTCTTACTATGACGAAGTTCATGCAATAACTATGCTGAACTAGGGCCAGTACTCAATCAATGTTGATATTTCAGGGTATATTGTTTCGCCATCCGCTAAAATCATAAACTCATCTCAGCCTTTATGAACGGGGAGACCTCGTGCGGCTCCGCCGTCTCCTCTTACGATATCCATCTCTGTTTCCATCCCGATCTTCAACCTCGTAGTCTTTCACTCGCCTATCAGCCACCTGTCGATCATCCCGACGGTCACGATCCCTGTCCTCGCGGTCTTTACGACGATCCCCATCGCGGTGTCTATCATGATCACCGCCTCGCCTCCTATGTTCCCGACCTTGTTCTCTTGAGCGGTCCTTCCTCTGAGGAGTCACGTCCCGGTCACGGCGTCTCTCATCTTCTACTAAAGGCGATCTATCACGCCTAGGTCTTCTACTACGGCGATCATCGCTTTCGTCCCTTCGCGAGCGGTGACTGCTCCTGTGGTGATGGCGGTGCTTCCTTTCTTTCTTCTCTTTGCGGTCGTTTCCCTTGCTCAATGCCTCCTCAACTTCACGCTTCTTTTCCTCGATTAAGAAACCCTTCATAGGATCGTCGTCATCATGCTCTGCGATTAATTTCTGCAATTCCATCTCCTCTTTAATCATGGGCCTCCTGGTTTCTTGCTCCTCTTCCTCATCTTCGTCTTCGGTTGCCAGGGACTCGCCCTTCGCTGCTTTCTCCTTACGCAGGATATCTTGCCAGCCGACGGCGAACTCTTCAGGGTCTTCATCATCCCGAGCCTTATAGCGTGCATGATCGACGCGAACCAATCGACCGGCGATTTCGGCGCCGCCCAAGTTGTCCACCGCAAGGTCACAGCTCCGTTGATCTTCGTATTTCAACCATCCGAATCCTTTGCTTTTCCCCGATTCGTTGTCCCGTGCCAGCTTGAGGAAGACGGGCTCTCCGTATTGCGAGAAGATGGTGATGATGTCGCCTTCGGTCAGCTCATATGGTAAGCCGCCGAAGTTGATGAAGGCCGTGTCGCGATAATCAGTATGCCAGGACGCTTCCGGAGACCTGTCACCAAATGATGTTAGTGGGATTAGAACGTAATAGCCAATTTTTTGAGCCTAGGTAATAGTATACTTACACACCATTCTCTATCTCGCGTTTGTTGAGCGCCTGGATGGCGCGGATCTGATTCATCTTGAAAATTGCATCGGATTTGAATATGAACGTAGGCTGATACAAACGGAGCCCAGTAGGGGCTTACAATCAAGAAGGCTACACGATTCAAGAATTATAATCTGCTGCAAGGCTGTGACATAGTGCTGAGTACTTACCTATACTACGCTAACTCGTGTTGCCGATTTACAGGGATGCCGCTACCTACTAGCCTAACCTGGAAGTGAGCTGTCATGGGGAAACGTCGGACCGCTAAGCTGTCCGCTACAGAGGGCAAGTGGGAAATTTCCCAGGCTCCCTTTCGAACCAATCCGGTGAGCTTGTGCCAGGGGGACTCCAGGGGATGGCTGCATATGGTGGTGCATCCTGTCTCGCTTTAATTCCTTAATTCTTCTTTAATACACGGATGCCACAGGCATTGCATGCGCAAACCAGTTACCAAGCTACGCATATCGTCATACGATCGTCTACTTCTTTGTTTCGCTGGCACCTCCGCCCGCTCAGAACTCGGAAGCTTTCAGCACCAGACTAGCCGTTAAATGCCACGTACTTCCGCAGATTCCAACCGTTATTCAACTTTATACGCGCCTCCGGTGTAAGTCGTCAGTACGCGTTCTCGACGTCGCAAGGTAGTCGGCATAGCTCTTCCAAGTCTGGTCCGCCCTAAGCTTGCCCCTAAGTGCTGTTGTTCAACCCCCAAATGCTCTACTTCGGTATACATCGACCATGACGGCGAACCCGAATCGGTTTTCCACTTACACTAGTACTTCGGTCGGTACCGGTTCCGAGGGAAAGAAAGATGACCAAAAGAAGGACATGTGGAGCTCTATGCTCGACTCTGTTGCGAGTGGCAAGAGACTCCCCGAGAAGAACATGCTGGTGCTAGGTGTGATCCTCCTCCCCAGCTCTTGCTATTCTGGATCATGTTGACAATGGAGAACAGGCGGCTCGGTAGATTCCCAGCGCGAGTTTGTGGAGGCTCTCTCGAGCAACGGCCAGCGGCGGAATACGGACAACGAAAATGTACCGCCCATAGCCAACAGCTTTGCCCTGGGATATACATATTACGATGTGTTAGACGCCGACCAAGAAGGTCAGTCAGCGATGCTCTCTCGGCCATGACCACGCTGACATAGTGAAAGATATCCTGGCTCGGATTTCGCTCCACCTCCTCACCAGTCCGGCTCCGTCATTCGCATCTCTTATCAAACCGCTCTTGACCCCCCAATCGATACCGAACACCCTAATAGTAATACTTCTAGACTGGTCACAACCATGGTCATGGATGCGCCAACTACGCGAATGGCTTCTTTTACTACGGAGTGTCCTTCTCTCCCTTAGCCCCGAGTGCAAGGAGGCCATGGAAGAAGTAATATCCAGCTGGCGTGAGCGAGGACGCACCGGTGGATCCGTTAATCTGGACGGGACAGGCGCGGTTGCCACCGAGGGGGACGTTGCATTACCGCTGGGACCAGGGGAATGGGAAGACGCCCTCGGCCTTCCCCTGTGCGTGGTTTGTCAAAATGTGAGGAGCTAATCATCGTGTGTCAAATACGTCGTGCTAATTATAAGTGTAGTCAGAGCGGATAGATTACCTTGAGAAAACCCAGAGCTGGAAAGAAGAAAAGTTTGACCTAGTTCTTCAATATTTGAGAACAGCTCTACTACGGCGTAAGCACATACCTATAAAGTATATGGGCTAGGCTGCTAACTTTGATGCAGATGGAGCATCTCTCATATATACAGCACCCACCATGATGACGCCACTACAGACTCTGATCCATGCCAGCTTGGGCATACGTTCGTTACTCAAGCGATCTCCCCTCAAACACAATGTGATTGACCGGGATAAGATTGTGGTCCCACCAAACTGGGATTCATGGGGCAAAATCAGAGTACTACGTGATGGATTCGATGTCGAGAGTGTCAGTGAAGGCTGGTCCATAGACATCAACCAGCCTGCTCCTCCAGTTAAGTCGTACACGACAAATGGTGCAGGAGAAGGCGAGATACTTGAGTCCCACGACGTGTCTGAACCTGAAGGATCTGCGGTTGTAATGTACGAAGAGCATGTGCAAGACACCAGCCTAGACACATTGCAGCTCGCTCAGGGAAATCAGGACACCAACAAACTTGAGTACCCATCTGTTGATACGCAAGCGTTCCTCAGCAATCAGCTCAGTCGGTTGGAACAGCAGAAGAAGGACGACGAAAAGACGACCAAAGAGAACTCGTTTGCGCAGGTCGCGACAGACGACATCATCAGTGATCATATCGGACCGGTGCAGTTCAATATGGGTGGTATCCAGGTCGATGCTGACGACATGGTACAACGGCTTAAGGTAAGACCCCTTTCAGCTTGGCTTCATGCGCAGAACTATGTTAATGTATTTTCAGGACCGGCAAGCATATGGACAGTCACCTGAGCCACTCGCCTTGGATGATGAGACGCAGGCTGAACCCGCGCCCCAAGTAGACACGGTTACGCTGGCAAAATTCTTCGGCAACCTCATGAACAGAAAACCGGGGTCTGGAGAAACCATGGGCAAGACATAACGAGTTTCGTACTCAGAGCCGGTCATTCGAACGTAAATCCCGGAAAAGCGATCGAAAAAGCATAGCTCTGTCCCAGGCACGACGTATACTCCTTATGAAGGATAAAGAAAGGAACTGGCAACGGGAAGCATGAAATGCGTCGGGACAAGCTCTAAACGAAGAGCTCTGGGACTGCAGAGAAGACGCAATTATCCATCCAACTATTGCTTCGTTTGTATCAACAGTCTTTGGGTGACTCATAGCAATCTTGCGGAAGTAGGGAGGCCAGCATCATACCCCAGATACACAGTATTCGGAGTTCTTTGAAGGGATTGTCTAAGAATTTCTGTATTATGGCTAAGACTGTGGAATAGATACCCCAAATGAATTCAGTGAAAGTCAGGTCGCAATTCTCCACTCAATCGTCGAACGGTCCGCTATATTCTATGAATCCGCGCAACCCGCATACGGAAGGTGACGACTATGCGAAGTTCTTATACATAGTACCTTAGGTCAGGTATAGTTGATATGCGGTCCAGCGGGCTGGTTTAACCCTAACCTGCACCAGGGGACCTGTCTAGGTGTGGGGTAAGGGTGCATCTGTGGGGACCTACAGCAGGTAGCATCCGAAATACCGGCAGGCAAAGAGACAGGATGATGGCTTATCGCGGGGTAGGTATAATTTGAACATGTGCAAAATCCAGCCGGAGCCGAAGCTGTTAGCCGCACTTCCGTCCCTCCCGCAGCGCATTGCCGCCTTATTCTGACAGCTTATATCTCATACCCCGTATCCCATGTCCCACATCTCACGTCCTGCGCTTCGTTTATCTAGATTGTCATGACTGCCGTCGTTCGCAACAGAACGAGAGTACCGCGATGATGTCCGCACAGCTACAACAGCCGTCTGACCGAGCAGCTTCCGCCACGGCTGCGGCACCGGACACTGCTGCGTCACACGAAGCTCACGAAGCTCACGAAGCTCACGGCTCTTCCAATGGCGCACCTGTTACACCCCTGGTGAACCGTGTTGCGCAAAGCAAGAGCCCTTACGTGCGGGCACGCGCCAACGGCTTGGTAGCATGGCAGCTGTTGGACGACGAGGCCGTGAGCCGTGCCAGGACAGAGAACAAGCTCATCTTTCTCAGCATAGGCTTCCTGGCATCTCATCGTAAGCCGAAGGACACAGCACATCCCTCTCTTCCCGAGCCGATTTCACTGACTGCAGCCTCTCAGACTGCCATCTGGCCCATTTCGAGTCCTTCTCTGATCCTACGCTCGCCACGCTTCTCAACAAAGAATTCATTCCCGTCCTCGTCGATCGCGAGGAACATCCCAACTATGACTACATATATATGAAATACAACGAGTCTCTCAATAGCGTTGGGGGCTGGCCGTTGAACGTTTTCCTCACACCCGATCTCGAGCCCGTCTTTAGTGGCACGTACTGGGCACCTCCCGGTGTCACGAGCAGCGCTTCCAACGTGGACGAGGCTGATGGGGTCGATAAGCCATTGGATTGGCTCACCGTGGTCAAAAAGGTGCATTCCTCCTGGAAAGACGAGGAGTCGCGTGTCCGGGAAGAGGCCCAGCAAAACTGTATCGAATTAGCACAAGTTATAAGCGAAGGAATGGTGGACCATCTATCTGATTATCCTAGAGCACAACAGGATATATCCGCTGTCGACTATTCCCAAGACCTGGATGGTGAGCTCGACTTAGAACAGATTGAAGAGGCTTTTGCACGAATCACTCGAACTTTCGATTATCCTTTCGGTGGCTTTGGTCAGCAGGACAAGTTTCTCACACCATCAAAACTGTCACTTATGCTCAGGGCCACACACTTTCCGCCCGAAGTTCAAGACGTCGCTGGGCCCAAGGACTGCAACTTTATTAGTGACTCAGCCCTTCATACTCTACGCCGTATCATTCATGGCGCTATCCATGATCATATCGGCGGAGGCTTTCATCGTCACTCAGTCACAAGAGATTGGTCTTTGCCGTCATTTGAAAAGATGCTCATTGACAACGCTCTTCTTCTGGGGTTGTTTCTAGATGCATGGCTTCTTTTAGGAGGACACTCCCACGAAGAGCTTGCGGAGACGGTGAAGGAGGTGGCCGATTACATCACAAGCGAGACTATGATGTCTAGCCAGGGTGGATTCTTCACTAGTGAAGCGGCCGATTCTTGTAATAAGAGAGGCGACTCAGCTATGCGTAATGGTGCCTTCTACCTGTGGACAAGAAAGGAGTTTGACACAGCTGTCGGCGATGAGAACGAGGCCGAGGTTGCTGCTGCTTATTGGGACGTTCAGGCAGACGGGAATGTTGACCCGATGCATGATCCTCTCGATGAGTTTTTAAATCAGAATGTCCTACGAATTGCTAAGACACATGCAGGGCTCAGCAAGCAGTTGGGCATCTCGGCTGCTGATGTGAAACAGCGTATTGCGTCCGCGAGAGAAAAATTACGCGTTTACCGCGAAAAAGAACGTGTTCGTCCAGTTATCGATACGAAGATCGTGGTAGCTTACAATGGCATGGCTATTGTCGCTTTGTCGCGAGCCAGTGCTGTCCTCTACGACCAAGATCCTCGGCGAGCGGCTAAATATCTGGCGGCTGCTAAAAATGCAGCACAGTTTATCAAGACGCAACTATGGGATAGTAGCCAAAGGGTACTGTACCGAGCATATTGTGATGGCCGCCTCGCTACTACAGGTTTCGCGGAAGATTATGCTTATTTGATCGAGGGACTTATAGAGCTTTACGAGGTTACAGCAGATGAGTCATGGCTTCAATGGGCCGATGAACTGCAATCAGTCCAGATAGCCCGGTTCTACGACGACACACCTTCTATGGCAACAAACGCAAACGCTAAGTGCGGAGGCTTCTTTTCAAGCACTCACGACGCACCCCATACTATCCTCCGTGTGAAGGAAGGCATAGATGGTTCGCAGCCTTCAGTGAATTCAGTTTCTGTTTCCAACCTATTTAGACTTGGCGCGTTACTCAACGACCAAAAATACAATTACCTAGCAAAAGCGAGTGTCAACGCTTTCAGCGCGGAGATTCTAGAACATCCCAATCTCTTTCCGGGCTTGCTATGTGGCATCATACCGTGGCGGCTGGGAGGCCGGCACTGGGTCTCTGTAGGCGAAGATGACACTGCCAAGTCACTATTCCACAAAGCCCCCCGCGCCGCTCTATCAACGCTCCGCTACCATGATAGGCAGAACACCGACTCGTGGCTTAGGAGACGGGATCCGAGTTTGAGACTAGAAGAATCTGGGATTTATACACAGGCCAACAGCAGTCCCAGTGTGTTCCGGAAGATCAACGCTAACGACACGCCATGGACTCAGAACCCAATCGCGAGAGCCACGGAGCTCATCCAGTAAGGCCGCTCTGGTGTCCACAGCTTACGACCCTCGAGGGATCGTACTGCTGTGTATACGGGAATAGCTGGAGGTTCGATGTTTTCTCCGTCCAGCAATAGTACATCTTTCTCATTGCCAGTACGATACACATCTATAAATTATACTTCGAACAAGTGGGTTCGACTTATTTGCGCTTCCCTATCACTCGGTCTGTCTCATATGGTTAGGTTCTTTCAAGGATGGAATACTTCATAGACGGTTTCTCTGTACATAACGACAGACTGTGACATTAATCATGTGCATAGATGGGGCGAGTAGGTATGGGGAGGTGGTTACTTGCATTTAATCTTAGGCACAGTTGATGAATGATTTATGAATATTATTGACTTCGCTAGTCACTATTTAATCCTCGAATTGACAATTATCATACCTTTTACCTTCCTCTTTTTGAAGAACGTGATATCAGTAGGAATTGCGATGTGTCAATATCGTCCTAGTTCCTCGGTTATTGGTACGAACTACCCTAACCAGCTTCAAATATCGCTCGCTATAAGCCATGCGGCACATCGACGATCTAGTAACCATAGTTACCTTACGATATCGGGGGGGAACGCGTACCTTTAGCTCTTGAAGAATATTATAACATGAACATATCGCAATACCAGACTATTGATATCATGACCGTTTTTCTCAAGAAATATCCAAGAGTTATATTTAATTATACAACCGAGCTAAACCTACGAGTCCTCATCCAGAATTAGACCCCAGCAAGGATAATTGATAGGTACTAACACAGTCTGCAGTCATCGTAATTGTTGCCTTTGGTCCCCTGTTAAGGCTTGGTTCCCTTCTCCAACACCCGGGTCTTGCTTGATACCTAATTTCCGAGACTAGGGCGGGTGATGAGGAGCCATATAGGAGGACGAAGAACGAAATAGAAGAATAGAAGAGGAAGTTTGCTTGGCAAGAAACTTCCGGTGTGGTAAGTATACGAGATTCGAAGTGAATGGAAGAGAAATGAGGTACGCGACATAGAAAGGAAGATAGGAATTATTTGATGGAAAGGTTTTCAGACGAGAGACGACTAAAACAAGCTCGCGCATACATGAGAGTGAGAGAGGACAAAAGAGGACGTCGACATCCCATCACGCGATAGATCGCACCGTCGTCGCCAGCGTCGTCTTTGGGGGCAGAGGCGGCGGCAGCGTGGGCGGATTGTTAACTGGGACGATCGACACTTGGTCCAGCCAGACGGTATTCCCCGGCGCCGAGTCAAGACCATAGCTGAACATGAGCTGCAGCAGACGATCACGCGTGATGTAGTCGACGATAATAAGCGTCCATTCACCTATGGTTTCCGCCTGCCTCTTCGCCTTCACCGCGCTGGTGACATTCCCACCGCCCTCAGCATCCCCTCCAGGTCCGAAATCAACGGCACTAATGGTACGGAGCTGCTGCCCGTTTGCAGAAAGCTCCAGGCGCGCAGCATTCCGCGCCGCGAAGCGCACGAAGAAGGTGATTCGGAGCGCGGCGCCGGGCCGGCTGAAGACGAGATCAGAGCGTAGACGGAGATTCTCGCGTAGGTTTTGCGTCTGTGGGTTCGAGGCCATTGTTACGGCGAAGGAGGTGCAGCTTCCGTTGGCGCCGCCCAGGTTGAAGAAAGGGGGCAGGGACGGGGAGGACAGGAGGGAGGAGAGCGAGTAGTCTGTGCTGAAGAGGTCGACTAGATCCAGGCTCCAGGGCGATAGTCCTGTCTCGAAGTCTCCGTTGTCTAGGATCCCTGTGTCGGCGGGCGTTGGGTCGCATGTGCCACTGCTGCCAGGGGCTGAGAAGGTGTTGGATGTGCTGCTGGATGTGAGTGTCCCTGTTACAGAGAGCGAGTTAGAGGTGGAGGTGAAGGGGAACGTGGGTGTTGGTGTCGGTGTTGATAGGGATGGCATTGTTTCTATGTTAGACTCTGTTATGCTAGTTGCTGTGACGGTGAGAGAAGAAAACGCCGATTGTGATAGTGAAGAGACTGGTGATGTCGGTGTACTGCTGGTGTCTCCCCCATCACCACTCTTGCTGCTTCTGCTCCTCGTCCACGTCCACGTCCCGCTTCCATTTGGTTGAGAGCCAGAAGGAGTTGATGACGAAGATGATGATCCACTACCCGTCGACATCGAGCCGGTCACTGAAATACCCGTTAGAGTAGAGTTGGGAAAGAGCGTCGCTGAGGAGGTCGAGATTGGAGGCATTCCTGTCCCAGTAACGCCAGTCCAGCTAGAAACGGTTGACATGTTTTCCGAGATAGTCGTCATCGACGATGACTGGGTTCCTGACTCCGATGCCGAGTGAGTTGATGTTTCCGTGCCTGAGATGGGCTGCGAGTTCGTCGATGTTGACGGAACGCCAGAAGTAGAGGTTGAAACTGAACCTGAACCTGAATTTGAAGGGAGGGTATTCGTCCCACTCGGTGATGAATCGCTAGTAGTAGATGACCATGTGACTGATCCCGATGCAGATGTAGGCGTAGTTGCCCCTGAGCTCGTGCTAGATACATCAGTCGACATACTCCAGGTACTCCAGGCATTAGACGGTCCCGTGTTCGTTGTAGTGACGTTTCCAGGGACGCCCCACGTCCAGCTAGAAGTCGCGATCGTCGTGCTTGAGTTCGAGAACGTCATTGAGGCGGTTGTCGTGGTTGAAGTATTGGTATTTGTGCTACTTCTAATCGTCGAGCTGCGGATAATAGATATTGTTGATGTAATAGGTACCCCGTTCGTGTCCGTGCTGGTTACAGTTGTGAAACTCTCTGAGTTGGATGACATGTCGCTTACGGTTGCTGACCCGGAATTTGTGGCTGTTGTACTTCCCCCTGAAGTTTGACCGCTAGCTCCGGAAGTCGTAGTAGAGGTTGTCTGTGTTGAACCCGTGATAGGACCTACCGAGGTACTAGTTATAGGGGTGCCTTCGCTGTTTGAACTCGTGGAAGAGCTGCTACTGTCGATTGGTGTGGTGGGAGTCGAGTTAGACGAGCTGGTACTCGCAATGTTCGAAGTTGTGGTTAAGTTTGTTGACCCCAGGCTGGTTGCGGTCCCGGAAGGGATAGAAAAGGTGTCAGTAATGATCAACGTCGTAGTGCTTGAGCTAGGACCACTAGAAGTGGGCGATGTTGTATCTATGTTCGACGCGGTGTTCGAAGAGGAGAGAGTGGACGCGCCGGTAGTCTGCGTGCCAGAGGTTAATGAGCCGGATAAGCTTGGTGATGATCCACTTCCGCCAGTCGTAGAAGAAGAAGTCAAGGTCGGGAATGTTATGATCGAGTCTGTCCATGATGGCGAGCCGGACGACCAGGATGAGCTTCCCGAGATAGAGTTTCCCGAGATAGAGCTTCCCGAGATAGAGCTCTGTGTTGTTAAGAAGATGGTAGTTGTCGTCTCCCAAACTGGAACTGTGACGCTACCAGAGATGGTAGTAACAGCTGAAACGTTGGTCCCCGTCACGACGCTGCTGGCCGTGGATCCGGAAAAGGGCTTGGAGGATGTAGACCATGATGAGCCGGTCCCGCCAGGAGGGACCGTCAACGCCGTGGGAGTGATACTCGGTGGCGAGAGTGTAAATCCGGGATAAGACGGAACTGCTATAGAAGAAGTGGAAGGAGAGGGGCAGTCTGATTCCGAAGCAACTGACGACGATGCACAGTCCACCGGGCATCGGCAGGCAGCAACATAAGGCGCTTTGTTTGCATTGCCGCATGCTTCCGTGGCCTGCGGTGGGTAATTCGTAGCGACGTACGCCCCTACGGTCGAGCAGAACTCGACGGCTTCTCCCAAGGCGGTGGAATTGTCACATGGGAACAACGCTTTATAGCAGCTAGGCGGACAACGACGTGTTAGTTACAGATGATATCTAGAAGAGGAATAGACCATAGACATACGAAGGATTAACTCCACTGCATTGAGCTTTCACACTAGCAACAAGTATGAAGATCGAGAACAAGCGCCAGCCCTTAGACCCGGCCGATAGTGAGCCAGGCATGGCTGCAGGCAGCCCTTGTGATGTCGCAGAAAGATGTGTGCAGAAAATTTGTGTAGATCCCCTGATAGAGATGAGCGCAACGAGTGATACCTGCTTTTGAACGAGAAATAAATATCTCTTTGAATATTAGAGGAAGAAAGTACACCGTCCTGTTACTTATAATGCAACATGCTCCCACAATTCCTTCATCTCCTCGCCATCAAGCAACATCTCGCGCAGGCCGGATCGCCAACCAGCTGCATGTCTAATATTCATCATCTGCGATGTCGCACAAACAAACAAAATGAAGTCTCGTACGACTAGTCATCCAACCAATAGAGAATCGTGTCTCCGTCTCCCGGCACGAGCAACCCCTGGTTTATTGTGAGAGAGGGGAGGTCTCAAAAGTGGTCTCTCAGCCCTCGGTTGAATTATATGAGTTGGGATGAGGCCGGTGTGCCGATACGGAGGACTTTTTGAGACCTCGACGCATGCTGCACGACCGTTGTGAGTCAGATATATATGGCATTCTATTACCCCCTGCCTTCGTAAGCTTATTTTTGAGTATGGACTGAGTCTTGAACCCAGAAGAAATTGAAACCGAAACTCCGCCTTGCCCTCCTCCCCTTTCACATCACGGTTATTGTCCACGATATTGGCTTACAACAGCATGTTGTGCGAGTCAGCTGACAGGAGATGAGAGACAACTCGCTATTTTGAGATCGAGGCATGTTTGATTGAAATTGTCTTCTTCTTGCGCGTTTAGGAGTTGCCTAGTCTGTCATGTACACTCATATTCAGGGGCCGGGCGAGATATACCGTAGAAGCTCAGGGCTGTAGCTTATAACGCTCGGATTGCCGAGATATTGTCAACGTATCACTCGCATCCTACTTATTGCTCGGTACAATCTTTGATAGAAAAACCCAAAGGAGAAATATCAGGACAATTAGTTATACCAACATATTGTTAAAGTTGACAACAAGAGTTAGTTGGCACAGGCTTACTTGACTAGTCCTTAAAAACCTTGCACAAACTATGAACATTGAAAGATGCCCAGCTTTATCTAATCATGCCGGCGCTATGTGGACGAATCAAGGCCTATGTGTCTCCTTCCAGTTCCAGTTGACTCACCGATGGGAAATAGTGAGAGCGTGGGTGATTATCGATCTCATATAGATATCGTAAGGATATTTTGCCGAGACCTAGAATCGTACGACATGGGAAGACAAATTCCGATTAAGACGAAGCTTGTACGCCCCTCCCACTCCTATCCTCTTCGTCCTTCCAAGCACTACGAGATGATACGCACCATTCTAAAGCTTATCCCGAGTAGAACAGGACTGCATGAAATCCACAATCACAAGATTAGCATCCCAATCTTGAGTATCTTTGAAGAATACAATGCACTTAAGAGGTGAGCGAACGAGTTATCCGATAATAGGTGATATATATTTCCTCACATATGATATATCATAGCATTAAGTAGTTCGGCTCCTCTTTTCGCACCAGACACCTTCTCACATCCACTATTGAGGCATCCCACTCTCTAGATCTTGAGCCAAGCCTCTATGCCTCATCCCAGCCGCCGCCCACGTGACAGTGTTGCCATGCCCGCTGCCCAGACTCGTCTTCCTGCGGCGATCAGGTGATGAGCGGGCACGGCCGTAAACTTCATCACTTCGCTCCCGACTATGATAGCTCGGCCTCATCCCCGCTTTATGTTGTATACCGTCCCAATCCCCGCTGCGACTGGGCGGTGGTAGGTAGTAATCCTCACGCCGTGACGAAAATGATGGCTTAGGAAACTCGGGCTTCTCGCGTGTGATAGTGGCTGGCAAGTCCGCTGTAGGATACATATCATCCTCATGCCGAGCGCGTTTCTTCTTAACCCTTCCTAAACTGGAACTACCCCCAAATATCTCCCTAGCGTGTGAAAAGAGGTTTATAGCACCATCTGAGATCTCCCGGACTGTAAACGCCAGTGCGATAAGGGGTATGCTGATGGCGAAACCAACGCCGAATAAGTATCTGCTAACGTACGGGATTGAGAGATGTATCTGATCTTGCCATTCTACGAAATTGATCGCGAAGAACGACGCGATGAATGATAGCGGCAGGAACACGATTGTCACGATTGTAAACACCATGATGGTTTGCCCCTGCTTGGCTGCAATGACTGCTTGATCGCCGGCAAATCTCGCCTCGAGAGCGTTGCTATGCTTTTGCTTGAGATCGAGTAAGTCTGTGAGGCTGTCGTAGAGCGATAACGCCTGTCTATCCATGCGGCTGACGTCCTTCTGTTTAGCGTCGATGCCGCGTTTCTGCTCACCGGCGCGTCGCCTGATTTCCGATACTACGGCATCAGTCGTGCGGCGGGAGCCCTCGCCACGCAGTTCTTCCGTCACGAACCCCTCGAGATAAGTAACAGTTTGAAGTTGTGCGTCGAGGATTCCCATGATAATATTGAGTTCATCACGAATATCCTTGATCTCGGCAAGGAGAGAAGTCTCGACACCGATGTCGAGTAGCGCATCAGGAAATTGATCGGCGCTGTCCTCGTCTCCGTTCTCGTTGTCTGCGCCAGGTCCGAAAAGAGCTGATCGACTCGTGCGCCGCCGCCGATGACGCTGAAGCCACTGCGCTGACTGCGCCGAAGCGCGATTGAAACGGCTAAAGAGTCGACTTTCACGGTCTGTGACTACCCCTATCGAGCTTTCAAACATGTCTAGAAACTGGTAATCTCGGTCGCCGAGCCGGCTGTGGTCGAACATGCCTGAACACCGACTCGTAATCAGCATAGCGAGGTCGTAGACGGACTGAATCGGAGGTCGAGTTTTCGCATTCGTCTCCTCAATGATACCATCAAGAACGTTGAGCGGATCGTTCTTTGGCTGGTCCCACCGCTGAGGGAAACACGTGATAACAAGATCTAAGAAGTGTGAGTACTTGACTGCCGTAGATGTCAGAGCGAAGTTCCATACCTTTTCCAATAACCCAGAGCCATAGTTGATCGACCATGAACACCTTTTTCTCTATTCCGTACCTTTTACAAAAGCGATACACGACCCTACGGGAGTACAGGCATTAGCAATCACCCAAAACAGACACTGCAGACTATGATACGTACTGATCTGTGTCTCGAGCCGAGGTATCGATACCATGATAGAAAAATTGATCAAGCGTTCTGCGCGTATGTAATGGCGGCGTGCTCTTCAGGTACGCCTTAATAAGCAGGGAATCCCTACTAGAGAGAACGGCTTGCAGGTTATCATCTTCCACGCATCTGATAGCGTGGCTCATCTCCCGGCGCCTCTCGTCTGTTTCATAATGTAAGAAAGGCATCTGTGCGTCAAATCAGTAGGAAGACTCAAAAGCTAAGCAAAGCGAGCATCTTACAAAAAGCACGATCTTCCCATGTGAAGCAGCGTGACGTGGCGTATCCCAAGGAAGAGATAATGAAGGCTTTCCATTTCCACTTCCACTCGCACCGCTCGCGGTGCTGTCTTGCCTTTGAGGGGGATTTCCAGGGGGTCCCTTAGCCCGCTTGGCTCTCTTCGGATGCCGCTCAGCAATTTGTTCACTTTTACTCTTCTTTTTTGTCTCGGGCTTTGGCGAGGATTTATCTTGAACATCAGAAGGATTCCGGGATATGGACGGGTCGCTGTCCTGCGATGATTTCAAATTAAGCTCCGACGGGTCTTCTGAAAGGGTAGTTAATATGTTCTCTTCTTTTTTGTCTGGGCTATCCCTTCGTGGCGATGGTATACGATGACAGAAAGTTCGCATGAAATGCGCATGTGCAAATGGCCCCTACCATGTTCCCGGTCAGTGATGATGACTTTGAGTGTGATTTCAGAATATTTCAGATGCGTGCAAAGCTTTCAAGATATCAAATCAATTGAAGCCAACAGGGCTTATGCTTTTGAACACGTAGAATGATAACACGAATCCAAGAAATACTTACTTTATGCTCTTGATCGAAACATTTCTCTAAAGCTTTGAAGGATTCAATATCCCTGTGCCCGGCTTCTATAAAAGATTTGGCCAATAGGGTCTAATGATGTATAAGCACATGCATCTCACAGAATAGAATACAGGGACAGGTCAAAATACCTCAACCCATGCAATCTATGACTCAATGTTAGCCGGTGTTTAAGCAGGCACGATGAGGAATCACAATTTACATTATTGGCAGGGAGATGTATCCATCTAAAATCAGGTTTGTAGTGTAGGTTCTTGGTCAATGTTGATACCCGCGGTTTATCAAGTTCATTATTCCAGCCGTACAACAAGTCGTAAACAGAGTACTTAGATACAAGCTGCTTCTTTTCGAACTGCCCGAAGTCCACAACTGTCGCCTCAAACGCCTTGCAAGCATTTTCTTCAAGGTCGGACAATCTGTTCGCCGTCCGTGCAGGCGATAATAGCTGAACAATATTCGCGTGATGTTTTTCAGCGGCGCAAAGCATTGGTGTTCGGTCGAAGCCGTCCTTCAGGCTAGTATTTACACTAGGCTGTTGAAGCAGAAGCTTCACAATATCTTCAAAGCCGTTGAATGCAGCCCAGCTACCGGGATAGGTCAGTTCTGATAGAGTTTTATAGGGTAATGGGGCTACTGAGCTGAAGGGCACGTACTGTAGGGGTGTCATCCCATTCGATAACTCAGCATTCACCTTCGCTTTGGTTTCGAGCAGTAAAGCGACAACAGAGATATGCCCGCTCTGCGTAGCGTTATGCAGAGGCGTCCAGCCTCCGTCGCTGGTAGCTTCGGGGTTAGCGCCGTGACTGAGCAGCAGTCTTACCATGTCATCACGATGCTCTTTGTCATTAGACTCGGCTGATAGATGTAGCGCTGTCCGTCCGCGATTATTGGCTGCGCTGACATCGGCGCCATTCGCAAGCAGAAACCTTGAAAGCCCAATGTTGCTATTGGTAGCAGCCCAAAGAAGCGGTGTGCGGCCAATCTGATCGCGCACCTCGATATCGGCCCCGTGCTGGCGTAGCAGACGCAAAGTTTCGTTGGTCCATTTCGCCTTAGTGTTCTTTTCCGACGCAAGATAGAGAAGTGGTGATCTACCCTCCTTGTCCTTCGCATTTACATCAGCACGGCCGGTGATTAACGCCTCGATGACCTTGTCATGGCCTTTGATGGCGGCAATGAACAAGGCTGTCTGGCCGAGGCGGTTACGGGCGTTAGGATCGGCATTATGAGTGAGCAATTCGCGTACGACGGCGACATTGCCGCCCTCGGCGGCCTTTACAAGAGCAGGGATCTCGGTGTCGCGCTTAGGGTTTACGTCGGCACCGTACTCGATCAGGAGGCGCACAATGGAGAGTTTGCCGCGAGCAGCAACCTTCTGCAAGGCTTGGCGCAGGGCGTCAAGGTCGGTCGTCGAGGTCCAGGGGGGTTCCTCTGCAAGAATGTCACGGACACGGGCTTCATTGGCCTGAGCTGAGGCGGCAATGATTCGCAGGTGGCGCGGGTCGGGCTGACTGCTTGCAACGCTGGCTCCGCTGGCTCGCGGCGAGGAGGATGCCATGTCGCGGTAGCAGTCGAAGTCGTCCCTGTCGCGTGCTTGAGTAGTCCTACGTACTGCAGACTTGGATTTTGTGGACTAGATCCGGACAGACCCAGACAGATCCAGACAAGCGCGTCGCGGGGAACTACAACCGGAGCGCCATAGATTTGGTCCTTTCGGTGCTTTGATCTGAACCTTGAGTTTGCAGAAGAATTGGCTTGTTGGCTTATTAGCTCGCCCGCCGTGTCACAGTGCACGAGAGGCTTATCACCCAGCCCCCGCCACGTCATGCATGCATTTGGCGAGTATATTTTGTCTCACTCACTGCTGTATAGCTCCCAGTTCAATTGGTCTGATGCGATGAAAAGTCCGCTACGCGTTTTGGAAAAAGCCAAGGTTGTACAGCATGTATAGATCGATTGGCGAGATTTGACTACTGTAGACGTCTCGAAAATTACAGGTGGGGCCAAAGACGCTTGGCAAGAAATCGATAGATAGGAACAAGCTATACGTCTAATTTGAGTACGTGCCATGTAGTTAGCTTTTATACAACTCTATTCAAGACGCATAATCATTTGACAACTTAGGGTCGTGGACAAGGTTTGTCAGGTAAGGTGTTAAAGTCAGTTTTTTATATCATCGTGGTATATCCTATCCAAAGTCCAAAGTCCACTTCCTACCCGATCACCAAAATATTAAATACTCTCTCTCTCTTTCTATGTAGGTACAATGTATGACGTTGGCGTATAAAGCAGATGGGGCCGTGACATCGTAGACAACTCGTCAGTAGGTACCGTTACACACAAGACTGCGCTTGTCTTTTTCGCTGAATACAAATCATTGTCGATAACTCTCTATACTACTTGCATCTGCGGGAATCTGTGCTCCCTACTCCGACGCGAGTTCTTTGTGGTTGTTGTTTTTGTTGTTGGCTTTTCTGTCTGCTTCTCTTGTTCTTGAACGTGCATGGCAGCAAGCTCAGCCTTCATCCGATCGATCTCAGCCCGCTCTGCCGAGATGGTAGCATTCTCGACTGCTTGGTGGAGTTCGAACTTGGCCGTGTATTCTTCCTTTCGCTCCTCGTCGCCATCATCGAGTATACCCATGATGGGCTCTGGTGTCTGCAGAAAGCCCCTAGCATCTGCCTCCACAATCGCTTCAAACAACTTGGTCGCCATCATTTCGTAGCCGGGTGTGCCTGGGTGCATGCCGTCCTCTGCAAGATTTCCGTCCTGGATACCGTCAGGGCCCTGAAGCTCGGCCAGAACAACAGGCTTTCCTTGTTCCTGATAGATCTTAGCGAGTCTCCGGATCTGTGGGTTGACGCGCCAGACATCTTCCCGGCCGTTGAATCGCTTGTCCCAGGTAGGAAGGATAGTAGAGATGACAACAGTGGATCGCGGCGAGGCTTTTAAGCAGTACTGCACGAGGGCATCGTATCGTTTGTAGAAGTTGTCAATATCGATATGCTGGAAGCAGTCGTTGGAACCGGCATTGATAAGGAAGAGATTGGGTTTTCTAGAGGGAACTGCTTTCTTGGCATGGAAGAGGATCCTTTGTGTCGGCACGCCTGGATATGCCTCAATGTCGTTGTCGGTCATGTTTCCGAGACGCTGAGTACCAACGAAGTTAACAGGGTTGCCGATCTTGGTGAGCTTCTCTCGTAGAGGTCGACGGAAACCGTTGTTGTCGATATCCTTGTCAGGACTGTCGCCGCGAGTAGTCGAGGCACCCAAAGCCATGATACGTAGTGGCATGCCATCAGCCAGAGGTAGCTCGTAGCCCGGGCGTTTATACGGTTTGCTTTTCCAAAACTTGGTGGTACCATGGCCGAGAGAGCTGTTGCCAGACACATATGTAACACCACCGCCGTTAAATTTGCCAGTCGATTGACCGTCACCTGTCACGTAGCTAACGCCGCTTTTGAATCCGTCTCCCAGAGACTGCGACCATTCGCTTTCGCCCACGGTGCCCGTGAAAAGCAGTGCTATGGTGCATTGTTAGCGCCATAGCCGTGAGCGATAATGCGAGTGGGTATGGAGCGCGAAAAGACTTACCAATGAGGACTAATGGTACAAATAAGAAAACGAGCAGGCGTTTCCTTGCCATGACTACGGACAAGAAGTTCGTGGTCGTCGCCTGCAAATGCTTTGGAAAAGCGGGAAAGGCAGGTAACTTGTCCATCTTATCGGTGGGCGACAAAGTACGACTACTGTATAAATTAAGAGCAGGGTGGGACGTGGGTTACGAATATGGAAGGGGATTACGTATGCGCCTGGATATAACGGATATTGAAAAGAACGACTATAGGTGAACTGACGAAGCGAAAGCAGAATTGCCTGTCGCAAGGACAAGATGCAAAAAGGTAAAAATGAATGACTGTGGGTGAGAGATGCTTCAGGAAGAGAATTGTATAAGAAGAGTCAAGAGTCGGAAGCGATGATCAGTGTGCGAGACCCCCCATCCACCCCTTTCGCGGCGAATGCGCTAGTGTGGTCGGGCTGAGGCAGACCGGGGGGAGTCGCCAAGCATCGCCAAGACGAAGAGGCGAGTAGGTCGACGGATGCAATTGGAGGTTTGGGCTCTTCAGTGGAGTGGTAGTGGGCTTCGTCTGAGGCAGATCGGCATTGCACGTTCATGAACCCCGTGTGGCTGCTATTGCTGGGGAGCCGATACGCGGGAAGCGGGAGTAGGTATAAGCCCTGTTCCGGTTGACACTTTCGACAGATGCGAATGGTGACGATGGTCAAGTAGAGTAGAGTTGAGTTTATCTGCCCTGCAGAAGAGATTGAGTTGTGCCGTGCTCAAGTGTCCGGTCTAGAGGTGGAGCCACTTAGATAGGCCCAATACACTTTAGGTATAATGTATAATAGGTAGATGGATCGAACGAACGAACGGGCATTCGTGTCCCGACTCGATCTGTGCAAGTCCAACCGTCAAATGCGCAGTATGCGTAGGTAACTGCCTGTCTCGCCTATGACGCTCCGGAGTCCCTCTACAATTGGCAGACCAGTATTGGCCCAGCCCTGTTTCTTCTCCGTTCCCACTAAAAATGTCATGGGCGTCATGGGTTTTCACACGACCACAATCCCGACAGCCAAGACTGCAAGTTCCATTCCTATCAGCAGAAATTTATTCATTCAAGTTGCGAAGTGCCGAGTTCCGATGATGATGCCTCCAGTCTTTCGTTGTTCCGTTGGTGCCGCAGTGAGATAGCCAGACAGGTGGCTGTGATATGAACAGCGTACTACGTAAACACCTTTTATCTTTTGAGTATACGCAATTCGTGATCCTACCGGCGTTCCAGCACTATGCGCACGGCAGTGTAAACGGTCTACTCCTGGTCTGCCCTGCCATGTGGCGCTCGGAACAGCCTCTTGGTTGAGCTATTATATATTTTCGTTCGAAACTCTATACAATGCACGTCGGGCCGACGTCGCCCTCTCTTGCTAACCAGCAATTACAATCCACTCATTGCCCAGGTTATCCAAGGAATACTATAGCTTTCCGTCTTGGCTACGATGATATGATGTTTCATGGTCAGAGCTGAGGCCGTTGACCGTCGTGCAGCTCAGCCTAATTCGTTTCAGACTCGCATCCAGACCCGGCACGAACGCGCCGGAAACTACTCCGTCGCTGAGCGGAAGAGGTCAGTTCTAAAATAAGCATGGAACTTCATCTGAAGTCAAAGCCTGACGTGAATGCGCTTCCAATAAAGTCACCGTACGAAATATGTCAGGGTGAGTTTACACCGAGGCTATAAT
Source organism: Xylaria scruposa (assembly GCA_022385635.1). Classification (NCBI taxonomy): domain Eukaryota; kingdom Fungi; phylum Ascomycota; class Sordariomycetes; order Xylariales; family Xylariaceae; genus Xylaria; species Xylaria scruposa. Next base: position 429,005 of record MU280189.1, on the reverse strand, counting down.
ACAACAATGAAAATCTTATGAGAGAACGGATGAGTGACCAATGAGCAGAATGAAGTGCAACTGATAAACAAGCCCATGCCCCCTCTATGATGCTAGGGCTATAAGGTCAAGCATGATAAGATCGCGCAAGGCTACATGCGAAGAGATCTGCTTTCGTGAATATTTTGATGATAGATAAGTCATATTCCTCCTACTGTAAGTAGTAACTCGGTCGCATTGCGTAAGCCGAGCTAGCGGCAGTCGAGCCTCCTTCTACGATGAGTTAATGCATCCAGTAGGATTTCCGCTGCTATTGTGTAGGCAAATCAGATCATTGAAGCTTTTGTTAGCTCTCGTCGATAGCCTATCCCGATCGACCACTAAATAATCAATCCCGAGGCCCCTTCTCATGGATCTTCGTGCAGAATGAATCCTTGTTTGCAACTCTACTAAAGCAGAGCTAGAGTAAGCATTTGTTTCGCAACTTTTTGGAGAGTGTGATCTACGATGCAGGTATATCAGACGTATAATTATAACTCCAGACAAACAACGTTTCCAGTAGAGGGGTTTGTGCTAGGTATACGAATCGTATACTATTTCTATCGCTTATCTAGAAGGTAGTATTAGAATTCCACTTTAGCCACATCCCATTGCTTGTTTTGGACATAAGTTACTCACCTGGACACGATGACGGGAAGATCAACTTCCCCTCTTCAAAATCATGTGGCTGACCATTCCCTCGTATTCCATTCTATGCCCTGGTTCTCTCTTACGCACCATACGATCAGCGATTACGAGCGATCAATCTAGAATGTCGTAATATTAGTTCTCGTTTACGCGACATAGCGAAGAGTTATGTGCTGAGAACACCTCCACATTTGATGTATCGTGAGTTCGAATTCAGTCGAGTTAAACGTAGAGACGAGCCAATAGTCACAACTATCCCCCATCATTGCCAGAAAGAAGGAAGACAGCCCCAACTAGTGCAACTACACGTACTAAGGATATATTACTGTAATCAACAAGAGGTAATCCCGACCATGCCTTAGGCGATCACCCAGGAACGAAGGCCTTTTATCTCCTGTACTGTACCTCTTCATACAAGATTTCTATCACCGGTATACCGTTTCAAGTAGGTTCAATTCCTATCTATCGGTGCGCGATTTGATGCGGCCTTTGTGTTAACGGGTTATCCGTCGGGCTACACGGAAGCCCATAATACGAAACCCTCACACCCACCGATAAATGATTTTTAGCTCCATCTAACCACACATCCCAAGTTCCTCTCATCGGTATATGTTTCTTTTAAATGAGTCCTGTAACAACAGCTGGCGATCTTGGGCTTGAAACGGTATTCGATATTATAATAATCTAGTAGGGCGTCAAGGAGGCCATACAAGTCCAGTCCTCCCTTCTAGCCCCGGCGGCGATTTGGGTTTAAAGATACGAGAGCTTCGCTCCCGCTCGATTGGCCTTGCTATTATCGCGATTAGAAGAACACGAAAAGGAGCGGATGAAATGAATATGCGATTCACCGCGTGTAGGATATTCATATGATGTCGTCGGCCCTAATGCCTTGGTATTCGTCCATGATAAGAGAGCTGCATTCCCCAAGTCCAAAGCCTTGAATCACGTCAATAGTACATACTTCTGTCATGATCTTGCCGCCTTACATCAGCTGTCGATCAAAACAGGTATCCCAACCTAGTACAGCGAGAGAACTACAATGAAAGCAAGCGCTATCTCAATGCACATGATCTTCGCTTTTACAGTCGTTAGATTAGTGAGAGAAGAGATGTCTTGTCAACTTCACGTGGGAACCACTACACGATTTATAATGAAGGTTTCAGTATTAATCAATCTAAGCATATTGTATTGAACCTATGCCACCTTCCATAAATAGGACAGTCTTAACAGGCTAGTTCTAGAGAGAAGTTGGGTTATCAACAGCTCATTCTAGGTTGAATAGTAAGGATCAGTGTCACGGAATTAAAATCACAGCACTATACAACGACAGTACCAAGAGTAGAACACAGACCAGTCGGGCACTTGACTGTCTACAGTTACTATGTACGTATCGTCGTAGACTATCAATCTATGTATTGTGGCAGGAAAAGAAAGAAAAGAGCGCATCTGCGCTACTTTCACCGTATCTCCTTGATACACTCGTATAGACCCTCCGCGATTCAAGAACTGTCCTTGGGCTCGGTCTATAATACCATCATCTTTCAATGTCAACTGTATATCGGGGGTGTCTTTGTATACGTAATCCGACGCCTCGCAGATACATGGGAGCAGGCACTTTGCTCCTCTCTTTCTAAACGACGCTCAATGACTTTACATGAAAGAAGAGCCTTTGACGAAATTCAAAAAAGGGGTTGAAAGCCAATCAATAGGATTGGAGGCTACGGGGTACCGATTATATATCACAGCATTATATGGACGCACTCATTGATAATGTTTGACAGATTCAGGGGTATTCACTGTCACATGAACCACTAGAAGAAATAGAGCCTAGATACAGGAAAGTCCAAAAATTGATTTTCTTTAACCGCAAAGTGGGAACCAGACATAATGAACGCATCGCAATCTTGAACGGAGGCTGTACTTTGAGACAAGGTCCGAGAAATGATGCGGATGGTATTGCTAAGTCTGGCGACGAAGTGAAGTTGGGTGCCGCGTGATCTCTTGGTGTGGTGGCATCTCATGCTGGATATAGTCATATCACAAGCATGGAATCGCCATCCTCAGCAATCGTCACGTCCTAACACTCATATGTACCATATGCGTAAGTATGTGCTGTTGATACAAACATTGCCCAGAATCAACCCCTCTGGGCCTAGTTCTCGTATGCACATGCCATACATGGTTGATGGCCTAAAGTTATGTCCAAGCAAAACACTGCCCTATTGGAGAGGATAAGACTTAGACGACAACTGCCGCATCACCCTTGGGGGAGTTGATGTTCTTAGCATAAGCACCTCCGACATTGCCTTTGACAGTAAGTTAGCATTGAGCCAGCAACAAGTAGGGATTTTAGAGCATACCAGGAGGGGAGTAGTTGCAGACAGTGAACCAGGCATCCAAGTTATCATAGGCTGTGCCCTTAGGACAGAACTGGACAGCGCAGCCCACGGTTGTGGAACTGGCCCAAACCAGCTGACTCAAATGACCCCATGACTCGAAGTTGCTCATGTCAGGAGTAGCCTGACCGTAGTACGAAGGCAAGAAGCTGTTGAACTCGCCGTCATACCACATGTTTGTGGTGGCCATCTTCACGGCACCGGTGGCGCCTAGCTTCTCTGCGCCAGAGCTCACACCCCACAGCGCAATGTTCTGACCATAACCTCCGTCACCCTGGGTCCTACTTAGGCGTTAGCGAATGATGAAACGTATTGAGTAATCCTGACGTACATGTCATGAGCAAACTTGCAAGTCGCAGCCGTGTTGCCAGCGTATCCAGCGATCTTGTCATTCCAGGACATAGCTGGAGATGAGTGATTTGATCGGTGGATGTTGTGATGATAGAGTGCCGTCGACTGGAATGAGTCACCTTCTGACGCCTGGTTAGTAGCCTGGGCCGGTGTCTCAACGACAGTAGAAGGCGAAGGCGCGGGGTCAACGGTCTCCGGCTTGTAAGCAGCCGTAGTTGGCTTAGGCTCTTGCTCTGGGGTAACTGTCACAACAACCACAGTTTGCGAGGTCGTCGTGGGCTCAGGTTGTGCAACAACATATGGCTGTTGTTCGACGGTGGGTTTCGGCTGAGGTCGGACCTTCACATTGGTAGGAGTGGGCTTGGGAGCATCTCCGGTAACAGTGACGGTGTAGTATTCTACAACCACATCGGTCTCCAAAACGCGCTTGTCGAGGGGGTTGGCCAGAGCCAGAGCCGCACCAGTAGCCGCGAAGAAGATTGATGACTTCATTTTTTTTTCTGGTTATCAAAGGACCGTAAAACGAACTATACAAAACGTTAGACTAAGTATATGCGAAGTGCCAGCTTCTGAGTTTTAAGGATAGTTAGAATCGAATATATGAAAGAACGCGTTTCGTTAGAGCATATGGCTGTCGTTGGGCCGCTTGGCGGGGTTGGCGAAAGAGTGAACACTCAAATGTAAAACAGGATAAAAAACAGTAGATGAGTTGGAAATTGTAGCTCGGAGGTTCATTGTATCTGATATTGCGGCAAAGTTGTCTCCATGGTTATTTCTCATGGGGACCATGCGGCTCGTTGTTTAAGTTGGTTGTCTTTTTATGAGATCAAGGAGATTGGTCGTATCTGCTCAATAAAGGTCGAGGACAAGTGGCTAATTGGACATAAAATTGACAATAGATGCCAACGAGAAATGCAAGACATCCACGTGGCTCATTCTCACTAACCTCTCTTTGTCTGAAATTTGACTTGAAACTTGATAACAAGTATGGAACAAGGAAAGACGAAGCTTTTTTCGACGGCTGAACACGAGGACTGAACGCTGACTAGAGCGAGGGCTGAAGTGGCAGAGATCAAGAACGACTGGCGTCCGGCTGAAAAAAGAATGGCAGCAATGAATGCAAAAGGAGTGGAAGAAATTGAGTCAATCAATTGTGTCACGTCGCCAGTGATGGTCGTGAGGCCGATGGTTTAGGAGTGCGAAGTGCGGGAACCCAAGTCTTCTTAAAAGGAGTGTAAGTGCGCCTGAGGCAGTCACGAAGGGAGTGTAAGTGGTTGGCTGAAAAAGAATGGTAGTCTTGCGAACAAGCGCTGATATATCAAGAAGTAGGTCCAGGCCTGAGGCAAGGGAGGAGAGGGAGGAAGCAAGCAGCGGAAATGGAGGGAGTGAGGTATCTAATTGTGGGAATGCGCTGTACCCGGTCCCCTGTCACCTGGGCGTATAAACATGCGCCGCAAGGACGGGGGGGATGTCAGTAGGTACCTAACAAACCTCAACATCTGCACGACGTTTAGTCGCAAACTTGACAATGTAGATTGGTACTGCATACCTGCGTAGGCACCTGCTCAAAAAAACCTATCAGGGCTGTTGTACAGCAGGAACTGACACCCTTGCCAAGCAGCTAGCACATAGTGCAGTACTTTAAGGGTATTGGCTAATTTGTAGAGATTCGTAATTAAAAATACGGTCATCTGCCCCCTGATCTGCACAAGCGCCTAACCACCACCCCACGATTCATTCAACTGACCTGAAGACCCATTACATAAGTAACTTACTTAGTGCAACACAAACACACCCAAAATTTGTGTAGTGTAGCATATATATATTAGATGGTAGAACGACAGTAAGTATTTGGGTAAAAAGAGTAAGGCAAAGAAATAACTTCTTGTCACAGCAGCGTAAGGGGCTAGCATTTTCCTTTCCTCCTCAGTTTGCTTGATGAAGTCGAGCATATCAGCGTTGGGTCTATCTCTGCAGCTTGTATTTTGAACTGCTTGCCTCATATTTGCTTGTTGTACGCTGTGCACATAGTGGGTGAGGAGAAATAGAGAGTATGACGTCATAACATAGTAGGTCTGCTCTATTTACCTAGCACTTTCCACGTGTGTGGCTCTATGGATCTACCTATAGATTTTCACTACAGGAGATCAGCGCATATTCAGATTAGAGTGACGCTCATTTCTGACTGTGAGTTTAGGGTTGACTGACTTGGGCACATATTAGCGTGTTTCCAACCCATGCTAGCGTTGTCGTACCTTGCAGATTTGTTTCCCGATCTTTTGCTAGTGTCCAGCACCTAAACTACTCATGTTATTGGCTGAAGCGTCGGGTCGTTGCGTGATATGCCCCAGATTGGAAGTCCACTAAGCCGGTGATTTGCTGACATGGCAGCTCAGGAACCGCAGATCCGCAGAACCACAGCAGCCCCTTTTCAGTAAGAAAGGTAAGGTTATTCCAAGTGTGCCCATGCCCACTACCAGTCTACTGTACTTAAAGCATTTGTCCAAATCGATACTGTACCAAACAACATGACTGGATACTTGTACATCATGCTTCTTTCTTGAACGATCAATGAGGCTATCGTTGAAACAAGAAAATACTGTTTACATAGATGGGACGAACTTAGAGTTGTGGGGTGCGGGGACCAACTGTGGCGGGAGCAGGCTTTTCTTGAAACGACCGTAATTTCGGCCACGGTCACGAAAGGCCTTCCACTTACAGACCTACAGTTGTTTGAATCAACAAGCTTAAAATCCTTTCTAATGCAGCAGCCACAGCTGCTAACAATTGATGCTCATTGCTCGAAATACTAGGTATTATGTAGGTGTGTTACACATTAGCCCTATTCACCCTGTATTAGCCACTCGTTACCTCTTGTAAGCACATGCACTAAACAAAACTGAGTTGGTGGCGGCTTGACGACCGCTGTGACAACGTGACTCGCAGGGTCTCAAATACATCATACACTCCTGGTAAGTCAATTGTATATTGTGTTTTCATTCTAACTTGTCCGAGGTTCTTCTTTTGCATAGTGTAGATACCTGTATTTGCCTCGGAGAGGCCACTCACCCATGTAAGTATGTGCTGAATGAATAGCGGGTATACTACTTACAACACCGCGGTGACCGTACCTAATATTCGTTGTCTTGCTGTAAATGCGATTCATTTGCGTACTCCGCCGAAAGGATCCATCAAGGTCTAGATCGTCCCACTTCCCCCCAACTTCCCGTTAATAACTATGAAACATTAAGACGTGCTTATTTTCCACATCTTTCTCTACCTTGAGTTGAACAGAACACTTTAACCTCGGAACAAACATTATGTTTCTAATATACTACGTGTGGATTTTTCTCGTAACATCGCAAATGAGGCTCATCTCACAACCCCCACAATAACTGTTCTAGGAAGCTAAGTTGCAAGGCTCCGGAACAGCTGAACAAGCGGAAGAATGTTTATATTCAGCTCAGACATGCGGCGCCCCGGTCTTAGAGCCTACTCGGCCCCGTAAAAGTAAGGCGAAATAACTGGAGATTGTGAGCTTGATTCCGAGTCAGCAGATTGTTATTGCGCTCCTTTCGCTCGTTGCATCATATTATTAATCGAAGGACTAAGTATTTTTTTACGAGACAGTATTCTAACCGTCACTACACACTGCCAAGCTACTGTCTGGATCTTTTAATCGGTACGTCGTCAGCCCAAGTCTCGGTACGAAAAGAATGCTTTTTGGGAATTGCTATTCGCCACATGCGCAGCTGTGTTACTGTGTCACCTCATAGCACGACGTATCAAGCTCAAAAGGCAATCTACCTTAAACGTTGGCTTTGCCGCTTTAACCAGTTCATATCCCCTGGCAGCGAACGGTGTAGATGGAAACGAGATATCTCAAGACGATATCTATCCGGTTGAGGGCAGCGATTGCACCTACCTACGGATGTAATGTTGATGTCTAGAGCTGCAGGTATCAGGGATATTGGTAACACTGCGTCCGACGAAAATGTGCGATCGCCAATACATATGCTGGGCAGTATGTCTTACACTAACGCGGAAATTTTGACACAAGATATGTTAATTGGGCTCTGGTCGTTCGAAAATCTGATTCAAACTCCTTCGGTATGTTTTAGATGGTCAAGACGTATTCAAGGTATGTCTTAGATCACGAGACAAGATAGCCACGTCAGCTTGCACCACAACCTTGGTGCTTGAATTACTTAACGTCAAACTTCTGTCTCAACAGCATATCCCGGCCGAAGTAACACGGGACGCCCCACCATCCATGCGGTTTTACTCCCGATGATTAGCAACTAATCGGCTATGCCCCAAGGCCGGCGAGCTCTAGTCTAGTTTCAAAGTCAGCGAGGACCCGGGTAGCCGGGCCTAGACTGTATGAAAGAAAGACATTTCCCCGTTCCGAAGAGCGGGCCACCAAACGAAAGATGGCGTTTCAATCGGCCCAAGCTTGCGCGTCCCATCCGAAGTGCGTCATTCCATCTCATACATATTTTTTCTTGCTCGCCCGCCCACGTGCTAGGCCTAGGGACATCTGTGCGTGACCAAAGGTGCCTTCGACTTTACTTGCTCGTACACTAAGCCAAACACCTACCTATTTTACTGGGAACCGTCGGTCATCGCGAACCCATGTCTTGTTCCCAAACGTTTTGCAAGCCGAGACATTACGACGCCACAAGTCTTGCCAGGCAAATAGACTGGCGCTCACGGGTTCGTCGACTATTGCCTAGCCTAACTTGTTTGCCGTTTGAGAACAGCTCATCAACCAACCGCCAACCACCGGGAAAGCCCGCGTGTTCGGGCGCCTGCTGGTATCTGGACGCAGTGCTACATACCTAGCCTACCTACATGTCTTGTAGAGTAGCCGCAATCCCGTGCGGGGTGGCTGAAGCGAAGCGTAACACGAAAGTGATCCGTCGTATGTCCGGCGTACAAACAGGTTTGACAACCTCAATATCCGGGGTTTGAGGACTCAATCCCGAACAGATTCTTATTGTCCTGATATTCATAAGATGGGTTAGGCTTGAGACTCATTCGCACTCTGCAGGGTTCTTTTTTATCGGTGTGTTCTCGGCCGTGTCGTATTGTCTCGGAATCTGTAGTTTGTGTAAAAAGAATTTCCGATATGTGTTTGCTCAACTATCTCAGTACAGCGCACGCATCGTCTCAGTTCTAATTTTAGCCATTGCAGCTCAGTCTTAACATTTCTTTGCGTTTGTCGCTAATTACGGCATCCCACATACAACAAGCAGCTATCCGTCCCATTACTCCGCATCGTGTCTGTCAGTCGGTGACTGTTCTTCTGACGAAAAGGAGCAAAGCCCTAATTTGGTTGGAACGGCGGGTTGAGCCTGCAGCTCGACGTGTTCCGCTGTTTGATTAAGCAAGAGACCTAGTCGTTTGATCTTTTATTTTTACACTTGAGTGCCGTGGTTGGTCGAACAGCGGGGAATAAGTGAAGGCTGCAATCTGCTGTGTTCTCTCAACAGCGAGTAGCTGCTTGTAAAATAAGGGGCCGTTATTACGTATGTGCATAATCAAAGGATGTGAAACCGGGTGCAAACAGACTTAGGCGGGATAGCGCACGGCTGGAGAGTGAATACAATACAGAGAACAGGTAGTTGCCACGTATGTTCAACAGACCGAGGAGTTGACGTTATTTGTCTACTTTTTCTGATAGCCTCGTTTCTTTCGGTGGCGAACACATACTGTCCATAGTGATCAAGTCTTAGACGCCTTTTGCCCGACTCTCAAATCAGGATCTTAATTTAGCTTAGCTGGGTTTATTGGTGAATCTCATATCTGATGGTTGGCTTTGAGTTGATGCTTTTTTATTGCCCGTTTCCCACTACATGACTTCATGGTAGGCATTATGGCTACTCTGTACGATACTAGTTGCCCCTCTTTGACGTCAATGCCGCCTGGTTTCTAAATTTTATTGCATCCCTTAACCCGCCTCTCAAGTTTTCATTTGACCAGCCACTCCTAGGTCAAGAGTCGTCCTACGGATTCCCGTAGTCACAGCCGACACGTCGAATGTGACGTATTGGATGTGGTGAAATGATGGCACCAATGTGATCACACGAGTGGAGAAAGAGTGCATGAAACAAACGAATCTCTTTCTTGCTGCTGTAGTTATGTACACATATTCGCCAGACCTCATAGGCGGGTTTCTAGAATTCTGTAGGAAATGTCGTGTACAACGCTTTATGAGGCGGGTGCCTGCGCCTGGGCAGAAGGAGGGTCAATTGATTTTCCGAGTGATGGTTGGCCACGGTCTCTCAAGATGGGATAATGGGCATAAATCTGTTTTGTGCGGAGATGGACGGGGATCTGGTCTTTGGGTGCGTCCGGGATCGTCTTCTCAAGTTTCTAGCGGGTAAATCCAATCAGCATGCGTAGGGCAGGGAGGGGATGCATGCTAAGCTCACCAGGTTGTCGAAGACGCATTGGTTAAGCTTCCACTCGGCCTTTCGGCACTGCCAAAGCTGGTGGTTGTTGTTGTCGAGACATTGCCAGTGCGTGCGGAATTGTTCCAGGCAGCTCTTGTTAATGTCATCGATGCTGTATTGACCCCAATCCTGTTAGTAATTTTACCTCTACCACAGCACCATAACACGCAAAGGTAGAAATGATTTCCGCCGATGTTCCTGGACTATAATGCCGATAAGGCTCGGGATAGAGGCTCGTTGACGTACACACTCGCAGCGCATCTAGTTACACGGCGGCCTTCCTTCAGGCATTCGAATTCCCCCTTGCCCGGATTCTCGGTCTTGCATTGCATGTAGTCATCGTTGTAGGGACGGCATCGGGCGCCGATAAAGAAGGAGGCGGAGAGAAGAGGCGCAGATGTTGCGCCGACCTCCTTGACCGCGGGGATCGAGTCCGGAAGGGGAGTGGTGTCGTAGAGCACCTGCTGGTTGAAGCTGTGAGCGTGTCAGCAGCGGTCATGGTGTGCCAATTCAACGTGCAATGCAATGCACTGCTTTAATACCGGAACTACTCACACAGGCTTCCGGGCCGCCATGTTTGCGATGTCGTCGAATACACAGAATGAGGTCGTCGTTCAACGAGGAAGCTCGGAAATGGAGCATAGTCAAGTTGAGATTAGCAAATTGAAGCTGCTGATTGGCTTCAGCCACATGGGGCTTATATGCCCGCCACGGCTGAGCCTGCCCTAGGGACTGTAGCACTGACTCGAGCTCACTGACCTATCGCACGCGTGGAAGACTAGGTAGGTACCTGGCACTCGAGCTACTCTAAGTCATAAAGCTTGGCGCATCTTTTTGTTTTCGCGATTTGTAGCCCGCCATACCTGCATAAAGAAATAAAGAACGGTGACGCCTGGTTCCTTAGAAGGCTTGCAATCAATCCATCAAAGCACCTATTACGATTCGCAAGGTATCGAGCATTTTGCCTCTACCTTAAATAGCTGCCTCTTTGCTGCGACAGCGTTCTCTGGCTTGCTGGTTTGAATCTAGAGTCTTCCCCAAGCTTGGATGAACTGTAACCGAACTCGACATTTCTCTCGCGATCTCAGCTCCCCCGGCGCGACCACATAATATCCTACCGTAGCTGTTGCAAACTTTTGCCCTCCGATACGCATCAAATCCTTCGTCATGTCTCTGTTCGGCAGGCCTGCCGCGCCGGCCTTCGGGACGAGCACCACTACTCTGGGCCAACCCGCGAGCACCAACAGCCTCTTTGGTCAGACTATAAATCAACCTCAAGCTCAGACACAGCCACAAGCGGGTGTCTTCGGGTCGAGTTTATTAAGCCAACCCGCTACACAGCAGCAGCAGCCTCAACAACAACAGCAACAACAGCAACAACAACCTTTCGGCTCGTCTTTCTTAGGTGCCAGCCAGACAATGCTACCAAACAGAAGCGCAATATGGGAGCCAGGTCGCGAGTCGCTTAGTACGTGCGATACTTCCTCTCTTGACTGACCACTTGCTAATCGATTCCTCTTACAGGCCATAAACCAGTCACCGAGCAGATGGAAACGATCATAGGGAGATGGGCTCCCAACAATCCCAACACTGTATTCAAGTACTATTTCTACAACAATGTTGGCCAGGCACGCGTCCCCTTCTTCCAACCCGGCCCCGGCGAGGACGTCCGAGAATGGGAGCAGGCTATGCACGACAAGCCAGATCCGGGCTATGTGCCTGTACTAGCTTCTGGCTTTGCTGCATTAGGCGAGAGATTGAAGATGCAGGAGAAAGCACTGACGAAGTACCGTTACACTCTGCATTCTATAAATGCCTGTCTGGATGCGATCCTATCCCAGCAAGACTTGCAGACGAGCGTGCGAGCTTTGAATGCGCGCAGAAAACACGCGCTATTGAGGCAGCGATGTCTTGCTTTAGCAACTAAAGTTCAAGTCTTGCGAAACAGGGGATATGCCCTAGACAAGGACGAAGACGACTTAAAGATAAAGTTGGAGACATTAGACCAAAACCTGACAGATCCTGCTCTGAGCGCACGAACTGAAGAACTATGGAGCCGGTTGTTACTTCTCAGGGGCTATGCAGACGCTCTACGGAGTGAGATTGAGCGCCGGGGCACTGAGGCTCAAGAAGGGCTGGGCGAAGAGGTTGAGGCAAAAGCAAAGAAGGTATGCGTTGAGGAAGCCCTCAATTCTCCCTCTACGATGACCTAATCACTAACCACAAACCTTAGATTTTGGAGGACTATGACAAGCAACTTCAGACTTTGAAAGCCCAAGTCGAATCTATCAAGAAGGACTTTGATGAGTGGCAGGCTGAGACGAAGCCGCCTTCGAAGTAATCGCTTGCAAGATTAAGTAACTTTCTATGATAGCATAGCGCCTTTTAGACGCATACGGTGTCGGATTGTGGAAGGAACATCAGTTTCTAGAGCTAACTGCGCTCGTCTATTCTTGCGTAGAGCTGGCCACCAGAATAAAGCATAAGCCTTGGCGTTCGAGGCGCTCGCGAGCCACTGGTTATGGTGTTTTTCGCTTGTTGCGGATACTTGGTCATCGTGATATCGGGGCTTGGCAACATAATATTATACTCCTATGTCGGATTAGATGTCGAGTGCCTGTATAGTGTCATATAATTTGATTATCAGCGATACTATTGCGCCTTCTGGTCGTCTATGCTTGTGGTATGCTTCTGGTCCGATGTTCCCATCCCTCGATCGTATGTATATGTACAGTTCGATGTTGTTACAGTCCAGAATTAGCCTCGTGGGCATATCATCGTAGCCTGATGAGCAAGGCGGTAGCTTTTGCAACTACGTATTCTCATCCCCAGTCGGGTACAACCAACCGTGGGCTGGTATGCTTTACTTGTATGCGTGCGTGCACGTGTGTGTGTGTCTATCGTCTTGATATTACCGGGCTCGTCTAGAAAAAGCCCGATACAGCATTGACGACAAAGGGAGCTTGAAGGAAGCACTTGTCAGTATGTTTAAATCATGGCCTCGAGCTGGATAAGATGGCGCGATGCGGGGGGTTAATAGGTTGAGCTCGACATACAGATGTATAGGACGGCGGCGGTAGCGAGGAACTGCTTGACGGTGAAGTTTGCCTCGCCTTCGAGCTGTCGGATCTCCTCGTCGGAGAGTTGTGGGGGTGCGACTAGAAGGGCGATATTAGTGAGTTGCTATGTTTCTGACGCTCTAGATCGAGATAGTAAGACAATACTCACATCCGCCGAACATATTGAGAGTATCTAGTTATAGAGGGATTAGGTATAGTATGACTTCTTTACTGATCGGGCTTGATATCACGGTAGATTGTGAATGTAGATATCGAAATAGTAACAATACGTCAACAAGTGAATTCGTGATGCACAGTGGTGGTATGGGGGGCAACTATTTCCGTCTACTAAGAAATTTTCTAGTTGCGGTCAATAGTGGATGGAGGTCCCCGGCCTGATGGAATCTGGCTCCATAGGTAAGTACGTACAGGGCTGTTCCTGGTCAATGTGGCGGTTTTGGTGTAACATTTGTGGCGTCTGCATCGACCTCGGTAGCTGTTGGCGGTATCGCACTTGAGCCTCAATGAGATAGCACCTTCACCTAAAAGTTAGGTAAGTCACCCACTTAGGTTATAACCTACCTACCTACTACGTGTATGTGGTACTGCAACAATGACTAGATAGATGTATAGGTAGTGTATCCCCAGAATAAGGAACTTTCCCACAGGATAGGTGCAGTAGGTTGGTATCACATGTGCTACTACTACCCACCTGTAGGTACGGCAGACAGAGGGTAACATAAAGGTAGCACCCAATACGTATATCAGTGTATCTGCAGCGTCAAGTTGATGCATTAGCTCTATGTATACACATATTGTGGGGTACTTGAAGGTACACTTGTGCATGCTTACTACGGTACAAAAGAGTTTGAAAGATTGTAGCCGGTATCGTTTAGATATTACGTCAAAAGCCCATTGGACCTAAACACCAAACCCAAAACGATCCGAATCTACCCGCTATCAGATCCACGGTTCCTGACCTTATCTTGCACCACCGGTGGACAGGATGTATGAGCCGATGACGGCTGCTCTAGTGGGCATACTTTTGCCCCAGAAATCTTCATTCACCGTTCCCTTATCTTTTTCCCCTAATACAACATGAGTCGATGTGAAGAATCAATCGGTGGGTGATTCGCATTGATCGTGTTGAGCTAGCTATAAGCTCTTTGTGTTAGGCTGGGATCTTGCTCTCTCTCTTCTCTCTCTCTATTTCTTTTGGTACCAAGGCGTTCTATAATCTGGACCCCTCAGCATGACTGCATGATACGGTACTTTTCTATTTACAAGACGATTGTACATCGAATCGCCTATCATATCCTTACGTTGCATTGTTATTGCCCTCTTGAATTGCTCGACGCCAACCGCAACGCCACCGGTTATTTCCCGACCAATTGGTTCGTAGCATAACCTGGGTGCGGTTGCGAGGGGTTGTTTTGAAGATGGCTTCTCTGGCGCGTGCTGTCCCGCGCCGCCTGGGCCAGCTTTCGGCGCAATCGCGAGTCCCTTCTCTTCGCCCTCGCCTATACCCTGCAGCTACTTGGGCATGTCGCGGGTGTGTGCCTGGGGCCGGTAACGTTATCGCAGGGCATAGGGCCCTCTCGAACGTGCCCGCGACTGGCGAAGACGTCAATTCCGTTCCGCACTCTGCGGTCGCCACAGCTACTTTCCAGTCGTTGGATACTTTCCCCCGCCGCCATATCGGACCGGACGATGCCGATACGGCTAAGATGCTTAAGGCTCTGTCGCCTCCCGTCCAAGACTTAGACGATTTTGTTTCCCAGGTTCTACCGCCAGATATCAGAGCTCAGTCAAAATTGAAGCTTGATAGGACCCCCGGCTGCGCCGAGTCTGACCTTTCCGAGACAGTCAATGGGTATATTCCTGATATTTCCGTGAAGAAAAGTTTCATAGGTCAGGGTTACTATGGCTCTCATACACCTTCCGTTATTCAGCGGAACGTGCTCGAAAACCCGGCCTGGTACACAAGCTACACCCCCTACCAGCCTGAGATCAGTCAAGGGCGCCTGGAATCCTTGGTTAATTTTCAGACCATGGTTTCGGATCTCACCGCGCTTCCCATTGCCAACGCTAGTTTGCTTGATGAGGGGACCGCCGCCGCCGAGGCCATGACACTGTCAATGAATGCTCTCAGTGGTTCAAGGGCCAAAAGGCAAAATAAGACATATTTAGTCTCTACGACCATGCACCCCCAGACTATTTCGGTCATGCGTGGACGTGCTGAAGGATTTGGCATCACGATCCTCCCTCTGGACCTCTCTCAACAGGAAAGCCACGCTAAGATAGAGGCGCTGGGCGACGACCTTGTCGGCGTCATGGTCCAGTACCCTGATACTTATGGTGGTGTGGACGACTATAGGCCTCTGGCCGATGTTGTTCACAAGCAAGGTGCACTTCTCAGTGTAGCAACTGATTTGCTAGCCTTGACCATGTTGAAACCTCCTGGAGAATGGGGTGCAGACATTGCTTTTGGTAGCGCTCAGCGTTTTGGTATCCCCCTTGGCTATGGTGGGCCTCATGCCGCCTTTTTCTCCGTGACGGAAAAGCACAAGCGGAAGATCCCTGGTAGACTGGTTGGCCTCTCCAAAGATAGGATGGGCCACAATGCATATAGACTGGCATTACAGACCCGAGAGCAGCACATTCGCCGTGAAAAAGCCACTAGTAACGTCTGTACCTCGCAGGCGTTGTTGGCTAACATGAGCGCTCTCTATGCCATTTATCACGGGCCTGAGGGCCTCAAGGCCATTGCCGAGAGGGCTATCCGTGGAGCTAGGACCGTTCAAGCTGGTGCTGAAGCAGCCGGCTTCACTGTCGTAAAAAGCAAATTGGGCAAGGACGGCCGTGTGTTGTTCGACACAGTGGTCGTTGATTTTGGAACAAACGCTCTCCGACAACAATTCGCTATAACTGCTCGAGAGCAAGGTCTCCTTGTTCGTCTGATTGGCGAAGAAAAGGTTGGAATTTCTGTCGATGAAACGACAAGCCTCGGTGATATAACGAATATTCTTGGGATATTCAGTTCCGTACGTCAGGGAAACAAAGACATCGATCTCTCAAGCGCGAAGGAATTTACGAGACAGCTTCTATCTAAGGAGGCGGGCCCATTAGACATCCCTGACGTTCTTAGACGGACATCTCCTTTCATGGCACACCCCGTTTTCAACACTCACCATTCAGAGACTGAAATTCTACGGTACATCTATCATCTGCAGTCGAAGGATCTATCTCTAGTTCACTCTATGATTCCTCTTGGCTCATGCACAATGAAACTTAACGGGACGACCGAAATGTCCCTCATCACGAAGCCCGAGTTCTCCAAAATACACCCGTTCACTCCAAAAGAATTTGTTCAAGGTTATGAGAGGCTTCTAAAGCACTTCTCTGAGCAACTAGCGGAAATTACGGGAATGGATGATGTATCTCTCCAACCAAATTCCGGAGCTCAGGGAGAGTTTGCTGGATTACGCACTATCAGACAGTTTCACAAGGCCAACAAATCCGGCGGAAAAGACCGTGACATATGTCTGATTCCAGTGTCCGCTCACGGGACGAATCCCGCATCGGCTGCTATGGCAGGTATGCGTGTAGTCCCAGTCAAATGCAACACTGAAACTGGTAATCTGGATCTAGCGGATCTGGAAGCAAAATGCAAGCAACATCAAGATCAGCTGGGAGCTATTATGGTCACTTATCCTAGCACCTTTGGTGTTTTTGAGCCTGAGATAAAGAAGGTTTGTGAGATTGTGCACGAACACGGAGGACAGGTGTATATGGATGGCGCCAATATGAACGCTCAGATTGGGCTGTGTTCCCCAGGAGAGATTGGAGCCGACGTTTGTCACCTTAATTTGCACAAGACCTTCTGTATCCCTCACGGAGGAGGTGGGCCAGGTGTAGGACCTATCTGCGTAAAGAGCCATCTCGCCCCTTTTCTACCAGGAAGCCCCAACGTCGAAAGCACTGGCACTGAAGGCTCCGTGAGCACTAGAGCAGTAAGCAGTGCTGAGTTCGGTAGCGCAAGTATTAACCTCATTAGCTGGGCTTACAACACTTTGATGGGTAAGTATTTCATTCCGTAATTTTAATTCCTCGATTACTGAGAACGCTGTCACTAACTCTATCGGCAGGCCCTGACGGTCTCACACACGCTACTAAGATCACGTTGCTCAACGCGAACTACATTCTCTCTCGTCTCAAACCTCATTATTCCATCCTTTACGTCAATGAGAATGGCAGATGTGCACACGAGTTTATTCTCGATACCCGGCCATTCAGTAAATCTGCCGGTGTCGAGGCCATTGACATTGCCAAGCGCCTACAGGATTACGGGTTCCATGCACCAACCATGAGCTGGCCGGTCCCGAACACGTTGATGATTGAGCCAACTGAGAGCGAGAGCAAAGAGGAGCTGGACCGATTCATTGATGCTCTTATCAGCATCCGCGGGGAGATTCGTGAGATCGAGGAGGGAAAGATACCACGAGAAGGCAACGTGCTTAAGAATGCGCCTCACCCAATGCAGGATTTCATCGAGGGCAAATGGGAGCGGAGTTACTCGCGAGAGAAGGCAGCATACCCTCTCTCTTGGCTCAAGGAAAAGAAATTCTGGCCTAGTGTTGCTAGGATTGACGATAGTGAGTTTCCTATCCTCGGACACTTTGCATGTGATTTGGCAAGCTAACTATCTCTTTAGCTTATGGCGATCTGAACTTATTTTGCACATGTCCTCCGGTTGAGGACACGACTGGGGACCATTAAATCCACTAAATTCCGGTTAAGTTTTGCTTTAGCGTGGGTATATAGAGTTGGGATACTGCGACTGTACATTTTAAAATCGATATCCAGGGTTCAACATCATGGAAAAAGGCGTCGCGGGCATCGAGTTTTCCCAGGGCTCTTAAAAACTTTCTGGGCGGAGTATTTTTTCAACATGGCATAGGGGTTCTTCATGCGGCATTCAACTACTACGTGGCTTCGGCTCCCTTAACTGAGCGAAGAAAATCTGGCGTGGCGTGGCGTTTTGTCTTTCCGCGTATCTGATTGCGCGCAGCGTTGTTTCAACACGCATCTTGGATAGATAGAATCCACGATAAGAGAAGAGCTTTTCTAGAGCTTTTGGGATACCTTGAGAGAGCGCCTTGCGATATCATCTATTGGCAAGACAGTACATAGAGATATGTTGGTATTCAATGCGACAATGAGTTGTTGACGGATGCTTCAAAATGGATACGGGAAATTCCCGATGTAGCAAGTTTCGCAGCCGGTGATAGTCCCATCACCCTGACCCTGCTTGGATACGAGCTGTTGCAAAATCTTTCATTCGTATTCCGTTACCTGAAAACCCGACCCAGTTGAGGACTGTTGCGGTAGTGTAAATGACTCATTCGGCGGATCTCACCAGCATATTGTTATTCGGCGTCTAAATGCGGTAGGCCTAATCATTCCGCCCCGCGCATCTATCTCCGCCTGCCGGATCGGACTAAAGTAGGAGAAGTTGAGAAAGTAGGCAAACGATTTAAATACATGCAGTATCGCAACTCACAGACTGCCTAAGTAATTGACGAAAGGGGACCTCATTCCAGACGCGAAGTTTTGAAAGTACGCTATTAGAAATTGTTTAAGTTCAAAATGACCTCGGAAAATTCATCCCTCATTAAGGTGAAAACTACTTTGCCTCGATTTCCGGCCAACTCAGCTCGGGCCCCGATCCGAACGGAGCGCCTCATCATTCGCCCGCTGACGCAGGACGACCTGGAAGCGCACCACTCGCTGCGCACGCAGCCCGAGGTCATGGCGTGGACCGCGGCAGGGACGATCGACAGTGACCTAGCCAAGACGCAGGAGAAGCTGAGCCCGTTCCTGCCGCCCCGGGACGTGGACACGTACAACCCGGCCATCTGCCTGGCGTCGACGGGCGAGTTCATCGGGCTGGGCGGCGTCTACTCGACGACGTCGGAACTCGGCTGGCCCGAGGTCGGATACATGCTCAAGAAAGAGCATTGGGGGCGCGGCTATGGCACCGAGTTCATGAAGGCGTTTGTGGATGCGTGGTGGAGTCTGCCCAGACACGAGACCGAGACGATGGTCGATGCGCTCTCCGTGGATGCGCGGGAGGGGGACACCGTGCCGGAGATGCTGTGTGCCATTGTCGACATTACGAATTCGGGGAGCCTGAGGATTATGGAGAAGGCGGGGTTCAAGCAGTTCAAGACTTGGCAGCAGGAGTGTCGGCGCCCTGGGGCCGAGGGCACGGAGGTTACGCTCGTTGGGTTTGTGAACCTCGGCCCGCAGAAGTAGGCGATCTTTGGATGGCTTCTTGCAGGAAATGAGATGCTCCTGTTTCGCTGGTCATAGACTCGACATAGCGAAGATGGTGTTGACTATATTTGGGCACGTGTGTTGGAATGTAACACCTACTAATCGCGTACGTCACTGAGACAATTGGTAGAACGAGAGAGATGAATATGCTAGATTAGAGATACTCTAACGCTGTCTATCACCGGGTATATATATATGCGCCCTCAATCATGGTCATTGGAAAACACAGTTAACTAAGTAGTTATTTGCTTGATAGACACATTACGTGCAGTTTTGCCAAAGAGACTTTCCAACGCGTTACATCGCGATCTTGAGGTGGTCTCAATGGAATGATGATGTTCCTATGAATCGGAAAATTCCTTATAGGAAATGTCGTCACTCTTCACTATTGGTGTCTCAATTGCACTTTATTCCGACTCGGTTAATCTCAAGATATGGCTGGAGCCGAACTAGATTTTGATCCAGACATGGACTTACCTGGCAACAATCCGAAGTGAATCTCACAACCCTGGCGCAGGCTATTTTTGTCAATAGCTTGTACTACGAAGATCTGAAAAGCTTCGCATGGAATGGGTCGATCATGGTCCTAGCTGGACGTGAGCGGTGTGTGGACTCACAACCACCTACGTCACTTGATCATGGTACTCGGATCATTACTTCAGTTACATTTGACATCTGTGTTGACACTTACCACGCGATATGCCCGTCTTCAAGGGAAAGAATGCCTACATCGCCGTACACTATATTGAATAGCGGCTTTGTCTGCTCTCGGTGTAGGTAGTATAACTCACGCGTTGATGAGGTGTGGGTTAGAAACCACCAGAGTCTCAGGTTAGGGTCTGATACATTTGCAAACCGACAGTATAGACATTCTACTGGGTATCCTGGCGCCCATCTTCGTTAGGCGCCCTATAATATAGGTAGAGGCGGTCACGGCGGCCGGGATGAAACGAGCTAGAGTGTCGTTACCTGTAACACTGACAATTTAGCAGCCAAAAGGGCTACTGTATCATGCGTTGATTGCTAGTAAATTTATAAGATACTAGTATAGGTGCATGGCTAACTGACTCGTCCTCAAGGTTGTTGGTCGTCGAGATCGAGTCCTTGAGAATTTAGAGAACTAATTGTTAGGTGGTTTCTTATTTGCTATCGTGTCCCCGCTGGACTATGTAAGTCTGTGGCGTTTTAGGGTCCTCTTCAAAATGACGGTGTGAAAGACGGGCCACGATTTAGTTAGCTAAGGTATGCCTCGTGATTGAATTGAGATATAGTTAGGTAATTGACATGATTCACGAAGACGCAAGACGCTGAACCGATGGGATCAGCTTCGGCGAACGTGGTGAGCGATGAATGGTAGCACGAAAAATCAGCTGGTGGAGAGGGAAAAGTTTGCGACGTGGACCTCGTTGCAGACTCGTTATATTTGATACGCTAGCCAAGCTGACAGTCGGGTGCCTTGCAGGAAACCTAACCCGTGCATTAGAGCGCCACGAGACTGCAGCAGCCTGCATCACATCCTATAGGAAATACAGAGCCGGTCTGATGTTGTATTATTGCGATTGGCGATGCGACAGCGAGGGGATTGTCAAATTACTACGGAGATAATTAAATGGACTTCCATTTGGAGACAAGGTTCTCTCCGCAAAACATCAGTCGAGTATCGCTTCCTGACGAAACGGGACAGGCCAAGGGGAGCCATCAATTACGCTTGCCCTAACACGACCTACCGTGCCTAGGGTCAAGCAGTAGTCAGGAACCAGCCAAAGACCGTTGCGAATTGGTACTATAGGTGTCTTATCGACCAACCAGATATCGACCTGCTGCATTGAGCGATTTCTTCCCTGTGCTTATAGTGTGCCTGTATTGTGCTAATTGGTAGTTTTGGCTAATTACCTCTATAGTGTAATATGGTATACAGGTATATGAACCGAACTCAAATAAGTACACAAATAGCCTGAGCTGAGAAGGGAGGCTTCAGGTAAGGCACGATGATGGCATTCTTTGCTTCTACGGGAACACCACGATGGCATTTTGTCAGCGCTATCGGAATACTGCGCCATGGTCAGTGCCACTCCCTGTCATCTCACCGTTTTCATGGGGGTGAATCCCGCTGCCATCATTGTGTCTTTCAAGGGGTCTTATTACCCTGCTTGGATTATAGATACATATACTAGGCCGAAGCCTAAAGAGCGGGTTTCCCCCAAGACAGAGATCAGAAATGGAGTAACTAGTTGGTGGAAGCTTGTAATCTCCGGTGGCCCATGCTGGTTGCCCGAGGATCAAGTATCGTCAGCAGCGTACTTGTGCTAAAAGGTACCTAGTTAGCGACCAGGGGACCAGAAGCAGGGGGGACACAGAATCAGCGTGTTTAGCCTCAGCGTGCTCAATGTTCCGCGTTTGGTCGCTGGCCCTGTGGATGTCCCCAACGAAATGAGACGATGAGCATGATACAAGGCTGCCTGTGTTGAACAACGCACCGCCGAGACGCCATTCCTTTTGTCCAACGTTCGTACCACGTATGCACACGTAGTCAGCTTAGTGCAGAATGCAAACATGTTGGATTTTTTGCCTTTCACATGACGTCTTTGCCAACCGGAATAGAGCGTTGCGGTACTTATTCCGTCTCAAAGGACAACGGTGGATAAAGAGCAGACCAAAAAAAGTCAAAATGAGGATGGGCGAATGAAATAAACGTGTCGGTAGCTGATCTCAAAGAACCATAAGTCCGGACAGGGGTCAGAGGCTTTAAGACCTATCAAAACCCTTGTTCGGATTCCTTAGAGCCCTAGTGCGCCCCCGGCACCGCTAATTTCGCAGATGCAGGCAAGCCAAAGGCGCCCACGTTCCCCCAGAGATCGTGGCTGTCAGGTACCCGTGCTGACATCCCCCCTCCTCTTCCCGCTTTTTCTCACCCACCTCTGCTCTCTCGCTCTCTCACATTTACCTCTGGCGCGGCTCATACACTCCCTCGCGTCTTTCTCTCTCTCGCCTCGCCCTCTCTCCCAACCCACAGACACTCGTTTCTGAAACACGCGGACTTCGTTGGCAAAGTTCCCATCTTACGACTTCTACGAACATACCCACGACGATTAAGTACCATCTTACATCTTGAATACCGAGTATTCCACCACCCACATTCTTTGCGAACTCAATAACAAGCCGACCCGTCGCATCTCACGCGCGCATATCAACGTCGCTTGAACCCCGAAGCGCATAAGTCGCAACTCGTCAATACATATCTACTAGGAAGAAAACCGAGAATCTACTTCCGATCCCATCAACACATTCGTCACAATGCAGCTCAAGGCTATCGTCGCAACCGCGCTTCTGCCCCTGTTGGCTGTCGCCGATGACACTACCCTCACATCGACTATGACCATGACGAAGTATGTCACTATCTCCAAGGTCGCCACTACAAGCGTCTACACGAACGCCACCTCGTCCTTCTACCAGCCCATCGGCACAGGCTACTCCTCCATCGTCCACGCCACCACGACTGCCAAGGAGGGCTCTGCATCTGCTGCCACCACGCCTACCGCTAGCCCATCACCCGTCGACAATGGCAAGGGTAGCGGCGCCGCTTCTCTGAGCGCTTTCGGCTTTGCTGGTGTAGCTGGCATGGTCCTGGCTGCTCTCCTGTAAAGATGAGGGCCTGCCTTGGCTGGAGTGGCTCTCTGCTACTCTGAATTGGACGAGAATACAAGTACACGGAGAAGAAAGATTACTGTCAATACCGAAATCGTTGATGCGATCATCAATTCCTTCATTTCTTTTGTCAAAAACCAACGTTGTCCGTTTTGCGCGCTGTCAGGCTACAATTACATGCGACGAGACGGACGATCCGACGATATCCCGAATTACGGCAACGAATAGCAACGCGAAATCCTCATAAGATACCTCTTTCACTTCTGCAAGCTGCAAGCATATGCTTATGGCCCAAATAATCACCAGTTGCCTGTCTCAACAACCTTACTTTTCAACTCTTCTTGAATGGTGTTGAGCGTTTGGTGTTATTCCAAATTCACCGTTAATGTTTCAATAAACCAGCAACATATATATGTACTACCCTTCCGCGACTTGGTATCATGAGCCATCTGACCATGGCTTGGAGACTGGTTCACCTTCGCAACCGCTGCCGGATGCCTGAGCCCAAGATATCACTCGCGAATTGATGCTGGTGTACATGCTGCTGGCTGGTCTTTATTTCACTTCTGTCGCCCATTTTTTCACCCAGCCCTTGTCGCGACGTCCTGTTATGAACGACAAGACAGGGGCAAACGAAGGCACTTTTTACCCTTTTGCATTTTTGCTATATTTTTTGTGCCTTCGCATTGTTGAGATACCCTGTTGTTGAGATACTCGCCGGCCGAGGATGATTTGAGATCATCTTGCGATTGAAAGAGGAAAAAACCAGACTACCGCGCCGAAAAACAAAAGATACATCGTACACTCGCATTCTGTGAGGGATCTTTGTTGGCTTTTGACCACACGTTTTTATATCAAGCACTTGTTGGCCCTCGCCACATCTTTCATACCTTTCTGAATTGCGAATGGATTTTATGAGGTGGTTGGAAATCATGATACAGGAGATGAGATCAATGAACGGAGTGTGTAGGAGCGATTTTGAAGGGAGCTCGGAGTAGTGTATAACGAGCCACTCGAATACTATTGATTCAGATGATGATCACGCTGTTTTAAAGAAGAGTTTTAGTGATTGGCCTGTAGCATCGACACATGGCTTTGCTCATGATTAGGCTCAGTCATGGGTCGTTTTTTGTACAAGTGTAAGAGTCGAATAAACTACCTACAGTCAGGATATTAAAGACGCCGTCTGTCTTAACGTAGGCAAAAGCACCATCGTGAAAAATTTCATTACCAATCGGGAAATCCGAGGACCTGCTTATTCAGCACGGTCATCTGAGGGTCGGCATAGTATAGTGGTTAGTACAGCACGTTGTGGCCGTGCAGACATGAGTTCGATTCTCATTGCCGACAATTTTTGGCCATAATTCTATCTTTTTACTGTTTCCTGGGTCCGGAAAAGCGTCTCAGGGATTTTTTTGGCTTCCTTTTTGTTCCTGTTGGTGACGGGCGTAGAGTTGACGAAAGTTAATGTTGTGTGGGCTTCGAATGATAAGAATAACGTTCTGGTAAGATACACCACTTGTCTTGATTTATGATGGGTAACAAACAACTTGACTAAGACGTTTGGAACGTAAATGCTGTTCGTAGGAAAATCCATTTCCTTCCATAGGTGTGTCGCCAGGTAGATTGCTTTTCTAGGTTTATGGAATATATCTGTCTGTGTCTATGTCCCCAGCGCATTTCTCTATACCCCTGAGCCTATCAGAATGCTCGAATATATCTTCATCTTATAGTAGTGCCCTTTCAAGGACGCTGTTCTAGAATTTTGAATACGGAAAACGCCCCTACAAGGAAATGGTCGTCCTGTCTGCTTATAAATGGTATTCGGCGTCGCTTTGTACTGTGACACCGCGTCGGCCCCAGACGCCATCGATACCCATATCTGCCTTCCCGCTGTTCGCTTGTCAGTGCTTGTTTCTTCTGAGTAGGATCCCCACTCAAGTACTAGTAGGGCCTCCACGACTTACTCGTCCCTGTGCACAATATATGGCTCGGTTTCGCCTTTCGATGTGTCCGGATTGCGGATGATTAGGTTCTTCGACTGTTCGCATCATAAGGTCAGATACACCACATAAAGTGACGAGATAGAGTGGGCAGTATGAGCGCAGCTTACCAGTCCCAGTGTCAGATGGATGGCCGGCGGCGCCACTTCTATCTTCCCGGAGGGCTCGCGGCCTTCAACCATGTCCAGAATGTTCTTTACCAAGACCTGTGCCTGGAAGGAGCCAGGTCGCGCTGCCTTGTGTGCACCGCTGTCGGCTACATCGCCGACGGCATAAAGGTTTGGGTACGCCGGGTCCTTGAATTGCAGTGTCGGTCTCACACGGATGAATCCGTTGGTTGGGTTGATGAGGGAGTCCTCTGACGAGGCGGGAAGCGTCGAGAGGAATTGAGTGTTGGGTGTCTGCCCGGTTGCTGGGATGACGACGTCGGCCTGGAGCGTGCTCCCATTCTGCAAAGACAGAGTGATAGGCTTCCCCGATACGTTGTCTTGTTGGAAGTCGCCTTCTGGCATGTTGACGCGAGATCCGAGCACGAGCCTACGTGTAAAAGAGGTTAGATGAAAAAAAATCCAGCCACTTAAAGATGATGGTGGCAATTGTGAGTACTTACTTGATGCCTAGTTCCTGGAATCTCGCCTTGATGATCTCATCTAACTTCTCATGATACACCGGCATCAACTGGTTTCTGGAGTGTATCAACGTGACCTCCTTGTCGGGATAAATCTCCTTGAGGTCCGTCGCCATCTGCACGCCAACGGCGCCACCGCCAATGATGGCAACAGACTTGGCGTCCTTGAGCTGCTGCTGGTAAGCCTGCAGGTACTTCACAGAGAGCGGCTTCTCATCGTCTTGCATCGTGCCGGGAGCCCGCAGTTTAGTGCCGGTGGCTACAACCAGATAGTCGAAGGGGATTTCGCGCATGCCTTGCCAGTCCCGATCCAACACCACGCGGTCTTTATAAAGAGCGGAAACCCGCGCCTTCACGACATGGTGCCTTTCTGGGTTGGGTGCCGCGGCGAAGGTGCCTGTGTATGGGATAAAAGCTTTATGCTCATGTGTAGGTAAGATTGAGAATCGTGGCTGTTCTCGCTCGTTGCTAAATTAGCCATATTGGAAATAAGGAGCATAGCCATCCGCGCACGTCGTATATCACTTACGAAGGCAAATAAATGGTGGAAATGACTATGTGGCTCAATGAGGAGAACCTGTACGCGTCATTGTTAGGTTTCAGTTCTCCGAGACCCAAGTCCTACTGCTTACACGATGTGTGGATGGTAATATATTGGCGAGTCCTTGTGTGGTGGCCTTGAATGATGCTGTCAGCATAGAGCACATCGAAAAAGAGAGTGAGAAGTTAGACCGACCACGCCGACATAAGACCCCCCAACAACGATAATGTTTCTCAAGCTCGTGGCCATATTTCTTTTTGTCCCGTGTGAATTGATAGGTGTGGTATTACGTGGATCAATTGTAAGGCGACTACAATCTTATGACTATACAACGCTTTATTGACAACTATTCTTTGTTCTTCCCAGGTAAGTAGTTTATAAAGAAAGGAATGTCGTGTGAACGAAACTCGATCAACTTGCTACCGGCTTTACTTATATATACCATTCGAGATGTCCGAGATGAGATGATGATGGCTCGGATCTGATAAGCTAAACCCGAGCATCGCTGTGGGTCGGCGGTCACGGAGCATTATTTGGCCCAGGTACTATCAGGTACTCGCGCTCGGTAAATGTGCTTCTTACTACTGCCGTGTACTGCCTTCGCGTTTCCGTTTATGCCGAAATTTAGATCCGTTGATGACTCGACTTATCAGATCGCTGACGGCTCTATGATTGGTCATTCTAGGCTCCCATCTAAGCTAATTCTAGATCTAATCTACGTGCAAGTGCCTGCAACTCATTCAATGGAGGTAAGCGTCAACTAAATTGACTAATAGTATTTTAAGGATGAAAGTTTGTTTCATTATATAGCATAGCACTAGGCTTGCTTAGTTTAAGGTGTATTTCGTAATGGTTTAAGGGCGGGATTCCAACGATTTGTAATCTTACATACGTGTTCTCACAACTTTTTTAAACCATTACTCATGTTCAGAATTGAAATATGGCGGCTTACAGAGTCAAGGGGTAGGCGCTAAGTGATGTATAAGAAAGAAACTATGGGAACCTCAGAGATGTTGACTCATTCTCATTTCAATGTTTTCGTGGAATTATGTGGCTCCTTTTACAAATTCTTGTGTAACAACCGTGGGCATTGCTTGTAAGTACATTCGATATTCCCGGGAATAATGATGAAACTTGCTATGGTCATCGTGTACGAACGATCAACAAAATTCATCTTGTGTCACAAGGGCTTGGAAGGGTATTCAGTATTGCAATAATTGTCTTGGGCGTCGAGGAGGCCATAGAGGTCTAGGTTCCTCTCTCGAGCCCAGGTTGGGTAATCCAGGTCCAAAACGCTATTATCGTGGCCTTGCGCAACACGATAATGAAAATTATGATACCTAGAATAGGCATGGATAGCTGAATATACGAAGCGCCGCTTTCGATTAATACATGACATCACCGACCTGACTTCTGTATACAGGTAGTTGCACTCTTATACTTAGGGGGCGGTCCGACATTTTGCGTGATGTAAACTTCCCGCCCTTGATTATTCCCTCGGCTTTTTTTTTCATTATTTTCTTACTTATATAAGGCATAGAGCTATAGTCTTGCATATTTTACTTCAAAGAGGAGAAACTGTTACGCCCACCGTAAAGTTAGCAAAGATGGAAATCATCCCAAATCCCAAGCAGGCAATGATCTAGTCCGAGTGTGATGGCTAAAGACACGTTGAGCATACTATGCTGTAGTATTTCGAGAGTGTGACGAAACGTAGCTCGATCCAAATCATTCAATGGACTACAGATAGCTAGTATGCTTAAATCAGAATTATAGATCTGCCGTATCACTCTCTCCTGTTTATAACATAGCATACTATATCGGGCCCAGTTTGATATATTCTTCTGCTGGCCGTATCAGAACGCTGTGGCCTACTCATAACATGCTCTTCAGGCACTTCAATAGTATACATTGATCTGAAAGTAATAGTTTAGTAAAGACTGCTCAATGTATGCGAAGTTCTGACACACCCTTCTTAGTGCCTTTTTAAAGCCTTCTGGGCTATTAGGAATTTGATACCTATTTTGTCCATATATATTGCCTAGAATCTCCATGGGATGAAACTAATTGGTATAATAGCCTCCTGAAGTTCTGGTTTTGGGATTTGGATGGGCCACATCTCCCCAGCTGTCCCTATCAACGTTATTCGTGAAATCGTCTTGGGTGGCTCCCCTCGCCACTGTTCTCGTCTCTGAGAGGTATTGGTTTTAGCGATTCGCAGCGCACCCAAGTACCTAGACAATATGCATTGCGTCTCACCGCTAGATTCGTACTTGTGCCCCTATGACTAGGCTCACGACCGCTCAGACCCTTCATTTACTTTAAAGCTAGGCTTATAATCATTGGCTACTGTAGTGCATTACCGTACTGTTTCACGGTCTCTTGGCTACTGCAGTGTGCTGCCGGCGGCATCATGTTGTTGCATGTTGTTGCATGCGATTGTGTGCTTATTTCGTACTCTGTTCGAATAGCAGCGAAGGATTGACCGCAATTCGACAAACTACTTGATAGAATTGGTTACAATTACGTTACCAATTATGGTAGTCTATATCACATTCCTTTTAAGAACAACCCCACACAAAGCTGACTCCCACATACACCGTAGCCCTACGTGTGTGAGATCTTGGCGATCGCGCCTAGATCTGGCGATGATTACTGTATTCTATAGGACAGTTTATTGGCGTTGTCCACCGCTCTAGAGAGTGACCTCAACAATCGAATCGTGTGGTCTCATTTCTCTGCTTCTACTGAACAAATCTGTCGCTTTACCCTCTGTTCCCGACAGGAAACTCACCATTGAGTCCTTAATAGGCTACCGGCAATGTCATCAGCCCTTCTCGTTGGAGTTGTGCAATGTCTACACTTTATGAACGGGCATACCGATCAATAGTTACTGCTGACGGGTCGGAATATGAGTTCGTGTAGTAATGGGTATCTGAGAACAGGACGGACACACTTAATGTGACAATGTTCTCATTCCCGATTGAAGTAATCCTCGTGTCGACTAATGAGTGTCTGTTTCCCTATTAGAACTTTGTGAATGTAAGTCACAAACTGCCATCCTCGACTCCTAGCCCCAAGCTTGGTTCGAAAATAACTTAATGTAGCTAATTGCTATAACCGTTATCGAAGCCGAATAGTTCACTGATTGAGACTATACTTGAGTGCTTAAGCTTATCTATTGTCATTTGGGCGCTGACTAGTGAATTACCTTTGGGACATCATGAGACCCAGGGGGGACAGCCCCTCGTTTTCACTCTAGGATCTTGTAGCCTTATTCAATGGCGGTCTCAAGTCTTCAGTCATGTTCATCATGCCTCACGAAGCGTCTGCACAGTATAGTCATATAGAGCTATAGAAGCGTTGAGGAGCACCGGCAACGATGATCTTATGAGATACTGTCACAAGGTTATGAGAGGTTTTAGCCTTGTGAGATAGGCCGTGAACTCAACATGAGCGTTTGTAGCTTGAGGTTAAAAGAATAATTTTTATCTGTCTACAGAATCTTACATCTTATCACAATTGATATCCGATTTCTCTACCCTCGAGCTCCTATCAATATGAGACCCGAACAACAGAATTTGTCTCTCTATGTTTCTTCTCTGACACCTTCTTGACGGACGTGCCCCTACGCTAGCTGCATAGTACCACCCAATGATGATACACGGTCATCTGACGCGGACTGTATGTGGTGAAAGTGGCACCATAATCACCATGTGCAACTGGTCAACATGACATCTCACAAGTCTGTGCTCCCAAGTCTGTGCCCTCAAGCTGCGATAATGCGGGTTGGTGACATAGAGTACCACGGTGACAGCGGGGGTAGAGAAAATATGACGGTGAAAAGTCGACCAATACTCACGCAAATCCTGTAAGATAGACACTTGCATAACAGCACAACTTAGCACAGCACGGGACTAGTCCGACGGTAAGTGATGTCACCGGTGCGAGACCCTATCTACCGGCGAATTCCCGGTAAGTGAAGAGATAGAAGAGTACGAGTATGTAATTAGGAGAGGCACAGAGGCGGAGCCCGTCATTCGCGGTTTAATTCATTTGGTACGGCTTTTCATCATAGGCGACGGGTGAAACATACTACACAAAGCGAGTATATCAAGTGTCACTACGAATTCGTACCAGTGGAACATAGAGATGGTATCTCGTAGTAATGCACTGTTTGTATACGTCGTAATCTGACACACTTTTGATGCCAGATAGGCCAAGTAATGGCAAGCCCCCTTGTGCATATATGCATACGATCAGTAGAGAACATGCACAATCTCGGCCCCTTCACCTTACTGCAGCCAACCCCTTGCTGTCTCATGATAATGGATGTTCCCGTCTACTCTGCAGTAGACATAGCTAGTGAAGTAGAAGATATCAGCCGGAATGGTGGTCTCCTTGGCAGACAATTCTTGATGTCCACATTCACCCACGTATGAGTAATAGAACACGTGAACAATATAGAGGATCATGAAGAATCGACCATTTGTTTCGCATTTGAGCTTTAATCTAACCTGTATGTCGTAGCGGCTGCCTGCCGGTGCTCATACCCCTCTTATGGTCTGTCACACTGGTACTGCCATGCTGCAGAAATAGCCGTGTATACCGGTTTTTGGATACGTGTGGTAGCAACATACAAACACGCCCGTTTGAAGGACTGGAAGTATAATCCCTCAAAATGTCTAGCGTACTCCAACATCTCCAAGTGAGATGTGTGTGTTTATATTGCACGTCCGTGCGTAGAGTGCACCAAGTGAGGAGAAAGCCAACGAGAGATGCTGCATCCGTTACACATAATTCGATGTTGTGCACTCTAGATTCTATTCGCGTTTGAGCAAAATGTCTAGTCGTAGTGCAGCTGTCCGTGCCAAGGAATAAGATCTAACCTAGGACTTTCTAAGCGCCAGAAGAGTATGCGGCCCAGACAAGGGTATCGTCACATCAATTTGCCAACCCAGTACGCACGGTCGACCGCCCAGCAGCACGGGCAGCAGAATATTCTACATGTCATGTCATCATATCCGGTCTGCATGCAAGTTTATAGGCGACGTGATCGTAGGCCAGATAATGGTGTAGTACACATCTGTATGCATACAAGTACGCGAACAATTCGTCGTTGTCGCCGCGGCGGCCACCCGTTGTTGGCTTATCATCCTGGAAGCCCGTCGGCACAGCCGGCTTATATTGGTGATTCGCTATTAGCAATACGGTCGTTTAAGCGAGAAAAGAATCTCAAGGAGGGGGCTGCTTAGCATGACGATGTTGGAGAAGAGTTTGGAGTTCGCTAGGAGAATGGATAGGATACAACGGACCAAGGGAATAAATAATGTCATACATAATGAGGAGCATTGGAATTAAGCACGTGACTGATCCCGTCAGTCGTGACATATGATACCTACAAATCATTATTACATTGACAATAAGAATCCATAATTCTTTCTTGTAATACCACCTCGAGTACCTATCCATCGTGACGTTCATGTACCTGCGTATCGCAGGGGTATACATATCAAGAGGAAGGATGGGAAAACAAAGCACGAGTCTCACGGTTTCAATTCTTCGTGTATTGGCCGAATTATAGCGGTGTTCGTCCAGTATTAACATGTCCTGGCCAACGTAGACCCAGACCCAGATTAGTTTTAGCTACGCTTTCTTTGAGGTCGTCTCTTAATCATGGTTGATGCATGAGGGCGATAGCTTTGCTGCTCGTAAGAGTTCGAGGAAGATCATCACTTAATTCAATATAAAAAAATCCAGGTACCATAATCCTAGACTAAGACCCATAGATACCCGTGGCGCCCGTTGGTCGGCGGTCGGCGGTTGCTATAGTCTGTAGATCGTTTTATATTTTATTTTAAAGTACGGGGCTTGCTTGTTTGCTTGACATACTGGCTGGTGCGGGAAAGGCGGCCCGGAAGCGAGTGCAACAGTAAAA
Source organism: Xylaria scruposa (assembly GCA_022385635.1). Classification (NCBI taxonomy): domain Eukaryota; kingdom Fungi; phylum Ascomycota; class Sordariomycetes; order Xylariales; family Xylariaceae; genus Xylaria; species Xylaria scruposa. Next base: position 396,981 of record MU280189.1, on the reverse strand, counting down.
ACGTTGGTGTGGGCCAATGATCTTGAGCGCGCTTGTTGCGGGATTGTTGCTTTTCTCGCTTCTGATTTCGGTTTACCGACTTGTACAGTACAGGACAATCGGGCGATTCACGAGGAGTTGTCATCTAGTTTACTAATGGAGGCTGACTACTCTAGAGGCATCAATCGAATGAACATCGAGACTAACATGGGTCGTTGACGCAACATCGGCGTTGATCGCAAAACAACACCGGGGAGGGTAGTAATCGGCAGAGAGATTTAGTCGATGCCGCGACGTTGAATGCTATTAAAATTCTGAGCCCACTGGTGGCTGGCTGCAGGTTGATCGGAGGCAACGGGAGGAAGAAAGAGGCAAGCCGTAATGGTTTGCTAACTAACAAATTAAATACATGCTGCTGTGTCATATCCATCAACCACAGGCGGCTTCAGGGAGGTCTGGTACCTCGCTATCTTGAGCTACGTGACGAGTCGCAAATGCAGTATTTGATGCCCTCCGTTGAACCGATATTGCGGTGTCTGGGCTGGGAGCCCGTGAACGCGACTGGCTTTGTTCATGTCGCTCGACTCTGGGGGTGCGACAATTGTTGTTCTCACAGAATGTGGTCACTGCTGGCTAGTATTAGATCCGTGGCACTGCATCATAGTCCCCTGCATGCCACCACTCAGTGGTCGACCTAATTTACAGACAGTCTAGGATATGGTCGTTTGTCGACCATGGTTTGTTGACCGTGCTGGATGTGTAGCATATTCTAAGCGGCGGTAAGGGTGCGGTATCTGCTTCTCACAAGGATGTTAGGATAGATGGAAATAGCAAAGTGATACATCAGGAGCTTGGCTTCCGGATACTCAGTATGAGGCGCGTACGTTGGCTACTCTAGTATGCGGCTGGGGTTCGCTTTGGAATCTGTAGTTGAGCTAAGACGCAAAGCCTGGATAGTACTGGTAGATCGTACAACCTTCGTCTCCGGAGATGTTCGAAAAGTTATGTTAAGTAGCATAAAACGCTGCAAGTAGTGGTACAATGTGATGATTAAGTGGCGGGCATCAAAATTGAGATGGTATGGGAAGTCACCGCGCATATATGGTATAGGAACGAAACTTGCGGAGTGCATTAGCTTCATAAAGAGTCTAAATCGGCTGGGCAGATATCATGTTTCATGCGAGCCTGCGGTTCACAACAAATCTCGACCTCCCGGAACTGGTCTGGCCGTGAAGGATCTGCCCTGCAGTCGAGGGTTAGGGATCCCCGTCCTGTCGTACAACAAGGGTTCCCTGGTTAATGCCGGACTCGTAACCATGCGTCTCGGTAAGTCACATCATTATGCTCAACATATTGATGGCGCGGTTTAGTTCTCATGTTGGTTTCGTCTCAGCTACGACTGAACAGCCGCTGAAGAACCTTAGTAGATGGCTTGTTATTGAATGAGCTACAGTGGCGCACAGGTACCGCTTGAAGTAACCGGGTGCGAGCTTACTAGGGCGCCGTGCTTTTCTTATTCGGATGGGGGCCTATGATTTGGGATTGCGTAAAACCCTGGATATCCAACCATGACCACAATCCTAATAGAACTGCTTCACGATTTGTTCAGTTGCTAGACTAGGCAGGGAACGTGACCACATCCTGGTGCTTAAGCTCATCACAGAGCATTGTCAAGAAGGTGTAGTGTGCTTAGGCCAAATCACGGAGGAGGAGGCTTTTCCCTGGTCTTCGCCGTAACATATCTTGGCGAAGATGGACAAGCTCCAAGTCCGCATAAAAAGTTGTCTTTGCATGAGATCAAAGATCCTACAGTACACTCAGAACAGAAAGTAAAAGGCGGGGTTGAAGTTACTAGCTATTGGCGGTAGTAGGGCTTGCTAGCAGGGTTCCTAAAAATTTAGACTGCTGTGCTGTAAATATACGGCGGTGATCGCGACATATGATATCTGGGCTTGAGGATGGCGTTTGTGGGATGACTCCATCTCATACTACGTAGTATCTTTTTGCTCCTGGCAGGCCATCTGTATTTTGCTTTTGCGCTTAAATATATTCCTGTGTTCCCTGATTAGCTGGTGCTTGTTAAGACTAGCGGGTCAACTGATCTGTTCGCCGTCGAATACCACCCGAGGCGCGGGGATGCCGTGCATTGTTGGTCGGCTAAGATTGTAATTGAGATTGCGAATCGTAGATATCGTTTCAGCCGTAGACACCAGGACGTGATCGTCGGCCCTCACCGAGTCACATCTTTCATGGCCATGCTGTGACACTGTGGCTTACTTCTCCACAGAGGTCTCGGCTTCTCACACTGGTTTGCCAAGCATTTGTATAGCTGAACTGGTTCGAACTCAAGGACAGTGTTGTATATCGATTGACATGTTGTCCTATTCATCTTCTTTGCGTATTAATTGTCGCGACCGCCTGGTCACGACCCTGGCAAAATGTTGCGGTAACCTCCGACTTGGTTATTCCTAGTGGACCCTTGAGAGTTAGGTAAACAGCAGGACAAGATCGACGGGTAGGCTGCTCGATCGTACCAGGAAACGGCTCTCACCGGGCTATACAATCTATAGACGTTCCGGGTCATCCATCGAACCGCGGTGGATTCCAAGTTTTCCGCGTAGATGGTTGGTGGAAGCTTGACAAGGTTGAAGCCTATGGAGATTGTCTACGCTAGGAGGCATTTCACGAACACGGGGGCGTTTTTGTAAGGAGGATGATGCAACATACGGAAAATGCGTTTAGTCAATCTCGCAGAGTAGAGTTCGGTCGCTTAATTTAATTCAAGTGCCTCTGTTGACTCCAAAGCAAGCGGCTGACACAAATACACCTAACCCATCACGTCTAGCAAGACTGGGGTAGTCAGAATCAAGACAGGGGCCTTTTTTTGGGGGCGATGCTTCCTTCAGTCATCTTGGCGGTACAAGACGTATGCGTGCAAGTGTTGGTCGTAGCTGAGTTAGTATACATAGTAAAAATTCGGCTTCTGACGTCGCAAGCGATGATGATGATGATGCTTCAAGCGTCGACATACCAACCAGGGCGATGAACGTTGCGCTTTTCATCGGCCCAGCATGAAAGCATAATGCTTAGGTCGGCAGCGCTGAAGAGAGCCAGTACCTTGCAGTGAGCACCATGGTTGACGTGGTGAACCGGTGGGACTACCTCAGGTATGGCCGAGACATGCGATGATACCACAGACCACATGGCATTTGGTACCATTAGTAAGTGGCTTTCTTCGACCCGGGTCTTCAGGTTAGTGTAGAGCTATTGGGATTCAGCCATCAACGGCACTACTGGCATTGCTCGCTAGTTGTGTAGCTCCTCCGTCTGTGCGTAATAAGGAAGATCGTGCTCGAAACAGCAGCCTCGTGCGATGGTCTACGGGCTAGCCGTACTGCCGTTGGTGACGAGATCATATATGAGTAGGTACTTGTCTATTGAACCATGATACGACAACACGTTCGTTCCATGGTGTCGGGCGAATGATTGCATATCTTCATCGGGCTATGTTGTCATGCTTTGTGGTCGCGATCCTAAGACATCAATCAGGGTTATTTAGTGTTGCAAAGGCGGAGGCGTGGTTATTGTCTGTCTCCGCTGTGGTTGCAGAACTTGAAGATCCATGTCGTGTTAGGCTAGGGTTACCTGACCTCTCTGCAAAGCACGGACCCAAAACCTGGACCAGGCCACCTGCATTGCTACGAGGTCTGTATCACTGTACATATACCGCTTAGGTCACCTACCAAGAGGCCACTAAAGTACAGCACAGAGATAGGTACTCCTACTTGTGGTATGCTGCAATAACTCTGGCTGCAGGGATAAGGGGGATTCAGCAGCGGATACACTGGTGTTAGTGTCTGTGCCGTTGAAAGGGTCCCTTTTAAACGGCTCTCGGCGGACATGGTTGGCTACTGGCTTTATTCTTAACCCTTGCTTATTCCTCGAAAGTTAGCACTTCTTAGAATGGCGGGGGGTGCGGAACAGACGCTCCAAGTCTCGACTTACACAAGGGCACACATGGACGGAACAGGAGGCCAGATCACCTCCTCCTTGCTCCAGGGAGACAGGAGTTGTACTATGTAGGGTAATACGTGTTGGAATATATCAATAATGTCAACCAATATGTGCGGGCCCACAATATGCCTCCGAGTGGTAGTAATATTCCAAGGATGAATTTGGTATGTATTTATAGTAGAGAGGTACTATAGCCTCGAGCAGATCGATGTCCAGGATATTATACGGCAGTACCTACATGTGTTGGTAGCTGCATATAGTAACGCTGTACACGTAGGTGTATCTACATACAGGCTACAGTGCACACCATGACAGACGCAGCCGTGTGAGAGAGGGTGGTGTAGCTGCTGCAACCCGCTTGTGACTTGTGTCTACATCCCGCCCTCCTACATCTTACGGCAGTGAAATGCCTATACCGTGAATGGAGATGTGCTTGCGTCGGCTCTCAGCTGCTTTTAGACAAATAGCCCGGCGCGTACCATATTCCTGGGTCTTCTTCTTCCCAAGCTTCTTCCAACTTCTCCCCCCTCTTCGCTATCACTTGACGTCGTCTTCTCTCACCCTTCCCTTCTTAGACCTAGGTACTTCATCCTTCTGCCTTGTCGCCCGGCAGCATCCCTGGCCCATCTACACCACGAACCCGGAATTTGGGGCCAGAAGCTATCGTTCATACGCCTCATCTTACCAAGGGGGAGGAAGGTGACGACCGAGCAGGCAAATGAACCTCGCACGGCACAACACTCTTGCTATCTGGACTGGTCGACCGCGGAGCAAGGTGCTACACCGGATCACTCGGAGACACTAAATTTCTATGGTTGTGGGCTCCAAGCTGGCGCGACAGAAACAGGACTCGGCCTCGTACTCTCGCTCACCAGCCAGAGGCACGGACAGCAGCAATAGCACAGATTCAGGCATAGGCACGGGCATAGGCATAGGCATGTTCCAGCCTCAACCGACTCCGTACTTGCCGTTCTCTCCCTACCCAGATGGACTGCACATAGCCAACGCGGGCCTCCCCCAATACACCTTTGCATCCACGCCACTGTTCGGTGGAGGACATGTTGGGGGAAGCACGGCGGGTAACATCGATGCCGGCGTCGTAGGCGGACGAAGTGGGCCGTCGAGTGCTGGCACCTTCCCGGCCGCGACTAATCGTAATTTCCAAGCCAGTGGTGGCCCGGCTGGCATGAGCGCTGGGGTGCAGCCTGTGCAGGGGCTCGGTCCACCCACTACAGTGGCCGCTAGTGACGGCTACAGCAGCAGTAGCGCTGGCAGCCTTCATCCTTGCCTCTTCAACATTCCGATGCCCGTTTCCGTACCCCGCCACCATCTCAGCCAGCACCGACAACCCCATCACCAAAACCAACCACAGCAGCAGCAGCAGCAGCAGCAGCGACATCGACATCAACATCGAGACCTGTCACAGCATCCTCACTTCTCCGACCGTACTACCATCCAATACAAGATGGAGCTTGATCAGAACGAAATCGCCCAGCAAGAAGCTGCTGCTAGGGATTTCGAGCCTCAGCATAAGGTAAGTAGTAGTCTCCTAATGAGATGACTTGTCATGCCGAGTATCTATCTGCTTCTTTGGCCTATCCAAAGATTAGTCGTGGGCGTTCGTGTGTATGTGTTTTGTGTGTTTGTGCCTGCGCAAACCCCACGAGCAGTTGAGTGTACTCTCGTATGCTCGCTCCATATGAATAATCATGCCATCATTCTCGTCATCATCATCTAGTCTGCCGTTTTATCCAGCACCCTTCCATCGTCCCGGAAATGCCTTGCATCCGCCAAGATCATGTCTTCTCTCATAGATCTCACCGCTATCTCATATTGAGACCTAGATTGACGGCTCACACTCACTACTTGCGTACAGGGTCCCTTAGTTGGCGAAAAGGAGTCTAGCCAGGCGATTACCGAAGAGTACGCAAGAGCAGATCCTATCTATGTCGCCAAAACAATGGTTGGTTGCACATCTCTCAAGTACGCACTCATGTTGCCATCTAGTTTGTTGACACTCTATTCTCTCCAGGCATTACCGCAGACTTACTCCCATTATCGGCCAATGCAAGGCGACGGTAATTGTGGTTGGCGAGGTGAGTTTCTTATCAACTTCTACCCAGTGTAGTGCCTGCATCCCTCCTATCTGTACCCGCGTAGCCAAAGCGGCCCGCCAACGCCGTGAATTAGGGTGATGCTCTACCCAATGTGTCTCGACTCGCCAAGCACCTGGCGTAGATATTTCACTCTTGTGATTGCTATCGCAGCTCAAAGAATGATGTGGTACTTTCGCTAATTCAGATCACAGCCATCGCCTTTGCTTACTTCGAGACACTGGTTAAATGTGGTAACATCACTCTAGTGCAGAGTGAGCTACACCGGATGACAGGGCTCAATAAATATGTCGAAGAGATCACCGGCGGGGAGCCTTCTATCTTAGAACTCATGATGGAGGCAACATTAATCTTGTTCAACGACATCATCACGGATATGTCTGAACGCAGGGACCCTATGCCTAACTTGTTTGCCAAGTTCAATGATCCCCAGACATCCAACTGCTTTGTCTACCACCTCCGCCTACTAGCGTCCGCCAGATTGAAGGGCAACTCTGCCCAATACCAGCCGTATCTCGACGACACTATCGAGAATTACATCAGCAAGACGGTCATGCCCGTCAATCGAGAGATTGATCATATTTGCGTGGTCGCGGTTCATGACATACTCCTAAGACCGACAAACATGATACTCGACATCGCGTACTTAGACCGCAGTGAAGGCACTGAAGTCAACGTGCACCGATTACCCGAGGAGGCTAATGGGCAAGATCCATCTGCACTGGGACCTATCATTTACCTCCTATACCGCCCTGACCATTATGATATTCTCTATCGCGACACCCAGGCCCATATCCCACCAGTCGCGGCCGTGCCGCCACCAGTTGACCTTCAGATCAACAGAGCGAGCTATCCTCCGACTTACCAAGAGCCTGTATCAGCAATGGAAGACACGTCGGCTTATACACTTGACATAAGCACATTGGCCATGATTCCGGGGCTCACGTCCTCAACGCTGTCCACGATGGCGGATCCGTTTGCGCCCGCTCCTGCCTCACCCTGGGGCTCTCAGCACTTTACCCCTGAGGTTATATCGGCACCACCTCCCAGTCAACCGAGTCCTCCACAACAGCAGGCTACCGTGCACCCACTCCGCTTCAGCAAATATAATTTCCCTGATCTCCATAATATGGCGCCAGACAGCAATAGCGCACATGATGCCCCTTGCACGACGAACACATTCAAGAACAGCCACTTCAATATAGCGCACTATAATAATTTGAATTTTCAGCCTGAAATGTACCAACCAGACGCCGAAGAGGAGGTGTCGAGTAATGGACACAGCAAGATTGGAGGTCGAAAACGGAGTACTGAGCATTGCCCAGGTATCAAAAAAGAGAAGTAGGAATAGAGGAGTCTGCGCATCTTGCTTCTTTACTCAGCTGGGTTGCATTTTCGAATCGGTGTTGCGGCACGTAATGATGTTTTTTTTTTTTAAGATTTATGTTCCCTCTGTTTGTTTTCAACACAATTGGCATTTTACAGGGTCGCCAACCCTAGCAAGGAGTTACGTCGGTACGAGCCAACTGATACGTGGTTATGGCATTTTGGGCACACGCGGACTACTACTACGCTAATCCACCGGAACGAGAACACGAAACGATAATAAGTCATAAGACAGCGTTGTCTTCTATTAAAAGGAACCGATAGGACGGGCTATGGACGGTTATCTAATAATTAAGGGATGAAATGCAGTTAGGAGAAGCCGTAGGCTACCGTCATACAGAGGTTAAATTGAGTCTGGAGATGAGTTGCTCTCGATTGTCCAGAGCAATAGTGTCAGAATCCCGGGGTCCAAGAGTCAATGTGTGCAATCCTGCTCCCCTGGTACCAGCTTGAAACAGTCGAAACGACGATGATGCGTCGCTCACCGCGAACAGTGACTGATTACAACGCCGATATCTATTGATTGGAGGCGTATCCTAGTAAGCACAAGCGCTCAATTTCGCACCAGATAGTACATGATGTTACGTTTATGCGAGTCGGAACGCCTCTCCCGATGTCGGTATATGTCTGGCTTGCTGCTTGGAATTGCTTGCGGTGGATTTGCAAATCGCTCGCTTCCAGCGTGGAAATTCCCTGCCCTTGGGGGTATGTCTTATTCGAACCTACATTAGCGGCAATTCGAGCCGAAGCAAGAATCAATAGGAAAAAGAACTTTGACGTGGTCCACATCCCCCCATGATTAAAACTCGTGACTGGGTGGTTAAATCGCTAGTAGCCTCATAGGCTTACGTGATGTCCTTTTGGAAAGCATTCAGCTCCTTCTCACCTGCCTTCTCCGCTTATCGAGCTCGCTTCATCTACCCCCGGACTAAGAATAGTAATGTAACTACGTATAGTCGTAGCAGGGTATCTGCTATTGATTAGGTAGGTTTCGAAGTGTCAATTTATAAGCCTAGATTTAGCGGACGGGAGCAACTGCGGGCTATGCAGTCATTACGACATACACTAGTACGAATCAAGACCAGTACGAACAGAATACTACTTACCGTTAGGTGGTGGATGCTATGAGCAGCATGTACATACAGCAGACAACTACTAGTACGTGTCGTCACGGCCGCGCCAATGCAGAGGCGCGGGAACTTATGTTTGCAGGCTCGAACTAGACTCGTTAAGGCTCCTCTTGCGGTCTGGCAGGTGCAAATAATCCACAGGTGCAGGGAGCACCGTGGGTGCGTTGTTTTCATTCGGGATCACCCGCTTGGATATTGTGTCTCTGCCTGTGATATCTATACTCCTAGTACAGCCTGCAGGAGCGGGCAGCAGATCGGGCTATCACTAGACTAGGTGCCGTGAACACACGTGTGAACGTTACGGACTGGCCGGGCTGTCGCAAGTGGGGATGTATACGAAGCCTGTCGATTACATGTCGATAACATACGTCAATTTGCAGCCGAAGATAGCTTCACGTTGAATTTTTTTTCTTTTCTTCTTCGGGTCCCACATCTCATGGAAGCGGTGTTGGTTGGAATTCCTCATGCTTGAGCTGAGAGGCGCAAATACCGTTGCGATGGGGAACGGGCTTATTTCCGGCCTTGTTCATTATTTGCCACCTCCGATTCCCGTCCGAGGTATCAATGGAGCAAATCCCGACAAGGCCCTCGGCTGCATACCTCGTTAGGGAGCAAAGCCTGGAAGGTTGAATTGCCTCGCATGGCAGTGGGAGAAGAGGAGATCATGGCCTAATGAAGCTCGAACGTGTCCTCGCCGCCGGCCGAATAGCCTATTGTAGAGAACAATATTCTAGGAAGAGGTCAATATTCCTTTGCGTCTCGTAACCCCTGTGAAGCTGAAGTCAATACGGAGACGCGGGAACAAGGTACTGGGAATTCTAGTGGTTCGATACATAGTCGAACCGCATAAGCCTTTAGTCCGTTCACGTCTCAAGATTACTGATAGGATGAGCGGTGACGCGCGAGTCGCCTCTTCCTTTGACTAGGGAGCCCAATTCCTTCATGCTCCGGGCTACGTCAAACTCGGCCGTACTGCCGACATCCTTGTGCATCTTCAACCGACTTTGGAACTCAGACCGCCAAGTCTCAGCCAAGTTTTCTAATGCTTTCTCATCACCGCTCATTGGGTCAGTACTGTGATCAATGCCAAGTTCTGCGCATGCGCTTGTGACGCCGCGGTCCCCAAGACCACAAGCCACAATACGGCCCCAGGGGTTCGTCTCCACGGGTCCGGTCACCGGCGTACTGTAGTTGATAGCGACGCCGAGGCCTGTGACGTGACGACGGAGGTGGACGCCGAGGGCGGCGATCTTGCGCTCACCTCCCCCATCCCCTGTGCCCCCGTCCTCTTTCCTCGAACCGCGAGACCGCACCCAGACACCCGGGTTCTCCGTAGTGAACCCGGTGAGGCCCCACTCTCGCTCCAGGGCCGCGATGGTCGTCTTCTCGAGCAGGCAAGCGTAGTCACGCACGGATAGATGCGCATGCAGGGGAGAGTGCAGATCGATGACGGGCCAAATGACCAGCTGGCCGGGACCGTGATAGGTGGTGAGACCGCCACGAGGCGCGTGGGTGATAGTGGGAAGGAAGAAGGCGGCTTTCTGCGGCCCATGCAGATCGCTCGACGACGGCACGAAGAGGGGGGACCGCAGCCGGGCAGACTCGCTCTCGGACAGCGGCTCCGTCTGGCGTCGACCGAGGGTGTAGGTCGGCGTGGGCGTAAAGGAGATGACGCTCGGCGGTGGCGGTGGACCACGAGACCATGGCGGCTGGGCCTTCCACGCCAGAAGCTCTTGCTGCAGCGTCGTCTGCACCGTCGAGGCAAAAGCGTAGCTGGGGAACTGCGGGAGATGGGCGCTGGGGTTGGACCGCAGGGTAAGATGTCGAAGGGATATCATGGTTGGTTGTGTGGTGAACCATGGCCGTTGGCAACAAGGCTCAAGCGAAAAACAAAGAAAAGCCGGTGGAAGCCTGGGCTAGTTGGCTAGTGACAGCGCCACGGTGCCACGGTGCTACAGTAGCTTTAGCTTAGGTTAGTGTTGCTGGCTGCGTCAGACCAGGAAATGACGAGAGAGTTGCCGCCCCCCGGAAACAACGGTGTTAGTGCCAGATTTCGGCGATTAGATATTACTAGATTCGGTAAGTTATCTGGAGAAACGGCAACGTACCCCCATTCTGCATTCCGTCCAACCTCCGCCCCTCCTAACCTTGGGTAGTACTAGTGTCTCTTCCCCTATCATGCAAAGCATCACGATCGGGGTAAGTGTGCATTTACGAGATGTCGAAGTGGCAGAAACCGCGAATACAACATCAGGAGCAGTCTGGACGTTGAATAGCACAAATGAGACATGCCACCTCGCAAGCCCTCGCAAGCCCTCGCAAGCCCTCGCAAGCCTCTCCCTCGTCGGGCGTATATGGCTGGCTGGATGGCGTTGGCAAAATTGGTGATTGGGTTATCGTTTTCGTCTCACGCAGTTCAGTCCCACCGCGGCCGGCAATAAAACTCTGCCATCAGCCGCAATGCCGGGAATGGCCCTCCAACGGCCAGCGACGCTCGTGGCAGCGGGGCGGCGTGGGTGAATGAATCGTCATCGTCATCCGCGCCGTCGCGCCCTCTCACCACATAGAGAACTGGGCACATGACCAGCTCAAGCCGCAGGTATGCGCATGCGTGTGACTACAGGCCCGTTTCTCACCGCATTAGCTCTGAAGAGCACCCCACGCCGTACGTTTCCTGGAACCTGGGCTCGGGGTGACTTGGTAGTACAACCGAGTAAGCTGCATGGTGCTGGACCAGAAGCAACCTCTTTGAGCTCTCATCTTTCTCCCTTTGGGGAAATGGTGGGAAGATGACAGGCCCCCAAATGCCGGATAACTGAGGTCTGGATTGTTCTGCCGGTCCCATGACTGCGGTACTCCCGCCGTGTCACCCTCCTATACTCTGTTTCTGACCGAGCTGGTTGACTTCACTCGTCCGGGAGTACCACGGCACCACAACTTCCGTCGTACAATTCCCGCTGCATCCTGCGTGGCGGATTATAGTAGCTGACGGAATCCCTTATTAGTGGATGGAGCATCATATAGTTCCAAAACCCACATATCTTCGTTGGCGGATCGTAAGATTTATTCTTGATTCCTTTAGCGACAGTCTTCGCAGATACTTTCCTTTTTTTCGTCGCCAATCTCAGCCAGAGATCGTACATATCGTGCTCGAGCATCATAGCGCAACGGCCGGCTTACATCTATCGGCGATCACTCCGTTCGGTTCTCCAATTAGCTTGAAAATTGTTGCCTTGCGGTATGCCAAAATGAGTGGCTCCGAAAAGACATCTGATGAACGTTACCTGGAAACAAAGTCCTTGTCGATATACCAGCAGTTACCTCCCCATGGCGGAATGTTCAGTACAGTACCTCTACTTATCTTGACTTTGCGCAGTAGGGGACGAAATAAGTGTCAACGAAACCGATCCTACTAAATCAGAGCAAATCAAAAGCACGTAGATAAGGCGTAGCGTCGAGCTAATGCTTACTAGCAAGAGCGCCGGTTCTTGGTAACTCCACAAAACCCGCGATGCGAATCGGACAATTGGATGCTCTCCGCATCAAAATTATAGTCAATACGCCCGGTATCTTGTGTTTTTTATTTTTATGTTTTGTTGCTATTGCTTGATATACTGAGGAGATATTTTGGTGTTTTAACCTCGTTCGATGATTATGATTAATTCATTTTAGGTTAGGCAGTATTCTTACTATAAGATCTAACTGGAATACGTTTACGTTTGTGGATTCGACACTGGTATGCGATCCGCGTATAGATTTCGGCTCCGAGCTAATTGGCGCTATATCTTGTAGGATTTAAAACCATTTACTTGATCTCGGATGCCTAGACTAAAAGTACCCATATTATCAAGCTTGATGTGAAGGCCGGAGCCTCCGACTGTGCTTCCTCTCGTCAGACACTCGCAGATCCAAGACGAAAATTATTATCGAATCAAGAAACGAGATGAGACGGAAGCAGAAATCTGATTGGTGGGGTGTTTTCGTCACCCTCCCTCGAAATCCCAGTTATTATGGGCCATCGCATAATCAGTACAGTTTTCACTGATAACGTTGTGAGGATAAGCTAAAGATGAGGGAGTAGAGGACGTAGTATAAGTATGTATTTGTTTTATTCCGATGGCGTTTCTAAAATACTGCATTCAGATCCACAGTGACACTGTAAAGTTACCGTCTAGGATGCTAACGATGTTCTTAGGCGGATCGGGATTTTGTGAACACTCTTGTAGCTGTAATCGAGATCTAATCCTGGAAGCGCTAAAGTTAAATACTTTATTCTGGTGTTAGTTATGATGAAATATTATTACCTGAACGGAGGCCACAGCGATAAGAAGGTCACGAAGCGAGGCGACGTTGTAACAGTCATTAGGCAAGTAGTGGGCACTCGCTGGCATACAGCTCGATGGTGTAACAAAACAGTCTTGAAATTATGATCCGATTTGAGAAGATGCTAACCTAGCGACTTTACGAATCGTGTTCTCATACTAGCCTTTCAACACGAAATTTAAATTCAGCGTACCGAAGGAAGTGATTCACCGCAGTAATTTCATAGAAGAGGTAATATGACCTGGCAGAAGATGAACTACTAATCTGAGGCCTTATTTCATGAGATAGGAGCATTATAATTCCTAATCTCAGGATCTGATCACACCAACTCTTCACTCAAAACAGCAACCAAGCAAGAAGATAAGGATCAAATGCAAATAGCCATAAATATCCAAAACCCATGCAATAATACTTCAGGGCTCGAATGTCTGCTGCGAAACCTTTATGTAGCATAATTTAACCGAATTTACTACCAACGCTCTTCATGCTTCATGTACTAAGTCATCTTATAGCTAATAATGTCTGTTGACCTCGAGTATGATGCATTGAGCGAAACCCCGCTGTGATCACAACGAGGGTGGTGTTTCTTACTAGGTCGGCCTTTAGAAACGACTGACAATATTTAGTTCTTCTAGTGGGAGACGTTTCGAGTTGGCGGCTAAGGGTAATGCTTGCGAATAATATTTTTGGGTGGTATGTGGGAAGAACCAAGTCCCCATCCAGGGTTCGTGAGCAGAATACCGGAGCGAGAGCATAATACACGATAGTAGATTGTGGACTTTGTAATGATGAGAGGCACACGATGACGGGTTTAGTGCTGGAAGGAAACCATTTCCTCCGTGGGAAATTGAACGCTTTAGTAAAGTAGTAAGTCGGATAGCTCACGTGTGTCACGTGTGATGATCAACATCTTAGTGTGCGATTACAGTGATATTGGTCTACTTAGTGATACGCTTATCAAATTTCTATTAAATCCCTTCTCGTGCCTCAAGGAATTTCGAATGTTTTGGCGGAAAAGAGGGGGCGAGAGAACGTGGGAGATAGTACTGACTTTTCTTACCCGTGAACTACACTCACGCACCCTCCATTTACATCACATATTCGTTAGGATGTATGAGTTATAAGATAATAAGAACATCGGTGAGCATATAATAGAATGCATCTTAGTGAAACTGCTTTTGCAGTTAAAGGTAGATTTGGCTTGAGCTATCCAAGGACCCGTACCTCCGAATATACAAAACCAAGCAAACACGGTACGAATCTTGCATTACCATTTTAGAAATATACCACTTAAAGCAAGCCTTTACCTTACATGGGAGCTCATGTGGCTAAGAATTAGTACGCCAGGCTTCGCGACCGATGATGTCCGTGTATATAAACAAGAAAGAATATGTCCTACAAGTAATTATATGTATATGTAGAACCCTCTTCTTCCTCATCTGCCGGCTTTTAAACCTTTCCAATGATTATTCTTGGCTCCATCTGGTCTCTCTGGCTTCGTTAAGTAGCTTCCTTTCTAAATACCCTTGTCTGGATCTCTGGTATAAGGTAGGTATAAGCTCTGTTGTTGCGCAAAGAAGTCTATCCTCCTTCAAGGGCTAGTATCTGGCTATATACGCACATGCCCTTTGGGGTGATCGCCACACCTCGATTCACAATCGTACTCTCACACGGTTGATTATACTTTTCTTTACATAATATTTAGTTCTATGCACGACGGCGGGGTCTTGGATGATTGAAATGACTGGAAGGGTGATATATACATTGTATGTATCTTATGCTTTCGAGGATACTGTGATTGGTCCCTTAAAGATAAGGCGGCTCAATTGAAGGGAGCTTGGGATCAAGACTAAAAAGAGAATTCGGATTAGAACAATCTTTTAGGACACCAAAAGGGCCAAGTCTTTCTCTCCTATTAGACCAGCTGGAAGTCTGTAGTTCATATATCTGAATGCCCTGTCGTGTCCGTATTGCCGTCTCGGATGATCGGGGTACACGTGTTAGCTGAGAGCTGAAGTTTTGTTTTACTATATATAGGAACATGATAGGTGACATATCAGATCTGCATCTGTGATCGGAGACCTGCATATCATGTATGCAATCACCCCAGCGTAAGATTCTAGCCCACCTGCGTCTACCACCCTTTTTGGCTGGGGATGCCACTAATTTCCCATGTATATTGTCTGTACAGGTGGGATATTGGTGGCATCCCTAGCCAGAAAGGGTGGCAGACGCAGGTGGACTACGGAACTGGATCAAAGATCGACAACTAGAAGCGAAAGACTGGAAACTATACACGAGGTTATTTGGACTACCTACAGAGGAATAGGATCCTCACAGCCGCGTTGAAGTATTAACAGAAGTTTTTATACGTTGGATACTCTTCTAAGCTCTTGAACATGAGTCCTTCTTAAATTCCGGTCCCAGTTTCTTGGTGCGTGTGACACGAACGTTGCAAAAATTCTAGTTCGGCTCTAAATACTAAGGCCGATCTAGTTCAAGTACTAGTAATTACCACACAATACATGTATCAAAATGCTTAAAATTACTTAAGGTGACCCGACTAACACTGAAGCCCAAGCCTGTTCTCCCTTGTAGGTATAATACTCCACTGAATCAAGAGAATTAATGAATTATAAAACAATTTCCGAGACATATTTCTTTTTTAAGTAATTCTTACTATGCCGAATGGCTATGATGACATCGCCTCGGCTTGGGGACATGAAATGGTGCTGGATGCATATAATGGCGGAACTACTCCCTATCAATACCCATCTGAAAGGCACAGAAGATATTGTGATATTCTAGCGTGAATTATGTTTCAGAGGATTATCTCATATATAGGTAGCGTGACAGACAGCCCAACCAACTCTATGAGCGGTTCCCCTCGTAATAAGTAAATATGGTGATACGTTGATATAATGAGGGCTTAAGTGTAAGGCTTATAAACGTGTCCAAATATCAATGATTATCTGAAGCCTTAAAGGGCTAGGTAGCGATCTAAGGCCTATACACGAAAGCCTCGCTCGCGCTCGCGCTCGCACTCGTATAGCCTGTTTCGTTTAAAAAGGTGCACACGGGTGGCCAGCTAGCTCAGGCCTCGTACGAGTCCTACTGCCCATATAATTATATATATGACATTTAAAGCCCGGGACGAAGGGCAGTCTTAGTCCTTTGGATTCGTGTGGCAATTGATGACATGAGTATCGTGAAACAGGATAGCTAATTTGCCCTGGGAATCACCTGGTTAAAATGTTTATGTCATCGAGGTCGCAAAAACTCTCTTGTAGTGTTATATTGGAAGTAGTCAATAGATCTAGGTAAAAGCTGCATATAAATAAATGTATTGATATGTATCTCTGTGTTCTGAGAAAAGGGGGAAGCGGACCGCTCTCGAAAATGATAATATCTCTTGAATACCACTCCTTAACACCCTGATACGAATAATGCGGCTGTAGTACTCAAGTATGACCTGGGTTATTTGAATCTAAATTCCCCCAAATCTTCTATATACCGTCATAGAAGGAATTGTATCGATATATTATTAAAGAAGCTTACCATTTGTGTTCATGAAAGCGATAATTTCAACGTTGAATGAGGACGGAGCGTTGTGCTTATACGTGTTCATACCTGTCTTCTAATATGTTCCTTATAGCTCAATAGCTGGCTGTAAATATCTTGATAGTGGTACAGGCATCCGGAGATGCCGGGAGGTCTGTAGCTGGATCTTGTGAGTCAACAAGTAGCACCGGAGCATCCCGCATTTTCATGAAATTTGCATATGAAGCCTTCTGTCACTGGGCTTGTATTACAATGCGGACGTGTTCATAGTAGTAAGCAGTAGGAGAGCTACATTTTCTACATGGCAGTCACCGTCTACATAAATTAGTTCGTAATATGGGATACGGGGGACTATCGAACTAGCTATGACGTTCTTGGATGAGAGATGATAAATAGCTTTTTTATATAAACAATACCATGAAGCATCTTCTTTGCTAGTCCTAATCGATCAAAGAAAAAAAAAATAATCTGACTCGAATAACTGGTTCTGTAAAAGTAGAGGAGTCTCATGTGACGGATGATGGCCCCTAACTAGTAATGTTTGTTTATTCGACCAATCGGTCCTTGTAGGTATGGTACTTGGTCAAAGTCGCTAACAATGCATGGAACTCACTCCACTACCCATTCTTGGTACTTTAGATGGCTTTTATTGGTTACGGTGATAGCTGTATGAGCTAACTATGCCGTGGTGGGTGTCCCATCCGACCCTAAGTTACCCGTGGATTCGTACTAGCAAAGCATCGATAATTTTGAGAATATGAGTAAGGTAGGGCTTTATCATTGACGGAGAAGCGTTCACAAGAGCATCATTAGAAACATTACTAAAGGATAACAAATCCAACAACGCAATATTGTACCTATTACTCAATCTTGGCCTTTCGTGTCGGCTTGCGGGATAAAACGGGGAAAATAACTCGAACTAGAAAAAGCTAAGAGGTGAAGTGCTTGAGCCATAACAAAGTCCATATGGCGAATATGATGGCGAAGCGGATGAATATATAGTTTGTATACCCACCGCAGCTGCAGTCTTAGGTCACACTATGTCACTATGATCGCCTTTATTATGAAGCGACCCTTCATACCCGAAAGGGTAAAGAAAACCTATGAAATGTTTGTTCTGGGAACCTCTCGATTCTCTCTTAAAGTTGCCGCATTCCTCAAATGGGTCGGAGAACTATTTTAGTGAATTATCCGAAGCGGTGGTTCGCCCCACGTAATTTCTAGATTGTCTGCATCAAAAAGGGCGATGATCGTTTGCACTTGTTAGCTGTAGTATTAGTGTGAACTGGTTCGATCAATAGTTGCATTTTCTAAGTCTGTAGTGAACGCACTATTGTCTGCCCAGTTGTTTGGCTGCAAAGGGTCTGGAGTACATCAACGCCGCACGGTTGTTGTTAGTCAGCTGAAAAATCCTTAGAACTTAAAATAGGGCAGATCGTACGAATTCGTATACTTATCACAATCCTTAGTCTAAAAGCCTGCTTGGTGAAGGCGCGGAACGAGCGGCTTGATACGCTATCCCGATTCGGGAGCTATTTGCGCAAAAACCTGTAAGGAGCTGAGTAAATCCTTGATACCTTTAGTATTGGTATGAAAGGCTCCGAATTCAAGCTAGGTGGTACTAATTGTGTAACTA
Source organism: Xylaria scruposa (assembly GCA_022385635.1). Classification (NCBI taxonomy): domain Eukaryota; kingdom Fungi; phylum Ascomycota; class Sordariomycetes; order Xylariales; family Xylariaceae; genus Xylaria; species Xylaria scruposa. The sequence continues at coordinate 378,838 of MU280189.1, read as the reverse complement.
CAAGGGCTAAGATGTCTGGACTTTTGTGCTAAATAGAGTCAAATGGGCAAATAATCGGGTTACATGAAATGTAACTGACGGCCATTATATTTCTGTCGCCGCTGGGCCCCTGGGTCCACCCTCGATCCTCGATGTGCTGGGTACCGGGGGAATGACCGGCATATTCAAGACCAACCGGGTTGGTGGCTAATCTAGAACATCCACCCCGAGTCAGGCTAATGTACTATACAGGTGGAGATCGGGGTATTATTGTGAACAGACCCTGCCAGCCTATCGGAGTTCCAAGCAGCTTCCTTTGCATACGAAGATACGACCTTGAGAAAAATTCAACGTCTGCGATCCTGATAACTCGTCCGGATGCATCGCATTGCTCTAACTCGTCCAATCGATCTGGTACAAGGCGGCAGTAGCCTTTCTCGGATAGTCCTGTTGTAGCAGAGTCATGTGGTATTGTATAATAGGGATATGCTGTATGAGTTAGCTAATGTTCAGTACACCTCGACTTTATAAATAAACGCTGAGCAGCAAACGGCCTTAACAGCAACTTTACCTAGAACAGACTAAGCATACACAGCAGATAGCCTTATACAGGTGGGCTAGGATGGGAAACGGTCCTCATCGACAGCATAGACAGACCTTGTCTGCTGGGTACAATCTAAGCGATAGAACACTAATGCAAGATCATGCATGGAGGAAGGCTTGAAAGCCTGCGTAGTAGGAGAACCACACAACAATTCACCCTAAGCAATCACTAGCAGGCATAACACTGTGTATGAACACGTTATAGGTTACCTGCTATTAACGCTCGGACCTTTAGTTGTCGATAGTCGATCTTAAGACGTGTTACACGTTTCGAATCGTGCGCCGAGGCCCATTAGTGTACCCATCAGCCCGGGTTCACTAAGTGGACATCGTCCAGATATTGAAAATACTAATAAGAATGCCCCAGCCTATGTGGTTTCATCTTCCCGACTCCTTGTCTCCTCCCTCTATTTCGTCCATCGATGGTTATCGTATAGACATACTGAACCTGGCAAGTTATTCAGAAGCGGACGGCGAGCGTAGAAGTGATGGCTGAGAGACATCAGGTTAGTATTCTAAAGTTTCCTATACTTCTTTCGGGGCATGATTCGCTTCTCTACTTCTGTTACTCGTGCAAGCCTACGGATTACTGACTCTAGATTCTCAAATAGGCGGCGGCATTAAGCCATTGCCACAAGGCTACAGTCCTGGGCAACGTCATTGCCATTCACATGCTGGAATACATTACCGCCGCCACTGGCCATCATGATGGGCTCAACGAGTTGGCTCATGATTTCTTAGATGTCTGTCGGATCATGTGGTCGATAGAGGCAGGTCTGGTAGAGTACACCCGATCAGGCCAATCTTTACCAACGGAAATGACACAAGAATTAGACCGGAAATTCAACACGGCGCACGGTGATTTCCAGGCTTTGGATCATTGGCTAAATCGCTCTCTTAATGAAGAGCGGGGAGGAGCAGGAAAGAAGTTAACAAGGGGTTGGAGGAGAATGTTCTCGGGAAATGAGATACCAAAGATGAGACAGGCTCTTGGGAAGACCCGAGAGTACCTGAGAATGAGCGCACTTATGTTTCAGTGGTCTCTCGGAGAAGCGAAAATCGACGAGTCCCTAGGTATTGGATATACCGCCCTCTCAGCAGCTCTCGAGAGGCTGGAGAAAGGCACACCACACAGCAGGGTTGGCTCTAGCAGAAGCGATCCACCTGCAGAGGTTCCATTCCCAAAACAGCACATGGACCAAAGCCACATTGTTGAGATCCCATTGGAAGAGCGCGTATCTTTAGCCGATACTCTTGGAGTTCCACGCTCAAATACTACTCGATCATCGACACCTCACTCGGGAGTGCCATTTCCGCCTCGGAATGATAGTATACCTCGACTTCCAGATCTACCCGCAGAGACGAACTGGCAGGGACTAGGCCAAATCGATCTATCAAATGGGACACAGAGACATACATCTTCACATCACACGGACACAGTCTCAACGCGCAGCGTCCACAGCCGAATCACACCACCATCAGACCCGCCAGAGGATCTTAGATCGGGTGGATTGGCCGAGCTCGAAAACTCGGGCTTATCAGACAACGACTATGTTCACGAGCTAAAGCCGACCAAGGCTGTTCGTCTAGCTGTCAATCCTTCAAAGATGCCGCGATGGGCTCCTCGGAACTCCGTAGGAGCAGATGCGCCATCACTAAGACTGAATCTTATAGCAGCAATCCGAGAACGAAATAGTAAGGCGGTTGAACAATTACTGGATCGCGGCGTTCCTGCAAACATTGGGCCCGACCACAATGCCCTGAATGAAGCTATCCGTCAGCATGACCTTGAGATTGTGCGCTTGTTGTTACTCTTTGGCGCAGATCCTAACATAGCCTGCAGCGAAGCTGTGTCGCCTCTCGTTGCAACAATCGAAGAAGGCTTCTTGGACGCTGCGGCCATTCTGCTCAAGTATGGAGCTGACTCTAATCTACCCCCAGCACCTGAGCATGACTCGCCATTTGCGGTGGCTATCATCAAGCAAGACACACATTTCATACGTCTCTTCTTGATGTATGGTGCGGATGTGAACCGGTTAACAGCAAACGGAGAGACGATCTTGATCAAGATGATCACAAGCAAGTGCAATAAAGCTCTCATTGAGACAGTCCTCAATTACGGCGCCGACGCTAATGGTAAGAGCAAAGAGGGTAAAACAGCACTCTTTGAGGGGATAACAGCTGGCCGTGTGGATATTGTCACAACACTCCTCGAACATGGTGCAAATCCAAACCTTCCGGGGCCGAAACATATGCTCTGGCCGGCCACATATCAGCCAAAATGCCTTCAGGTTCTGCTTGCTCGCGGAGCAGACTACAAGAAGACACCCGGTGTTATGGAGCTTGCTACGTCTATTAACAGTATCGACTCTGTGAGGGTTCTACTGAAGGCAGGTGTAAATCCCAACGCTAAAAAGGATGGGGTCTATACACCTTTATGCTCCTCGATTCGTGACAATCGCCCTGATATTTTTCATCTCCTCCTCTCGAACGGCGCCGATCCTAACGTCCCATCTGCTGAGTACCCCTGCTTCAAATGCATAACGCATAGCCGATTAGAGTTCTTGCCGCACCTTGTAGCAGCTGGTGGCAATCTGAATTCTCCTAAGGGTATTGCGGAAACTGCCGTACAGTACGGCGATAGTAAGTCTAACAGACCCCGTAGATAGAATTATTGGACTGGATCCTAACAATTACGCAGTGGAAGCATTGACTTGGCTCTTGGACAATGGAGTATCACCAAACGACCAGGCGCCTGACACAAAAGCAACACCTCTCACGACGGCAATCAGCCTGAATAAGCTAGAGTTTGTCGAGATCCTCCTGTCGCGGGGAGCGAATCCCAACGTTAGAGGTCAAGATTGGCCTGTGTGCATGGCTGTCAACTATCCGGATATACTCAAAGTCCTACTGCCTGCCCTGGCGCAGCCCCGCGCATTTAAGGGTGTGATGGAAATGGCGGTATCAGCTAACAAGTTGGAGTCCGTGAAGTTGTTGCTAGCTGCAGGCGTCAGCGTAGAGGACCGCAACGGCGGTGTCTTCAGCCCGCTAACAACAGCGATCCGTGAGCGTCACAAGGACATTGTGCAATACCTTTTGGACGAAGCGGGTGCGGACCCGAACTCGCCCGGTGAGCATCTGCCTATCATCAAAGCGCTGCGTCGCCACCAAGGAGAGGACACAGAGGTCATCGAGATGCTCCTAAGAAAGGGCGCGGACCCCAACAAGATCTATCGCGGTCACAGTGCAATAATCCAGGCTGTTGAGATGGGCGATGCCCCAGTCTTACGTCTACTGATCGAGAAATGGGGCGTGGACCTGGATGCTGTGGACGATAGCGGACGCACACCTATTGAGATCGCGGAGATGCGCGGATGGGAAGAAGGATCAGATATTTTACGCCGAGGAAAGAAGGCCGTGTGACTATCCACGAGACACGCATCGGCGACTCCCGTAAAGGAGAGAATGGAGATCAAGGACGGGTTCTGGGTAGTCCAAAGATCATAGCGACAGACGACTTACAAAACCTTGTACATAAAATATGCAGAACATTGCTCTTTCTTTATATCATTACTGGGGGAAAGGGGCGGCGTCAATTAGGCATGGGGAGGCCTAAGGTGTTTAAGCGACCACGCCGGGCTTCTCATGTTATAACTCACGATTTACTCTTAGCGGGTTACTCGATTCTCATGACTTATTAAAATTCTAATTCATATGGAGTACGACTGCTCTTTTCAATAAACATTCTTTTGAGATAGACTGGAAAGAAGGTCTTATTGCTCTTGCTAAGTTCACAACGTGATCAACATACCTGGGTGTTTGTTACCAACGGTCACAAAGTCAACAATCACAAAATGGCACACAGTACTCGACATTTAGAACAGACGTTGCAGCTGTATGTAACCCAGTTAGGCAATTCGTACCGGATATAGACTACTACATAGTATGCTGTATAGCATCATATATGCACCTCGGTATTCTTGGCAGAATCTTTACCCAACGAAGGTTAGTGTTACATGGACACGCTGTGCGGTAGTGCTTGTATAGTCATGAGGCTCTTGGCGTTGAACAGGACCCTTGGAATCCACTTCGAACATGGAACAGGGTCCTGCATCTGCAGCCATAATGACTGATCAAGTTTATTCTGCAGACGCTTTGACGCACCCTTGACATTCCTTGAAATCGCGGCATCGGGGAGGTGAAACGACGCAAAAAGGTATCCGGAGCAGGGATCAGTTCTTGACAGGCCGCAGGGTCCACATATCTATACTAATACGTGTCCACGTAACTCTGGGGTTGAGGCATGCCTGGCACGGGCCATTCTACTTGCGCATGCATTTCAACGACTGGGTTCAAAGCAAGTTGTGGCTCTCGGAGATCCGGCCGCTCTTAAGGAAATGTAATTGTTAAGACGTGGACCTATTCTATTGGACTTGTGTGATACCGATGGAGATTGTATGATGGAGTTCAGCGTAAGGTTGGAGACAGTTGGAGCGCTTGAAGTACTTTGATCTTCAAAACAGGACAACATATCTGATTGCTCGATACTAGTTTGGTAGGAAACGCCCCGGGCTAGATTCTGGGTTTTCCCGCATGTAAGCGAGCATTGTGGTATGTGATGATAACAGGATGTTGAACAATCAAACATTCCTTAGGTACGTTCTTGTATTCTCGTTGTTTACGCTCGCCTGGGCAAGTTATACTGTCGGCGAATTATCTACTCCAATCTTCAACTAGATGAGAAGTTTAGATCGAGTCAAATTATCAAAGCTATATATACTAGAATGAAATTATACGAATTTCGGCACAACTCTGCCTATTACGCGGATCGACAGATTTCAAGTTTAGATATAATGTAGTCACATTGTTCAATGCAGCGCTTAACACCTATTCTACAACATAGACAGACCAACATGAACTAACTCGGAAATATACAAACTATGAACGAATAAAAGATGGTAAAAATTTAGTTCCTGGCCCTGCCAGAATTCTTTGGGCGATATTTTCGATGAAATCATTAGCTTTGTTTTCAGGCGTTACGATAACATTCAACGACCATCTGCCAATAAGGACGGTTTTACCACCTGCTATTGAGAGGGTTGCATGTAATTCTTAGAGTGATACGAGATTCATCTTGATAACTAAGGAATGGAATGAAAATAAGGAAAGTACATGCCGCTTCAAGAACCCATTGCTTTTACTCTCCATCTTCGATGCCCGTTGGTTATGTCCACCACCGATACATCGAAATAAGTCATTAATTGGCCATATGTAGCCACCTCGTTCATTTGGTAACCCCGCCTTTCTTGTCATACCAGCCGTTGTGTGCTCAACCTCGCTCGATGTGCGTCTTTGCATTACGCCGGCCTTGTACGTCTTAGTAACGAGCTGGCGTTGCCAATATTGCCAAATCGCAATTGTAAGACCCTTTATTAATCTAAAGATATTTTTTAGGATCGGTAATGGGTTGGACATTGTTGGGGAAAGCAAATGCGGTGCGCGATGGTGAAGAATCATTTTGATCTGACGACACTACCAGTTCTCCAAATCGAACCTTAGCACTCAGAATCTCTTCATTTATTGGCCAGTTTCCCAAAAGCTGCCTTTCTGAAAGCTCGCCTAAATCCGCACTTCTGGTCGTAACAACGAAAGTGCTGAATGTAGTATTCATGGAGCAACCGTTTTTCCGAAAGCAGTATATGCCCATGGAAACTGCAGTAACGCTCAATCCTAGAGCTACGGAGTATGAAAGGACAAGCCAGAATGGTGCGTAATTCCAAACGAGAACATTCTCCGTAACAGAACACGAAACAGAGGAAGCGATTTGGGAGTGAAGTTTTGTAGCGCTAAGCATAGAGATGAAGAGATCTCTGAAGCTGTGCTCAATAGTGGTTGCGAAGTCGTTTGACAAAATAATCCCACTAGTAGCCCCAAACCAGTTTGTTTGTGCCGCATCGGTCGCATCAATGTAACCGTATTCAGTATCGGCAGTGAGGTTTCCGAATAAGAAATTACGAAACAGGTAAGAAGCAGCGTAGTAACCACTATAAATCATTAGTAAATCTGGTGGTTACGTATTATCAATGTAGCATGGACGCCTCTTACGAAAATTGTTGGTAGTCGCTATCCAACGGTGATTTTGAGCTGCCTTCGGGCAGAAGCGGAGATATAAAATTGACCGCGGTTTGAATTATAGATACGTCCTCTCCAGAGAATGTGACATTAAGCGATGTCGTAGCGTTGTATAGTATACATTCTGCAATGTGAGAATGGTATCCGCCTGATTGAGTAATCCAGCCAACCCATACTGATGGGACCTCGGTGAAAAGTCCGAGTTCTTGCGCCGTGCTCGACATATTCTCCCACGCTAAAGGTCTACCAGATTCACCTTCGTCGATTGAGGAGTAGGCGGTGTATAATAAACCGGTGGGTGATAGCTGTGACCTGTTGGCTGGAGGATTGTTGCCTCCAAAATCCGAACGTTTCTGACAACTGAATGCGGGGGCAGCAAGTTCCATGGAATAATTACATGCTTTTACCGATGGACATGGGCTTGAGGGTTTGAGAGGGCCAGTATAAGACAGACTTGACAATTTGAAAATACGCTGGAGGTCACCACTTGGTCCCGCGTAAGTAAGGGCTTGGTCAGCTCGATTAAAATCCCAGTATGACAATCCAGCTCGTTCTTGGTCTGCCGAATCGCCATCAAATCCATTCTCTCTAGTAGAATCTAGCATGGAGACATTGTTGCACATCGCTGGGTGTGCCCGTGCAGCATCTCGAATCGAGAGAGCAGATGGGGACGCTATAGCGCTAAGCGGCAACAGCCTATTCAGTATCAGTGACGGAAACATGTGGACAGCTGCGAGAAGAACCAACCAGACAAATAGTGCGGTGATAGCCACGAGATATGCCTCCAAGAGGAATTGGATATTGGCGAAACCCCAGGGATTGAAACACGCCTGGCGAAGTCAGGATTTATTACTGAACTATTGACCTACACCATCTTCAGTCGCAGAGACACTAACCGAGAATAATGAGTCGAGAGTTGAGATCCTGTAGTTACGCCTTTTTACCAATAGCTGCGAAGATTGTAAGCAATGGTTACGGCAGAAGTCGCTATTGAAATATGAGCACCCACCCATGCCTGTTGTCGATATGCAATTTCAATGGACCCAATGAAAGAAGCCTTGATGAAAAAGGCCAATGCGGTACCAAATCTGATAGGCCATTGAGATTCTTGCACTAGCTGGTCGTGGAGGCTTTGGTAGTAGAGATGATGTCCGAGTGCTGCGAAAAAGCCTAACACAGCCAGAGCGACCATCAGGAACGGCATGCCATATCGTGATTGGTAACATTCCAAAGAATTTTTCCATGATCCTTTGGGTCTTTGAGATTTTGGTGGGTGGCCATGGCTTGCTGGAGTAGGTTCGGCGCGTCCCCTATCGCCATTAGCCGGGCACGCATCGGTACTCTGCCCAGCCGGCTCATTCGCTGGCGATGCTGGGTGTCTGTCAACGCTTGACTCTAGAACCTCTGAAGCCATGGAAATAAGGTAATTAATTGATATAAGCAATAGAAAAGGCCTCGATACTGAGGAGATCAATACCGGTCTCGAAAATACACAAGGTCTATCCAAAGGTCGGTTAACGGATGATTATTTATAATTCTACCGTATATATAACCTATCGTAACAGTTCAAATAGTCTATAGGAGACCCCATTATAAGAAATGGAAAGCAAAGATAAGGCCTATCGAAGCCCGCATCGGAGGCAGATTGATGGAATGCTATCATTGCCCTCTCGTCCTCACAGGCTTAAGAGCAAGCTCAAGGCTTATGCCACTCTCCTTAATTTCCCGGTCGGCCCCCAAAAATTGATTTCATTCTCCTCTATAACTTTTTTTATACACAGAATCTCTGCATAAGCCACCAATGGTTGGCCTTGTCAATATGTTCTCGTCTTTTCATTGCAGTTGCATCAATAGGAAGAGGGATCGGCGAAACCGATTGTCACGGTAATACCAATATCATGCGGTACCTATGCCCCGTCGTATGTAAGATGATATCACTAGATTTGTAGAAGTGTGACTATCATGGCGACAATGAATGGTTGCCACCCTCCGTCACAGCACCGTTATCTCGTATCAATAAGCCTCATTGACCTATCCGCCCTATATACCGCCCTCGCTACTTTGATATTTATAGATACGGGCTGGTCAAAGCTGCTGTCCCGTCGTTTCATGAAGAATATGCCTCTAAATACTTTGTGAGGGGTGAGGCTAAACAAAGTTTCACTATAAGTTTGAAAGATGGTGACATTAAAAGCTATACGAGAAAAATATTCGATTTCGATATCCCAAAACTGATTGATAAAGTTGGAAGTCGTTCTTTCTCAGGGCGGGCCAAACTCTCTAAGGGAAATCATTACACGACATAACATCTTCATTTTCTAGACCATTTGCTCTCTTAAAGTGATCTTGTAGGCAATGATGCCACTCATGCGCACCTTACTACACCCTTGAACTAGAAGTAAGCCTAGAAAATGTTGCTTCGTCTATATACACATATATAGTTGTAAACGCCGCATCGAAAGACAATGCTATTATTAAGGGTGTAGTACCATGCCTGGCTTAGAGCAGACGCAATGAGGTACAAATATCTCTTTATGCTTAATGAATTCACAGTGATCATAGCCCAGGTAGTACTCAATGTAGCGTAAAATATTAATACAAGGTTAATAATCCCCTTGTTTTAGACTTAAAATTAGATAACGACGGGTTACTACGACATGAGCAGTGACATTAGACAATGATCTTACAAACAAGGCAAACACCCAGTAGCCGAAGCTTTGATAGCCAAAATTTGTTGGTCTCCTATATAATAAATACCAAGAAGAGTATTTGAGTGCGACTAGGCATCTTCAGCAATTTGTCTTCCTCGCAAATTCTACCACAACTCCAATCTACCTTCAACCCTCTAGTATCCTTCGAAGATGAAGCCCAACATTTTACTTGGCGCTTTGGCGCTTGTTTCACTATCCTCTTCTTGCGTATTGCCACCTGGGCCTGGAAAGAGTCAGAAGTACCCTCAGAAGAAGGTGGAAATGACCTTTTATGGGTACCCGGAAAACCTGGGCAATAGTGGCTGCTCACCTCCTCTCGTGGCTAGAAAGTGCAGCAATCCTGACGGTACGGTGCGAAACTGGTTAGGTGGCGGGGACGGTACTTGGAACAATCCGCTCAGCGTGGCTGGCAACTTCGAGGCTTGTTCAATAATTTACATACCTTACCTTCACAAGTATGGTATTGCCGACGACACCTGTCCTACGTGCCCTAAGGATCTACTTGACGTTTGGGTTGAGTCAGTGTCACAAGGGCTAGAGTTTAGGGCTTGGAATAATATTCAGAATTGCAATAATCTTCTTGGGCATCAAGGAGGCATACCAGTCTGCTTTCCTTCTGCCCTTCGCGGCGAACCTAGGTCTATATATACACGAATCGTTCGCATTTACTTGCCTAGATAATTTAAGTCCGTTTCGCAGCATTTAGCAAACACGGGTAGTTGAATTGTTCAAACCCCGAACTACAGCCCAAATGCCGAACCGCAGCCCAAACACCGACTTGCAGATTGGTGTCACGATATTGCCGACCAAGCCCTGGTAGACGGGTAGTTGCATACCCCTACCTGGGCTGTCTCCGTGTGACAGTCAGGATGTCATGATGACTTCGACAAAGTTATCCAGTGTGAATATGACATGACTCCCGAAGATAAGCAGTATGTATCGCAGAAAAGGCAATAAAATTCAACTTCTAATTCATTCATACAGGGTCGTTTATTACAATATTGCTTTCGATCAGGGCTCGGAACTACCAGTGGCTAAAGGCCCGTTGTATGACTTGAACAGCCAGACTTGTTCTCATAAGATCTTTTGAAGTAACCCACGGGCGAAAATCTACCGCATAGTTATGCTTTGCATGACGTCCTCTTGAAGAAGAGGGCCAGCAAATCAACTAGCAAGGGCTAATACGTAGGCAAGAGCGGCAGTGTCAGCTATAAGAGATGAAAACTATGGACTTCGATTTTCTTTGTGCTGGTCCTGAATGGAAGACAGTAATAAGGTTTCCTCAGCTCGATAATTCGATACTGTTCCTGTTTCTTTCTCTTATCCTTTTTTCATATCTTTTCTTTTCTCCAACAGTTTCTAGAACACGACCGTGTCGGTATTCTATTGAAGATCATGTATAGTGGTCCTTGTTTAGAGGATGTGTTGTAGTGGTAATGCTCAAACAATCCATTTATTCCAGCTCTAAAAACGCTCAAGTCTTAGCTAAGCAATTAATATTTCACTTGATCATCAGAATTTCAACAACTTAGCCTCTAGCAGTACTAGCCAAAGTTTTAATGCAAAGGGAATCTGTCTCGGGACAAAACTGCAGGGCTGAACCACGGCTTGACCGCCTGCTCTAACAAAGGCTCTGGAGGGTGGCATGGTATCTACAACATACATTTCGCTCAATACTTTCCAACCAGGGCTTCATAATCTAAAAAGATTTATTGATTACGGGTCTTTAAACTGCTTACTGTAAGGCATAGGTAGCTGAGACTTGTGACCATGGGCTCTAAGGCATTGGTTGATAACATGGAATGCTTATATTCTTAATGGTGGGTAGCACATGATAAGAAGGTCATCGAAGAGAATACGAGAGTCTAGTGACAAGAAAAAGTTATTGGCGGAGTTGCATGCATAGAGGCAATGTAAATGCGAATATGTCAGGATTCATCATTGGCTCTGAGGATCGGCCCTTAAACACCGTACAATTCCCGCATCTGACCGATCCATATTAGGTAGACTATTCTCTCCCTGTATGGTATCTATCATCAAGACTACTACTGTCGCACCCGACCTGGCCATCTCGAGTTTTTGCCAAGCTGCTATCGGATGACAGCCCCCTAAAACTGTAGGACTCCAACTCCTGCTTGTTTAATACTACTACCAAGCCTAAAATACTACGATTCGCATTAATACTCTCACAGCATCCATAATCTACTTGATTTTTCGGTGTGTCTTGCCAAGCTCTCATCTGCCGGGCTTGATACCAACGTCCACAGACTACCTTTGGGTACTCTTAAGTAGACAGCTTACTTTCCCCGGTGCAAGACTCATACTTTCTTCACCTTCAAATCCTTTGGTAGAGACGTTTTCTTGAAATCTCAAGTCCATATCCATTGAGTTCATCCTTTGTCTTATCAGGACCTCATTATGCTCTGTCATAGAGTCTCTATCCTGCTGGCATCCGCTAGACTTTGCCAGTCTCTCACCATGTCGGACAGCGCAGCATATTGTTTCCCATATGGATCAGCTGTCCTCCCCAAAAACCTCTCAGCTCCAAATGTGCCGCTCGATGAGTGGAAATGCCCGCTTTCAATGGCATACGGATTCCAGGGATTTTCATATCCTCTCGAGGAAGAAGATTGCTCTGCTTTTTCCAACAGCTTTGAGTCAATGAACACGGACTTCGCTCAAATGAAACGCGATTTTGGCGCAACAATTGTGCGTTTGTATTATCCACTCTGCCTGAATGCTTCAGTCTTCGAGAACGCCCTGAAAGCTGGTGTCGCCAATAATATGGCTGTGATCTTCCAAGTCTGGACTGATTTCGGTGAGAGTGTAGGTTACTTACTTCTTTTACGATTGAGATACTTGCATTAACACACTCAAACATAGGATGATTGGAAAAAATCGCAGCAAGCTATATACGATGTTTTGGAGTCCCCGAAGTTCGGGCCCATTGCACCGTATGTTGTGCACTCGATAGATTTCGGGTCGGAACCGGTCACTGATGGTATGGATGGGATCAGAGAGGACGGCGGAAAGCAATTCATTAAGGACCTGGGACTTTTGAGGAAGAAGGCCAACAGTTACGGTATCCCAGCAGGCATCAGCGAGGAGTGGGACCGCCCAAGTGACATGGTAAGCATACAACCTTTCATTCGCCAGTTCAAACTATTATATGTTATATCCTGTAAATCTCTGTTGTACTTTATTATTCTGCAGAGGATTCGCCTGTGAGGGCGTCATTTGCATTGTTCATTTTTTAGATGACTTTGATTTATTGAAATATCCAATTCGAATGATTTGCTAATGTGTTTCGAATCAATAGAGCAGCCAGGATGGCACTCGCCTAGGAGACATCGGCGCTGGTGTCAAGGCAAACAGCGATTACTGCCACGCTCATATTATGCCTTACTATAGATCTGGTATCGATCTCAGTGAATCTTGGTCGTATATACAAGAGCAGATAGAATGGATTAACAAAACCGTTCGGCTGCCAACAATGATTACTGAAACTCAGTGGGCATGGGCACGGAACGAGGGTCATCCAGTTGATAAGCCGGGGATTACTGTGGAAGGATATACCCAATATTGGAATAAGTTTGACGAAGAATGCGAGCTGTTCAAAAGATATCAGGTCGGCTGGTTTATCCATACTTGGCGTGGCGAGTCGACGTTTGATATCCTGTATCCCAACAATGGGAGTTATGTAATCCCTAAGTGGCGGCCAAGGACCTGTTAGGGCATGCAATATGTGCACAACTAGGTGGGAGCGTTGGATACTATCACTTTCGTTCATTCATCCCCTAAGTTTAGCTCGAGTGTATCGTTTCTCACTTCAATATTTGGTGCGGAGGTGAAATGCTTGAAAGCAATATATAACCCCCCTGATATTGCTAGGACTCCATACTTGGGATAGTCAATAGAAACTATCTGGATATATACAGGAGATCTGTTTGTTCTATGTGTGCCTCGTGATAATTACTTAACTCCTAGTGTAGAAAGGTGTCAAGGCTAAGGCTTTTCCAAAGCAATGACTATTCAAATCTCAAGTAAACTATCTCCCAACCAAGGCAGTTGCCAGCAACACCCAGCTAGCTATAGTAGACATTCTTGGAATCCATTGATATTACCAGAAAACCATTGCTAATTGGTCTAAGTAAGAGCCAGGGATCTAACTAAGAAGGCGGGCTATCACTTAGTCATTTGAAGAACGCTTGAATCGAGATGAACGCAATGGGGTTCAATTTCAACAAGGAGATAGGAAGCTGGCTGGGTAGGCAAGGGTACTTCGGTGTAGTGGTATTCCTCATATTTTGATCCTAGCTATCTGGATCACTGCTTGTAAACTTCAGGAATCCCTGATTAGCTAGCATTAGTCGCTACATTACTTCACTACCCTACTATTTAATTTCAACATTCAAAATGTGTATAATCAGGGTAAACTTCAAAAGCTTGGCCCACTAACTAGAGAGCTGGGCACATAGGTTTATGGTTCCGTTCCGTCTACCTCTAGCTAACCCAACAAATTGTGTTAAAAATCTCAATTTGTTGCAGGTCAATCCTTTTTGAGTGGCCTACGCTACTTCGATCCGTAACGCTCTTGGCTGCGTTATGAGTATGCCGCCGGCAATTCAACAGCCATTTGATCGTGGAACCGCTAAAAAGCCAAGAACAGCCAGTCGTGATTACGAGACTTCTGCAGAAAGACTTAACCAATTGTGTGCAGGCGCAAATATGTCGCACTTCCACAGAAGATGATTATAAGAACATCCTGAAGGTGTTACGACACTAGAAAGGAAAGCGGCGTAGTTGCTGTTGTATCGGTAACGGACCTACCGAAGGTACTGGACTGTGGGGTCCAGAACAGCGAAATATTATCACGCTGAGTTTATTACCAGAAACAAATTTTCATTCGACAACATGATCGCACAACATACAAATATGGGAACTGTAGCATCGTATCTTGGTAATATAGCCGAGTTTACAGCCCCCAAGTTGCTTGGGTATTACCAGGAACCAGCCCACCCATATCACCCACACATTTCGTAATACACACCCCGGTTTTGCTACCTATTATGGCTTCGTTTCACATGCAGCCGGCCTGCGGCATTGAGTGAAGCGTATTCGATTGCTTGATACAGCAGGAGACGCCCCTAGGCTAGACTCCGGCTCGTTGTGTGTCATATTTTACATGTTTATGTCCCTTGTGCTAGCAAGCATTGCGATATGTGATAAAATAGGAACTCAGGATTGGGGCCGTACATTACGCCACATAATATGAGGCTTGGCGTTAAACACTTGCCGGTCCTCCGCTCGACTTGACGAGTATTCGATCATATTATCAGCAAGCTGATTACTCTACTTCCTAGCCAAACGGGCAAATTTACATCGAGTTAGGTCGACTAAGTAAAATACACAAGAATTAGATTATAAAACGTTCGATATGAGCCCGGCACCGTGCTATTTTCCTTCTAGATTAGCAGAAGGCGTTTGCCAAGAGTCTTTATGCCTAGGGCTTGGTAAGTGTGCGGCTGCGGATCTTGAAGACTAACAGTAAGCCAGACGACAAGAATACTCAACTGGTTCATAAAAAAAAAAAGGAATAAAAAGTAAAAAAAAGGTGGTGGGGGTGTCGGAGAAGGAATATATTTTCAGATTAAACTATACAGATCACTCAAGCAATGGAGGTAAAGGATATGAAGGTTTGATGAAGACGATGATGGCGGCGTAGATAGCGGCGAAGATGAAGATGATAATGATAGGTCAGATAGACAATGGGGAAGATGAAGGAGGTGAAGTTAGTGAAGAAGACAACGGAGACGAGAAAGTTGGGGAAGACAGAGGTACAGTCGCATAGTGCCTCCATGTTTAATTTGGTTCATCTCATTGTATCCAGTTCAGGTTTTCGGAGTTATAGTCAGGAACACGGAAGTCCCAGCTTGTTGCCCACCGAATAGTATGGCGTATCGGATATTTGAAGACGAGCTTCATTCATTGTTTTCGGGGATCTTGCGATAGTAGCTGTATCTCTCGTTACCTTGGACTGGATAAAATTGCCCGGACTTGTATTATATTCTCGAGAATGTTAATATCTGCCAAGCCTAAGTACTGTAACTGTCGGATAGAGGACGGCTGATCCATTTCCAACAAATGGACTGTTTAGGATATTTGCTCGGCGCGTACGATTCTCGGGTTAAGGTATGGCGAAACGAACCATTGCAGCTTCCTTCGGCCCAGCCCTAAGCTTCCGTGCTATCCAAACTAAAAAACTCTCTGTGAATTTCACCTTCACATCAAACTCTTGAACCCAAGTATTGTCTACTTTACTAGTGACTGGCATTCCTCATCCACCAAAAGCGAACACAGAAGAGGCATCGTCACACAAAAGCTCATCTTTATCTTGAAACCTCTGAGCAAAATTGTCAAGTAGCTGCCGGAAATGTAGCACTTCCACGCATCATGCCAGCCTTAGCGTAGCTTGGGAGGGCCATGATAGTCGGTTGGTCAGGAGCCTTCCACTTACTGGTGTAATAACCCAACGCTGAGCATAGTTATCATACCGATTTCGCCGGTACCAATTCACTTCATCCTGTCGATGCCACATTGACTTGTGTCACGACCTCTGGATACTGATAGCAACGTAGGGGTAAGTCTTGAATACTTGTTGTCGTACAAGGAGCTCCAACTACTATATCTACGAGCTAGAGATCTATATATAAAATGCCTTCTTTGTTCTGTCACTGTAGGGAAGCGATATGCAGCTATAAGTATCGCGAGGCTTTGCGAGAGTCTGACAACTTGACTACGGCTTGATTGAGACTATCCCACTGATTCTTGTCTCTCTCGTCAACGTGAATGCCGTTCCATACTACTTGTTCGCTAATAGAAAATTCTGTGGTTGATCTGAAAATATTGATACGCGAAATCAAAAAGCTTCTGTTTATTTACTGACAGACCATGAAATGCCGCCAGAGGCCCAAATAACAAAGCTCGTCGGGCAACTAAAGGTAGAGGGAAGAAAGGGTCATTCAGGGTCTAGGGAGCGGAGTGACTATGACCGCTTATATTCTGCATCGTTTTTCTTAGGCAGAAGATGGCCATCCCAAAACTGAGAGGAAAAATATTTGGCGATATACAGCGGTGGAAGGGCCTCTAGAACTATTAAGCCCCTATCTTGAAAGATTGGGTGCTTGGGGTCTCGTATCCCTCCTGCAAGGGGATTTGGTCAGTGATATAAAGCCGTCGATATAGGGATGGTGATCGGAAAAGCGGTATGGGAAATTAGCTGAGAATTCAATATTATTGCTAATGTTTCAATATCATGGAAATAAAGTAGCTCAGATGAACTTGGAATTGCTGTAGATAGATACTTACGTAAGATTGCTGCATGCATTAATTCATGTGTAATCGGAAAAGCTAGTTAGCAAGTCCAGAGATGCCACTTTCAGCTACCTATCAGCTGGAAAGCTGATTGTTGCGCTGCAGTTGACTAGGCTTCAAAGAACTAGAAATATAAATTTTCTAAAATCGAGTAGAGGCTAAAGAGGAACATTCAAATAATCTCAACGGCTGCACAACATTAACAAAGAGTGCAAAAGACAATAAGTAAAATGATTCTGCATGTGTCGAATAGAATAATGTGACAAAGGCGTTGACTCATTGAATAGCCCACGCAACTTGTAAACTTAGTTTCATAATTTAATGACGCATTCTCGTAAGAAACGGAGCCTTTTATAAATTTTCTTGAATTCACTTCTTGTTATCAAAATTCTAAGCCGACTCCTTAAGTGATAGGACCGTAGTTGAATATACTGCACATGCTTGTTTTAACTGTAAATATTCTGCAGGAATTGTATGGACTGGTTGAAACCTAGAGATTTACCTAACATCGTTTCTATACTAACATCGTTTCTATAACTTGCTACATGGTCTATAACACTTTGTGACTCTCAGATTAAAAAAGCCGTTAAAGCCTTGTCTTATAAGAGATTAACAACTAGCTTAGCATGGATTATTCTAATTAATATCTAATAATACAGGATGTGCTACATACTTCACTACAAAGAGAAATACAACTATCACCCAACAGCTATCAACTGTGAAACAAGCAGGACGGAGACCAAAAATTACTAAACACAAAGCACTTGCCCACTAGCGGAATCGAACCGCTGATCTTGTCATGGCATCTAGTGTGGAGGTCCTTCACGAACTTGTCTACTAGTGACACGCTATACCACTTAGCCAAGCGGGCGCTGAGCAGGGGACAGGCAGTCTGGTAACATTATAAACTAGAAGAGAAGAGCCTAGAGCGTTACTCCAGCGTAAGTTAAATTGCTCGAAGAATGCGAGGGCTGTTCTCTGTTGTTATGAGCGCGGACTACGATTGGTGTTTGTAAGGGAGATCTACCTACTCGAAAAGGCGATGCACATGTTTGGATGCTGGCTAATCGTAGTGTTGGCTGAGCACGTGTCTCCAGTGCTAAATCCGATATCTAGCGCGCTCATATCAAGCGTGATAAAGTCCACTTAACGATAACACACTAGTTCTAGTATATATGGTAGTTAACAACGGAATAAAGTTCCCAAGTTGGATTGAAAGGTCACCCATGGCAAGGCAATGGACAGGATTTGAGGTTGTAGCGGTGCAACCGACTTTGTTGGTAAATATGCATCGCACTGGGATAAGTCAGCCTGGCAAATGATTCCGGTGCGTGTATAGCTAGAAATATTTCTTTATGTTTAAGATTAGCAGCAAAACATATTATCAGGCCACATGTTATTAAATGTATCAGGAAGGGGATGGCATGAGACTGTGATGTCTCTTGAGAGTTATGGCTTCCAAAATTCCCTAAGTACACAGAGGCTTATTTCAAAATGAAACTAGCATATTCTTGCCAGTTGACATCCAGATCCATCGGACTATGAATCGCCTACGTCAATATGAATGTTCAGAACGCTTATAGAGACGTGTAGATAGAGAGACCGGAGCTAGAACGTGAAGTTACAGACCCAGCAACACATGCACAAGAACAAAGCTCAAGTAACCGTCCAATGCTGAAACAAATTACCAATGTTGTGCGGTCTCCAAATGTATTTCTTTGTGCCGCATAACACCTTGCCTAATCGGGTCTATATTTCTTTGGTCTAGTTCGCCCCTAACCCGTAAGAGCAAAAGATGAAGTATGAAAACTGTAAACCGACTGCAGAATGCACGATGAAACTAGAAATGTTCTTGGGCTCTGGATGATGAGTGGAGAGAAAACAAGGGTACGGAGAATGTAGGGAACAAAAAAATTAGACCAAGAATGCAGTTTCGAGTACAGAACAGAACTAGGGCTCTGTACCAACAGTGAAATTGGATATGGTTCCCAAGGTAGAACATTCAATACTCCCCTTAAAGATGCATAGCGTGTTTCTCGTTGTTGAACTGATCTACTAAGAAGACTCTGAATCAAAATCCGAAGGAACAAGTGATAGTCACAGCTATATGGAAAGTTGTGAGGAATAATTTTCAACCACACTAAAGGATCGATAACTTCATTGGCCGGTTTCGTTTCCCTTCTTCCGGTGGTAATTCCTCATCAATTTTGTTAACAGTAAAAACTATTCCGTCTTCTCCATCTCTCGGTGGACAGATACCCCAATGTTACCCCTGAAATGGAGTGTTTAGTCAATCACGAAATGGGGAAACTTACCATTAGAAATGCTTTCGTACTCCTACTCTACAGGGTATAATTCCAGCGCCGGAGCATTTGCTCCGTGAGTCATGAAATAACCAGTAGGTCAGAGATTGAACTCTAACTGACTCGGGCACTCAAGTATAGGAGTAATCATGCCTATTCGGCGGATTGTAGGTGCGGAGTCCTGAAGGAACCTAGTAGATATTCCTGATCTCAGATAGTGATTCTAGGACGTCAAGAAACAGCCCAATGACAGGGTGGTACTTATTGCGTGGAACCTGACTGAATATCCTAGTGGTGACAGAGGCTAATACGTTGTACAAGCTACGTGGCACGAGACCCTCTCTTTCTTGACAACCTTGGCTATTCGCCAGTGAATCATCCTTGAAGAGGTTAGGTACAGGACTAAGAGAGTTGGATTATCGAAGTCGGCGTGCTGCAAAGTCTTCGAGGTGACTCACAGTGAGTTTCCATGGACGCCAATCTAGATGCGAAACATGTCCGTAGTATTGCGAGTGCTTTTTGCCCAAGAAGTCTGATCCTTGACGGTATCAGGCTTGTCAGGATGAGAGCAGGTGGCGATATTTCGGTGTGGGTGTGATATGTAAGGACCGTTACTGAAGCGTCAACGAAAGAAATGTAGAGTGGCGTCCGCTGCTGGGTCTTCTAAGACATGATAAAAGCTCGTATTCGTGACAAGTGACGATCTTCAACAAGAAATAAGGCAGCAGTATCCGGCATGGCGCACAACTCGGCTCAACTAATGATACGGAGAGGGGTTTCTCTAAGAGCAGTTGAGGTAATCGCCACCGTGTTGGCCATTCGGTCTCACCGTCTTTTACATGCGAGGGGATAAAAATGAGAGGCGATATCCGAGTTGGAATACTGCTATGGCGTGCAGTCTGATATCGCGCTGTCACATGATTGGAAACACGAGAACAACATGGAATTTGCAGTGCTGAAGCCCAAGTGATCTAACTTGTATGGGCCAAGCACTGTCGGCCACAAAGGTGCTAATAGCAGGGGGGGTAATGTAATGCTTTCTAGTTGGGTTAACTCGGCATATACGATTTGCTGTAAGTAAATATCGAAGATGCGGGAAGAACTCTTTTTAGAACGTCTGGCATAGGCGAATTAAAAAGCCGTGGTTGTTGGGAATCCAGCCAGTCGGTAGAAAAGACTGGGGCTATGACGTTACATTTCGGGTTCTGTTCCGGTAAACAGGGTTCGTCTTGCAGTCGTTTGGCATTGTTAATCCCCTGATCAGAGCCTCCAATGGTAAAGTTCGGTTCATCCCGTTTGCAATGGAATATGCGATGGACGATAGAGAGACGGTAGTTGAGCTCGACCTACTGAGTACCTAGATTGTGAGGTACTGCTTGCTCGATGAAACCTTGACTCGTGACGTCAGTGTGCTCCTAATTGATGACCTGTCGCCTGCAAGTATTATGGTGATTACGTCTTGGTCGCATCGTTGTGTACCATATCAACTGCCTGCTCGTCGTGGGTTGTTGGCAGAGAGTCGAGAGAATTTGGAGTCACGTCGAAAAAGTAGCAGGGATATTGAATGGTGAACATTACCGATGTGAAGCGGACTCCGGTAGCATATTTTCAGCCAATCATTGATTGACATGGACGGGGTACGAGTAGATGGGCCATGTACACCTTCCTTGGATATCAGAACGGCCGCTACTATAAAGTACATTAGTTACTTTCATACAGGTTCTCACGCTGTATTCAAGGGCATTTCCGCTTACGAGTTCTATTCGTACAGAAACTGAAATGTAATGCAGACGTTGGAGATGTCAAGATGTCATGTGGCTGCGACTTGCACTACCCTAGGTAGACTAGGTGCGTTGCAGGGACCCCTGTCGAGGTCTAGACGGGCCGTTACATGGTACGCGTAACATTATTGACCTTAACTGCGCCACGTTTGTGGCGCTGATAGTCATTTGCCACAACCATCTTCTTTCCAACGGTGGCCCCGCTTCTGCAACAGTGAAGATGTGGCAGTTGTGGCTTGAAGTGGCTGTGGCTGCTTCAACTGGGTTAACGTACGAAGTCTGTCGATCATTCACGGTGACTGCCGAGACATGATCCAAAAATATACTTGAACCTTCGCATCCGTACAGTACTTTACATGGTTTGTTTCACTGGTTGTCTCGGCGGGAAAAAAGAAAAGGAATCGAAGATGCCGAGGCCGATATTCTAGCGCTCAACTAGATCAGGACTGTCTCTTTCGAAGGGCTTGAAATTGCCACTTGTTCGTTGGGGGGACCACTGTGGCCCTGCTTGACCAACAAATTGCTATACGAACATCCCAGTAAAAGATAGGTAGTGGTGGCCCCTTTGTCTCGAAGCTCAACGGTGGTATGTTGGCTGTAGAATTTCTTGATAAGCAAGACCCGTCATATCCACAAGGGCAATGTAGCATACTGGATCAATAGCACCCATGGAAGCCGTTCGTCGGAACCGATGCAAGTAAGTACGTAGGGGATCGATCGCGCTTAGATGCACGAGGCCCTAGTCAGGTTGTGGCTTCTGAGGGTCTTGGGGTAAAGCCAATTTCGGGCTCCTCTCTCTGATAAACCCATTACGCGTCTAATTGGTTCGTTTGGCCGTTGGCCGCTGAGTACCAAGGCGCGTGTATACCCTACGCTAACCCGCGTAGCATTTTAATGCGAGTTCATCATTATCACTAACACCGCATCTGCAGCCTTGCCGTCAGCTCTTCGCACTTTGGTTCCGATGTGCCTGCCAAGATATTAAGAGAAGACAGGTGGTTGCAACGTGGGCAGATAAGGGCACCGCTCATGAAAAATAATTGCTCGGTACCGATGACGCCCACATGTATAATCATGTTGTCCGGCCTATTTTGGGATATCAGTGAGGCATGAACGTTTGAGTTTTCCACATTTGCTATCGGCAGGGTGATGACACCTCGGAAGAAGAACCGCAGTAGATACCTGGTGTGGTCTTCTGAAGTGGCAATGCATAAGTAAATGATGGGTGAGCACAGCCATAGTCCACGCACTCCCCACGCGCATGTACTGTGTTGTAACCAAGCGAGGCGCGAGGCTGTCTCGATAAGTCGCCACACTTCAGTCTCCGTAGTTGTAGTCATGTAAATGATGGTTAGAGGTTAGAGGCTAAACGGGGCGTCTTGGTTTTAATGTTCCCCGTAACTGAATCCATTGCCAAGGGTGGTTTGTTCCGGGCGGCCCGCATATGACCGGAGCAGGGGTAATGAGCTCTTTGCAGAGTGAAAACGTCAATTCGACTACTAGTACCTGACTATGCAAATTTCCTGGGGAGATGTACCGGCGCCCTGTTCAGGATACATTGGACCGATTTGAAGGGTCCAATGCATAAGAGGCGATCGGCAGGGAAAAGCGATCCAGAAGCAGCGCAACGAAAAATCCCGGACGACCAAAGGGAAAAAGGTAGCAGCTAAAATGGTAAGCGCCGGGAGCCGTTGCAGCCTATCAGACACTTGCAGGAGCTTTTGCTCCGGCCTCAATCCTCTCAATGATTACACACAAGACAGAAAAAAAATGTAGTATTGTTGAAGCAGGAGGTGAATATTGATTGCTTGTTGCCTTGAAAATGATGGAAGTCATTACTCCTGTCTGACCTATGCGCCTCGGCTGCAAGCTGTGAGTTACGAATCCGATCCCTGTTGTTTGCCACAACTGCTCATCATATAGACTCTTTAAACTTGATGTGCTTGCCTGCCTGCCTGACCGTTGGTTTATGGTGGCATTTGCCCAGCATATGCACGACTGCAGTTGTCTATGATATCCTCAAGCTTCCTCTTATGCATCAAAACACGCGGACTACCAGGTTCTAGCCACAGATTAACGGATGCACGCCGAATCATCAATCGTCACAACAAGGGCCCTTTACGAGACCATACACGCCGTTGCTGTTTGTTTGCACTGCTCAGTTCACGGTTTTAATGTGCACTGAGCACGTCTCAGAGTGCCCTGTTTGTGGGAAAGAATACCTCGTGTTCGTCGAGTTCTGCCGGCACTTTCACCCACCACTTTTGCGCTGCCCTGCGGGTACCGTCCAGGAAAATGAAGACATGGAAGAAGGACGCTGCCCGAGTCCCGTCTGTCCATATAGCCGCACGGGGGGTTGTAACGTCAGTTAACCCCGAAGAGGAGCGAGCTGAAGTTGTTGGCCTGGGCATCAGCTCCCACAAACTTGAGAGTATCTACAGTTTTCGAGTACTCTCGACACCTACTTCGGCGAACTGATCCAACCCTTGATAATTCGGAACCTCGAAGTCGTACTTCTTCGCGATTGATGGTGACACAAATCTGATGATTCATCAGTTTCGACAAGCCTATCCACTTGACAGTAAGAATACGCACCGTCCTCCAATGAAATGCCGACCCTTAAAATGTCGAACCAGAGGCTTGGGTGCTGTAAGACTGATTAGGTATGCAGGGTTGAACTTGCTTCCTAGACCAGATTGTGGTGGGCCATTCTCAATGTCCCAAGAAGACGGCGCGTCAACGGAGGTGACGGGGATTTTGGTTTCTTCGAGGGCCTTGATTACTGCGGGAAACGGCTCACGAACCTCGCCCGAAAAGCTGAAGCCTTCCCCGCATAAGCATTACGATATTATGACCACACGGATCTGAGAATTTACCGAAGACAGCATCCACAATATGATCCGCTGATTTTATAGCCGAAGTGAAGTCGTCCACGAAAGCGACTTCTAAATCTTCCAGTTGCTTGGCAAGTCGCTGTGCGAAAGCTTAGTACTGTATATATTTCGACCAACATCGACGCAATATATATGTAACAATAGGAATGAGGGAAAGGGGTGGTGGTGGTGGTGGTTATGGTCGCTGGTCACGATCTCAGTAATAACAAAAAGAATCTAGAGAGGGTTCGTCCTCACGGCGGATTAGAAAAACAGGCTAGAATTGCGACCAGAGTACACGATGATTATACAAGGAATAACGAGCATGACACAGTTCCGGCGGGAACGGACTTTCCACGAACCTGGTAAAGATCATTTTTGCTTCGCTTCGGGTAGTAAACGGAAGGCTGGTATCCATAATGGCGAAGATGACGGGCGGCAACAAGACCGTCACCACCTGAATTAGTTAATTACGTTTAACTCGTGAGACGTAATTTTACAAATTTGTCCCTACCGTTATTTCCAGGACCGCAGGCTATTAGTATTCGGTTGCCTTTGCTGAGTGGGTGAACATGGTAGACTATGAGAACCATATGAGCAACCATACCATACCACAAGCGTATGTGGCCTTACCAACTTGTGACACTGATAACCCCGCGAGCTCCATGAGCTGATCAATGGAAAAGGCACCGGTGCTCATGAGCTCCTTGTCAAGAGCCGCAGCTGCTTTGCCTGAAAGCGTCTATGAACATGGTGTAAGTCAAACAGTCAGATAGCTTGTGGAGCGCTATCGTAATAGACTCACTTTGAGAGCCATTGCTGATGCAATTGGCGTAGATTGTAGATTCACGAAATTAGATATGAGAGTCAACGATGATGAAAAAATGACAATGACGATGACATAGATTGCTTGGAGTTTTGCGCAAAGCAAATGGCACATGTATGCTTAACTGACATCATAAAGTATTATGCTCCAAAAGGTAGGTAGACCTTTGTCAATGTAAGGTACCTAAATTGGTTGCCGAAAGAGTGGATCATAAAGCACTGATTGGTTGAAGCGGATCAACCCGACCCGGCTCCGCCTAAATTATTGATTGCGACCGACCGGGCTTCGATAACTTCGTTCAAGACTGCAACTGATCGAGACATTCAATTATACCCACCATGGTTGTTAAAATCAGACTGGCACGCTTCGGCCGCAAAAACTCACCCTTCTACAATATCGTCGTGGCACACGCGAGGTGAGTCGGACTTTGGCACGCGCACGCACGAGACGACCGGCCAGTTAATGCCCGTGCAGGACAGCGCGGAATAGCAAGCCCCTCGAGGTTATCGGCACATACGACCCCGTTCCCAAGCCAGACCCATACGATGATTCAGGGCGGCTGCACAAGGATATCAAGTTGGATGCGATTAGGGCACGATACTGGATCGGTGTAGGCGCACAGCCTACGGATACTGTCTGGAGAATGTTGTCTATGGTAGGAGATATAATGCCCCAGGAATCTCGATGGCCGGTCAACATATTAATGCATCTTGCAGCTTAGAATAATGGAACCAAAGTATCGCAACACCGAACCACGCACATCCCCTACACTACCACGTGAGGCTCTACCGCAACAAAACCCCTAGACATTCGCTATACGAACGAGAGGTATCATCGACACGACAATTATTGGAATTATGTGTATAAAGCATGAAAAAGGCGTTGGTGGACATATTTATTGGCGTGTACGATTAAGAGCTGAGAAGTTGTCACGATAACCAAGCACCACATCTGGATCGAGTGGGAAGGCCTGAATAGATTAGCCAATGCTTTCGACAGATAGGCCATAGGCGCGGAGGTCTCGATTGATGCGTCTGTGTACATCAGAGGAATGTGCGACGGCTCGCTCGCATCCGTAAAGGGGACGACCCATCAAGTGCTGTCAGAAGAGCTCGGCGAAGAGGCAATCGCGCACAAATCTACGACCAATTGAACAAATGTTTCAGGGATCTATCAAGCTTCATACAGAAAGAGACCCGACGTTGTATATATTTCGGACAACGCCCTTACTGCTAGGTGTCAATGCGAGATCAAGCATTAAAACAGGAGAGGGATTCTTGTTGTGGATTATATTTGAGGCTTCTGGCGACGTCGAATAATCAGTCCAAAGATTACTCTGTTAATCAAACACCAAAGCGTCTTGTGATCCGAAGATGGTTTATGTATATACATGGACTATGCACCCAGCCTGTCCTCACGGTGGCTACCCTTTCATTTGACTGTTGGACTAGCTACTTCAACTTCTTATTCTGCGCTAGTGTTTTCTTCGAAAACTACAAGAACTGTGCCAGCTTTGCACTTATCCTGAAATAGAAGTTAGCCAGTTTTTCAGCCTGAATGTGGAGGTCTACTTACGCCTTCTTTATGAGCTAACCGCTTGACCACGCCGTCCTGCGGGGATCGAATGACTGTCTCCATCTTCATCGACTCGATTCTAATTTATCGTCAGCAATCGTTGGGCATACTGTATGGATGGTCAAGCTTACACTACAAGAGGAGCACCCTTGACGACTTTGTCGCCCTCCTTGACTTCGTTTTTGAGGATCTTACATGGCATTGGGGCTACCACAGATGCTGCAACCTCCTTCAAACCGAGAGCTTTCTCATACCATGTTGGTGACACCAGAGATAGCTCGGTCTTACCGCCGTGTTGGAAGATAGTGATCTTATTGTTGTTGTTTGGGTCTTGGACCACGACTGTCTCGACTCTCGCTTCCGGGAAGAACGTTGTCAGTGTTGCTTTCGAGGAATTCGAGGAATTCGAGACTGGCGAAGAGACGATGTTCTCGATATTCTCGGGCTCTTCGCCTTTGCGAATGATACTGGCATCAAAAAGCTGGTTGTCTTTCTGCAATATCCGAACCTCGACCACTTCACCCTCTTTCTCGTTTAGTGCATCTAGAGACTTGAAGAAGAACACCCTCTCTCCACCGTTGTGGCCGAATCCTAGAGATCCACCATGCGGTGTACCAACAGAGGCAGGTGTTGACGCTGAGATACCAAGAGCTGCTTGTACATATACCTCAGGTTTGACTTTTATAGGGTCAAACAGTTCTGTTTTCCATTTCTCAATGAAACCGGTCTCTACATCACCTTCAATGAAGGCTGGAGATTTGCAGAGGCGTTTCAAGAACTCTATGTTGGTGCTCAAGCCGACGACTTCATAATTCCGTAGAGCTAGCTCCATCTTCCGTATCGCCGTCTCTCGGTCATCGCCGCGGACGATTAGCTTTGCAATCATTCCGTCGTAAGCCTCTGTGACTGTATCACCTTCTACAAAACCTGCATCTATCCGTATATCGTCGTCTGTTTTCGGCGTAGTAAGGTGAACAAGCTTTCCAGAGTCTGGTAGGAATCCTCTTTCGGGGCTCTCGGCGTATATCCGGGCCTCGATTGCAGCACCCCTCTCCTGTATCCTCTCCACGATTTCCTTTTGGGTCAATGGGAGCTTCTCGCCAGCAGCAACTCGGAACTGCCATTCTACCAAATCGGTCCCTGTGACCATCTCGCTCACTGGGTGTTCGACTTGTAGACGAGTGTTCATCTCCATAAAGTAGAATTCGCCCGAGTCCTTGTCAAGGATGAACTCCACAGTACCAGCCCCGACATATCCCACCGCGAGAGCCGCGGTTCGAGCCTTGTCCCATAGATCCAGTCTCGTTACGTCATCTAAATTGGGGGCTGGTGATTCTTCCAAAATCTTCTGATGCCTCCTTTGAATGCTGCAGTCTCGTTCACCGAGTGCCACACAGTTGCCATGCTTGTCTGCGAAGACCTGTACTTCCACATGCCTCGGCCGTACGATGTATTTCTCCACAAGCATAACCTCACCACCTTCGCCGAAGGATGCTCTAGCTTCAGCTCGTGCGCTCTTCAATTGCTGTAAGAATTCGCCTTCTTCCATGACGATACGCATACCTTTACCACCACCACCTTTAACGCTCTTCAACAGGACAGGAAATTTGATGTCCTTGGCGTGGTTAAGTAGTTCCGTCTCTCCTTGCTCAGACCCATGATATCCAGGAACGCACGGCACTCCGGCCTTAGTCATGATCTCTTTGCTCCGTGCCTTATCTCCCATGTCAGCCATGGCCTGGGCAGGCGGGCCGACGAAAACAATCCCCTCTTCCTCGCACCTCCTTGCGAAAACGGAGTTCTCAGACAAGAAACCATAGCCAGGGTGCAATGCTTGGATGCCGTGCTGTTTTGCCAACTTGACTATCCGCTCACCGTCCAGATACCCATTGGCGGCTCCCAGGCCTATGGAATGTGGCGAGCATGCAGCATGTTGTGACGAGGCATCCGGATCTGTATATAATGTAGTGGTTTGGATGCCCAGGCGTTTCGCTGTTTTATGGATCCGCAGGGCAATCTCTCCACGGTTCGCTATGAGAAGTGAGGTGATGGGGGTGATCTGGGGCTGAGCGGATACGCTGGTAGATACGTAGCGGGGGAAGGCCCGCCGGCGAAGATATCTAGGCTTAATTGACCGCATGATGGATGATGGTGAGCTTGAGGAACGGAAGAACAGAATTTGTATCGCGAAACCGGTCAATTGCCCCTCCCTTGGTTATAACAGGTATGAAAGGAGAGATAAAAAAGGCAGGGACATTGAGAGATCATCAGGGCAGCTGGTGCATTTCTCTCGGTGTTAGACCTAAGACGCCGCAACTAAGCGGCGAGTGAAGCCGGTTAAAGCCGGCTGGCTCGAGCTTTCCCCCAGATCCCAGATCCCGTCGCTGGATCGTCATCGTGCAGTACAGTATTTTGTATCATCTTGGAGATAGATGAACGCCAGTATTGAAGGAAAAGACATTTATACATGAAGAAACATGAATTGACAAATTTGAAGCAGATCAGTAGTCATATTATATATTTAGGATGTGAAAGTCGTTGTCAATACGGCGGGCATTTGGTGTAAATTATTCGCAGTACTTTAGTACTTCTACGGACTGGGGTCCCATGCTTACAGGTAACGTACCTAAGCTAACCCCACAATATCCGCCAAGCCGAACACTTACTTAGTATGATAGTAAGAGTCCAATAACCCCGCCAGCCAAAAACAACTTCGCGCATACATACCATGGAGCAGATATCGCTTAATCACGAGGCCTCGGCCGGCGACACGCACAAGCAGACCGTCAGCGAACTCCCGCCCGAGGTCGTACAGTGTCTGGAAAATGCCCGATTTGTAAGACCGAACGAACAACCCCGGTCTTCGTGCCCCTCGCTGACGAGGTTCCGGTAATAGCTTCATCTCGCCACCTGTGTCGACAACCAGCCTCACGTGTCGTTGATGAACTACACGTATCTCCCGTCGTCTCCATACTCGTCTCTACCTGTCATTGTCATGACTACAAATCCGTTATCCAAGAAAACCAACAATCTGCTCGTCAATCCAAACGTCTCACTGCTAGTGCACGATTGTATATCACCCCAGCTCCTACCTAGCTTGCTACACCATTGCAGAGAGCGTATCTGATATATGATATTAGGGGTATCACACCGCCCATCGACACAGGGTCGTCGGGCCTCGGGAGGATCGCCTGGTCCTGAGCATCGATCCAGTCTCGCATCAATGCTCATTAACCTCAACACGAGCGCCATGTCCAGCATCAGTGCGACTATAAATGGGACTGCCAAGTTAATTGCACCTGGGTCGGACGAGGAAAAGTATTACAGAGATCAGCATCTGGAGAACAACACTTTTGATTCTGAGGGTGTGTTCTCGTTCAACAGGCAACCACCAGGTGACACAGAAGACGGTGGCCGAGAGTGTTTTGTTGCTGGCGAGGAGGTGCAAGTAATACTAGTGCATATCAAGGACATACGGACGAGCGACTGGAAAGGAGGTGTCCGTGACTGGGTCTTAACATCGGAGGCCAATGGGCCTACTATCAACGGGGTTAGGTAACATACGCACACATATGGACACATGCTAGTCGCATCCATGGGCTCAGGCACAAATTGTACAACATGGCGCAGTTAAGCTGATCATTCTCATCCTAGTTACACCCTCCTATATGCAGTGTTGCAGGCTTGGCCATGGGGAGATTGGATAGGTAAGATGTATACGGTATCACAAAAGGTGATAGTTCAGTGACGACGGTTTGATAAAAAAGAAGCAGTCACTAATAGTAGGACTTGAACTGCGGATCTCAAGAATCCAAAAAGAATCGTAGGGCTCAAGATATACTCAACGTCCCTCGACCGGAAAACCCTTGAATGCCTATGGCCCTGCCTCTGACACAAGGATTGATCCTACCGACTACTTTACCACAATACCATTCAAGTGATATTGGGAAACGTCTGTTGAACTGTTGCGCGCATATGGAGGTTTATATCCTTCTTCCCTGAACCCCGAGCTGCTGGTCCACGACGTCTGTGCAGCACAACCTCACCTCATCCAAGTTGAACCAGCTACCCCGTCAGAACCCATATATTTTCTAGAGCCCTGTTCATCCCATGCCTATTGTTATGAAAACACCCATTCACATTTGCTGCCACGTCTTCCCGTCCTTTGGGTTTTAAAGTTTTGTATTCTCCTATCGCGCTCGTGTTCATACATGTTAGAGTACAATGACAGCTCCCATAACAATAATACACAACTCTTCTCAGCTCCCATCCATGCCATATGCAAGCCGTTCGGTGAGCCCAACCCACCCCATTCAATTTCTCAGTCTACCCTTTCCAGTCATTCCGACTTGCCATGAAGCAGTAACCAGCCATGCAATAGGGCATTACCACCCTTTGTTTATAACCTTTCGTCGCGTTTATCCATACATTATCGCCAATTTGACGCAAAAACCTGGGAACTGAATATCGAAGACATGATACAGGGTATCAAAGTTGATGCAAAAGAAAACAAAATCCATACCAAGGCCAAAGTGAAAGAACGTTCCGACTAGTCAGTTGACCTATAGGTTTCCGCGTGACGCGTATAATTCGTCGACTTCATGAGGTCGTATTCCGCTTGGGTCCTTTCTTAGAGCCGCTAGATCCAAGAGATGGCCAATTTGCTTCGTCCTTGCTACTATCGGACTTGGTAATGCCCACGAATTCGGACCCTCCAAGTACTTGACTCCACGCACGCGGCTGAGGCTTCTTTGGTGGCTCCGGTGCCGCAGAAGTTGACGCAGATGCCGTTAGGGCGCTTTCTGGCAGCTGAGGTGGTGTTGTGGATCTCGCTGGTGAAGCAGGGGCGACAAGATTGGGCGAGATGGGTGATCTAACTTTTAAGTCAGATTGGGATGTCTTTGTATATGCTATTCCATCGATTCGTCTGTGCGTCGTACTTTCGGCCATGCCCGACAATTCCTCCGACGCAGTCCTGACCATGCTGGTACCCTATACTGCATGGTTTGCGCCAGATAAGAGTGATTTGATTTGGGATGCCCAGTAAGAGTCGCTGGAAGATCGGTGTTGCCGGTCGACATTTAGCATCTCCGGCGACAATGTTCGTTCCAGGGGCTCCAAGGAGCGACTCTTGGGAAGACTCGAACGAGGCGAAGTCGTTTCGTCTTTGGACGCCACACTCGATGTGTTACAGGAACTTTCATGTGTTGCCTTGGTTGCTGTTATTACCGGCGAGCTCGCGGGTATTGTGGGTTGAGGTGAGCAGGGATCAGAGTCTTTTGATGGAATATATCTTCCTGAAACAACGGCACTCCATGACCTGCTGCTCGGTGCTGCAACATTCGATGTGGATCTGTGAGTCGATGGAGTTCCGCTCCGAGACATATCGTTTTTCCGTACGTCGAGTTGATGCGTGGTATCCTCTTGCTTGATAGGCCGACTCTCGCACTCGGACGTACTTTTCGGTGTATGCTCTCCATTTGGATACAGAACTTGGGACTTAGGCGATGCGGATGGCGTTTCGAGCTCGTCAAATCGATCCTCGATATCAGCATCCCACGCGCTATCGTCAGAACGCACTGAATCAAGCACCCCTTGACGAGCAGGGGCGGATGGAATATCATGAAGTTTAATCTCATCGTCAGGGTCCATCTTCACCTTCGTTGGTGTAGATTCCGACTGGTCCCAGGCCTTGTAGCCTTCGTCGCCGGATTCTGTTTTGACTGATAATATCCCCAAATTGGTAGATTCACTGTTAGCGGTTGATCCTGTGCTCGCGAGATCTCCGTGCGAATTGGCCTTATCAAAGCTCTGGCTAGCTTTGGAAAGGGACACGACTTCTTTGTGTCGACATGATATCGCTCTTCGGCCTTTTGCTCTGTAATGATCTGGATGATCATCTGTCTGTGTGCCGGCATCCCGATTCTCATTCTCTGTCTGTGTACCAGCATCTCGATTTCCATTCCACGGTCCCACACTTGCAACAGAGTCCGCGGAAGAGCTGGACCTTGACAAGTGACTCCATGACATAGTGGAATTTTGCATTATTTCTTTCCCTTTTCCCTTGTCATTCGATTCATGATCTTGGTGGGATAGAGTGTTAACTTCTTGGATGATTGCAGAGGAAGCTTCGCTCATTGATACCTGTTGTGAGCTGGGCTCAGAACAACTGCGCGACCTGGAGCATGGGTTCTGGCTTGCACTCGTAGCACTATAATCGCCGTTCGCAGTCGACGATTCAAGGTTATCAACGCAAGAATGGCTGGCCTCTACGTCCGTATTCCGGTCGTCGCTAATAGCGATGCCTTGATTACCGTCGTAATTATCGCGATTATAGTAGGCAGCTCTATTAGAGCGTTCAAGTTGCTCCAGACTCTTGCGACATTTTAACTTGTATTCCTTACACGCTTCGGGATCGAGGATGGCAGCCTGTGGATTGGATAGTGGATTCCGGTTCACTTTTCCGTAATCAAATGATGCGGCCTGGGGGTTAAAGGACGATTTCAGGGTTGTGCTGCGGCGCAACGGGTTTCTTTCAGGAACGCTGGTATTTCTGCCGTACATGTGCTCAGGGAACATCCCACTATAACCGAAATGAGAAGAGGCGGAAGCGATACTACCTTGGGATTGGTAGTGCCTGCCGGGGCCTTCAACTTCCATATAGACGTGTCTAGGTAAATTGGTTTGAGGATGATATTCGATAGCCGGCGTCGGCGCTTGCTGATATGGATAATATTGCTGTTGAGGGTCACTATGAGAGTGATATCTGTAGTCAAAGGGAGCCCCTGAATAAGCGCTGTTTGTGTTGTATCCGTTGAAAGACGATTGCTGTTGGTTGTAAGGGGATACTGGGCCCTTGGTCTCAAAATTCTCGGCCTGGCGGTTCCAGGAATTCGTTGTCTGCTTGTGCGAGTCGTTGGAGCTTCGTGAAGGGGTAATCCTTTGGTTCGATGAAGAGCCGTTGACTACTAATCGCCCCGCCGCGGCCAACTGTTGATCCGTCATGGCAGATTGTGTGGTCTCGTCAGGGATACTTGCAGAACTTGTTTGTTTTCCTGTACATCCGCCAGTGCCATCCTTTTTCGAAGGAGGCATGGAAGCCGATGAGCTAACTGAGAGAGCAGCGTCTGCGTCATCGACTCGGAGGTGTGATGCGACAGCGTGATGAGGATACAAATGGCACTCTTCCTCCTCAGCAATGTGGAATTTGAACTCAGCGCCCCGGGGACAATATATGAGGGGAGGATGCATATAAGGACAGCATTGAGTATACCGCGGGTAGCCGCAGTAACATTTTGAGCAGATATAATAATAAAGAATGCACATTCTTATACAGAACCTGACGCAGGTTGATTGTGAGTCAAAGCTACTTATACTGTGCGGCCGAGGCAGAATCAAGTTTGTGTACGGAGGCTCGGTCAAGTCTGCACTTTGTGTTAGCACTTGCGACTGATCTGTGATTAGAAGCATTTGTTGACAGGGAGGCAAGAACAACCAGAGGAAGCCGCACTAGTATTTTCTATGGTGATGAGCAAACCTTAAGTCGTCATTTTTGTAGCTCCGATAGGGAAGGAAAGTGAGCATCTGTGTATATAAAGCGTCGGAGCCTTACACATTACTGTTTGTGGATTCTTCATATACACTTTGACGAAATTTGAGAGAAATAACAAATACCAACATACCTTAGCGGCTTGAAGCTTTGTGTTCTGTCAAGGCTGTGATCTTGCAATCCGTGCTGTGCAGGTTATTGTGCGTCTTAGTTATCACTTAGCAAGGGCACAGTGATGACTGTGACTTGTTTGTGATGTCCCTGGCATCCCAATATCAGCACTCTTCCGTTGTTGACATTTCGACAGAGCAAGAAATTGGAGACGAAGAGGGTAGAAAGTAATAGCAGGAATTGCAGAATAACTCGAAGATAAATAAAAAACGGAGCTCGGTACACGTACAATTTTTGCGAGATTGATTCGGCGATAATGGTTTTATCGTTGTTGCGACGTTTGGCGCGTACCAGCAGCGAAGAGAATCTTGATGCTACAGGTTGTTTGTCGGCGCAGCAGCTGCAAAATAATATCAACAGAACTAGGTCTGAATAATAGAAGAATAATGCTTGGGTTGGGACGCATGTATTGGTACTGCTGTGAAAGCGCGATCGCGGACTGTGTTCTGCGTTCTGCTACCGGACAATCAGTGTAGAGTGAAAGAGTGAAGAGAGAGATAGATGATTGTTGTCGAGGGGCGCGGAATAAGTATTTTTCTTCCCATGCTTGCAAGGAGACAGTAAACTTGCATTGAATGTAGTCACGGCAACGGGTGCTTTATGCTTCAAAGCTGCATTCACTCGCCGCGCCAAAACACGGACACGTATCTACAGGTGAATAAAGTATCCTAATTAAATAATTCTCTCAGAATCCCTAGGATGGGGGCATGTGTAAGCTCTATTGTTGCGTAAAGAGGTATATCCGCCTTCATGGGCCAGTCTCTGACTATATACAGACATGCTCTTTGTTTCGGGGTGATCATCACAGGTTCACATATGTCTTCAGGCGAGAATAAGTTCCCAAAAGCATTTGCTTCTCTTACATCAGACCTCATACAGTAGTAGTTGAATCGGCTATTCCTTATTGGTCTATACCTAGTCTTTCGTTAAGTATCAGGATCCAGACTACCATATTCCGTACATTGATAGGATAGACTGCTCAGATTACCTAGAATCTATCATTTAATGATTTATTATATTATTAACGTATTACTGCCATCTGGTCACGAACACCCAGAAGGGTCATGTACAATATGAATGGATGTGTGTTTTATATTCAATGTCCAAAGTATTGATGAGTCACTATAGCTCGAGAGATAGCAAAGTGTGGTGCACCTACTGAGCCAGTCAATTGAATGGTGTTCATCTAGAAAACATAAGGCAAGGGTTAATTAAATTCCTGTCCACCTTTTCACTCTCTATTATCTTGTGTCTGATATTCACTAGTCCTTGCACATTATGATGCACCTCGGTAAATGATAGATTGATAATGAGATGCCCGATTTTTAAATAGCAACCAAATGTGACCTGAACTATCTCGCTTAGGAGCCATAAGAGAGAGCCGCCCCAGCATAGTCAGAGCTGGCCAGAAGGTTCGTTTCAAGCCCGGCGCTCGAGAGCAATAATATTCATTCTCTCTGTATTAGCTAGGTAGCTCCTCAAGGAGATCCTGATTATATCGATACACGCGCTGAACTGTCGATCGTACAAGAAGCCGGCCTTTCCTTCGTTTCGTCGCGCTCTTAGCATTCTTTGGGAGCAATCGCAGGTGGGGACATGGGCTGCATGGTCAATCTGAGCACAGCCTTTTCAATGCTTAAGTAGATATTGTTGGCCGTATCTGTGCTATACGAAACCTCATCCCTAGTAAGAGAATCAACATCAATGGCAACTCCATCATGAAGTTCAAGATGTTGGAGTTCTTTATGCGAAATCCATTGAGCTGTACACAAGAGTTGCTTTGGGGGGCTATCAACGTGTGTTGGTTGCCCATGATCGCTCGCATATTCGAACTGTAGCTGTAAAGGCCCTGAAGGATATACTGGAGAAACGTCTCCAAGTGCAATCTTATAGGCCTCGGTGTTTTCTTGTGGACCTTGAGAGATATCACCAGACAAGGTACGAGAGTGGTTTGACGCGCATGAAACAACTGACGCCATAGACGACTCGGAAGGAAGGGTGTCGAAGCTCATAAATTCTTTAAGAACTGTATCTTTAGCCAACACTTTCTCCAAGTTGGTTTGGTCTCGACTTTCTGTCGTGATAATTTCAGTTGATTTGGTAACGTCGCACACGAGGGCGGTACTGAGTCTTTTTACTTCTTCGCTTCTAACAACATCATCCAGAAGCTTCCGATTATTTGGCTGTACTGATAGCCATGTCACAGTACTCAGTGCGCTTTCGATAGGACAAGGATATGCAGTCTTCGTTCTTCTACGGTACAATGTTTTAAGGCTTTCGGTTATTATGTTTTCAAGGCGTTGATTGAACGTTGATGCGATATCATTAAACCAGCCGCCGTGGAAATTAGGGAGTCGCCAACCCGGATACAGCCGCCCATGGGAGCGCGGCATATGTATTTTCCCATGATGGAAAATAAAGGTGTTACAAAGCCAGCAGGCGCTCTTGCTTGAGCAGATAACTCGAGGCGGACATAGTTGCCCATGTAACATGATCTGGTAGTAATAAAGAAGCTGAATCTCTGCATGGATCTTGGAGTTTTTCAGAGCATCTCTGACCTGCTTGTCATATTCAGTATTCGCTGCCTTAACTGATGTTTTGAGCAGGTCACACATCTGTTTGACGTCCCTTTCGGATTTGGTCAAGTTTGGTGCTCGAGATATTGTTGTATGGATAGCTGGACGGTAGTCTTGGCTAATTGTGGGTCGATTGAAAGCATCAATTGCTAATTCGGCCACGACTACTTGCATCTGTCGCAGTAAAGGGAACTCGCGCGCCGCTAGGAACAAGATTCTTGCAGATTCGCGGTATCTTGAGACTTTGCGGATCATATTCAACAAAGAACATCGTATGCCGGGATCGACTTGCCGATTCGGGATTGGCCCCGATAGGATTTCTTTGAAATTTTCGGTTTGTCGAAGTGAGTTCACAGCTTCCACTACCTCTCCCAGCTTCTGAACTTCCTGGTACTTCTTCCAGGACACCGCAAGCTTTATGACGTTTCGAGCTCTGCTTAAGAACGAAGTTGTGTTCCCTGATGAGTTGTTACCAAGGTAGTCTACAACCTTTTGTAGTCCGTCAATGATACTTTTTTTTGTTTGATTAGGGGGGTCCTTTTTTTTCCTTTTCAGGCGTAATCGGTAAACTATGCGATCTTCGCATAGCTCCATGATCATGGCAAAAACCTCTCGTTCTATGTCTTGAGCGAGATCTATTGGTTACCATTAGAAATGCGATTATGAGTTATAGTATTATATAAACGCTTTACCTTCAACACCGCTGAGCGTAGTCGTAATTCGATCAAAGCCCCCTTTTATTGTTGATAGATACGCCTCACTATCTGCCAGCTCGCTTTTGTTCACGGCGAGTAGAATGTTGATAGTGCCTTGTTTGGGTATCTCATGAAGGCACACCGCGGGAATATGATCTGAGTCATCATCTATATGTGCCAGGAAAGCGAAGACACCAGCGAGTCTTCGTTCTTCCGTGAATGGAAGAGAGTATCCGGTTTGTTTGAATTGGGCATCGGTCTTAAAATTTGAGGATGGCAGAGCTGGGACACGGTGAAGGATATGCAACATTGCTATGTTTTCTGTATATCTGATGGTCATACGCTCCTGTTTCTTGGCCGACATCTTGCCTGCTTCATTTAGCTTACTGAGTATGCTAACTGCAAGTTGACCCTAGGCATTAACTCACAAGTCAGCGATATATCCTTGCGGGGTTGACGCCACCAGTTATGAACGGCTCATGCATGCGGCCTTCTTGTACTCCCCAAACTTTGATAAGATCACGTGTACTAATACAACTCTATAATTATAGGATAAAGTAGTATCAATCACATGACTCAATACGACAATAGCACATCTTGGTTTCATATTTTTGCTCGATGTAGACCAAGCAGGGTAGACGCGATGACATGTAGAAAGAAGTCCTGTCAATAATACCTCAATGTTTGTCTTTGGCCAAGTTGTATGAATCTCACAGCTGTCCAATATGTTACATTACGTACCTAGAAAGGAGTATATGACAGAATAGTTGCTCGACTTGACAGGTGTAAGGCCACAGCTGGCCTACTCAGGCATCCAAAGTTTGCGGACAGTTAGTGAGTATGCGCATTCACCTTTTCGGACAACCTAAGAAAATCATAGGAAGGAATTTGCTGCACCTACAACGGGCCAGAAATTTCAGATTCTCGTTTACCAGCCACAAGTGATACCGGCCATTATTAGTCAACGCCATTTTACAGCGTTATCTTTCTTCAGTTAAGCACATTCTTAAATCTCGTCATCTACGAAGAACCGACCAGCTCATCAGTGTGCTGGGAATACAGTGATTTGTACTCAGTAGGTGGCCTGGTCCACCACACCTGCCAAGAGATATTCCGGGTGTCATACTTGTACGATCATGCCCAAGACCCCGGCGAGATAGTCCATGCTCTCATTGACAATCATATTGAGATTCTGTGCTTTGTAAAAAGCTTGGAGATCTACGATGCTATTAGCAACGGTTTATCTCTAGCATTGGACATATGCAATGTCGGTGACGAGGCTATCAACAGTGTCTCCAGTTTCAACCCAGTCAGGTATAAACGAGAATTACACCTCTCGGCTGGTTAAAGTATGAATTCGGAAAAATTAATTGATTCATTATTATCCTAAGGATTCGTTCTGGTGCCAGCATATTCGTCAGGACAAAGTGCCAGAGGCTGATGTCTATGGAGTGACGGAAAGGATGGAAAGACAATAACCTTGATTCATACAAACTATATTCGTCAAATTGAATTCTTTAAATTGAGGCTATGGCTAGTGAAGATGGTTCTTAAAAATTCCTGAAGGAAAATGTCTCTCACTGGAGATGTGCAAGTCCGGATATCGAGGAATTTTTCTCAAGTTAACTTTACATGCAGCGGCTGCTTACTTCTGGACTCGCTGAGACAGCGCCTCAGTAACAAGCAACAAGGGGTACTAAGTATATGGACGGAGGATGCGGTACAACTTTAAGGGGGGTACACCTGTTTGGATATCTAGGCGCATGGGTCAGTTGATCTATGGGTGATACCATGTGTTAAATAAATCTACTAATGATCTCCGCCATATGCTTTTGATTAAACGTCACTAGATTTGTTCGCTAGCTTACATCTGTTAGCAACGGCCATAATATTACACAATAGGGGGCGAGTCTTTCACGTACGACCATAGCCTCTAGAGAGCTCGGCATCCCGTCCGCTCTGCCCTAGATAAACTAGAGAGCGCCAGATTAGTAGTTGGGTCGGTGACGACCAGCGAATCCCTGGTGTTGTACGTTGTAATTATTTTTGTTAATGTTTTCAGTTAATTAGGTTATGGAAATGGGAACGATCACAATCTGACATGCTTGACTGGATAACATGAATCTTCAGAATTGGATTAGACACAATCTATGATGA
The DNA here is from genome assembly GCA_022385635.1 of Xylaria scruposa. Classification (NCBI taxonomy): domain Eukaryota; kingdom Fungi; phylum Ascomycota; class Sordariomycetes; order Xylariales; family Xylariaceae; genus Xylaria; species Xylaria scruposa. The sequence goes on along the minus strand of MU280189.1, from coordinate 339,533 downwards.
TCTCTAGATGGCGATACTAAGTCAAACTAGGTATATAGTAATGAGTATGGAGGTGCGTTTGCTACCTCTTTTCGACAGCGACTTCAAAGACATAACTTATCAGCACGTGATGCAGCGGCGGATGATCTAATGTACGGTAATCGCTGTGCGCTTGGGCCAGCAATCCCCCACTCTATCTATTAGCGCCGCGCTGGGCTTGTAGGCAACCCGAGAGCTTCGTAGCCCTGCGCAGTACCCTAGCTCGCATCATCATCCATCCTCCAAACCAGCGCCCACCTGCCCGCCTACCTTGCGCAATACGACACATTCTCCTACTACTACAACACGAAGTAGAGTCTCCGTCCTTCGAGTTCCGTATTCCCGAACGCCGATTTTCTTGCTTCCTTCCTACTCAACATCATGGCGGACGCAGGTCTGAAGCCCGAGAAGGACTTCAGCAAGGAGGCTGACCAGCAGATCCCCGAGGCAGAGAAGCTTGCGAAGGTGTGCACTTTTTTTTCTTTCCATATAATACTCAATATCGTATTTGGGTGATTGCTAACACCGGACCCGTCAGACTGATATACAGGCGGCTATCGAGAAGCTTACCGTCTTCGAAAAACAAACCCGACAGGTTAGTGCCTCTTGCTTCATGCACACACCCCGCGATTGGTGCTAACCGTGGGTTGATTGGTAGGCGTCGGATTTGGCATCAACATCACGGACGTTGATTGCGATATGCACAATCTGCAAAGATGCCGGAAACTGGAATCTCCTGAACGACCAGGTTCTGGTCTTATCCAAGAAGCATGGCCAGCTCAAACAGGCCATTACCAAGATGGTGCAAACTGTCATGAAGTTTCTCGACGATACCCCGGACCTGGAAACGAAGCTTTCAGTAATCGAGACCCTGCGGACCGTCACAGAAGGCAAGATCTTCGTCGAGGTAGAGCGCGCCCGTGTGACCAAGATCCTATCAGATATCAAGAAGCAACAGGGAGACTTGAAGTCCGCAACAGATACCCTATGTGAGCTGCAGGTTGAGACCTTCGGATCGATGGACAGACGAGAAAAGACGGAATTCATCCTCGCTCAAGTTGCACTTTGCATAGAAAACAATGACTGGACACAAGCGGGCATCCTCAGTCGCAAGATCAGCACACGGTATCTTGCACGGAAGCCCAAGAAGACGCCAGAACAACTCGAAAAGGAGAAGAAAGCCCGTGAAGAAAAAGAGAAACGTGGAGAAGAGGTGCCCCCAGAAACAGAGGATGATACCACTGACCTCAAACTGAGGTATTACGAGCAGCAGATCATACTGGCTAAGCATGACGATAAATACCTAGATGTGTGCAAACACTACAGGCAAGTCCTTGATACCGAGGCTGTTGAGGAAGATCCCTCAAAACTTCAACCGGTAAGCCGTGATTGACTGATGTCCTTATCCCATTACTAATGTTGCTCCAGGTTCTCCAACGCATCATCTATTTCGTCATCCTTGCCCCTCATGACAATGAACAACACGACCTACTACAAAGGATCTACCGCGATACTCGGAATGCCCAGGTGTCTGAGGATGCCGAACTTCTCAAGCTATTTACAGTGCATGAGCTTATGAGATGGCCTGAGGTATCCAGTGAATTTGGTCCTCATCTGTGTAGTACCGATATCTTTGACAACAAACCTAATCAGTCTGGAGACGAGAAAGCGCACCAGCGGTGGCAAGATTTGCGCAAACGAGTCATCGAGCATAACGTGCGTGTTATAGCGAAATATTACACACGCATCGGCATGAAGCGCTTGACACAGCTTCTGGACCTGACGGAGGACGAGACCGAGAAGTATATCAGCGAATTGGTGTGCTCCAAGACCGTTTACGCTCGCATCGACAGGCCAGCTCGGATCGTCAGCTTTGCTAAGCCGCGAGACGTCGATGATGTTCTCAACGAATGGAGTCATAACATGAAGAGCTTGCTTGGATTATTGGAGCGCGTAGACCACCTCATCACCAAGGAGGAGATGATGGCTCGTATCCAACCCGGAGCGAAAGGGGGCAAAGAAAAGAAGAGTAAGAAAAAGGCGTGAACGAGGCTCCGTTGTTAAGTAGTAATTTCATCGGGGATGTACCTGATGCTTTGATGGTGGGCTCGGCTTTATGAATTGAGGCACAGTCCAAGTACTCACCATACTGCATGCGAATGTACACTACAGAATTAGACCAGGGGGCAATTGTGGCCTTGTAGAACCATTAAATTTGCATTCTACGCCATACTGATATATCTATATCGTGCTTGTCTATATGCTTGCTCTATACTGAGAACCGAGCTTCTACTTTGTGCCCATGCAACTTGTGGATAAATCGTCTTTCGGCTTTGAATGTCTCTCAAAGCGTTTCCTTCACCGCCTCGTCCGCAGCCTCTACGCAGCGTTGCCTCAACCATCCCGCAAGCGGCATGACCCAGTCCCGAGCAACAGGGACATAATGTCCACCGGGGTGTGTCAGCACCATAGGATCCCGACAGCGCTCGACCAGCGCCTGGCTCCGCTTCTCCTCGACGACAGTGTCGAGGCCGCCGAGGAAGTGGAGCGTCGGCGTGGTGATGGCGGGCTCGTACAGCCACTGGAGACCCTGCGGCGGCGCCCAGAAGCCAGAGTATACCACGCAGAACTTGAGAGGCCGGTCGGCGTTTGCCGTCCGCAGCTCCGAGAGCCAGGACCAGTCTGGAGTCGAGGAGGATGAATCAGGTGATGGCGTTGAGGGAGACGGCGTGTGGTGTGGATGCTCTAGAGCTGCTGCGACCAACGCCGCCATGCACCCGCCTTGGCTGAACCCTATCACCCCGTCCACGCCGCCTGCTTCCTGGATTGTTGACGCGATGCGCCGCATTCCGTCGCCTATGCCGCGGTATAGGCCGCTGGCTTCATCTTTGCGAAACCACTGATCGATGAATGAAGGGTAAGTGAATAGGCTAGTTGAGGGAGAAGCGCATGAGGATATATAGATGGGATGGGTGGTGTTAGGAGCAGGTGGGATGTTGAACTTACCGACCAGTTGTCTAGGTCATCCTCGTCGCCATCTTGAGGGTCTTCTGGCGGCACGTACCCTGGGATATCGGAGGGCCGTAGCCGGTGCGGCCCCGTCGGAAAGATCAGAGTTGGATGCAGGTTCAAAGGTGCTGGGGACAGCGCCTTTATCAGCAACTTGTTGAGAGCTTTAGTCTTGGCAGAGAAGAGGGGCCCTGATTGTGTATAGCCTACGTGTAATGTTAATTTTCTTATCTCAATAATGATCTTTGGGGTTGGAAACATTGTAATCTATAAACGAAGAACCGAGGAAGGGTGTTAGATGAATGAATGATACAGGTATATGTCTGGAATTATGGAGATATGAAGATTGATGCTAAAAGACTCAAGTTTGCTATGGTCTGGTTAACAAATATGATGTATACTCACCATGAAGCATCAATATCTTCAACTCCTTTTTGCCCTTGGGGATGTTCGATCCCGATTTCTTATCTTGCGTTGCCGGTGCTGCGGCGGCTAGCTGCTCCGCACCAGCCATGAGTGAGTAATTTCTATGAAAACAACGTATATAAAGCGACGTAAAACGGTATATAGGGAGTCTGCTGAAATTCATTAATAGAGCTGCGATTTGAAAGCTCCGGTCTATGTTCTATGCCTAATAGTGAGAGTGAAGTTGTTGTGTTACGATTGGTCAGCGTGGCGGTTTTGGAGCCGGTTTGTCTGCTCGGGCCGGGCTATGGGTCCCATTTTCCGAGAACTCGCCGCATGATGAATACCTCAAGCAAGTAGAAACTTTTGAGTCATCAATAAACAACATGAAACCTGGCCAAGGATACGTCTCAATTCATCTTGTCATACATCGTCTTTTTGATTAGTTGAATGCAAGCAAGCAATTCCGCGAAATAGTCTCTTTACGTAGCATGTCGGACAAAAGGCACCTACATGTTACACGCATGCGCATGGCATTTGGTATACTTGTAAATGCTTCCCTATGCACCTCACATCTAACCTCACAGGGGAAATTGCAGGTGTTTGTCCCTGGGTGTTGATAATAAATGTAGAGATTCTCGTAGTGTATTAACAGTGAGCATCAATAATTTTAGCGTGATGTCGGACTGTTGAAGAAGAGAACGATGTTAGCATGGTAGAGCGATCGTATTTGTACAATGGAGTCGATAATTAACGGCGCTACTAGGGTTTATTAGTCCCTGCGCTATCAGATGCAGTCGCAGAGCATCGCATCGTATCGCCAATATAGCTCCTATATGCGGCTCTTCACCAATACTCATGAAGTGTAGCACAAAGGGACTGTGGTATTTGTCGAACACGGCTCTTGACTAGCCGCGCGCTCCAGATCTATGATACAATGGTATTCCTGCCTCGCCCGTGCTTCGGATCGCTTCGGCCGTCTATCATGCAAAACATCGGATGCTGAAATTGTCGGGTTCGCCCATATGTCCAATAACTTAGTGACCACCAGACTTGGCGTTAGGGTTGCGGGGGTCGTTCTTCCACTCGTCGGCTGCGACATAATGTCAATACTTTGCCCTCCTGCTCGTGGTAATTGTAGTCTTGCGGGGAACATACACGCCATCATAGCGTTCTGTGCCGAATTGATGCCGTAGGCAATGACCAGACCTAAACCTCCTGTTAGGTACCCAATAATGAACGGTAATATCGAGTTTCAGCAAATGCGTATCGTACCGGCAGCGAAGAAAGGGGCCAGCGGCTTCACTATGAGAGGTATTAGCATCGCTGTCGCAAACAAGGGGACTAATCGATCAATTGGCGTACTGATGGGAGCCGGGAACTTCTTCAGGGGGGTGATTCCGAACCACATTTTGGCGGTATTGAAAGGACGGACCTGGGTGTTGCTGGTGAGGTTGACGGTGTGGTTGATGGAGGATAGACACAAGGATTGGGATGGATGTCACAATAGCGAGCGGTTTTCGAAGGTCAAGCTCTGCGAAGCAGCCGAGATCAAAAGACGTGGCGGTGCGAAACGGCTTGATGTGGCTGTCTTGGCTGTCTCTGATTGTGGCTAGAGAATCTGTGGCTACGGGGAATTTGGAATAATCCGCTAGGCTCGGCTTGGCTAGTCCACTCGCCCGAGGAATTGATGTCATTCCCGGAAGCTATCCCGGTTCAGCTACCTACCTACTCCAACGTCTTCTCCCCACCTGCAAGCAACGCCCAAAAGCAACGCTGAAACCTGGGGAAGACTGTCCAGATTGCCAAATCAACGAACAAGCTTAATCCCGCACATGACTTCCAACCCAACCATCACAAGCTCGCGGGATTGACTGCGGGGAACTTCTACTTAGCCAATTACTCTAAACTCTAGCTCCATATCCTCCTCACTGAGACACTCATTCGCGAACAGCAACAGTCCCAAACCGTCGAACACACGACCTTCCTCACTATCCTTTCACCCTCATCTTCGTATCCCTTTACCTCTCTAGTCTTCCTCGTCGTTGCAACAGATAGAGTCTTGCACAGATATTTATTCTCCGATTTCTTCACACAATAGGCGTTTGTTCTATCAGCTTGGACGGACCTTACGTTTCGTCGCCCATCCTCATCTCTTCCTACCTTAGCGATCGACATATAATCTATCAGCATGATCGCTAGGGGAATTGCACGCGCTGCGGCGCCGATTCCACGCTCTCTGCGAGCGTTCAGCTCGACAGTTGCTCAGCAGCGCACCCCAGCTCTGGCAGACGTGTCACCCACGGGGGTCGATTCCTTCAACGCCAAACAGAAGGAGTTCAGGGAGAATCTGGTGAAAGCTCAGCAGGAGAAAGCAGCCAGTATGTCTGGTGGTATTTTCTTACCCGTTCCTGATTACGTTCTACAAGTAAATTAGCTAATAGTATCTGCCTTAGGACAACGAGCGGAGGTGGCTTCGAAGACTGAATCCGACCGACCTGATGGATTACTATCTCGCGTTATCTACGGTACAAAGGAGGGCCGCGAACTAGATGCGCAGCTAGAGGCAAGCTTTTCGGCTGTCTTGGCTCGTGGTAAATACGTCCATACGATCGTCTTCCACGATGTCAAGCCCGATAAAGTGGACGAGTACGTCGAACTTGTGGGCAAGTGGTACCCCAAGATGGCTTCCGTAGATAAGAATAAGGTTCACTTGGTTGGAAGCTGGCGTACTGAAGTCGGAGATTGTGACACTTTCGGTCTGTTACCTTCTGTATTAGGCTCGGGGTTATTTGCTAACTCGCAACAGTTCATATCTGGGAATACCAGCGCTACCAAGGATATCATGAATCTTTGAACAGCATCTCTAAACAACCAGGCTATGACGAATTCAACGCGAAACTCAGAACCCTCATTACACACAAACAGACCTCCCTGATGCAAGAGTTCTCTTTCTGGCCCACCACTGCGCCTCGAAAACTTGGTGGCGTATTTGAGCTGCGATCATACACACTGCATCCCGGCAATCTACTAGAATGGGAGACTCACTGGCGACGTGGCCTGAAGGCTCGACGTGAAGTCATGGAGGGTGTAGGCGCTTGGTTTGTTCAGATAGGAGACCTGAACACCGTCCACCATCTCTGGCAGTTTGCGAACCTCGAAGAGCGAAAAGTTCGACGAGAGCAGAGTTGGAAGCAGGAGGGTTGGGCTGAAACCGTGCACAAGACCGTTCCCCTCATTCAGACCATGAAGTCCAGGATTCTAATCCCGATGCCATGGTCGCCAGTTGCTTAAACTGTCTTCCTTGCCACAATTTTCCCTTTACAATATATGTCGACGTTGACGCGTCCACATTTAAAACAGGAGTTCCGGTCGGAGACGTCTTGATTTATGAATACAATGAACGATTGCCTGGAAATCCGTTGAGTGTATAGTACCAGGGTCTAAGCCTTGCCATGGTTGTTCAGCCTTTCGTTTTTCTTGCTATTTAGCCTGGCTCAGAATGCAGAAAATTATTCATATGCATTCATATACTAAAGGTACCTAATACCCCTATCCGCGTGAACTAATTTGTGCCTTGTAATTCTGAAATGTCACATTCATATTTCGCGGAAATAGTTGTGTGAAACTAGTTCTCGCTCTGGGGTGAATGCCTCACGATGCTCACAAGTATGGAACACACACGCCTGTGGTTGTACATAAGTACCGAATACAGTCTTGTACGATACGCGTTGCATCTCTTTCCAACATGCAGGCAAGGAATTTGGTTATACTGTAAAAACAGTCGCGAGTCATTATCAAGTCAACATAACATGCAGGTGCGCAGCGGCGCACTTACCGTTGGTTGCTTAATACATTAAGACCGGCTGCATTCGATGCTCTTGGGAGTGGTTTAAAACTAGATACTCCCAACACTGGGTTGATAAATCTAGTTGAATATGGGTACTCATGTAAGAGGCATAGCCTAAATACCGACTAGAGTAAGAGATCATATCTTATATTTATACGTTCTGGGTACTTTCTACGGCAACATATGGAGTCGGCTTTTCATCCGATTATCGCCAACCTCTCATTCCTATCAGCTACCCAAAGAGAGTACGTTTTATTCTCCAAAGTCTTCTCCCATGACAGCGGCCAGATTCCGCCGCGCTAGATTAAGTGAATTCGAGAGCGCGCTCAGTTTCGTAGACATAGACAGTAGACACGGATCAGCGCTCTCGACACGAACCTTCTCGCGCACGTAGACTTTTTCGACCTCGCTACCTCCACTCTGGTCAGGGGCCATACCCCCGTTCTTGCCCGCCCAGCCACGCGACCCTTTCGTAGGATATGACTGGCTTTGGCCGGGTCCTGTTAACGGGATGGAGGGATCCGACTCGTGATGCCGGTACGTGAATACCTTGTCGGCCTCATCGTGTTCGAGCCGCCTCGTCGTTCCGATCGCCAATGCAAACTTGATACCCAGATTCACGGGCGCGTCGACGGCTTCGAGAGCCCGGAGGTGTAGCACCAGGCACGCGTCCTGGATAGTAACGTGGAAGGAGAGCACGTGAGTTAAAGGAGGTATGAAGGAGGTTGAAGCTGCTGAGTATCGCGTCCAATCGCTTTCAGTGATGCTGCTGCTTGTTGCAACTACACTTGCGTCTGTGACGGCCGTGTTCGGCCTGCTTGTGTTCGCCGCAGAAGGTGGATAGGCAGGTTTGAACTCGGTGATATTAGTGGGAGAGCCCCTCAGAATGGCAGATGCCTCGTCGATACCCTGGGCTAGAAGACGTAATTGCGAGGATAGAAAGGTTGCTGTAGCTGGACAATCTCTTTGGCCTTTGCGTTCTATTTCGGTACAACATAACGACGCCAAATCCACGGCCTGCGTGAGTAATGCGTTCAGCGTCACCAACGGCGCCAGATGTATTGGATGCGCTGGGTTGATTGAAATTGTCCAGGGGGCTGTCGTCCGTAGCTTGGTATGTATTGTCCCCTTGACTATTCGAGCGCCCACTCTGGTTACATGGCCCTTCACTAGCTCGGCGCGTGGTGTGCTGAGCACGAGTGTACTACCTGGGTCGATAGGAGCGAGAAGCGCATAACATTCTTCTAGCCCGTGCTTTAATGACAGCAATGTTGCTTGTAAGGAGCTGAGAAGCCATGCTAACTCACGTGCCTGTACCGAGTGTGAGTGAGGGACAGGGTCAGGAGATGATTGGGGGAGTGGTTGTTCAGTTGGCTTAGAAGGTGAAAGAGGAGGGAGGAGAGTTCGAGGGTATGTTTCCACAAAGACATAATCGTCTTCTATGAACATGATGATATATTGGGTATGATTATCGATTGGAAAAATTAGACTGCAGACTGTTGGAAATAGAGGGATGAGAGCCGAGCTGGCATGTAAGAACCATACCTGAGTAGCATCCTCTTCGATTTTAAGCTGTTCTGGCGCAATGGGAGGCCAGATCTCAACAGACATGATCGTGGTTGATGATAAAAACCACTACTAACTCTAGAAAATGTAGGCAACCATCCTGATACCTGGTCATGTAAGGATAGTAGGCTCACTTGATGTAGCTGAAGCTGCGTATGTATGATGAGACGTGATATTGAGAGAGTTGTACATGGATCGTGAGCTTCACCAATACGCCATTTACAGGCATCCGGATTCAGGGATTATAGTGCCCCACTAGATGCTTGTCAGCCGCTAAACTAGTCCTAGTCTAGGTCCTGGCTACCACGCTACAGCGCACTACCAGTGGTTGCTAAAGTAGCTGCACTACAGCCCCACGTCACTTGATTTTAGGGACAGCTTCAACAAATTTAATCAAGGCTAACCTTGTTCTTTTAGCTATGATACCATATACCCGCGACACGCAGTTGATATGATAACAAGAATAATACCGACTGGAAAATCTAGACGTCTGCCTGGGGGATGAGCTAGGTAGCAGGTTAAGCAGGGATCCAACCATTCTATACTTCATCGCGCCTTGTCTGTTAAGATCATGGACAACAACGGCGACCAGCTTTCACAGCTGCCTGGCGCCACCACGAAAAAGCTTCCGCCTGTACCAAAAGGTAAGCTCGCATTTAAGAGGGAGTAATTGACACAGTTGCTCAGCTGAATTTGCTTCCAGGTGCCACAGTTCGTAGACGCCCAATCCCTTCGGGGCCGGTGGCCTCGACCACCTCCGCTCGCCGCATACACGTATCCGCTAAAACACCGTTTCGATCAGTGACTACGCGTGTACGAAAACAGCTCGACAAATACTTGCGCCAGTCGGCTTCCTCGCGAGCTACCTTTACGAACAAGTTGTCTCAGAAGAAGAACGCCTCGCTGGGGGAGCGCGTCCGTCGTATCCAGGAGCAATCTCAGAACGCCGCCACTGGCGGTCTCGGTCTTGGGTTAGAAAACTCAGGCGAAGTTTTGGTCCTAGGCACTGGGCGTGCGATTCCGAAAGTCACCGAAGTTGCATTATTCTTCCAGAAGCAGCCAGACTGTATTGTGCAACTGCGCACCGGGAGCGTGGCCGCTGTGGACGATGTTATCTCCCAAGAAGATGGCCTCGAGGGAGACGTGACTGAGAGGGCCAGAATGATGAGCTCACTTGAAGCCTCGATTAGACTTCGATGATGTGTCTTTTAACGTGTATCACCACTGGCACACCTATAGCATCGATCAACAGTTACAACTCCGAGTCCCGCCCGAGTTCAACTCGAGCCTGGGCATCGTATGACCTGGGGCTAGGATTGCCATGTGACTGGCATACTGCCAACGAGGAGGCCAACTTTTATGATGGATCACGACACCCGAACTGTTTCGGATATTGTTATGGACCTTGCTTCTGTTGGAGATAAGGCCACTATAAGATTTTGGATGACCAATATTTTGACGAGACAAAATGGTCTAAACTGGAAATCTTTCGTCTGCCAACCAGAAAATTGGGTCCGGCAAACAACATCAACTATGATTGAGAGCTCCGATGAGGGGTCTACTCCAGTAAATGTGGCCAAAGCGGTCAATGCGATCAATGCAATGCGACCTAACCTTGGTATAACGAATACATATACCTGAATTTGAGAATAACAATACTGATGACTTGGGCTAAACTATTTAAGCGCTTATAATTTTAATCCTTTAATGCTGTAACCATCATCTCGTCGTCACTGGCCTCTCAAAACGAGATGTCGCAATCGCAGCCTCTATCATATCTTGTAGTTGGCGCCGGCGTTTTCGGTACTTCTACTGCTCTACATTTGAAATCCAAATATCCCAACGCTGATGTGACATTGGTCGATCGTCATGATCCGGACGCGCCCACACGTCCAGCTGCTTCCTGGGACTGGAATAAAGTGGTTCGCGCCGATTACCGTGATATTACGTACTGCCGAAGTGAGTATCTATATTTATCCCTACCCTAGTTCTGCTCTTGCAGTCGGTCTCGCTTGTTTTAATTATGTATGGTAACCTGAGCCCTTCGAGTTGCTCTTGAGGCACAGGACAAGTGGCGAACCAACCCGCTATGGAGCCCCTATTACCACGAGACCGGAATTTATTGGATAAGTCAGACGGGTTTTGCTCAACAGGTCGTTGATAACTTCAAAGCGCTGAGCCGTGACGCCGAGTTATACGCGTTGCCTGTGGAGGAAGCTCGGAAGCTATATGGTGGCATCTTCGACAATGCCGACTACGAAGGCGTTGATAAAGTATTGATCAACAAAACCAGCGGCTGGGCGGCGGCGAAAGATGCCCTTCAAGCTGGAATCAAGAGAGCTATCAGCCTAGGCGTGAAGTTTGTCACTGCGGAAGTCGAACAGCTCGAGTTTGACTATGAACATTGCTGTGTTGGCGTTCGGATTGATGAAAATAAAACCATCACCGCCGATCGAACAGTTCTATGTACTGGGGCCTTCACCCCCGTGCTACTGGAGAGGAGCGCCGATAAAATCTCTCGCGATGCGCTCAGACCTAAAGGGCGAATGATTGCTGCGGGTGTAACTACTGGTTTGGTAACTCTTGACGAAAAGACTATCAAAACGCTCGAAGACATGCCTGTGTGTATCCAAGAGAACCCAACACATAGAGGTGCGCTCATTTTTCTGCTTTGAGTTTTGTTTCGTACGCTCACGTAAGATAGGTCCAAGTAATGGGACTCTTCCACCCAATGATGAAAACCAACTCAAATTCTGGGGACAGTCCATCTTCCAGTTTCCTAGTGGAACGCCTAGTTTCTCCCAGCCTCCTACAGGTTCTGACTATCAACAATGGGAAGTACCAGAGGCCCTCAAGGCTGACGTTGCCGTTGCAAGCGAGGCTACTTTTGGGAAGCGCGGTGCCAACTGGAAGATACACACTCACCGTATATGCTGGTGAGTCCTCTATCTATTTACTTTAATCTTTGCATTTTGCCCCTATTTGCCCCTATTTCCCCGGCAGCAGCAAATTGAAACATTAGAGCTAAGAGTATTACAAAGGGACTGTGTCACCCCAAACGATGACTTTATTATCTCACCACATTCGGCTTCAACAGGACTGTTCATTGCAACATGCGGCTCCTTCCACGGCTGGAAATTCTTGCCTGTGATAGGTGACTATGTAGTACAGATGCTAGATGACACCCTTGAGCCAGATCTAAAGAGAAAATGGGCCTGGGACAGGCCAATCCCAAAGACCCCAGGAAGAGAGTGGCCCCGGTACGATCTGAGAGAGTTGATCAAAACTACCGAGTAATAAGCTTTGGTTCTGATGATTAAGGAGATTTAACGAAGCGATCGCGGTTACATCTTGCTTGTATAAGCGCTAGACGCATGGCAGCTAGACTCTTCTTACCTTTCGTCCGTATTACCAATAGCAAGAAATATAGTGTTCGGAACCATCACAACAGCCCAGCTCGGCAATTCAATTTCAGCTGCTTCTGTCATCGTGACCGAGACCTTGGGCCAGCCGCTTATGTCGTACTGCATTACCCCAGATTTTGGGCTCTCGGCTAAGTACCCATGGGTTCACTCGGGCGGAGCTCGATTCTAAACTGCCTAATCAACCGGAAATTCACATGCGGAACTCGACCACTCGGAGAGTTTCCTTGGCGAGGACCTAGATTCCGCTTGCCCTTCCCGGTTGAGGTCATGGCAGCCTTCTGTTGCTGAAGGATTCACATCAGGCTAGGAGTATCAAGGAAATCGTGCTCAACGGATGGCCCTTATCTGATCTTATAATGTGGACACGATATCTCTTCTGTCACGGCTTGGCCGCCTTGTATGCTCGGCAGGTGCACTTGATTCTTTGCTCTCCAACAAAGCAATATGCATTATCGAAGACGTGAGCATGCTATCGCGGCAGCTGCTGCCTTTCTCTGTAAGTCTCGTCCGGTAGTTGGACTCTTATCTTCGTTTTATGGCATCTCTTCAACAAGAATGAAGGCGTATAGGCTGACACTAAACTACCTCTGGAGGCTTTCAATCATGTGCCGCGCGTGCCACCATCAAGCTGGCCGCTCCGGTCAGCGTTTGCTCTAATGTCACATCACAGCAGACATATGACTACATTATTGTAGGTTCAGGAGCAGGTGGGATCCCGCTGGCGGACCGGCTCACAGCCGCCGGTCATACCGTCCTCCTCATCGAGAAGGGTCCACCGTCGACCGGTCTCTGGGGTGGTATTATGAAGCCGGGATGGCTCAATGGGACCTCGTTAACTCGCTTCGACGTACCTGGGCTCGCGAACGAGATCTGGCACGACCCGACAGGCGTAATATGCACAGACGTCGATCAGATGGCCGGGTGCGTGCTCGGCGGCGGCGTCGCTGTAAACTCGGGCTTATGGTGGCGACCGCACCCCGCCGATTGGGATTACCTCTGGCCGGAGGGATGGAAGAGTCAGGATCTGGCCGCCGCTACGGATCGAGTGTTCGATCGGATACCAGGCACCACGGTCCCAAGTACGGATGGGAAGCTCTATCTTCAGCAGGGCTTCGAGATGCTTACTGGCGGACTGAACGCGAGTGGTTGGAAATCTATCGTCCCGAACGATCATCCAGATCAGAAGAACTGTAAGCTATCTGTGAACACGAAAGACGAGTTTCAGCATTGATATGATTTCCAGTTACATATGGCCACGCCACACACATGTTCGCAAATGGCGAGCGAGGAGGTCCCCTGGCTACATACCTGGTGTCGGCTAGCAAGCGCAAAGAATTCACACTTTGGATGAATACCACCGCGAAGCGAGTAATAAGAACAGGAGGCCATGCCACAGGAATTGAAATTGACTGCAGCACAAAAGCGGCCGGCCATGCGGGTGTGGTGTCAGTGACTCCTGGCACTGGCCGTGTGGTTTTGTCCGCTGGTGCTTTTGGGTCGGCGAAACTACTTTTCAGAAGTACGATCTCTCTCGTCTACAGTTATATAAGTCTGTTGAACTAATGTGATGAAGGCGGTATCGGACCAACTGACCAGTTGAATATCGTCAAGAACTCTACAGACGGTCCGACGATGATCCCGTCGGATTCTTGGATCAACCTTCCAGTCGGGTATAACCTAGACGATCATGTCGGCGTAAGTAGACGTCCATCGAGGCAAAGACACATATCTATAAACTAACCTTCATATTAGACTGATATCGAAGTCGCCCATCCGAGCGTCGTGTTCTATGATTTCTATGGAGCTTGGAATAAGCCTATATTAACCGATACACAAGCATATATATGTAAGCTTTTCAATCACAAACGAGATGAAGCGGTAATGACGATCACTAGCAAACCGAACCGGCATCTTAACACAAGCTGCGCCTAACTTAGGACCCATCGTACGTCACTTTCAAGCCGCTCAGTGATACCAAATCACTAACGAGATGAGTAGTTCTGGGAGATCATCACGGGAACCGATGGAGTCGAGAGGCATCTGCACTGGCAAGCCCGCGTCGAGGGGTCGACAAATAGTTAGTTTCTCGATTCAAGCAATAGTTTTTCTATTTCTAACGATAATAATAGCTTCAATGACAATCACACAATACCTTGGCACCGGAGCAAAGTCGCGCGGCCGCATGACCATCACCGCCGCGCTGAACACCCGCGTAGCTACCTCTCCATACCTCAGCGATCCTGCCGACAAGGCGGCCGTCATCAAGGGCCTCGAAAACGTGCAGAAGTACTTCCAGCCTATTACGAACCTTACTTGGATCAAGCCTGCGCCAGATCAGAATGCGACGGCATTTGTGGACTCGGTTAGTGACGCGGATACACACTCCATATACCTAGTGAGAGAAATACTAACCTGAGCCCAACAGATCCCTGCGACCCCTTCCGCGCGTTGCTCGAACCACTGGATCGGGACGGCGAAGATGGGGTTGGACGACGGGCGCAAAGCGAATGGCACGGCGGTCGTCGACACTGATACTAGAGTGTATGGTATGGATAACTTATTCGTTGTTGACGCTTCGATATTCCCTGGCATGATGACTGGTAATCCGTCAGCTATGATCGTGAGCGCTTCTGAGCATGCGGCAGACCACATTTTAGCTTTAAAAACCAATAATTCTTAGTCTTAGCCTTTGGAAGGAGAGGAATAGGTTAAGTATATAGGGGGTTCTACGTTTAGTTATCACGAGTTAGTCAATTGGCAAGTCGAAATTAAACATTATAAAAAGACTCAAGTCAGTATGTATGCGGCGATTATTCATCAATATAATATTATTACATAGTGTCGTTGGGAAAGGTTACTTCCATATTTTCGCCGGAGAACTAGTAGAAATCCGCGACGGCTTTTATTAAATATAGCCACTCTATCTAGGATGCCTGCTTCTGACAGAGCTCAGACGGATGCCAGCCAAAAATAGATTGGAAATGGTTACAATATCCAACTTGACTTATTAGGACATCCCAGGCCACTTGGTCTGTCATAAGAACCAGCAGCGTTTCGCGCATAGTGCAGTTTTCAAGAAGAAACTCACGCTCTCTAAATTCGAGCTGTTCCATTAAGACCTTCCTCTGCTGAATATTTTTCTCCAGATTAATGCGATTATTAAGATCATCAATCCAGTTATTAATCATCTTTGTGTGGTGTGTGTGATAGCATATGTTCATAGAGATAGGGTGGCCCAAGGAAGCCGTATCGTGGATCATGCCTGGCACTTCATAGCAGCTGCAAAAGAGACGAACTTCGTTTGTTTGGTCCCTGCCTAGTGAATAAAGTAGTGCTGATGCTGCAGACATTTTGGGTGTAGATTAAGTTCGTTGAGTAGTTGAAATATAGGCTCGATGGCCACATTTATAGTAATAGCACGATTCACTCACGTGTGACAAACAATGGCCTAGTAGTCGTGACAATAGTGGCTTAGCTCGTCTTCATGCTTTGTTGACCATTCTTTCAAAGAAAGGCTCAGTTGAAAACACAATGACAGTAAACTAGACATAGACCCTGTGCTTTGAACTGCCATCGCGTTGTCATAGTGGTAGGAATCGTGTTTTAGTTATCTCCCATAAGGCCTAAGCGGTGGTAGTAAGTCCTCGCCCTGATATACGGATCAAGTTTCCAGTAATTCTCACTGAGGTGCTGTACTACTTCGGTACGTCTTGATGCCTTTTCCTTCCCAGTATTACTGTCAGCGTCCAAACACGCCCATTCGGCTGTTTCTAGCTCGAACTCGCCTATCAGTTCGTTTCGCTCCTGCTGAACCTGCGTTCTCTTTTCCACCTCCTCCAATCTCGCGTTTTCGCCTTTCACCGGCTCTATATAGTCGTATTCCCATGTGTCTTTGCCGCCAAAGCTAGTATGTAAGTTCTCCTCAGAGATGAATTGCAAGAGGTCTGCCGGCTTTCGCGTGAAGTTGATCTTCGAAGCGATGACGGGGTCGAGCCATCCTTTGATTATATTCCAAATTCCTATTTAATGCGTGAGTAAATTGAGCTATAAGAGCAAGCGAGAAGAGGAGGATATGTACCCCAAAATACGAACGGCGCATTGTGAATGAGGACCACTCCCAGGGTCTCGGGGTATCTCGCCTCGAAAACGGAGATTAGAAGTTTGACGACATGATAATCCATATTCTTCAGTCCAAAGCCCGTCATGTCGAATATTAGACAAAACTTGTCGTTCGGAGGCTTTGCTAGAATCCTAAGACTCTCAATATTATGCAAGATGTAGGTATCCATAGTCTCAGCCGACTGTAATCGCGGATCGTGTAGCCGGACCTTAATCACGTAGATGGGTCGGTTCTCCTTATCCGTCCCACGGACATAGCTCTTGCCAGAGCGGTACTGCGCGATGAAATCCTTGTCTCCTGCCGACGGATTCTCCTTCAAGCCTACACTCTCGCCATCTCGGATGACGATCTCGGCCATATTTCTCTCGACGCGCCAGTTGACGGCCGACACGAGCATGATCATTGCCTGCTCAACGTCCCATTTCCGTGCCCGAAGAAACCGCAGAACTAGTGTGTCCGGATGCTCACACAATATGAAGCCCCAGACGGCCCGGCGGAAGTCCCTCGGCGACATATCACCTATATGCTGCTGTAATCTACTCGTGATATCTGGCGTTGGCTGTGGAGAGCCGGCCGTCTCGAGATTCTCAACGCCGCAGAGGCGGAGTAGGTGGACCCATGCCTGCTGTAGCATCCGCTCTTCGTCTGGGGTGAGGTTGCCAAGGGTGCCAGGGGAGAGAAGCTCTACAGTCATGTTGAATAGGTACTCAGACAATCCCCCATGGGCTCTTTGTTAGTGCTTCTTATTTTGTTTGCGAAGAAATAAATGATGGATGAGCTAAAGTCACTGCCGTTCAATCCATCTCCAGCAATAATAAAGACAAACACTATAGATTGGCAACTTCTCTTAAAAGCGATCTTTTATCGATATTTGAGGGATAGGCGTTTTAGCGCGCAACTAAGGATGCTCTCCATCGTGGAGATGGAGATTCTAGTGTCACATGGCACCCTCCTGAGTAAGACCGATTACGAGAGTGAGACTGGTACCATCTTTCCCGGCGCGTTTCTTTAGTGATAACACAAGCACAAAGAGAGTGAGGGAGCTGTCTTAGATCGCGGAAACACAAGATAACTCGTCGGGAGGCCCACTTCGGCGAGGAACCGATCCAAGGATCAGACCGGCATATTAACTCAACATTGGACGAGCTTGCGAGCTATGGCACTAGAGTGAGTTGGGGGAGAACTTCCCCAGGATTGACTATGCGGGGTGATGAATCTAGTTGTGGCGCTAGACTAGTGTGGGGGAGTGAGATTCCGTTTTGGTCTGGTTTGGTGCTGGGCCTGTCCAATCCTAGATATAGTGACGTCACTTATGTGAGGGGCAGTGCTATATTATTTTGATACGATGTCAGTAAATGTACACTGACATATTTTCGCTTAGAATCACGATCTGCTCAGTGGGTTTGCATGAAATCAAGTTGCCTCGGTGCACAAGTCTTGTAGGAGATAACGAAAAGCTTCGGACATGTTAAAAGATAATTATTAACGCATCTGCTATGAGCCAATTCTGGCTCGCATTGTGCGTTTCTCTCCAACTTCCAGACATAATAAAGTGCTCTACATGAATAATAGGTCTTCAGTAACATTTCCCCATTTGGCCCCCGCCATATCTGCAAAGTAGTTGGTCTTAGGGTTCCATTGTCCAGTCCCACCTCTCGGCAACACTCTTCCAGCCGTAGTGATATATGTCGACGATAAGTTGAGCATAGGCTTTTCTTCCATGGGTGCAGATGACTTTGGCACGATGACACTGGCTTTCTTCTGTTCCATTAAGCGAAGTAGCCGGAGGAAAAGATGAGCGCTGACATCTGCACCAAGTGTCCATGACGCATTCTCGTAACCCGTCATGAAAAAGAGGTTTGGCACGTCCTCTATCATGGCTGCCTTCCATGCGAACTTGTCACCCACTTTGAAGTGATTGCCATCTATTGAGAACTGGATGCCCCCGCCAAATTTGAGCTTCAGGCCTGTGGCCGTCACAATGAGATCGGGATGCAAGGCCGCCCCGGACTCTAGCTCGATGCTGTTTGCGGTTACTGTCTTAATCTTATCGGTGACAACGTTCGCTTTGCCGGAGCGAAGAGCAGCGAAGAAGTCACCATTTCTGCAAGCACAGAACCGTTGCTCCCATGGGTTGTAACGCGGCTTGAAGTGGGGGTCCCATTTGATGTCTGGAGGAAGCTGTTGTATTGTTGCCTTCCTGATGTATTTCTTGGCTACCTCGGGATAGGCTTTGCAGAATTTGTTGGATAGATAACCTCGGAAGAGCCACATGAATCTATTCAGTCTGTGTGCTATAGTTACTGGAAGAATAGCAAACAACAGCCTTGTCAAGAAGTTGGTTGTGGGCAGAGAGAAGATATACCCAGGGCTTCTCTGCAACATGGTCGCACTTTTGGCCTTGTCGGTGATAGATGGGATGATGGTAATAGCGGTGGCCCCGCTTCCTATGACAACGACATCTTTGCCTGTGTAGTCGTAGTCCTCGGGCCAAAATTGCGGGTGAATGACTTTGCCTCTAAAATTCTCAATGCCAGGGATCACAGTTTGTAGAGGCGTTTCGTAATCATAGTATCCTGTGCCGAGAAGTGCAAAACGCGATTTATAGATGACAGGTTTCTCTTTGCCGGCTACATTGACGTGGAAGACCCAATTCTTCTCTGCCGAGTCCCAGTCTGCAGTCTCGACTTTGTGGCGATAGCAGATATGCTGGTCTATGCCAGCAGACTGGGCCGACCGGGTAAGATATTTCTTTATCTCATCTCCGGTCGCCATCGTATTCGTAGCCTTCCAAGGGCTCCAAGGGAAGCCAAACGTGAATATGTCAGAGTCAGATCTAATACCTGGGTATCTGAACAGATCCCACTGCAACACCCGGAGTTAGTTGGTGCTGTTTCGAGCGTGATATGCAGGTATTTGACAAGTGAACAAAAACGTCTAAGATATGATCTTCGAAACGTAGTTTTCGTAATCCGAAAGTGACTGAAACAAGTCTAAAACCGACTTACAGTGCCTCCTAGGGAGTCTCGCCCTTCGAGGATGACATATTTCAGGCCAGGAGGCCCCTGATTCTGAATACGATAGGCTGCATTGAGGCCAGAGATTCCTGCACCGATAATGAGGACGTCGAAGTCGAGGGAAGTAGCCATCGCCGACGGTTAGTTGAAGGGAATATATGATGTCTCCTGGATGAGCTGGAGCTGTGAGGTTGGTTGAAGATGAGAAGTCTGTAGGACACCCAATGTTCGACTCAAGTAAAAATCACACTTGCCTTAAAAGCATTCAATCGATTTCAGGCAGACAATGCGAACTATTCATAGGAGACAATATTATCACGATTTTAGGTTGAAGGGGTCATGCGATATTGTTGAAGCGGAAAATTGGGACGCTCGGGCTCCGGTTTAAGCTCCACATAGTGTATCATGGGAGTGGACAGCGGAACGAAGGCGGGACAATGCGAGTCCGCGATTTCTTCAACAGAACGATGCCATCATATGTGGAAATTATTAGGGCTGCCCGTACCAGCCTGCCATTTCTCAAATCGAACCATGAGTTGACATTTCGTGCCGAGGATGCCGAGCCATTCGCGTGAATTGTGAATTGGCTTCTGCCTGGATGTACGTACTCGACTGTCCGAGTGGTGTTTCTGTCACGGCTAGTTGATGTTTTACAATAGTCTGATTACATATCGCCGAGGATGTTGAAGTTCGCAAACTAGCCCTGAAAAGGGAGAGCCGTCTTCTGGACTTTGCCCTAATCCTGTTGATTGGCTGGCTTCACGAAACCGAGGGCACGATCCGTTACCCGAAGCCCTAGCGCAGTTCGGTTGGTGGGGATATACAAGGTGTCGGGATATTGTGGGGAGAAGAGATAAGTACCCTGCTGCAAGTGACTCCACTAATCTCGCACTTCACCACCTACAGTAGCAAGTTTGTACTTAGTTAACGGTCAAGGCCAAGAAGTTCATGTGGATGATAAGCATCGTCAACAACACAAAGTGGGCCACATTTCACATAGCTTTGAAGTCTGGAGGCCTCTTCGAGCCAGGCAGCTGTTTAAAAGCGTCGATACTAATTTCTCCCTGTGTCTATTCTATCCTATGGAACCAAAGCGGCCTTAGCTTCTTCAATCAAGAATCTCCGAGATACAATGTTGTTGTGCCGGAGAAGAATGCCTTCGCATCTTGCACGGCCGCTTCTGCGGCTTTGTGGAAGCCCATTCTCGGCCCAAGTAGGAGAATATCATGCGGACAACCCTTGGAAATTACCAAATGTAGAGGCCAGCCATGATCGCTGAAAGCCTTAGAAAACGTCTTGATATCGTCACATAAAACCTCGCTTTCCCCTCCATTAACGAACATGGGAATCTCGGTGCTCATTTTGAAGGGGTGATGTAGCGGTGATAGATAGGGGCTTGATACGTCAATCGCTCCGTTACCGGAGACTGTGGTTGCGCCCCAGTGAGCGAAGTTGGCGTTCAAGTAGTCTGATGTGTAATTGGGCGACAATTTCATATTCACGGTTGCATCCATTGCTGCGCTTACGTCTGTCCACGGAGACCATAGAGCAACCGCAGCAGGTGCCGGAATATCAAGCTCCTGGCCGTATACGCTGATGTAGCGCAGCAATCCGAGCACGAGGTTCCCTCCCGCCGAATCGCCAGATAATATGAGCTGGGAGGCCGGAATTCTCAGTTCCCTAACGAGGTAGAGATACGAGGTCAACGCGTCCTGAAGCGCTGCCGGAAACTGCCCACCTTTGCGGCTGGATAGTCTGTATTGCGGCGTACACACATGAGTGCAACCCATATGCCGCACGAGTGTACGGGCTAGATATCCGGTATCATGATCACGTCCATCGCCAATAACAAAAGCGCCGCCGTGCAAGTGCAGAGCTACCGTAGTTCTCCGGCTCGTCAGCGCAGCTGGCAGTGGCTGTGCTGGTGTCCAAGTTGCGCCGATTAATTCCGATCGTATCACAAAATCGTTCAACGGGCCCTTATATAGCCCAGGTGAACCTGGCTGAATTATCTGAAACCTGTTTCGTTCCCGGCCAGGCTCGAGCTTCAACCGGTCTCCAGCCTGGAGTAGGGAAATGTAAAGTAACACCAATCTGACTGTACGCACGCGAACCGCCTGGTTAAAAGACCACCCTTTAACAGGACGTGCCCATGGTAGTAAATAGCGGGCAATGTCGTAGAAGTAATGGGAAAGCAAGAAAGGTGTAGAGACGAGGATGAAAAGAACAGACGCCATCTTTGCTATGGAAAGCAGAATAATGTCTTGGATGCAATCAATGCTTCGAGCCTTCAATGAATATGGAGTACGTACAAGGACACTCTTTGGATTATAGCCCGAAACTCACCTTCTTGATAAGAACCCGGTTGGGCTACTTACGAAACCGAAGCCGGAATCGAATAGATAATGGGAGCCGAGGCAATTCATACCCATACGTATGCTGCAGATCTCCTACTAGGACTAAACAGGGGTTCTTAACTCTTGTATCATGGCGACGCTACTAGGTTAGTGCCTCTAACGACTTACACGTGCTTGATTATCGCAGATGTGTCAGGAGGTTGAGAGAATGAAAAGTAGCTGAAAGCTGAAAGCCCCGCTCGGATGAATTATATCCATGACCTAATCTCAGAGACTGTGACAGCAAGATGGTACCCTAACACTAGCATGCCCCAGGTAGGTTACCTCCAGGCTGCAGTACTTGACCTTACACTGCGAGGCAAAGGGGGTTGCATTCGGCGGGTCCGTCCCTGTTTGTGTAAGTTACATTGAACGAGGAACAAATCACTCGCAGTTCTGTTGATTACCACGGTGGACTTGGTCGAGGAATTAGTGTAGAAGACTTAGGTAAGCCTGAGAAGCGAGATTACCGAGTCTTTGGAGCTGCGAGATATTGTAGCATATGTTAATCTAATAATACGGCTGTATCACGCATATTTGAAATCTATTCATGGTTGGCGCTATCGAGATACAGTGTAGTGACTAATGATCTACGGCGACAGTGAATTGCGGCCTATAACGTCTCTCAGCAGCTCCTGTAACCAGGTCGGCCAACCTCTAATCCCAGAAACCACGCTCGCCGATTTGGGGATAATCAACTGGCCCCCGCGTCGGCTTTTAAGTTGCGCGACTATTGGCTCAGCAACATGTTCACTTGTGAGCAAGGGGACACCAGCCTTCTCGAGATGGCCGATATAGTCTTCGATGAGGGGAGTGCGGACGTAGTTGGGGTGGACGACAGTGGTGAGAACATTCGGCGCCTTGTACACGTGCTTGAGCTCGCATGTGAGCGCTTCGTGAAAAGACAGAGCCGCTGCTTTCGTAGCAGAATAATCAGCCGCGGTGGGTAATGCTACGAACGAGGCAAGACTGGCAACTGTGACAACATGACCCTTGTTCATCTGAATCATGTGCGGGAGGAATTGCTGGGTCGTGAACCAATGAGACATGGTGTTAACGCCAAAGATCTTGCGCAGGAAAGATTCCGAAATTTTGAGAATCGTAGTCGGGCTGGTGACACCGGCATTATTGATGAGAATCGACGGATGTCCGATTTCTCGGCGGATAGAGTCCGCGGCTTCCGCCACTGACTTGGAGGACGTCACATCACACTTGAAGAAGTGTATGTGAGTATTGCTTTCCATCGATTTGGGCAAATCTTGAATATCAAGAACCGCGACGCGCACGCCAGAGGCAGCGAGTTTCTCGGCCACCAGCATGCCAATGCCACTCGAGCCGCCTGTGACAACCGCGATCTCATTGGGCCAATCCCATCCTTTGCTCGCTGTTAAACGCCAGGAGTTAGAGGCCACAGTATTCAGGGCCCGATTCAAGCGGCGAGCAACGCTCAGCGCAAAGACCACACATAGTACTTTCGTAGTAGCAGATATATTG
This sequence comes from Xylaria scruposa, assembly GCA_022385635.1. Classification (NCBI taxonomy): domain Eukaryota; kingdom Fungi; phylum Ascomycota; class Sordariomycetes; order Xylariales; family Xylariaceae; genus Xylaria; species Xylaria scruposa. Next base: position 316,233 of record MU280189.1, on the reverse strand, counting down.
ATATTTGCCGGCGGCACGTGCAGACCAGGCAGCCGGTTCACGAAATCTGAGACAATACGTCGTACAGTACTCGGAGCGTAAACAACCGCAAAGAGAAGTGGCCCGGATGAGAGCGGCGAGAAAATGAGGCCGCGTAAGGACTCTCCAAGCCCATGAACAACGGGCGAAAATAGTAGCGAAGCCATGATGAATGCTCGATGGTACACTGGTAGCAAATTACCCGGGGACGTGCAATTTGAAATAGATCTGTAACAGCAGTGACAGCATTTCGTCGGGATTATTAGAGATATTCTCCATCTTTGTGTCGGAACTGGCGTTTGTGTTGTTGTTCCCTGTTTCTAACGAAGTTAAGCTACTTAGACTTCGCGCCTTTACTACATTAGTTAGACAAACCTCGGCTTCTACTTTGTACAGTACGAATATTTGTCCGCCGCCAAGCAACGTTGACGTTACTCGGAACCTAAGCCTTTTTTAGTAAAGACCAGCTTTACCCCAGCTGCTGTCTGACATCTCGACTAAGCCGATTCTAGTATGAATTCGCACAGTTGCAAGGTTACTTTGGGTTCCACTTGGTACCCTCAACTGCCGGAGACATTTATATCCATGGGACCGTACAAGAGACTTGCCTTTTGGCGTATCATATCCCGGACTATCCTCTTTTTCATCCCCATATTTTGCCTCCTACAGCTATGCTATCGCTTCTCCCATCTCGGTATAATTAGCCAAAATGGTTTTCCCTGGTCGTTTTAGCACCGGATGCAAGCTTTGTCGTCAACGCAAAATCAAAGTAAGTTAGCTCTATGTCGGCGTTCGGGGCCGGAGGAACACTTGACGCTCCGTTATGCCGACCGAGCCGCCCTGTCAGCATTCCCGACGGGAGGGGTCGAGGGAGGGGTTAGTGGCTTAACTTTGGCTAACGCGTGCCGTTTCCTATGGGTTAGTGTGATGAAAATCGGCCGTCGTGTCGGCGGTGCCATATCTACGGACAGCCCTGTCCAGGGTATGCTGATCAGTTCCATTTCCGTTTCGATAAGACAGCCTCGAAGCAAGAAAACCCCCCACCTCGACAGCAATGTCGAGGAAAGTCTCGAGCGTCACGTCAACCACAACCGCTGCAGCAGGCGGCGGCGGCTAACAGCAATCAGAATGCTGAGCGGGCTATTTGCAATGTGCGACCTCCAGCTATCATGCCACCGCTGGAGGTCTCATACGATGACATATCACTTTGCTATTTTGTTCGACGTTTTGTAACGCCGGATGAGAATGACAGACTACCAGGTCATTTGAGCTTCCTTCCAAGTCTATATAATCATGACGGCCATGGACTCCTAGAATTAGCCACGTTGAGCGTTGCACAAATGGCGGCCTATAATCAGTTTGGTAGCAACCAGTTCCGCCTCCAATCCTACCAAAATTATGGCCGTGCAGTACGGGTATTACGGAGAACCATTGAGACTGAAGACGAAGCAACTGACGACAAGGTTCTTGCCGCGGTCTTGCTCTTGTGCATGTTTAAGGTGTGTAGTCTTAACGTAACCCCAGATTTTAAATCCTAGTCGGTGCTGATAAGTGAGTAGGATATTAGCGAAGAAGGCTTGGGCGATTCTTGTGAACATATTGTTGGGTTATACTACCTTCTAGAGAAGAGGGGCGTCGAGCAATTCTGCACAAACTGGGGGTTCGAGCTGTTCCTCTTGGCGCTTCTCAAATTAGTAAGTCGATCATCCTAACAGCTTGCAACCTGCCCTCTATAATCTGATAGACGAAGTATGGATTCTGACAGTCGACAACAGCAAGTGCACTCCTTCTTACAGCAAGATAATAGGTACAGCGACCCAGGGGGGTTGGTTACGTTGCTCGGCCAATTGGACCCAATTATGCGTGCCATGTCCTTGATGACGAAAACTATGTGGCTTCGGCAGGGTCTCTTAAAAGGTAGCAACGACCTCAATGGAGCTCACAGACTGCAAGGAGACATTCAACAATCAATTAATCAAAGGCGCTCAGTCGAGGCGGACCAATCCATCTTACAGAAATGTTTTGAGGCCCTTGAAGAATTCGTTGACTGGGATGGAGAGGCCGAACAGTACTGGAAAAGTACTTTCGAAGGCCGGAGCATGCCGACTGCCTTGGGTCAACTGGCGGCGGGATCAGCCTGCTACGATGCTAAAACAGCTTGCATTATCATATTAGTCCGCACTGCACGCATGATACTGTTGTTAAGTATACTGGAGTACCACGACTCGGTTCGGATCTCCTACAGGGAGACAGGTACGTGGGGAGTCGGCGATCAAGCGGCGTGGACAAATTGGATTCCCGTTTTAAAGCAAGAAATTCGACTTGCAATCGACGATATGATCTATTGCGTGCCGTTCGCTATGGGAGATCTTGGACCCGATGGCAGTCCCGTGTCCGTACCTCAAGACGGAGCTGCAGCATTAGTCGTTTTCCAGCCAGTGAGGCTTGTGACATACTGCGCTTACGCAACACCCGAGCAACGAAAGCGATGCCAAGATATATTGAATCGCATGAAATCTACCATCGGAGTCAGGTCGGCCGTCCCGTGGGTGGAGGACCAAGCCGCCTCAAACACCTCGGCACCCATACGACCTGGTACCCAAAGTCTGGTTCGGGCTATGGCATTGCTATCAAGTCCTGGGACAGTGTCTCCGCTACAAGAAGATTCCCCTGGCTGATGGATCAAGATCTCAGTGCTCTTATGGTGATTTAATGATCTGAAGCCTTAGGTTATGCCGAGGGGTCCCCTGAAAAATTGTCTATCACAAATCTCAATATCCTCCGAAACTGGGCTCGGCAGCCTGATGTCAACTAATATTTGTAGTAATAATATATCCATTCTTCCCCGCGGGACTAGTGTTGCGATAAGTATGGGATGGGACTATCGTCGTCAGCCGCATCAGGATATACTGCACGTCACCTCGTTTTAGTTTTAGTTTGCGAAGTTCTCCAAGCAAACGCCATTAGTTTTCGACTAAGCTTGCGAGTAACGAGGTAAGCCGGCAGAGGCAGAGAGACAGAGTCTTATGACAAGCCACTATTGGCATCTCGCAGACTAAACTAAAAGGGGCCATACTTTGCGAGGTTGTGGTAACCGCTAACATGACTTAAATCTTAAGTTAAGAAACCTCGCTTGCGGTGCCCCCCACATCCCCGCAAAGCTTCAAGACATCCACTTCAACAACTAGTCTAGGCTAGGTAGTCTTCAAATGTATAGGCGCCCCATCTAGCACTCGTCACTGTTGATCTTATGGAGTTATACTTTAACAAATCGTTGAGACCCGTTCAGTTACTTCGGAGATTTAGCCATGGCTCACAAACACAGATCATACCTATTTCTATTCATATCCCGGCTGCCTGATTGAGGGGCGCTTGTAAACTATTCCTTGAAGCTTCACGTGAAAAATCAAACCTCGGTGAAAGGGTCTTCGTTACTTCAGTGTGCTATGCCCTGGAACTCTTGACTTTCATCGTCGGAATCGTGACTTGAACCTTGCCGCATTATTGCTAGTTTCACATTAAAGGTACGTAATTCACGGGGGGTTAGTATAGGCAGACGCTTCTCGTAGAAATCAAAACACTTACACATAACTATCCTAGACTCTAGCACCTTTAAAAATATCCTCTATAACCGAGTGCTTGCTACTGGATATACTATCCTTCTTTCTAATCTGCGCGATCGACTATCCGGTTCCCTCCTCGTTCCCAATTAACTTCTTCATCTTTCTGCTTGCACCACGATGGGTGTAGCTGCCCAGATCTTCAGCTTCCCAAGCCTCACCCTCGCGGCGGCGACCGAGTCCCTGCTGGTAATCAAGTTCTATGCAGATGTATTCCCCAAGATATTCAACTTGGACACCCATCTCGACATAGCTGCTGTCATCTTCCTCATAAACTATACATTCGCTGCTTTGTTTTGGGGACTCATCTATCCAAGATTGCTCAGCCCGCTGAGACACCTTGAAGGTCCACGAGTAAGTAGCTGGTTCTGTGTAAATGTCACCAGGCGACATGTTTTGTATACTTACCGAGATTACCAGAACTTGGTCAGCATCACTCATCGGTCTCTGGTCGTTAAGGGTCGGCCTGGAGGGGATCTCTTTCTTGATCTTGACAAGAAGTATCCAGATCAAGAGATTCTTAATCTCAGTGCCTTCGACTTCCAGGTATTGATCACCAAACCACGGATGTTGTCGGATCTACTCGTTCATAAAGCATATGACTTCATCAAGCCCCCAAAGCTTAGCGAATTACTGCGACACATCCTCGGAGATGGACTTGTTATGGTTGAAGGTGACCAACATAAGTTCTTACGCAAGAACACCATGCCAGCCTTCAGCTTCCGTCACATCAAGGACTTATATCCCATGATGTGGGAAAAGTCCGTCCTTATGTCCAAGGCACTTCAAGAGGCTCTCGAGGATGGCGAGGGCAAAGACACTGGAATCATTGACCTCTCAAACTGGACCAGCAAGGTCACTCTTGATATCATTGGGGTAGCAGGTATGGGTCGAGAATTCAACACACTGAAGAAAGCAGAAGATCCGCTGCTCGGGATCTACGAGCAACTACTTGAACCAGCACCGGCAAAGCTCGTTTTTGCTATGTCCTCACTATTATTCGGCTTGTCCTTCGTGAGGCTACTTCCGTGGAAGATGAACACTCTATTCAAGTACTTAACGACTACTCTAAGTGATCTTTGTATGCCGATGTTACAAGAGAAGAAGGACGCAATCATCGATTCAAAAGACGACCACTTTGACGTCTTGTCACTCCTTATTAAATCCGGCAACTTTACCGACCCAGAGCTTAGGGATCAATTATTAACCTTCTTAGCAGCCGGGTATGTTATCTCCTTTAGCAACATGGTTCGCTCTTACAAAGACCTTACCACACTTCAGAACCAAACCGGGCTAACGCCACTCTTTCTTTACTAGACACGAGACCACGTCGTCCGCTCTAAGCTGGGCGTGTTACCTGCTTGCGAAATACCCAGAATTCCAGGATACACTTCGAGAAGAAATTCGTCATGCACTACCGGATGACTCGGAGATCGATCAAGCAACTGATTTGGGTAGTATTCTCGAGCCATTACCCTACTTAAACGGCATCATGAACGAGACACTACGTCTATACCCAACAGTGCCATTGACAATGCGCCAAGCTATTCGTGATTCAAATATAGCAGGCCAGCTCATTCCAAAGGGCGTGATCGTGATTCTCTCCATGTGGCAAATGAATCGCTCCCCTGAAGTCTGGGGTGCAGAGGCGGGCGAATTCCGACCCGAGCGCTGGATCACGGCCGGCAAGCCAAACTCAAATGGCGGTGCTAATAGCAACTATGAGTTCTTGACTTTCCTCCACGGGCCGCGAAGCTGTATCGGACAGGGGTTCGCCAAGGCAGAAATGCGCTGTCTTCTCGCCTCTATGATCCGCAGCTTCTCTTGGGAGTTGGCCATGGATGATTCGGAAATATTGCCCAGAGGTGCGATCACCATCAAGCCATCAAATGGCTTACTTCTTAAGCTTAAGCCATTACGTGCATAATTGTGTCATGCGTTAAATCCGAGTATTTATTCGTATGAGCACTTCGCATAGACGCACAAGGCTAGGAAGTTAGAGATAGGTTTATTTACCTTCTTAACTAAGTTTATATATCAACCCAATGGAAGATTACCTGAAATGGAATGATGGAGACGGAACGTTTGTAATTGTTGAAAGATATCCGACTGCGTGGCAAAGGTCGGGGGATAAGACCGCGATTTCTATCACGTACCTACGTGTCTTTTTAGCCACTATGAAAACCCAAAACCCAAAACTCTTCTAGCTAACGTGATGACCGTTCTTCTGAAGACTGTCGCAGAAAGATTCAATTCCCATTTACTATGAAATATCAACTTTCGACTACGGGTGAACAACTGAATCTGAATTATCACATTATAGAAACGTCGAGAAAATATTCGGTAACAAATACAGCGTTTCAGCAGTTTGCTTTTAATTCAGCGAGAGAAAGAACGTCATATAGTTCATTTAGTTCTGATGCACTTCGTTCTGAGGCACGTAGTACTTAGCTTAGCCTATCTGGCGTGCACTTCGCCGGGGGATTTGTGCACATAGAAACCTAGAAATCTCTGGTGATAACTGGCGAATCCCTGGTGTCGCATTTTTTGTGTTTTTGTGGTTTCATTCCGCCCCTCCTCATTTATTACAATTATATAAGACTAGAAAGAAAAACGAAAGAGTTCCTGAGTCATGTTAGTTTGATGGTCCACTCAAGGAGAGGGGCATCGAGGTGCTAAGCATTCGTCCAAATATCAAGCCCTAAGGGCCTCACCAAGATCCATCTCTAGACATAATCGTGGCTCCCCAACATTATCTTGCTATCTACGACGGTGATGGGAGCGACGATATCAAATTTCCCTAGTTTTCTAGCCCGTCCTCTACAGCCATTTCCTATGAGCATACTGACTTGGCCCTAAATGTCACTTGAAAGACAAAGACAGGCACAAGCTATAGGCATATTTTGTACACCTATATATCACCAGTTGGTGTTCAATATAATTCCTTCTTTCTAACCCGACGAGAATCGACACGTTGAAGATGCTCCGGGCCTGTCAAGACCAGAGCTCTTTAATTCAGCATTGATTAAATCTAGCTATAAACTTCCTGGGAAATACTTTTCAATGAGAAATTTGAGTTCTTCGTATGCTAATTGGCGTGTTTTGGCTCCTGGGAACGACAGGGAGTTGACCAGAAGAGTTTCGACGGAATAAAGTCGGTTGCGATCATCCGCCTCTTCCAGAGGCTCACTAGGTGGGTAGTGCTTGAAGTACTCCCTTCGATACACTTCATCCGTCATCCGATGACTATGGTATCTAGGTCAGCGCTGGCCCCAACTACATAACAGATGCGACGTAAGTTCTGTAAATGAAGGGGCCAGCTCTCGAGGTCATCTTGTCAACGTGTACAGGAAACGTGAAGAGTTACTTACTGCGCAACTCTCCAAATTGCAACCTCCTTCTCATGATGAGCATAATATGAACAGGCATCATAGATGTAAATATCATTCGTGTCTTCATCTGTCCCAATGTTTGACTCCCATAGGTCCCCATGGATTAGACATGGCTTGATTGTTCGGCCATCGGCTGTGAGAGGTTCAAGAAGCCGTGGGATTAGCTTGCTCGACGCTATTTGCATCACATCCTCTAACGGCTGCCAATGACCATTGACTTTCTTTTCAAGACTGTATACTTCGTTGATCAACCTAGTGAAAAAGCGTGTCCAGCTGCTGTCCCATGTAGTGTTCAATGGTTTCTCGCCATCGAACGTTGTGCAGTAAAATCCGAATTGTCCATTCGGAGATTGACTCTTTTGATGCAATTCTGCTAGCGTCTTGCCTAGACGTTCAGGGTCGGGGAGGTCATGGGTGATGTTTAAGAAGTCACACACAAAGAAGTGTGTACCCTTTTTGTTCTGACATTCGCCGTAACCACGTGGTTTTGGTGCGATGGCCGGCATGGTATTATAGATTTCAGACATAGCCCTGAACTCTCCATAAACTCTTTCCGCTGCGTTTTCGACGCTGAGGGTCTAATCAGAGGTGGTCAGTGAGTTTCGCAAACGTTTTTAAATGGACAGGGAAGAACTACCTTCAGGAAATAAGAACGGGGTTCTCCATCGAGAGCCTCGGTATCAATTCTCCTGCAAGGTGTAAACGTGTATCCTATGTATCAGGTGTGTACTATCTGAAAATTTACGGCGAATAGCCCCGTTACGTTAGTAAAGGATAAGAAGAGACTCCTCACTGCGACTAATGTCAGCTTCTGAATATAGGAGACTTCTAGAAAAGAGCAAAAAATGTGAGACATTTTAATACTTGCCATTGTTTCAGCCCATGTTGAAGTCCCGTACTTGTGGATTCCGGAAACTAAGTCGCCTTTCTCCAAAACTATCGATAGGTTAACATGTATACTTCCCCATGCCATGCGTGTGAAATGGGACCCAACCGGCTGCTATGGCGGGATCGAGAATAACGAGATCGGGATTAGCGGGATCGGCTATCCCATTCTCTTGGTTAATCTCACTAGCCATACTTAAACACTCAGCAATTACAGATTAGAGTTCATATCGGTCAGAAGATCAATACGTAGTGACTCGCGTGGCGAGCATCTTGATATTATATATAACTTTTACAGAGCGAGCGGGGTAATCCAGGACAACATAGAATCGCTTACTCTAATGAGTCGATCGATGAAGAAACCGCGCATTGTACTATATACATGGCCAAGTAGGTCCTACCATCCTACTCACCAATGTGTTAGGGACAGATGGTCGACCTGCGACTCGACAACATAGAATGTATAGTAGACAAATGCACTTGGACAACGCTAATGTACCATCACCAACAGTCGCTTTAAGGGACCAGGGGTTGGAGTATCATGGTTCACATAAGGAAGGGTATCTACCTCGGCGGAAAGACCCCTGTACAGGGCGGGTACTTAACAAGGCAGGTTCTTTCGAGATAGAGAAGATCTATCTAAAGAGGACTAGTTAGAGGTGGGCTATCGAAACTGAGCGCTTTGGGGGCTAAAAGGTGGTCCGAGCAACCCCGGTGAAGGTGGAAGGTTGTTTGAGAGCTCACTTTCGAACTTGCTATCTAATTGCTACACTAACCTTTTAGTGAGCCGAACGCCTATCACCAGTAAGATGAGTCAATATGGTATGTGAAGCAACTACCACTTGGAAAGTCTTCGTGCTAGCTACTGACCTCAAGCGTGTATAGTGGAAACGCTTGAAAGGAACGAAGAATCGTCCACCAACCACAATAGATAGCGATGCCGAGTCCCTCAAAATACCCACCGTATCTGTAAACCATGAAACCGTCCGTTCTCGCTCGAACTCGTCCGACTCAAAGACACTGAAAGACCTAGAAATCCGACGCAAAGGATCAGAACAAAGTTCAATCTCAGATTTCTACGGCCAATTATTTCCGGCGCCGACCCATCAGCGTAGACTCTCTCAAGATAGGAGAGAAGATCCGCTTGGTCTTCACGTATTGCATAGTCCGGGCGCGGAGAAGAGGACTGTCGACATATTGCTCATTCACGGGCTCGGTGGTACAAGCCTGCGTACTTGGTGTCACGGTCGTGATCTGGATAATCTATGGCCCCGGTTATGGCTACCACACGAAGAGGGGTTTTCTACGGCGAGGGTTTTAACGTATGGCTACAATGCTCATTTCTCCAAGAAAGAGCAAGCGTCTCTTGCTATTGGAGACTTTGCCAACGACCTCCTATTTCGAATGAAGTATAGCGAGAATGGGTCGGAGCGACTAGGCCAGGTTCCGATTATTATAGTTGCCCACTCAATGGGCGGTCTTGTTTTTAAGAAGGCCTTCATTCACGGACTCTTAAATGACGAATTTCGAGATATCATATCCATGATCAAGTCAGTCCTGTTTCTCGCTACACCTCACCGTGGGACAGACCTGGCCGAGACACTCAATAAGATATTGACGAGCTCCATATTTGGACATAGTCCCAAAGACTATGTTATGGAGTTAGCGCGCAAAAGCCCAACCATCGACGAGCTTAACGAGTCTTTCAGGCACCATGCCTCTAAGCTCCATATTTTCTCCTTCTACGAGACTTTATCGACGTCAATAGGACCTTTGTCCACTATGGTACTTGAAAAAGATACAGCTGTGTTAGGATATCCCCGAGAGACACCACAACCACTATCGGCCAATCATCATGATGTCTGCAAGTTTCAGAGTCGCGAGGATGCGAATTATCTTTCCGTTCTAGGTGCCTTAAGGAGCGTAGTTGAACCGGACCTGCCAGATTCGTTGCACGGAGCGAATGGCTATTCAGAAGAGAATCTAGCACTGGTGAAGACTCTTCTCGGTATATCCACACCTCCGGAAGAGGATCTTGCTGTAGGCCGCGCTGTTCGGAAGCCTGGGACCTGTGAACATTTCTTCACGAGTCGCGAGTTTAGCGAATGGCGCAGTTCGGGCTCAAGCCAGATTTTATGGGCGCACGCGCCTCCCGGGAGCGGAAAATCAACTCTTTGTGCTCTTGTCGTTGACCGTATTTTAGAAGCTGGCGATCCTTGCGTCTACTTCTTCTTCAAATACGATAGCTACCAGAAGAAATCCATCAGTCACATGCTACGATCCTTGGCCTACCAGATTTCAGTTCATGAACCAAGAGTATGTCGTGAACTCTCGGACCTAGCGAAATCGGGAGAGCGGTTTCATAACGCCGACTCATTGAGCATCTGGAAGAGAATTTTCCTCCCCATACTCTCGAAGGTGCCAATAAAACGTATTATCTACTGGGTGATTGATGGTATCGATGAATCAGAATCTAGTAGGCAGGTCATTGACTTCTTATCAAGTATCGATGAGTTTGAAAGCACGATAAAAGTTTTAATTCTGAGCCGACCCCATTTCACTATCAACCAGGCTTTACACAGAGCCGCAACTAAGATACCAGTTGTGGAGTTGCCTCTTGCTGATAACCAAGAAGATATTCGCCTCGCCGTATCGGAAGAAATTATATATCTTGCCTCTGACGAAAGCTTTAAACTCAATACTGTCAATGAAATCACGAGCCGTTCCCATGGCAATTTCCTCTGGGCTAGTCTAGTGGTCAAGCTTGTGGCTTCCTGCCACCGCCAGGATCAAGTTGAAAGACTACTCGAGACTACACCCGAAGGGATGGACAAGCTTTACAATAGAATGCTGTCAGTTGTGACCGACCTGCATATGCCGGAAGATGTGAATCTAGCTCGGATTTTGCTCTCATGGGCAATGTACTCGAGAACTCCACTCACGGTCGAAGAGCTGTCTGAACCATACGCTGCGGAATTTAGGTCGGTCATGAACTTCAAGCACACCGTTAACCAGATATGTGGCCAATTTGTCACTATCAATACATCTAACCAAGTTATACTAGTCCACCATTCGGCTCGCGAATACCTTAGAAAACATTCACATCCAAAAATTTCTTTAAAAGTGCACCAGTCACATGAAGAACTTTTCGGAAAGTGCCTGGTGACTATATGCGATAAGGACCTGCGTGGTAAATTACAGATGCTCCGGGTACCACAATTCTTACGCTACGCTGCGACGTCGTGGGCATTTCATCTGGACAATTGCAATGTGCAGTCTGACCGAGTTTTAAATGGCCTAACTCGATTCTTTAGAGGACCGTTTCCGCTATCCTGGATTCAATATATGGCAATGAGCGGTCACCTTTCTGACCTGCCGGGGGTTTCTCGAAGGTTGACTAACTACGTTAGGAAAAGAAGAAAATTTGATGCTGAAAAGCCGCCCATGTTACACCGAATCACAGACTTGGCACTCATTGATTCATGGGCTATCGACATCATGAAAATACCGGCAAAATTCGGGCGAAATCTCTATAGCGATCCGTCACTGATATACAAGTGCGTTCCTTCACTCAGCCCCATAAATTCGATAATATTTCAAAAGTTTTCATCTGGGCCAGCATCGACACTTTCGGTCACTGGATTATCAAATGAAGAGTGGGATGACTGCATCGCGCGTGTGTCAGGTAGCGCCGGAAAGGCTGTCCGCCTTGCAGCGTCTGCTATCAATCTAGCGGTAGCATCAGATGTGCCACGGGGATTGATCACTGTATGGGACACAATCCTATATCAGACGCACAAGACATTCAACATCAAAGAGCGCATCTTGCATTTAGAGTTCAACCAGACCGGCTCACTGCTTGCGTGCTACGGTATTCGTAACACATATACGTGGAAAGTAAACGATGGCTCATTGGTCTCGGAGGCAAAAAACCCCCGCCAAGAACGTGCCATCCAGTTGAAATTCGATGAGAATGATCGTCTAGTGATAATAACCGATCTGAAACGGGTTTACAGCTTGATAGCACAAGCCAGCCCGAACCAGCAACCTCGATGGCTAAGATTGGATCATACTCTGCTTGCGGAACCAAGCCTTCCAGAGGGCGTATGGTTGGGCACGCCGAGCTCCGTTGCCTTCAATCATGACTGCAGTCAAATCGCAGTAGCATACAGAAATTTCCCATTATCTATTTGGAGTATTGAGTCTGCCTGTGTTGTCACACGAATGACAAGAAGACGAAACGCTGGTCAGGGGTCTCTTAATTCGTTCACTGGAAACAACAAGGTTGTATGGCACCCGTCCGGTAGTCATGTCTTGGGGATCTTTGGTGACATATTTAAATGGAGTCCTTCAGAAGACACATATGAAACAGTCAACAACGAGACTGGCGTCATTCCTCACGACATTGAGTGCACTCCTAACGGTCTTGCCTTCATCACTGGCGATGCAGAGGGGTCGATTAAGATATACGAAGTGTCATCTATGACAATGATCTATAAACTCACATCTGAGGATGGCATTAGCTGTATATGTATCAGTCCTGATAGTACTCGCTTTTACGACCTTCGTGGGTCTTATTGTAACGTCTGGGAGCCGAACTGTCTCTTGAGACTTGCAGATATGTCATCTGAACGATTTAATGATGCTCTAAGCACCGCTGACAGCTTCTGGTCAGACACAGAGGACACCATGAGCACCTCAATCTCCTTTCCTGCATCCGAAAGCCGGGCAGACAATACGCCGGGCATCGTGGCAGTTGCTACACAATATGGCACTGGACAGCCCATCGCTTACTCCACAGACGATGGTTTTATCCATGTCTACCATCAGAATAGCAAACTTATCATTGGAAGATCAGTCTCAGGAATGGGCATAGAGCACCTCGAGTGGGACGACTTGCATGATCGGCTAGCATTTTCCGACATCAATGGTACTGTAATTGTTAAATCCGTGGCAATCAGTACGGATCCGAAAGTTGGTATTCAACTCAGTGACATTTATAATGAAACTAGGACACCTCAGAACCGTGGCAACACTCGGCAACTATTGTTCGACGAGAAAGGGGTCATTTTATTCGTCTACGGAGATAAATGCTCCCAGGCGATATCGATTCTAGATGGTAGTATCATCGCAGAAATTGCTACAGTAGAGGATGAACTCGCAACTTGGCTGCGACATCCAACCCAACCCAGCGAGCTAGCTAGGCTTTCTACTACCGAACTCAAAATCTTTGATTGGAATTTCAAAACAAAGCGCAGTATCCGAACTCACACTCCTGAAGGTCAGGCAATTGGGACCACAACTGCTTCTTCTATGTTGCCAAGCTACGATTCCCGATTGTTGCTTCTACGTACTTTCAATGTTCAAAATAATCGAAGACAATTGAGTTTTGCAATTATACCGACTACGCTTTTCGCTGAAGGACAAGCCACCCCAAATACTCAACAAGGCCTTCACCTGTCAAAAGAACTGCTTGAAGTTGTCACGCATCCTGTAGGCATCTTGTCTGGCGGACGTCTCGTCTTTCTAGACAAGAGTTTATGGGTTTGCACTGCCCAGCTCAATGACAGCGCTGCCAACATCACGCGACATTTCTTCATACCCTACGATTGGATAACAAGCGCAGGAGCTGAGCTGTGCCAAATATTACGCGACGGAACCTTCCTCTGCCCAACAAAGGGCAAAGTGGCTATTATGAAAAGTTCCGTGATGAGTGATTGGTAGAACTTGAGAAGGGTTAACTTGTAATGGCCGGCTTGGAGGGTTCCAAGTCTCTAGGATCCATTTTCTGCCCCTCGACAGATACAGGCGGGGATTGAACTTGGTATATGTATTCCCGACAGCCCAACCTTTAGCGTGAACACTGACCTAGGATCTTATTAGAAATGCGGGACCAACATATGTGTTCATCACTAAGAAATTAATCAATATATTCTTAGTAATTTATATTTAAACGGTTCCGTCCTGGAGTTAGTTGATCATATAACCATCGAAGACAGCCATATCACAAAATTCCAATCCCCAAGCCCAATTGAAGGGCATGTCCAACTATTGGTGCAACCACCACAAGATCGGATTCTCTGAGGTGAGCTCAATGAACAACATGAGAAGAGAGAGGACCATCCAGGAGGATCAAGGTCGAAAATCAAAGCCCTTTAACAAGAGGCGGATCACAACCTAATTGAAACTCTAATTTCTAGCAAGGGCTTAAATCCGTCCAACAATCATGAGAGTGTCCTTATCGCTCATTATCCCCCTCGAGACCGAGTTCAAGAGGAACGTAACACGACCATCAGCTTAATCATAGACTCGCTCTTCACGAAATTCAGGTGTAAAGTAGCTACAGTCGTGATAATGACGAGAACCAGGGAGCACGCCGACTTCAAGATTCCGAACACCATCGCAGAAGTTATCTAGGCGATGCGTGTTGAGATGTCCAGTTTCGGTTAAAGTGCGGAGGTCTTCTCGATTGAGCTTTACTCGATGACGAATGCGTCTCACGCTGTAGAAAGGACTTGAATAGTTTCTGCTTGACAAATGACGAGAGGTTAGGGGTTGACATTTTGCTTGCGTTGAAGAGCGCATATATGAATCATATCATTGGGCCAAATGGTATACGTTAGATAACACGATTTGCGTCAGAAGCGAGCTACAAAGGGGCTGACCAATAAGAGTATTAACCTAGTACGAGCACCAATATGACCATTAGTCTATGTGTTACTCAAGAGACGTTTGCTGTCTCCGGGTCACCTCAATAAGAGCTACTCCTAGAACTTCGAGCCGAATGTCACACGATTTTGCAACCCATTCACAAAATATCCCTAGTCCGTAACTTCGCCAATACTTTGACAGATCCAAGAATACCTTTCGGTTTAAATTAATTGCCGTTGGTGTTGAACCCAGCTTGTGTTATATCACATGCAATGATCGAATCGCGTTAGTTATCTGCACCTAGGACAATAGTCTCTTCCCTCTGAGGTATTTTGTCCAAGCTCGTCCCTTTTCAACTGCCGAAGTTGGCCTACAACCGGATATGAGCAACCTTCCGCGCCCCCGATTCAAGAAGTAATTTACTGCACCATTACGTGTCAAACCAAGCTGAAACCGAGTAACCAACCATATGCTATCAGAGACATGGGGCCGGGATAGGCTACTCAATACTCTAAAGAATCCAAACATTGGCTCCATCTTTCAGCTCTCGTCTGCTCCTTGTCAATTCTCCAACATAGCCTATTCGAGATTAATGTCCCCAGTGTAATGCATACGGATGCAAAAGATCCAATCAACGCGCCTGTTTATAAGTGACAACTAAATTTGCGTGGAGCATGAATTCGACATCATAAATTGTAATACGATAATACGTGGCATTCCCCGTGATACCACAGGAGAAATCACTACTATACACAGAAGTCACCGTATATACCCATATCCAGAAGCGACTAACCATCTAGTGCTGACGGGAGTTAATGTTGAAGCGAGTTATACGACATAGCCGGACCTTGACCCGCCAATACTTGGTCTTTGCATCAGAGGCTTAGCTGGTACTTAGAAGCTCTAGAGACTGTTGTATTCGAATGAACGCAAATTTGTTAAGGTCATCTGTAAAGGGACTGTGCTAATGAAGTTCCGGATAAGTCTGGGGTAACGCAAATGTAGCACTATATCTATGTATCACGAGCGTCAAAACTGATTGGCAGCATGCAATTTCTTTGGGTTGAATGTGGGTGGCCGGCTCACAATTTTCTGTATCCGATTAAACCCACTGGTCCATAGTTGGCAAGTTCTTGAGCAGGACATATAAATACCAGTCGAAGGCAGACCGGTTATGCCTTCGTTTCGTATGCCATCTATCAACTTTACCCGTCAGTCATTATTCCCTTTGATTCTTCACGCCCCTTGGTTGTCTAACAGAACATTAGGGCCCAGCGTACTGTAGTCAAAATGTCTACTAACGGCTCTATCTACCTTCTCAATGATGGTTCTGCTGAACCGGAACAGGTTCGGCTGAACAGACAACATCGCCTATTCGATGACATAATGCAAAATGATTTACTCCCTCCACATATTGCATCCTCACTTGATTCTTCATCAACGCCCCCCAAGATCGTCGAAATTGCAACAGGAAGCGCAATATGGCTGTTGGATATCGCTAAGACGTTCTCTCCCGATGCAGAGCTTGTAGGCATAGACTTGGACACATCCAAATTCCCAAGCGCGTCCGACTTGCCTCCAAACATTACCCTGCGACAAGCCAACATGTTCGAACCATTCCCGAACGATCTGATCGGGAAATTCGACGTTGTGAACATGCGGTTAATTGTCTTCGCTTTGAAAGAGGGATATGGAACTGAGCTTGTGAGGAATCTGATGACTCTCCTTAAGCCTGGAGGTTACATGGTATGGACTGAGACTGGCCCAGGTATGTACAAAAGTGTTCGTGTACAGTGCATTAGATTTTTCCACCTCCAATACTTTATTCTTATTCTCAGCTAACATTTTTATAGTAAGTATCCCCAATAGAATCGATGGAAAGTCTAGCCTGCGCTGTCCATAATTGCCAACACTCTGGTCTTACACTTACATGACACAGTGCTTAACATCTCTTGAGCCGCCAAGCCAAGCATGGTTCAAGTACCAAGATGTAGATTTCAGGTTTGCAAAGAAAGTCGGCAGAGACATGAAGTGAGTCATTGTAGCCCTTTACCCTCCCGTTCGCTCTTACCTCCTCTCTCTCTCCCTCTCATGTACAAAGATTTTATTGCATAGTCTTTTGAAACGTCGTGACATGAAGTAAAGCTTACAGACGAGTAGTATACCCATCAGCATGCAGTACTATCTCAGGCAGGCCGGATGCGTCGAGTGCGATGATAAGGCCTACCCCTCGAGTAAACAGCTGTTCACAGACAAGAAAAAGGAGTGGACCCCCAGAATGAATCTGCAGATCAGGGCGTTGACCGCGCAAGCACTCACCGGAATTGTCAAGCTGGGTGGCGTCGAGGGTATGGCGACAGAAGAAGAGGCGACAGAACTCATCGCGCTATGTCAGGAGGAGTTTGTGGATCGTAAAGTTCACATGGTAGTCACCAGGGCTTGGGGAAGGAAGCCGGAGGTATCTTAAATTTATAGTAACAGTTCCTAGATACCATGCGGATATGATTCAGGTCAATTTATTCAGCTAGACACTCTACTTTCAGTACATTCTGAATATGTGAACATAGGCTACTAGTTCATTATGTGTGTCTTATATATCTAGCAGTTAAAAGAAGTTGGGTTCAGAGATACTACCAACATAAGACGTTATCACAGCACCTCAACAGTTGAGCACCACTTCGTACCTGAATTGTAGAAGTATCTATAGATAAACCCCTAGAATTAAGTGCTGGAACGGGGCATTATATCGTCGTATCAATCATGAATTATTTAAGGAGTGATTTAGCTACCCTTTACATCAAGCAGAGGTTGGAACTCAATGGATCATAAAGTCCCCGATTGTATTTTGCCGAGAATCATAGTATATAATTCGTACGTTAAGATTAAGTAGCCTTGTCGAATATGAGCGTAGGAAATTCGGTAGTCGAGGACTTTAATAGAGAACAGGGGCTTTCTGAGCTCTCATAGAACGTTTAATTCGATACCGGATAATGAGTGGTTCTATTTGTAAATTAGAATGAAAGGCATCAATAAGTTAAGTATGGTAATTTTTTATCTTGGGACAATTTATCCTGATAATTCACTTGATACTATTGTAACATTCCACGTGTCACCTTCGCCACAATGCATAAGCCGAAAAGAAGAGAGATCACCCAAAGAGTCAGGAGACAGTCGGCTTGGGTGCTATTCCCCCTTCACGAGTGCAGAGAGATTTTGCATTATTGTAGACCGGCCAGACTCAAACGGAAAACTCCGATCACATTGAGAGGGAAATGAGGTTTCACCTGAACACAGTTGAGTTTGATTTTCCATACACAATCTTTATCCCACTGACGCCAAAGCGCACATATCAGGATAATAAAGCCTATTAAGCTAATCTTAAACCTTAGTTTAAGATAAAGGTATAGCACATAGATAGCTAAGTTAGTGCGTAGCGTCAATAACAATCGATATTAAGACATCAAGGGGGATGTCAAATAGCAAATATCTTGGTGACATGTAGGTGTCAATCTTAGCTTCCTCTTATGGTTCTATTCCTCCGCCGCTGACGGCAAGAGAATAACTTGTCGGCAATGATTATTAATGTGTTACCCAAATCGCAAACAACTCTGAAGCAAACCGGGGTTTGTGACATGACCCCCAAAATACCATGTGAGATATGATCCCATGATCTATATTCACACAGTCTGTTATATCTGGTGCGATTGGGTTCTTCAGTAGATTTACCAAGAGTAACTGCTGAGATATCACGAAATTTCCTGCCTTAATACGCTTCGATGTCATGAAGGCAAATGGATGAGGCTTGGCGATATGCAGTGCTGGTATTATTGAAAAGTCTATGAAGCGGGCGCAATGGTTACTGTGCAGCATCATAGCCAAGCTTCCCCGGGACCGACAATGTGAACGGTTCCCAACCGGTGACGGTGGGTTATAATCACATCAACAATAATCCGCCAGGATAATAATATTGTGCCATGCAACATAACATCAAGTCTGACCCCCACCGCTTCAATGGCAGGTATCTTCGTATAGGGAAACATATAACCCCATGGGAGTTGACATGTGCAAGTCGACATATATGGAAGGCGGCGTTTAACACCTCTTGTCACATTGTCGAAGTTGTAGGGAGGATATTTCTGTGTTAGTCTTGTCCCATGCATTATATCTGGTCTTTTATTCACGGGGCGGCGTAACGTTGAGCACCGATTCTCGTATTATACTACTACCGACGAATACTACATGAATTTTAGAATTTCAATCATGATGTCACACTTGGAGAGATCCAGGGCATTCTATACGGAGTGTCAACTGGCATGTTAGGGTCCGGGCTTTTCCATCTTTGGAGTATTGACCATCAGCTGAGCATGCAACCAACGATTCAGACGTACAACTCCTTTTCTCCTAAGCGAGACGGACCGATACGGCTTAAGGACCAGCCTTATTGAGATGAATCTAAGCATTGTCCTTGTTTCTTGACCCCCACGATAGGTTCGATCGACGGTCTACCCACTTCCCCGCATTGTAATATGTTGCATTGATATACGGTCCCCGCAATGTCACTACCGTCTACCATCGATGACGATGACCTCAAATGCACCAGCCTGCCGGAAAATCCTGGTAGTATCGAAATGTACTATAAATGAAACGGATAAGAATGTCGTCTTATAGGGAAAATAACATCGAAAGTCTCAAGCTTGTGAGCACTTTCCTTACTACCAATAGGTTGATGGAGAGAACGTGAACCAAGATGAAGTTTTCTTCATACTTTCTAATAGCTTCGGCTTCTGGGGCTTTCTCAGCTTCAGTGGATGATTGTCCTGGATACACTGCATCCAATGTTGTCGAAAGTGACGGCAAGCTCACCGCAGACTTGACGCTTGCGGGCACGGCATGCAACATCTATGGAACGGATCTCACAGATCTTAAACTGCTCGTCGAGTACCAAACAGGTATGTATCCAGTTTTCACATATTTCAGATGATTACTAACTGATCTGCAGATTCTCGGCTCCACGTTAAGATCTATGATGCTGGCCTTCAAGTATATCAAATCCAGGAATCCGTTCTGCCAAGGCCCTCCAGTCAGGGGATCCTTGCATCAGATTCCACACTCCAGTTCAAATTAACAGAGGTCCCCTTCTCGTTCTCTATCTCGCGTACCGATTCCAACGAGGTTTTATTCAATACCAACGGTACTAAATTGGTATTCGAATCACAATATGTTTATCTCAAAACTCAGTTGCCCAAGGACCCGAACCTATACGGACTTGGGGAGCATTCAGACTCTTTCCGGTTGCCGACCGACAACTATAAGCGCACACTCTGGAATGCCGAATCCCCATTCATCCCGCGTAACAGCAACCTGTACGGAAGCCATCCTAATTATATGGAACACCGTGGAGAAACAGGAAGCCATGGTGTCGCTCTCATCAACGCTAATGGCATGGACATTAATATTAACAAGACGGATTCGGGCGACCAATTTCTTGAGTACAATATCCTCGGTGGCGTGTTAGACTTTTACTTTCTTTCTGGCCCGAGTCCTACAGATGTTAGCAAGCAGTATGCCGACGTCGTGGGCCTCCCAGCAATGGTCTCTTACTGGACATTTGGGTTCCAGCAGTGCAAATACGGATGGCCGGATATACAAACTGAAGCGGCAGTCGTCGCAAACTACTCTGCAGCTAATATTCCTCTGGAGGTGCTATGGGCTGATATCGACTACATGGATAAACGCCGGATCTTCACCACTGATCCCGAGAAGTACCCTCTTGACAAAGTGCGAGCTCTCGTCGACGAGCTGCATCAAAGAGGACAGAAATACGTGATGATGTTGGATCCGGGTGTCCAGTACTCAGACAGTTACGCCCCATACTCAAGGGGTAAAGAGATTGATGCATTCATCAAGGCTGCTGACGGTTCACTGTATCGCGGTGAACAGTGGGCTGGAGAAGTGGTCTGGCCCGACTGGTTTGCGCCCAAAACGCAGGGCTGGTGGACGGACGAAATCAAGCGATTTTTTGACCCGGGTACTGGTCTCGATATTGACGGCGCGTGGAACGACATGAACGAAGTCTCTAATTTTTGCGCCGACGTCAACTGCGACCCATCCCAAGATGCTGCAAATAAGAAGCGCGCCCCTCATGCAGCTCGGAAGGGGCGGTATACCCGTCAAGTTCCTGCAGGAGACATGAAAGGGCTTCCAGATCGCGACCTCTTCAACCCAAAGTATCGAATCAACAACCACCAGGGCGATATCAGCGTTAGGACTCTATACACGAACAACACAAACTCGGACGGAACCGTGCAGTATGATACCCACAACATTCACGGGTTAATGATGATTACTGCAACACGCAGCGCCCTACTAACCCGTCGTCCGAACTCGCGCCCCTTCGTGCTGACGCGCTCGACG
The DNA here is from genome assembly GCA_022385635.1 of Xylaria scruposa. Lineage (NCBI taxonomy): Eukaryota > Fungi > Ascomycota > Sordariomycetes > Xylariales > Xylariaceae > Xylaria > Xylaria scruposa. The sequence goes on along the minus strand of MU280189.1, from coordinate 295,253 downwards.
TTCGCCAGTGCCGGTACCAAGGCCGCGCACTGGTTCGGTGACAACGCCAGCAATTGGGATGACTATCGCATAACGATCAGCCAGATGCTATCCTTTGCCGCAGTGCACGCAATGCCGATGGTGGGTTCGGACGTCTGCGGGTTCAACAGCGATGCGCAAGAGAAGATGTGCGCGCGCTGGGCTATGCTGGGCGCGTTCCAGCCGTTTTATCGCAACCACGCAGACATCTCGGCGCCGAATCAAGAATTCTACCTCTGGGAATCGGTCACGCAGGCAGCGCAGAAGGCGATCGATGCCCGGTATAGGCTGCTCGATTACATCTACACGGCCATGCATCGAGCGGCGTCCACGGGCACGCCTATCGTGAACCCGCTTTTCTTCATCTATCCTAACGATGCAGAGACATTCGGTATCGATCTACAATGGTTTTACGGAGATGCTTTGCTCGTGTCCCCTGTTACGGATGACGACGCGACCTCCGTGACGTTTTACCTCCCCGATGACATCTTCTATGATTTCTGGACCCTGGAGCGCGTTGAGGGCAAGGGAGCTACTATTACAGTAGACAATGTCTCTTTCACAGATATTCCAGTCCATATCCGCGGTGGCACCGTGCTGCCTCTGCGCAGTGCCTCCGGGAATACCACGGCGCTCGTGCGTCAGAACGACTTTACCCTCGTCGTTGCACCGGGTAAGGATGGTAAGGCTAGCGGGTCTCTGTACCTGGACGACGGGGACAGCTTGGATGTGGGCAATAAGTTCTCAGATATCACCTTTACGTGGGATGGTACGACCTTGAAGGCCGATGGGACATTTGGTTACGAGACTGACCTCGTCATTGAAAGTGTAAAGATCCTCGGTGGGGAAGAGCCAGTCACAAAAGAAGGAAACTGGAGCCTGAATGAAGCTTTTGAAGTTACCGTAAGCTGATGTCCAGATGAATATATAACAACTGACGTGGTGATACCACCACGATAGCTATATAGTGGTTGTTGGGCAATGGAAGTTCGTACCAAGAAGCTATTTTCGTTACGTGTAAAACCCATAGCAGCTCTCCAGCAAGCAATCTGAGTAAATAACCAGTGATTTACGAAGAAAGCCTAGCCAGGTAGTTATTAGCAAGGAGCGTTAAGGGGAAATGAGAATATTCTTAGCCCTTCTTTACTAGTCATATCACTTGGGTTATTACCAATAAATCGGTATTGGGAGATAGAACAAGTTTTAAGCCAGTCATCTGTCGTGCGCAACATAATACCATATTAACCTATTAGCTGTAATAAAGCGTAGGCCCAATTATATCTCTCTGATCCTTCCAATGAGTACCATATGCAATCGTGATATCAGATTGAAGACTAAAATTTATGTACGAAGACGTCCCCATAGTATTTCAGCTTCCTATGCTTCGAATAGTAGAACAATACTATCATCGCCTGCTGTCGCGACGCGTTCACCCGTGCTGCCTTGAACAAAGCCCAATACACCACCGAGTTCCCCGTTGCCACGATGACCCTTCCATTCTTTTACCATGCTATCTGTTGAAGCACCGGCTGCGCCACGGACATCCCATCGGCGGACGACACCATCCATTCCACAACTCGTCAATAGCCAACCATCACCGAGACCAGGTACAAATTCAACTTTGACAACACTGAATTCCTCGTGTGCATCTTTTATCTGCTTTCTTACTGCGAACTGACGTGAAGTGTCGTAAATAACGATGCTACCATCAACACTGCCCGCAGCAAGCAGAGGGTTGTTGGGCGAGAAACTGAGGGTCTCGATACCGTCGCCCTGAGTATGTAGATCCGCTAGAATTGTGCCGCCTTGACTCCCTCCCGCGTCAGCGCCTTTTGCCTTTTTTTTGCTTTTATTGCTGGAGACCGGGTTGCTGTCAACACCTAGGCGCGGCAGACTAATGATCTTGATAAAGCCGCCCGCACCGCCAACTGCAACGAATGATACCTTAGGGTCGATCGCGACGGAGTATAATCCGCCCTCGACCGCAAATCGTTGATCGGAGCTAGTAAGCGAGACGACCGTTTGTCCGTTATCGTTGGTAAGTCCCTTCGCTGCAGCCTCACCCCAGACATCCCATACATATAGGGAGCTATCTTCGGAGACTGTTGCTAGAAACTTTCCATCGGACGACCAGGCGCCGGCAGTGCACGACTCCTGATGTAGGAAATAGCTTTGAACCATCTGGAGTGGATTTGATCCGTCGCTGGGATCGATTGTGTAAACCCACACCGAACCATCCGAAGCTCCCAGCGCTATTGTGTTCGCCACGACCGTTTGTGAGTTGGAGGGAACCGGACACGGCGCGATCCATTCAATCGAGGGTACTTCTGCGGCTTCGGCTACGAAGGCGAACGATGCCTTGTTGTGTGCATTGAATGATACTTTGTAAGCGCGCAATTTTCCGTCTAAGCCACCTGATACCAGAAACTCTCCGCGCGGCAAGGTAAAAGCCAATGAGTTGATCGAATCAGTGTGGCCCTCGATTGTGAATAGCGGCTGCAGCTCTGTGCTCTTCTGTCGCGACGCATTCGGGTCGGCGTTGTAGCTTGGCGGCAGGACAGGCCGGCCAACAACAGGGCTCGTGTCGAAGACATAACCCCGCCCCGGCGCGTTGTCTTCCTCGCCCTCGCTTCCGCCGGTCGCGATCAGGGTCGGTTGTGTGGGATGCTGGGCAATGGCAAATACGGAGTCTTTGTGCCCGTCGAAGTAGGCAATGCTGTCGTTCTGGATGTTGATCTCTACTGGCTCTTCGTCCGAATCCATGGCAACATCACCCTCCATATCCTCGATCTCTTCCAGCGCATCGTCCACATCGAGCATCTCGGGCGCATCGTCCATATCGTCTCGATGAGGGGCAGACATGGTGGGCTATTTGTTGCAAAATGACTGAAAGGAAAAATAGAGTAATATGAGCAGGTCTCAGTCGGCGTCCTTCCTGTATGAGGATTTATAGATTTGAAGACCTTCAGTACTTATGTCCGATCATGGATGTTTGTCGAAAGTAAATTTCGTTGCTTGATAATCAATCGCCTAACTTTTTTTTAGAACAGTTGCCATCGCGTTGATGGTGGGGTAACATCCCGCCGAACAGCTTAACTCTACTACCCCGCCATCATCATAAGAATTCGAGAGAGCCTACCCGGGAATCTTTGTCAGGGGTAAGTAGACAGGGGGTCCGGCTGCTCTGGGAGTTCGGGGCGTGGCTCCGCTTTTCGGGCTTTCCCGGAGACAGCTGGCAGATGTGTAAAGCGGTGCGATCCCGGCACGTTAACGCGAAGCTCGACGATAATTTTCTGGCATTCGAAAGCGCTGCGTTGTGTTTTGCGCCTTTTTTTCTTCAACATCATCTTGCACCTTGTTCACAGTGGCATCATTGAAGTTTTATAAAATACACTCTACAGCTGCAACCTAATTGCTCCAAAACCCCCAATTACTCCAATTGGTTGCTTGCGCCCTCTGCACTCTCCTACTAGTACGATTGCATATATAGGGAAGCAACTGCCGCCATGCTTCGATCGGTACGAGCTACAGCCGGTGCTGGCCGAAACGTCCTGGGGCCGAGGACGGCTCCACGAGTGCTCACATGCAAATACTCCAGCACCACCTCCTCCTCATATGTCTCCGCCCCCTCCATTTCGTCATATACATCCTCGAAACCTAGCAGCAGCCTCTCCTCCAAACCCAAATATCCCCTGCAGTTTCAACGAAACCTCCACGCCACATCCGTAAGAATGGCTGCCAGCACGAGAACCGAGAGTGATGCTTTTGGCGAGATCCAGGTCCCTGCCGACAAGTACTGGGGAGCTCAGACTGAGCGGTCGCTCGAGAACTTCCGCATCAACCAGCCCCAAGACCGGATGCCACCCCCAATTGTGAGGGCATTTGGTATCTTGAAGGGCGCAGCCGCCACTGTGAACATGCGATATGGACTTGGTATGCAGATCAGCCCTCTCTTTCACCTTTGCCCTTGCGACGTCAACTAGAACCAGCTCGAGAAGACTGTACGCTTACCGTTGTGATTGCGCCTTTAGATGAGAAGATTGGCAAGGCTATTCAGCAGGCCGCTGCCGAAGTCGCCGACCTGAAGCTGATTGACCACTTCCCCCTCGTGGTCTGGCAGACCGGTTCTGGCACACAGTCCAACATGAACGCCAACGAGGTCATTTCCAACCGAGCTATCGAGATCCTTGGCGGCACCATGGGCACCAAGAAGCCCGTTCACCCCAACGACCACGTCAACCGATCCGCTTCGTCCAATGACACCTTCCCCACCGTCATGCACATTGCCGCTGTTCTTGAGATTGAAGAGTCACTACTACCCTCTTTAAAGAGCCTTCGCGATGCCCTGCAGAAGAAGGTTGACGACTTTGAGGCCAAGAACATCATCAAGATCGGGCGGACACATCTTCAGGACGCTACGCCCCTGACCCTAGCTCAGGAATTCTCTGGCTACGTCGCGCAATTGGATTTCGGCATCAAGCGTGTAGAGAGCTCCCTCCCTGATCTGAGGCTACTGGCGCAGGGTGGTACCGCTGTGGGAACAGGTATTAACACCTTTGAGGGCTTTGCTGAGGGCATTGCTGAGGAGGTCAGCAAAATGACTGGTACCGAGTTTAAGACAGCGCCCAACAAGTTTGAGGCCCTCGCTGCCCATGACGCCATCGTTCAGGCCTCGGGCTCCCTCAACACTCTAGCTACGTCGCTTACCAAGATTGCTCAGGATATCCGATATCTTGGTAGTGGACCCCGCTGCGGCCTTGGCGAGCTGGCCTTGCCAGAGAACGAGCCCGGCTCCAGCATCATGCCTGGCAAGGTCAACCCGACTCAGTGCGAGGCTTTAACTATGGTCTGCGCCCAGGTCATGGGTAATCACGTCGCGACAACGATTGGGGGCATGAACGGTCAGTTCGAGCTCAACGTTTACAAGCCCCTTGTGATCCGCAACCTGCTCCACAGCATCAGGTTATTGTCGGACGGTATGCGTTCGTTCGAGAAGAATCTGGTTGTAGGTCTCCAGGCCAACGAGGAGAAGATCGCCAGCATCATGAGAGAATCGTAAGTAGAACTTTGTTTCCACTATTGACCATAATCAATCAGTATACGCTAACAATTACCCAACAGTCTCATGCTTGTCACTTGCCTCAACCCTAAGATTGGTTATGACATGGCTTCCAAGGTCGCCAAGAACGCTCACAAGAAGGGCCTTAATCTGAAGGACAGTGCTTTGGAGCTCAACGCTCTCACATCGGATGAGTTCGATACGCTCGTCAAGCCTGAGCTCATGATTGGACCCAAGCCTTACAAGGGCTAACGGCTGAATTTCGACTCGGTACCCAGAGCTAGCATATTTGAAATGATTGGATGGTGCCCACCTTTGATGAGGCACTTACGTTGTGACGCGAATAAACGTTGGATCATGAGCCATTAGCAAACTCTATTGTGCACGGGTTCTTTTCTATTTTTAAGGAAAAAACTTGCAACAATGCAATTGTACACATAATTCACTTATAGGAAAGGCATGTACATATAATCATAGCGTTAGAAGACAATCGAAAATAAATCCTTACACCACAACTGACCAAACTACTCAGTCTGGTCCTCGCCATCAGTTGGGTTCTGTCTAGATGTATGAACCTAAATGGTTTACTGGCTGGCCCATTGGTTCGTGAGCGTCTTGGTACATTGTCTGCAGAGTACGCACTTCGACTGCTCAGATAGGGATATCATTGCGTAGGCCTTTAAAAGCCAGACCAGAGAAGATTCGATTGTCAGTGGCAAGTTCAACTAGGTCTCCGAAGACCTCTATTCCGACCTACATGTCCTCCTTTCTTTATGAACGATACCAGAGTTCAGGATTCTAAGGCACTTGATTTGCACAGACTGCAAAAAGCTCTGTAGTTAGACTAGACTAGTAATTCACAATAAATTCCAAGGCATGCGTTATCTAAGTATAACATTTGTTTGTTTACTGGAAATACAGCCCTTAGGTCAGATTGTAAAGTCTAGAGAGAGAGAGAGAGAGATCTAGATCCCACAGTAATTCGTTAGCCTTGATACCGGATAGCTGGACTGCCGATCCCCTTTATGAGAGGCAATGGGTTCAAATCTTGTTGGTGCTGGCCTTCAGAGGCACTCCCTTGCAAATACTTTATGCCTAAGAGATATATATAAGTTCATACCAAGCTTGGCAAGGCAAAGTTAAAAAGGGGTTCAGGGGTAGGATCAAGGAAGACATGAAAATAGAAGAAATAAGGGGGGAGGGGGGGACGTCTAGAAAGAAAAAAAGAGGGAAAAAATTAAAAAATTAAACGCCCTGCCTTAGATGTCCCCTAAGCCCCTAAGCTACAGCGCGCCCTCCTTTCGGATTGGGTACTTTTGTGCCAGTCTGTTCCGCCTCTGCCCACGCAGATCCTCTCGGACCAGGAACTTCCCAAGGCTCGTAGCGCTTGTTAGGCTCGATTCCTGTTGCAGCGGGACCGGTATCTGAACCCTAAGCCTCGGGGGTCATAGATGTGGTTGTCTACCCGCTCGACTACTGGGTGCTTGTTGTGTAGACGACCTGGTTTCTGGGTTTATGTAGATGACTTGTAAGGCTGTTGGCCGGGGTAACCAATAGGAGGGCGAGGTTGTTGTTCTCTCGAGGAGGAAGGCGCGCTTGTACCTAGGTACTTCTGTACCTGGATACCTCGAGAAAGGCCTGTACAGATGCCTTGTCTGTTCTCATCGAGCCGTAGGTTCGATCCAGCGTATGGTTTGTTTTAAGCTGTCTTTTTTGGTTTTCCTTACTTCGCAGACATACTCTTGACAGCTGAAGGGTCGAGACACTGGGGAGGCCGTGCGGTAGCCATTAGTCAGAAAATTTGTGAACGAATAAGGCATGGAAATTCTTACTGCTTGCGTTCCAGATGACCGAGTTATATAGACTTGATCTATCCAGTTATCAGTCTTTTGATATGCCCTCATTATGCCCTCCTAATCCCAAACACTCTCCCTAAGAGAAATGGACGACACAAATCTGAACGGGTCTAATGAACCACGCGTTTGTGAAAATGCCTGGTAGTTTTGAAGATATTGAAATCCATATATGATTTCCGTCGTCAAGTATCGAGTTCTTGCAGGCCGAACAGTCCCCCTCTTGTAGATGGATCTAAGCGCGTCCCATTCTGTATACTAACTTAAGTTAACCTGTGCTGAAACCTCAAGCTTCTTAACAATTTGAAATGGAGATATTAACGTGGGTGTGGCACATGTCGTTTCGATATTTGTAAGACACGTAGGTCTAAATAGATATGGCTATTAATTTGATAAGCTTTAGCTGAACTGAGAGAAACGGGTTTACAAGATTATATATCCTGATATGTAATGGGTTATATACGGGAGAATGAAGACATGACCAACAAAAACGCGTCCAGTACGCCAAAAATGTGCAATAATGAGAGTAGTTGCTATACAATGCACCAACTCCTGGTATGCAGCCTTCAATCGTTAGCATCAAGCAAGTCCGAATTAAACAAATTCGATTCCAATGCCTGAATAAGCCACATTTCATGATACCTCAACAATGCTTAATGGGTAGCCGTGCCCACAAGGTTCATAGCCAGACATACTAGCATAACACACGCACCATAAAGAGCCAGTGCTAATGACGCTCTTCGAAGATGAACGGGATTCAGGTGTTCCATGTCCCATCTCCACTTCGTCCGCCATTTCCATGGCAGTTTGGAGGTTTTGCTTTTTGAGTTAGGACCACTTGCACTGCTGCGAAGACTCGAGACACTGGCGCCCAATAGTCCCTCCGTATTTTCATCGTCGGTAGCGTCGCTATTGTCGTTTTCCGAGGCGGCCACGGACAGAACATCGTCATCTTCCTTGGCTAATCGCTGGTGGTGAATGGAGTCGGGATCGGAGATTTTGTAGTAAAACAATCCAGGCAGAATAAAGCTGATGGCAGTGCTTCCCGTAGATCCTACATAAGCGAGAACTCTTTCTAACGAGGTGACTGTCAAAGCCACAGTATAGGCCAAGACAAGTAGAATTGTCGTTAGAATCGCAAAGCGCAATTCTGACATGGGCGCTGATCCATGATCCGAGCGCGTAGCCGCTGGGAGCAGCAATCTACTAGATGGAGAACCTGTTCGGCCTTGTGTCCCAGGGATGGCGTTCGGACGCCATTTTAATACAGCATCCACGGATGCCCGGCATGGATGTACCTGCAAGGGCACAGAAAAAGTAACAAGAATAACGATGGCGGCTTTTGCGATTGTAGAAGCAATCGACGGCGCATCTGAAACGGTCTGTAAGTTACATGGAGGAAGATGCTAGCAGAAAGAGAACGTACACATTGACACGATGTTGCCAGTAATATCATTGCCAAATGACAAGTAACCGGTGATTGAGACCAGAACGTAGACACCAGCAGCAGAACCGATACTGGAAGAGACTACACCGAGTATACTGCGCAACGAATCAGTGACCTGGAGGAAAGCTAGAGACCCAAACACCCGCTGCGGCATTACCTTTTCGGAGAATTGTCCTTGATCTCGTTAAGAATCGAGAACATATTCTGATGGCAAGTGTAGGCAAAGATAACCACGGGCAAGCTGGCGAGGGCCTCGACGGGCCCGGCCCACTGAATGACGCGAATCTTGTCTCTTGGCGCCAGAGCATCGGAAGCGAAGTGGTATACTACAAGTATAATTAAATAGCCAATGGCGACAAGAGCGACGATACTGGTGTATTTGAGGGAGTCGAGACGGCGGAGGAAGCTCAAAGGAATGATCACCAGCATGAATACGGTAATCCAAAAATTTCGGTCCATCAGGTAGGCGATGGATGCTGCTCTACTATCGAAGCCTTCGACAACGCCTGGCATTAGATCCCCTATTATGATCATGTATGACACGCCCACCCCAAAACACTTTATCGCTATGGCGGCATCAAAAATAACGGCAGCATTTGGATACGTCAACTGCGACAGCGCAAAGAAAGATGACGAGCCACGGTCCAAATATCGAGCGCATCGTGATTGGAGATAAAGCCCAAAGGCAGAGGTGAACCCCGACCAGAGAATGACGATGACTCCAAGCACCATGCCAAAATGTGAGAGTGCGGACGGCATGGCGAGGGTACCAGCACCCAGGACTAGAAACAATGTGTTAGATGGAGGATTATTCACGAAGCCATTATCGGCGAAGACGGTAAGCTAGACGGGACGTACTGGTGTTGAGCAGGTTGGTCACACTGCTGAACATCGTGGCAGACCCGCTGCCGCCATCTTTCTGGTGAGGCTTCCCTCGCCGGGTTCTAGAGTCAGAAACGAGACGTCAGCACCAAACAGGCTCGCACGCACCGAAAAATGGGTTTACCTTGTCATGTCGCCGGATGCACTGGTCCCCGCAGCCGAGGTGATGCCCCCATGTGTGATTGCCGAATAATTCGGCATAGCCTAGAGAGAACTAGCCCCAGACCAGACGAACGACGAGAGTCCGGCTGGCCAGAGTCTTGTCTCAAGCACAACGACACGATCCGTCAGCCCGGCTCGCCGTCAATTCCTCGCTTATCACCACGATGCCAGCACCTCTGATTGACCGACTATTTGGTAAATGCGCTACTAACAACAGCTGGGTGGTTGCCGCATGTGGAGGGCTGTAGATACCGAGATGAAGAAGCGAGGATAGGAACGTGGGTGTTGCTTGTGGTCGGACGTCGTTTGTTCGCCGATTTGGAGATCTCTGGGGAGGTGGAACGAGTCTGGTGGCATTAAATTTGGACTGATGATGGCAATCTACGTATACGTGCCTAGGCAGGCACCCTCAATGACAGCTGTCGTCGGAACCACTAAAACCTCGCGCTAACCTGGTAACTGTAGTGCAAGTACGAGATTGTAGGCAAGGGTGCCTTGAAATAGCATTAAGCCGGCAGAAAATACTAGACATGAAGCCAATTAGATCGCGCTATCTCTATGCCAGGTCCACTTCGCCCGCACCCCTGACTAAGTACTGGAGCATCCCAAATCTGGGGAAACTTCGTGCCGCGTTTGCAGAATACTGTCTGTCGCATTACACGTTAAGAACAAACGACAATTCAATGTCTCGATAGACACTGGAATGCATCAAGCGCTCTCTTAAACTCCACGCTATACGTGTACGAATATCGGCAAACAAGACAGCCAATTCCAACTGGTAAATAACACGCGATGGAGTCTACACTTGACGACACTACGCTGTCGACTATCTCGCTTCTGGAGGGGCGACTCTTGCGGATCGAGCATCTCTTGTACGGAAACTCGGTTCCCCAGTCGGCACCATCGGCAATACGGAGCTTGCAAGACCTCGAACACCGATTCTCCAAACTTTTGCAACATATACGTGTGTACGGCGAGCTCCTCAAACTCTGTAGGTCAACTATTGCCCACCGCTTTGTCGATTCTATACAGCCAACGTGTCACACAATCGAATATCCACCCTGTTGAATTCGCGCATGTTTTTGTATCTTCACCGTTCTTATCGAAATGCGACTAATAATTCATAGATAAATCCAATCCGACCCTATTCCAACCACCCCCGGCCTCTCAACCTCCACCGGAATTGTCTTCAGAAGCACTGCGCGCCATAGTTCTCTCCGCTGCCTCATCATATCCCGCTACGGCTTCAGCGATGACGGCAATATCTGATACACCCATCCCCGACCCAGCTCTGAGTGCTGGCTTAGCGGCCTTGTTACCACGCATGAAGGGCATTGAAGCAACACAGCTAGCGCAAGCCGCCGAGATCGCAGATCTCCGAGCGCGTAGTGAAGCAGTTGTTCGCAGATGGTATAAGAACGACGTCATGGGATACTCAGACTTTGTAGCCGGCGTCGAAGGTCGTATGGAGAGAGTAGAGCGGACCGTGAGAAGAGTTGAAAAAGCTAGAAATGAGATCTGAAGGAACTTCAGGGATGGATATACATAAGGTCTGGGTGACCCATCGTTTGCCCCCTCACACCATAATGAGCCCAGACTTTTGCGTCCATTTACATCTTACCCAATCAGCCAAAAAGATTACGGTTGAGATACATCAGGATACGCTATGCCGCTACCAGGGAGGCGGAGAGTCAACAAGTATGTGGGGAACCCCTCTCGATTATACACTTGAGCAGCTTGTATTGGTCGTCAAGTCTCAGGAGACCAATCATATGGTAGGTCTATCGCGCTCATCGGCCCTCTCGCGGTATAACTGGGAACTAGCAACATGCGCTCTGAAAAGTGCGCAAGTTTCTATCCGAATATAATTACCTAACGGACACCATCAAAATCGAGCGCGCATTATAGCCGTAAAGGCTACTATACAATCTTCAGTTTCTGGCTCCTCGTCATAGCAGAGTCCCTGTATCGGGCAGTCTCCAAGAGTTAATTGCCATGAATCATGATCGCACGCGACCCATGAGCTTAATTATACATCAGTATTTACGGCTTCGGATTTAAAGACATTAGGGCTCAATACCGATGGATATATAGGTCGCCGCCGAATCGGTGGCACAATACTTTCGACGAGAGCCAGTATGGCGAATTATTTAACTATCGCGGCCATCCGGAAAACACGGCTTACCAGATAACTCTATCCTTTCGCCGGTTTTGTCAGTAGCCTCATGTAATTACCATAGAAGTGTGATAATGGAGCAGGGGATCCGTGACTAACGCCTACGGGTCGGCCGCGCGTTTCAGATCGATGAACTACCCAACGTGGTGTAGTCCCCTCAAATCTGCACTAGCAAAATAGAGGAGTTCTTCGTGCTATTAGGGCTGATTACCATTATTTCGATCGGGAAAACTCTTGAAACTGGTAACTACCAGAAGCTACTATTGCGCAAATTTTTGGCAATCAATGTGATAGTCGGTTGGAAATGCGGACATCCTTCATATAATGCATGACGATGTACCGGGTTGAACGTACGGATTGGCGTTTGATGAGCCTCATCTAAGTCATCTCGAACTACACGATTGGTCTACCCGTGACCGTGCGATTTGATGAATTCTAGGGTAAGATACAGATTCCGGATCAAGAAAAAAAACATCAAACAACGGGTATTGTCTTAATCCCTTTTGTTATTGTTCTGATGTTGATAATAGCAATGTCTCACCCCATTCTTCACGTGGCATGTTGGTACAACCTGACTAGTCGTGGTTGGTGTGGTTGGGAATGGAACCGCCACTTTATCCAGATCGAGTCTAAAATTCGGAAGCCAGAATTGTCGGCCAATCAAGCTCCGCGCTCTCTGAATAAAGTCCCGAGGGTGCTGCCTTCTCCTCCCTACGTTTTCTCTTGGCACGCTCCGTTCGAATGCTAGCCCGTTAGAAGTTGTCGATCTGTCTCAAACGCCACAGTAGCCATTCGACTACGTTTTGTTGTTGAGCCTTTAAATTGCCGCCGACCGACCTGTACTCGTGCCTTAGCGGCAAAGTAAAATACTTAGTCTGCCAAACGTCATGTTTTGAGAGAGAACGCTTGCTCGCCTGTCGACAACCATCGTACAAAGATGCTGTTGGTTGTACCAGCTGAAGCGGTTCGCTGAATCTACTTACTCCTCAGATTACAGCAACACCAATCACTTGCAAGCTGTACGCTACGCTAGCTGAACTGTACATGCAATATTGCCGGTTCAGCTATTCAATAGGCAGTGATGAGAACCCGTGTCCCTCATTTCTTCCCTCAGCTAAGCGATTCCGATTTTTGAATAGATATACTAATATTGATTGGGGTGGCCGGGCGAAGGCCGTATTCATTTGGTGGTACTCTAAAATTACATATATCAAACAAGGGTCAAATCGCAAAAGCAGCAACACCAAAAAATCAGCACACAGTACATAAGGCAGGGAGATGCTAAATGATAGGTATTTTACATCCCGACGTACCTAGATAACCTTGATGGGGAGTGACACACGCGCGGCAATTAACATGGGAGAAATTGCTCTTTGTATACGTAAGTAGTCCAGGCGTGTTGTTGGCACAAGCTATGTATGTACATACCAGTTGGGCTAGAAATAACCTACTGCACCTCCTAAACATGGCCACACTGGCCGCCGACCTTGGGAGACCCGCAGACTCAGGTACATAGCACAAGGCACGCCTGCACAGCACAGGCACGGGCAGGATTGACCAGTAAGGCAGGAGATGATGCCTCCCACGTCTCCACCCATCCTTCATCCAAGCCAATAGCAGCGCGTCTTGCCATAACTTTAAGCGTCGGCCCTTGAGCCTGAACATACCACTGGTCGCTGGAGGAGGTGCCTGGGTGTATCACTGCAGCGTACTGTACCCGTTCCCACTTAATCTTGGTCTCTCTCACATCGCTCCGCACCCTCCTCCCTCGCTGCCTGTCTTTTTCATTTAATTACTACTCGACCATCCCCGTCACCCGCCTGTCTTTCTGCGAGAGACCAACACCGCCGATCACCTGCTTGTCCTCGCCCATCACCCACAGCTGCTTCCAGACACCTTTCCTTCGAATGTAATTACATCGCTTTGTGGCGTGCCGGCTACGACATCATTGGCTGTTATTATCTAAGATTGCGCTAATTGAATATCCGCGACGAGAAGACGAAGGCAAATCGACGGGCGGACGGACATTGCGGCGAGGAGAGACCAACAAGAGGGGAATAGGAACCCGTTAGCCGAGGCGAAGGAGCAGAAGATCACGAGAATCCATATCCGTTTTCCGACCGCATTTGCTTGCTGGATTGGGTTGAATTATCCGACCGAAATCCGTCAGCGCAGTCCCTTTTGCAGCACCGAGTTCACCCTTCCGCGTAAGCCCTGCCGGCCTGCGTCCTCCCCTACCCAGCCCAACCCAACTCCCCTAAAACGTTCAAATTTCGACAAAACGTAAACCCCCAAGTCACTCGGAGGGACTCGGTCTGTGCCGAAAGCACTTCGCGACTTCTAGGATCCAAGTGCGCGTCGTATTATTGAGCTAGGGGTTGTTGTGCTACCAAATCGCGACCAGCAACTACCCAACCTATTGATCCCATTATCTCTACCAGAGACGTTACAAAGGAATCTCGAATCAGGTCGCTCTTTTTACAATACTCAGTCGCTTTGATCTAACAAGCGGGATTTGATATCTTTGCGACATCCCAGTAATCCCCCAACCTTTGGTCGCCATCACTCCCAGATCGCTTGGCCGATCGAATACGCGCTTCATTCTTTAACCGAACCTGGACTTGTTACCAAACGGGACGGAATTCACTCAAACTAATTCTACCCGTTCGATTGCGATCAAGTCGACGGTTCTCATTCCTTATGAACTCATACGGTTCTCTTCGCTCTCCGTCGCTACGAAAAATGGAACAATCTAGGGCTGGCTATGGCCGGAAACGAATGAGCATGGGCAACGTCATCGGCGACCCATTTGCTCTTGCTACCATATCCATCGCCGCAGTAAGTAGCCTGGTTTCAGTCCCAATTCTAAGAGTTGGTGCTAATACGTCTCCCCTGCAGCTCTCATGGCTTATTTCTTTGGTTGGCTCCATCATTGGCCAGATCAATTCAGATCCCCATGACAAGGACAACATGTTTCCAAAATTCGTGTGGTGGTCCATTGTATTTATGTTTCTCTTGATTCCCGCTGTATTCGTCGTTGTGGCCTCAGATTCAATCCAAACCTATCATGTCGCCCTAGTTGGGTACATGGGTGCTGGCCTTGTGCTTACCTCTTCCTCTGTCAACTCATTGATATACTTCAGCGAGGGCTCTCGTCAAGCTGCTGGTGCCGGTTTCATATTACTCTCGATGGTTAATGTAAGTTTACCATATCCCTCATTATACTTAGATGTGAGGTTGAACTCTGTACTAAATACAAAGTAGATCATCTGGATTTTCTATTTCGGCTCGGCGCCCTCAGGGGTCGCTCGCGCGTACATCGACTCTTTTGCCCTACAAAAGGAATCAACCATGAGCCGGCAAACTATGAATGCATATGGTGGCCGTCCTGAAACTTCTACCTCTGTTCAGCCTCCCCAGATGTACACATCCGCCCAACTCAATGGCTTCGAAAATCCATCACCTGTCGGTGGCCTGAACGGGAACGGGCCCCGAAACTCATCTCCCGCCTTTGCTGCCCCTGGTATCAAGTCAGTCCAACCGCCACAACAGGCTGAACCTGAGATTGCCGCCCCGTCAGAGTATCCGTACCGTGCGAAGGCTATCTACAGCTATGAGGCCAACCCTGAAGATGCAAATGAAATCTCCTTCTCGAAGCACGAGATTTTGGAGGTCAGCGATGTCAGTGGAAGGTGGTGGCAAGCCAGAAAAGAGAGCGGCGAGACGGGTATTGCTCCCAGCAACTACCTCATCCTATTATGAGCGGGCTTTGGTTCCTTTTGGCGTCTACTGCGGATGATTTTACACCTCGGGCATACCTTGACTACCATTCTGGATTCACTTTTTCGGAACAGAGCCTGTGGGGAGTTTGTGATCTCCCCTTATATCTGAACGGGCATAGAAATCCCCCACAATTGCAGAGCTTGCGCTAATTGCGCAAGACATGAGCATAGCTGGGGTCAAAAGTGCAATACGGCCGGTTTTGTTAGTCGCCTTGTCACCATTTTACGTTTATTTATTTCTTCTCCCATGACGGACCATTTCATCTGTCAATTTTCTTTTTTCTCTCGGGGCACCCTCATACTTTTTGCTTCTCCCCGCAACCTGTTCTCTTATTTGTATTATTTGTGTGACACACGAGGGACATACCAGTCTTGGCACAGCATGGTGGAATGTTGTCTCACAAGGACGTGAGGCGGTCGTATATAATGAAGGACTAGGAATGGTCGAGAACACATACCACCCCCGGTAAGGAGTGCCCGAGTCGGTTGGCGGTGAGGAAACGGCAACGCAAAGGGCCAAGCCATTACAGGCAGATAGAGCCTGTCATTCTGTGCCGTAAAATAACACGGAGTTTACGAAGGTTACGTACGTATTCATTGGTTTAAACGAGGTTTTCAGTTACGACAACCCCCATGTACACCCTGTCGTCTATCAATGAACAAATGAACAAAAAGATCTTCTGAAATATTCTATGTTGCAGTGTGTGTTACTAAAATCGTCGAATTAACGCTTTCTATGAAGGAAGCAACACGATCATCCTGTTCTTGCCTATGACATCAACAAATTAACACGCGTTGCATATTATCTATGAAACGCTAACATTGCATTGTTTTGTAGCTGGGCTGCTCCATAGCTTCCAGGAACCCCTCAGTATCGGCGTCAATCCGTGTACCAATGCACCCATATAGGTCATGTTTTGGTATTGGTCAGACGTAGTCTAGGTTCTCGTGGTGGTTTCCTTGCAGATGCAATTCTCCATATGGGGGAACTAGACAGCTTGTAGCCATCACGCGACCTACTTCCTTTGCTGTAGTAGCACAGGATAGTAGCAGCAGCATGACCAGCTGTCAGGTCACAAAAGTGCGCTGGTACCTCAGCGTGACATCGACGGTCATACACTGACTGCATCATAGCAAAAGCGCCACATACTACAGCGGAAGGGAGGCTCCATTACCGGCAAACAGTGATCGCGCGCGCGGACAGGATATGGGATGTTGGTCAGTCGAGACGTAGTTCGCTTTCTCTTCTCACGTAGTATCCAGCCTCTTCCTCAGCTCGCGCTCCTTCTGCAGGACCTCGAGCTCGAGGCGCTCGACGCTGTACTGCAAGGCCTCGCGGCGCTGTCTCAGGACGCGGGCGCGCAGCTTCGCGCTTCCGTCCAGCTGGCCTCCCTTGCTCTTGGCGTTGTTGTTGTGTCGAGAGGGGCGCGGGTTGTTGTCGTTGTCCAGACGCCCTTGCTGGAGCTCGGCGCGCGCCTTCAGGGACTCGATGCGTCGGTCTACGCGGTCGATATGTGCGTCTGCTCGGTCTAGGAGCGTCGTGATTGCGGGCGATAGCTCCGAGCGCAGAGAGGCTTCCGCCGTTTGGAGCGTGCTTTGGGGGATTAGTTCGTAGTGCTTATTCATTGCGTAAGGTTAGTTGATTTTTTGGTTGAGCGGTCATGGATGGGTAAGGAGAGGAGGTTCTAGCGTACCCTGGCCGTCTTCAATACGCTCACGAGACGTGGGAAGTCGGAGACGCCGCTCTCGAGCGTGGTCACGGACGATTCGAGGAATGATAGCGAAGTCCGTAGGGCGGCGACGCAATCACCGTAGGTTGCTGTATTTGTGCCTGTTGCGGTGGCCATTTTCGCGTCGGGTTATGGGACGATGCCCTCGCTGGCGGCTATCTTTTCTTGATCTGCGTATCGGGTATCTACTTCTTAAGATGTTGTGGTTGGTTCGGCGTTGTTTGGTTGGAAGTTCCACAGCTTGCCGGCCGATGCGGGGTCTACTGCATAAACACTGGAGCCGTAAGGCAGTCTAGTGGAGTCCCTCTTTAGTCCCCTGCCTCATCGTGACCGACTTGAGTCCGTTTGCTTGTCCTCATTGTTCAGAAGTAAGACACTTCAAATCCCCAGGCTTCTTCTTCTCGGTCTGAAACCTCTAACGTGTTTTATCGTTCTGCTCATGATGTACGATGGTACGCGTATGTCTTGATATTCGTTCTAGAAGCCAATCTGGATCAAATCATTATGTCACCAAGCAGGGAAGACCAGGCTACACTACATGGAAATACTCTTGTCGTTTAGTTGCATCCTCGAGGACCTCGCCATTCATCACTCCATTGATGATACTCGGTCCGACAATCCTGAAACTTTTACCATTTCGGGGGAGAGATCGAACTACGCACGGTGTCGCCGATCCCAGGAAAATGACAACCTTGTCCCCGACTTTGGCATTCTTGTGAAGCCATCCTAGTTGCCCTCCACTGAGGCTGCCGAGTTTCATACCAGCTTCCAGGTTCCATTGAATCGTCCGGCAGATTCTTGAGAACGCACGTGGAGGAGATGATCCTTTCTCGTTTTGTTTGGAAAAGTACGAAACGAAAGGTTCGCCCTCGATCTTGAAATCTTGCTTTTCGCAGAAGTTCATCCACTGGATCAGGTCGGGTGCGTGCTCACGGATCAAGCTCTCGCGTCTATGCAGTAGCTTCCAGAGCAGCTTAAAGCTTTTTCGTTCGTTGGAGGCATCTTTCCCATGATTGCCAGTGACATCGACGAGCAGCCATCGTAACGCTTCTGTCACTGTGGTGTCCTTGGCACATGGATGCACCTCGTCGGGCTGTTTCTCTGTCCACGTTCTGGATACCGTGATGTGTGAGTTATCTAGCTTGCTAGCTTTTGCTTCTTTGAGAGTCGGCGAACATGCAGTCACCTGACCGATGCAAAGCCCTTTCAAGCTTATACTCAGATCAGCGGCAGAAGGTTTAAAGTCGGCTCTGGACTTCCCGGAAGCACGATAATATCGGTCAATAGGGTCTAATTTTATCATACTAGGTAGTCCCTCTGGTCCTTTGGCAGATGAAGTAGCCCAGCTCTGTGGGGCAAACCAGTCTGGATACCAGCTTTCGACTTCGTGGCTCTTGGTAACGATCAGGTCTAGCCGTTTGGTAGCCTGTATCATTCGAACCGTCATGTCACGGCACATCTTGTCCATTGGCGCCTGATAGCTTGGAAGAGGTACCAAACTGGGCCCATCGTGAGTAAGACCGAGCAAAGCGAACACTCTGTCTTGATGCATGCTCGCCTTCGCCTGATGACACATCTTGAGCGCGTCAATCAGAGCGAGAGGCTGCAACGCCAGTTGGGATTGACGAATGCTGGATAGCTGCTCGATGTGACGTCGTCTCTGTGACTTTCCGATCTCGTCGACGTGAGTTAGCCGTCGCAGCGTCATCGTGAGTTCGTTAAGGTCGAACACGTTCCCGGCCCAAATAATTTCCAGGCGCGGGTTTACAGATATCTCTTGTACAATCCAAACCCTCATCCAGTATTCGTGCTCGAGAAATTTCAAGAGAGCTTTGCGCTGCGGCTCGGGAACCTGAGCCTTTGAAGGTTTGGTGGTTTCCTGTTGTTGTGTTTTGGTTGTTGTGGACTTTTTGTTGAAGAAAAAATTCAGTCCGTGGTTTCCCCCTTTCTTCGTGTCCTTTCCCTTGCTCTCTGGACTCTTTTTGACTTCCGCGGGTTTTGAGCGGGTATCGTGATTTAACAGTGACACCATGGCACTTCGCGACTGATCCAATGGGTCGTGAGTATCAAGGTAAGAGATAACCATAGAAGCCGATCGGTATATCGCAGCCATCATCATAACTTGCTGGCAGCGTTCTTCTAAGTCAGTTTGATTGATGCAAAGTCCATCTACCCAGACAAGATAGTGCTTTCTAGAACGTAATTCTAGCAAAGCGCGGTACAGGTTAGACGTGACTGAGACGTAGTTTCCGGCGAGAATGACATGCTTGCCCCCAGCACCATCTCCCCAATTGTATGAAAGAGCAACATAGTTAGAGCGACTATCATCTGGATGGTCAAGTAGCGTATGCTCAAGATGGCACACGATATCATCATCTTTGGCTGCTGCGGGGTAAATCCTCAGCAGTCGTATCTCGTTATGCTGGCTGCTTAATTGGTGATATTCGATGCCATTATTATAGTATGCAGCATACTTTTGCCCGAACAGCGCAGCCGTCTCAGCCTGGCTAAAGGTAGCGTATATTGATGGCACTGGACGATAACTTATATTATTGCTGGCGTATTGGACGTTGGAAAACATTGTCAGGGGTCTGATAAGATGTGGGATGAATACTGCGCATGTCTCGTTGTGCCACCACGGTCAGTACCTAATAGCCGTGAGGCATAATGGAAGTCCCATTTTGAGGAAGGGAAGAGAAGAGGGGATCAAACTTCCTGAAATCGTCGGTAATAAGTCTAGACAATACAAGTCTGCAAATGGAGATAGTGGCGCAGGTAAGTAAGTGAGGTCTGACGACCTCGCAGGGGCTGAACCAATCACACCTGCAGCCATGGTGGACAATAAGCATAGTCGAACCAGCGCCGCAACCCTCTCGATGACGATGACTGTAGCCTACCTGAGAGATGTACTTGATAGCCAAAAGACTTATTCACGGAAAGAGATGGTGTCGCATTGCAAGTCGCAAACCCTACACTTGCGCTACCAAGCACCAAGTCCTTCAGATGACATGAGAAGGCTCTTCGATGAGAGCTACTTACGATCTACAACTCTATGGGATAGGAAGGTGGAAGACAACTCATACAGAGAAAGAACATCATCTGAGAGATGTGTCGACGTGACCGGGAAACTCGAAAGACATCAAGGATATATATGTACTGACTGATCTGTAGATAGGGATTGCAGCCATTCTCCACAAACACGATTGCTGTGTCTTACTGAGAACAAGAATTTACCGATATAAATGGTCCAAAGACAGTCTTTTTATATAAGAAATTAAATACTGCCTTTTATTCCCTCTTAAGAATGACGGAAGTAGTGTAAAGTGATATGGAGATATGATGTTGTAGACGGGACGGAGTAATTGAAATGGTATCCACCGTGAGAGGTTCTGATCTAGACACTGTGTATCTGTCTGCCTCGCAGAACCACCACCACCACCTTCACCGCAATTTTTGGATGAAAATACTAGATACTCTGTAAGAAGAGTTTTACCGTATTTTCGAAAGGGGAATCGGCTTACGTCAATAACCGTATAAAAGCTATATAGAATTCCAAGATTCACAGGGTGAGATGTTACAATACACGCATAAGTATAAGAATTCGGTAGCACTTACCAACTCCCCAGATAGCGAGACGGTTAATAATGGCCTGTGATTGACGCAATAGACTCTATTTACTAGTATGCTGTATTGCGTTCCTGTTCAAAGCGATGAGCCAATTGCATCCCTTCTATCAAGATCTATCTTAGTTTTATTCTTGAACGAACTGTTATCTCGGTCAAGAACGCTTAGCCAAAGTTGCTTGAGTAACGATCGCAATAACGACTCGATCGTTCGCGGCCTATGTTTCCCTTGCCGTTCTTCGGGATCGGTCCGATATTTCGGAATATGGCATCAAAGTCCGAACTTGGCTCCTTAGGCGTCGTGGCATTCTCGTCCACGGGTATGAGACCGGCGGCATACGCAGGCGGACTTGGCCGTGCCAACTGGTGAGATGCAGTAGTGTTTGGCATGGGGTGCTGAGCCGGTGTATGAATACCCTCTCCGACAGGTATGAGGCCCGGATCTGAATAGGAGGACGACACAGTATGAGGTACTGCTGTACGTACAGACGAATGCTCGCGGCGATTTGAATACCTAACGCTTGTGCGTGAAATTGAAACGCGGCTGCGGTTAAGTCCGTAGAGGCTGCTGGGCTCGCTAGGTATTTGGTGGCTATCGTGTACGGCCTCAATCAATTGATTAGCTGGCAACTCGTAACGAGGCATATCTGTAGGCGTACACCCTTCAAGCTCGGAAAGGTCACTGCCTGCAGAAACCTTAGACCCAGAGACATCATGTTCAGGATTGATATCTGAATATTGGTAAGCATAAGGGTCAGTGAACATCCAGCTGGCTCGAGAGGAGGCCATTATCACTGAGTCAAAAATAAACGCAACAGAAGACAAGAAGCGAATATAGAAAATGGTATAAGGAAAGAGATTAACGAATGAATTAGCGAACCTTGTCGACGGGGTATCGTGAGGATGGTGAATTGAATTATAAGCAGAGAGTAGCTTCTTAGCGTTCTATGCCTGATCTATTAGCTTTGTGTTAAACATTCCTTTGGAACCAAGCCGAAGCACCTATCAATACGTATACAATGCAAGCATCTTTCTCACAATGACCATTACACCTCTACAGAAAGCGCAGCCTTTTTATGTTCTTTGTAGCCTAAACCCCGTTGCATTTTAAATAAGATTAAATAATTTGTATCTGAGAGGTAAAAGAGCAAAAGAAAGAGGAACAACGCCCTTGAAAGTGGTAATACTTTTAACATTCGTGAGAGGCAAGCAAAAGATAGCTATGAAACTAAGCATGAAGGTACGCCCACAGGCATTGTTTTGGAATTCTCACAAAAAATTGTTGATAGCAACGATGACTTTGAGACCAACCCTCTTGGCGTGCTCTCCTTTGTTATTGCTCCCGCCCAGCAGCCGCGTCAACTCGGCAGTGACATCTTTGTTCCGCCAAAAGACTAAGGCTTGTAGGAGGGAGACATGCGTGAGATATACACGAAGAGAGAAACAGCTATAAGCCTGCAGTAAATATATGTATACACGTATAGCTGCTAGTTATTGGGTAAAAAACCTCACGAGAGTTCGAATCAAAGTAGGCGAGAATCCATGATATTAGTTCTCTGACATGTTAAGTAAAGTAACATGAGTAGGATGCACACCTTAGGTAGGTCCAAAACTGTAAAGAACTGACGGGATGCTTTGTTTAAACGGGTAGATACCTGGGTGGGTATGCACGCTTTGTAACCGGTTCCAGCGATGTCCGCAACACGAAAATGTGTTTAGTCTACTACACGCGAACAGTTGGTTCCTCAATTCCCACACTCTTACAATAGATAGGTAGATCAAGCAGCAAATTTCAACTTCAATAACACCGTCTTCGAATTAATATAGCTCTAGTATCTAATTCTTATGAGGGCCAGATTAGTCGTTGGGTCGATGACGACCAGCGAATCCCTAGTGTTATATGTTTTATTTTTGCCTCCTTTTGTTGCTTGTTCAACCTAGAGATACACTACCAAGTTGCAATAGATAGACTTGTGTAGTAAATAAACGTGTTAATAAAATGCGCACATCTCTATGCCCTACTATATCAGCCTCCCTGGACCTGTACAGCCCTGGCGCTCAGTCAGTATGTAGGGATGTATCGTACATCTGAATGTCCGGGTTAGGAGTGGTCTCGACGAGCTATAGGAAGGCTTTATAGATTTTCAACAGCACACAGTTATATCCTAGCATGATAGTATGTTGATCCCCTTCCGGCAAGATCAAGATGTTACGGCTCGTGATACGAACGATACCCTGAGGCTCCGGTACTCGCTGTCTGACATGCAGCGCATGTTCATGAGCTCATATAGTTCGCAAGCGAGAACGGAAGCTCTATGGGAGACTATTTTAACAGTCGTCAAGCTTAACGGTCTTCAAACTCCACATAACATGCATTGATACGTCTTACTCTTTGAACAAAGCTTAAATGATGTTATTGAAGTACTGTTCGAATGGCTCTCTAGCCCTGCTGATGCAAGGAAACAATAGGAGGAGAAGAAAAAGAAGAAGAAATGAATGAGAAACAAATCAAATGAATAAATAGATAGCATAACTAATAAAAGGAGAATCAAGGGGGAGAAGGAGGCGAGAGAAAAAACAATAGCCAACGAGGGAATCGAACCCCCAGTGCCCAACGATGCAGAGTGAAGATATTGAGTAAGTATAATGACGCTGAGAACACTAGAGAATAACATCGCTAGGCCATTCCAACGGCCGAAAGTTCTTTCTGGGTGGATGAAAAGTCTATGTTCAGTGAGGCTGGGCTCGGACCACTTCAGTCTTGAATAGAGTTTAAGACGCGTCCTCACGGACAGTGGCTGGAAAACTCCAAGACTAGATACGAAGGCCCTCCTACTGGTAATAATCTGAGGCTTGGAGCATATCACTTATCCATAAGAGTGTTAGAAACCGCGACTATGAGGTTTCTGCTTAACAAAATTCTACTGAACAGCGCCTTTTATCAGAATCATGTCAACAATGTCTTTAGGAGGCGATGAAAGAAATAAAAATTGCTAGCCCAGCTAGTGTCTATGTTGCTATCCTAGGCGCTCCTCCAGTGACTGGGGATCTATACAGACCAAGCGCAGAAGTCTACTGCTTGTTTCCTGAAACAGAGAATCCAGATCTTACATTTATGACTAGACTAATTACTGATGTCGGGACGCCGGCTCAAGTCGTATTACGCACGTAAAAGAATGATCTGGCAACCACGAGCAGCAACTTGAAAATAAAAACCCTTGCTCTCACGAAATACAGAATCCCTCGCTCTCGTTTCTTTGTTTCTTTGGCCGTTGGACCAACGTCTGCTGATACGACGGCGTCATCAGAAGACATCCGGCATTTGGAGGTTCGCCAAATAAAGGCACAATGATTCCGACGCCCTTATCAAGGTCGTTGACTCCTGATGCAACACCGTCGACTTTGGTAGTTGCTCCCGCTGTCTCGTTAACGCTATTTGCAGTTATGGAGGATGATTCTGCCCCAGGAGTCGGCGCTCGGTGGCTCTCCAGAAGAATATTCCACCTATCTAGAAGAGTCTGAGACCGGGACTTAAAATGGAATTCTTCCTCTTTCGGAATATTCTCCAACCTTAAAATCTTCTTTAAAACCTTGTTGATTTTCGTTGCCTTTATGATGTTGACATCAAGATCGGGGAACGTCTCAAGTAGACCGAGGAAGTATGACAGTTGTTTCATCTTGTCGGGTACGGGCGACCCTTCGCGGGGTAGCAGTCCTTTCTGAAGACGACATCTCAAATACAAAATCCCTTTCTACGCATGTGTCAGTGATTAATTGTTTAGAAGAATATATGCTGAACAGACCTTTTGCTGTTCGGGTGTTCGCTCGGGCTCGCAAGGCACAGCAGGCTTGGCAGAATCCTTTGTAGCCATTGATTGGACTTCATTCGCTGCCTTGGGGGTCGAGGTGTGCTGAGCATCAGAATACGGCTGGGGAGTT
Source organism: Xylaria scruposa (assembly GCA_022385635.1). NCBI lineage: Eukaryota > Fungi > Ascomycota > Sordariomycetes > Xylariales > Xylariaceae > Xylaria > Xylaria scruposa. Next base: position 270,582 of record MU280189.1, on the reverse strand, counting down.
GGAAAATCCGTGTCTGAAGTTAAGTGTTGATGCTTGGGAAAGAGTATGGCGGGAACGTTGTGATTGAATATCAGACGAATGGAAGATCGGATATCGCGTTTGCATCGTTGAATAAATAAATAACAATCATTCCGGTGCGGCACGGGGTTCATTCTATCAAAGGTGGTCACTACGCATCGTTGCCGGGGTGTGTTGCCACAAGGTGCTACAGGCTGTATGCTCATGTTGCCTTTACCACCTATCCTAAGACCTAGTCCTTATATATTATATACAAAGCTTCAACTTACCTACGTTTGCCTAATCTTAAGGGAGGGCGAAGCGAATGTCAGCAACTGGAGTTCCATAGCCTCCTTGATGCTATAGAATGTTATGTGCTATTCGAATACCCTTCCTAACCCTCGCTACAACCTGCCGGCCTTGAGGAGACAAGCATAATGTTGGATAAAGTATTCATGGAAGATGAGGGAAGATAGAGCAATGCGGTTGACAACGACCACGCTCTAAAGGTATATTAGTGACGAACTAATTCTAAACATAGCCATCGTTGCATCGACGAGTTTTTTTAGTAGTAGCGTAGCAACTATGTTTATCTGAAGTTTCACTGGTCAAGGCCAAGCAATAGAAGAGCGGCCGTCAAACGAAATGCGAGGCCAGAACTCAGGTGACTAGCCCTTGCTTATTCGAAAGTTTTGAGAAACTTAGACAACCTTATCCTTCAATCCACTGATGAGCTATATTGATAGGCTAATTTTGTAACACCGGTCTCCCGCCCACCTACTACCCTTATTATAATATTACCATTGGTCATCCAAACCAAAAAAAAAAAAGACAATCAATCTTCCCTCCTTAGTTCAGGGATCTAGTGCTCTCCTGCGGTGATGTTTGGCGTTTTAACTATACTACTTTTTCCGGGTGGCTAACGGAATCGCATGAGCCCGCAGTGAAAATGGTATTCATTATTGTCAGGCTCTTGTTACATTTCTGACTTACATGACACTATTAGCACTCCTTTTATCTGTGCCTTCAACGCGTCTTCACTTCTTGATGGCTATGCCAGGCCTTGAGGTAAAGAGCTTCCAAGCTAAAGGAAATAACACCAGACAGGATTGCGTTTTTCCCTCTTCGCAAATAAGATAAAGGCATAGAAAGAGAGGATGTAGGAGATAACTCGAAGATCCCTGGGGCTAATATATGTATATGACGAATTAATGATTAGAGCAACTCTGAAGGCTCCGAGCTAGGCGAGGTCGACTTAGAGACAGGTCGTGCCCCAGAGTTGCGCAGTCAGTGGAAGAACTTAGAAGAATGGTGAAGATCCTCATCAGGGGCAAAGATTGCAGTGGAGCCTAAAGAGAGTAGTCACAATATAGGGCCGCCGATATCCCTCTGTTTTATGAAGGGGACTTAGGAATCAATGATATCGAGTCCTTGCCCTACAATTCAATGTGCCTACCTGCTACTTACTAGTGACTTATCTTCAATCTTGAGCCAAAATCTTGGAGACTCTTCTACCACAGCCCACCAGTTTGAAGGCCAGAGCGAGGGTGGAGGAAAAAGGAAGAAGGGAAAGGGAGAACAAGCGTCTCTACGAACGGCTTGCTACAAAGAGGTATAGATCAAATGAAGTTTATTGAAACCGAACATTAGGATCTCTGATATAGGGTATGTATGAACTTTCCTATTAGGCGAGACTGAACACTTTCATGAGCTTACCACAAGCTACGTATATGCCCTTTGCTCTTAGTGATCGTAACACAACTAACACGGAAGATGATAAGCCGAAGAGAAAACAGGTAAGATTATTGAGTAAGATAGGTAGTTGACTTCCGCAAAGAGGGGCTAGTTTGAACGTTTCGTCTATAGATGACATGTATACGCAGCTCGCGGCAGGTTAAGATACAATTTATTGACTAGATAAGATGCACGAAGGCATTTCATAACCCGACCAAGTACTATTCAGACCAGAATGCCAAAGGCGTGACATGCCTCATGTAATGAAGTGGTTGCGTGAACCCGAGATCTTCTGGGAATGAATAGCTGTATCCATCATCTCTACCGAACGGGTTGCCACCACTGGTACGGAAATTTTCTTATGACGACATTCCTACCATTCATTACCTGTTCAATTCCCCGTTCGTAAGATTCCGGCATCTTTCCATATATCCTAATCGTCCGCAAGCTAGTTATGCTCTTGAGCGCTTGGAGGAATCTACGTTCTTCGTTCTCGAGCGTTTCCCACCCAGGAATAGTCGGGTCAGACCCAACAACCCAATCAATCGTCAGGTGTTCGAGTACCCACGTTCGACGGGCGATAGATTCGAAAATAAAAGACCATCCAGACGCGTGAATGTAAAAAGACATCTTAATAACTATTGATAGGCGACGTAGTCGTTGGAAGCGCAGTATACCATAATTCGAAAAGGAAACAAAAGGGTCGTAACCCGTACCGACACATGTGATATGAAACTCAGTGGCGGAGTGCACGTCTGATCGCAGCTCGGCGTATGCACGCTTGCAAGTGAGCATCAGGCTAGGAAGGGCAACCCCGGAGGGCAGCTTATCAAAGCAGGTTTCCCACTGCTGCTTGAATTTTGGGTTGCTAAGGCCAGCATTCGACCACCGCTCTTTCCACGGCAGTTCATCTAGGTAACGTTCGCAATCAGAGATTAGGATACTCAGGTAGTAGTCGTAAATGAGTTGGCGAACCTCTAACGGGACCATAAAAAGCGGTGAATCTTCCATCATGGATGCGGTAGGTGTTGCAATATGTCTTGGGGTTGTTGGCGGTTGCGTGCTCAAGAAAAGAAAGGCTGAGCAGAATCCATATAGGTATCAGCAACTGTTTTGTTTTACAATCTACTCCCTTAAGACAAGAAGGTTACACTGCTTTCACTTCCCGAAACCCCACTCAGATACACCATTACATCAAGTCCTTGTTTCTTTGTATTGTTGTGGTGATATTTGGAAGTGAATATGTTTGTTACAAACTTTGAACAAACCAAGAACCCAAATCAAAGAGAACTACCCCTCCTTCGATAACCTGTGAACCAAGCTATATTGAGACCTTGTTGAACAGCTAAACCTAGCTAAGCAGCCTTGATTGCTGTAGAATAGATTCCCAGACCCCTTAATTACCTATGTAACTACATCCATCCACGCGTCACCCCACGCGCTTACCTATTCACTATCCTGGCAACCATAATTACTTATTCCATTCTGTTTATTCGGAAGATACCCCGGTACAACCAACCAACCACCCCCTAGTACCGCGTTTGCCTACCTTACCACTACATAAACCAAAACAACAGCTGCTTCTATCACAGTACCTGCAGTTCCAAGTGGTTAGAGGCCTGGCCAACCTCAATTATGCCACCCCAAAGGGCTCAGGTTCAGATACGGTCCTTGGCGCATACGTGTGAGCAAAAACACAGCCAAGATACACGATCGCAACAGAATACCCATCCAAGCTGAAAAGTGGGCGCGCTGTAGCTTAGACACTGTGAGGGAGATCTAAGGCAGGGCGTGGAGGACGGGAAAGTTCTCTTTTTTCCTTTTTTGTTTCTTTCTCTCTTTATGTTTTTTGTTCTCCTTTTATTCCCTATCTTTCTAGATCTCTCTCCCCTCTTGCTTTGCTGCACATGTTAGAAGGAACTTAGAGAGAGAGATGTGTACAGATTGTCATTATATGCTTGGCATGTTGTACAAGGTCCAAAATCAAATTGATAATTTTGCGGCATTCAAACATGAGTTGTGGTTTTGAAGTCTTAAATCGTAAGAACATTAGTAGATTAGATTAGCTAGAGTTTTACAGTTGAACCATATATGTTTGATATGCTATAACTACTTAAATAAAGAGCTTTCCGTGTAGTAACTGCTCCAATTTCAATATTAATCAACCAGACACCACATTACTCTGTATATCGTAAGTGTTGAGTTAATAAGGTGTATCCACAGTCGTGCCCCATCAAAGCCTCGTCGTTGCAGAGATCCAATACCAAGCATCTCCTTACCCAGCCATTAATTGAAGGAGATCTATCGAGCAGAGAGTACAAGCGATCATAGTTGAAATTCTTGATCTAGTGTCCATTGACCTAAGTTGTTGGTGTGACTAAGGTAGGCAGGTCAGGAAAGTTTAATGTATGCAAAACCCAAAAAGCCCTGTACTTAAAGGAACGTCAATTGAAAACACTTTTTAAAAGATCGAGGAACTTTGACTTGATAGTACTAACTCTTCATCAAAACTTACAACGAATTTCTGAGCTTCTGTATTAATGTACAGAGGATAAGGTAGCATCTTCAATTTCCGCTTGACAGAGGGCTACAAAACCTTCGTTATTGTTGCCTACTACTGTTTGACCTAGGTTTATAGCATTTCTTTCAAACAACCTTTAGATCAATAGCAGTCAGGCTACGAATATCGTAGCTCAGCTAAAAAAAGGGATGAGTAAATATGGTTGTAAAGAGCAACACGACTACAGTTTACAAGATCATCAGCTCAATTTTATTAGCAGGCCGACAGTTACAATGGAAGCAGAACCCAGTTCCAAACGCGCAATGGAGCATGCAAGAAGGTTGGCTTTAGGCCTAGTTCCGCTGGTTTCACTATTAATTTCAGTCTCTACTGTGTTCCTACCCCTTCACAGAAACTATCATGGAAACAAGGTTCTGGTGACGAGAAACATAGAATAGTCATTACATTCGTCTACAACATCTAGCTTTGAGAAAGAGCAACGCTACATACCCCAAACCTACAATAGCAGTTTCTGCAGAGAAGTGGGAAAAAGAAGGTGTTACACATAAACATACAAGGCAGAGACGACGTTCTCTCTGACGTTATCACTACAACAACAACAAGAGGCTTTTCTCCCAGCTGACCAGGAACGAGACCAAGCAAGGCTCTCTAAGAAGAAGTAAAATGCCATACCATGCCCAAATGACGAAAGACTGACTCACAGTGTCGAAAAGAGTGTGCGAAACGAACGATTATTATGGGTATAGAGCAATAAAAAAAGATACAAGAAACATGTTGGGCAATGATCCGCCTGCTGCAGATCGATTGTGTGTGAGTGAGTGAGAAAAGAAGACCATTACAAACGCACTTTCGAGAAACCGACGCTTGGCTCTAAGCCTTGTAAGGGTCGTACAGAATGCATCTCCACATCTTGGCCAACTGCGGGCATCCTGTCTTCTTGTAAGGTTCGCCGCTCTCCGAAACGTTGATCGCCTTCCTCATAGCGGTCTTTGAAGCGATAATATGTTGGCGGTCGAGGACGGCAGAGTACGACTATCCAGTTTCTCCACATGCTCCCCTGCGTGAAAGCCCGGTACCTATCCTGCTTGAGGAGTTTGTGCGAGTTGAGGAATTCTCGTGTCGTTTCGCCCCTCGCCATAAGGAAAAGGTGGTATCCGGACAAGGCAACGGGGTAGAGGATGCCGATAACTGCGTATATGACGAGTGCCAATGCGATACGGAAATGATCTACTGCCTGACCAAACGAGACACCCTCACGATGCGAATAGATAATAAGCTGAGCAAGGCATGCACCAATAAGGTATAGGCCCATGACTGTCGTTGAGGTGACAAAAGTAAAGAAGTACCGGTAGTTTCGACGTCCCACGCAGTTATTAACCCAGACGCAGTGATGATCCTGAGTTTCAACGCAATTGTCACAGAGACGGCAGTGATGAGCGCGAGGTGGTCGCCAGATGTTACAACTCTTACAGAATTTGGTCGGAACCTCCATCGCTGCTATACTCGACTCTGCCGATTTAATCAGAGTCCAATCATTAGTTGGCGGCGCCAAACGTAGCGGGTCCTCATTTTCATCAGGAGGGGGGAACTGATTAAGGTTGCGAGGCAGGATCTGAGTGAGCCAAATGTTAGTCCATGGTTGCTACAGCTACAGTTGAGTGACAGAGTTAAACTTACCCCTGGGTCTGACGTGGACGCGCGGAGAAACGAAGATATGGAGATGAGGAAGATGTAGGCAAAGAGTATTGGTACCGCAGGTGACAGATGGAGCCACAAGTATGGAGCACACGCCCCAAAGAACAAGGCAGCCGGTAGAACAATAAGAAAACCTGTACCAATGTTGATGGGCCGATGACGGGTGTTCTGTAAGCGCCCGCCGAGGCAGAATACTGTGTTGCCTTCAAAGTATTCGTGGTTGCGGCCAAGTTGAGGGTTGGAATGCTTTTCTTCAGTATGTATTCCGGCTGTATTGGGTGGCCGTGGTGTCATCCGCGGAGTCGACGCGCCAGATGATAGTTTTTCTGCGCCATGCATGTCATGATTGGGCCGGCTGGCGCCTGAATCGCCCATGCCAGACATGAACAAGCTCGATCTGAAGGAGTGCGGAGTCTTCGCAGGGCTTGGGGGGTTGCCGGCACTGCGATAGCTGCTGCTCTTGTCGAGGTTCAACGATAGCCCCTTCTCTTTGGCCTGCTGCCGGTGAAGCGGGCTGACGCTATCGGCAACACTGGTAGTGGGGTAGTGGCCATGCGTAGGACTTGTAGTAGCCGTGATATTGTCGTAAGGCTCCGTTATTTCTGTGCCCCTTGACGGTGGCGGCTGCATATCTTCTAAATCGTTGGCGTGCTGGTTAGTATGACTGATGGGCGGCTGTGCAAGAACATGGTCTGGCGCAATGTGAGACTGGTCGTCCTCGTCGGGTAGGTCGTCGATACTTGGCCGGTGCTGGCCAATAGACGGGGGACGCGGTGCTCCTCGCTGAGCCTGAAGCTTTTGGGAGCTCATGGGCCGGAAAAAAGCATGGGACGCCAAGGGAGCGTGACTCCTGCTCGTCTTGCTGGCGGAACTTAACGGCCTTCCACTCCCTACGCTGCCGCTAAGGCTTCCCCTCTGTAGGCCTTTACGCAGTGGCATTGATTGCGACCAGCCACCACCCCGTGATGATGAAATGCCCGTTATGGCGGTTCCCGGCCGTGATTCAGTGGCCTGTATGCTCTTCCTAACGCTTGGTCCCGCTGCATCACCATCTTCAGACGCTATGTCTGTCATCCGAGATGATATGACACTAGGAGGCCCTGGGGGAAATTTGGGGCTTGGTAGGTTTCCCTCGTTCGAGTCAGGCGAGATAGGGCTCGCAGGCTGGGGGTTCGAAGCCATGGCGATAATTTTTCAGCGAAAATTTTCGTTTCCAATGCAGTATAGTTGAAAGGAATTGAATTGTCCGGTTTTACGATCCTTGCGACATGCTCTCATTGATCGAATCTCAGTAGCGCAGAGGACAGTATCGCGGAAATTGGGAATGTTCGGTTTTTTTGTGACAGTAAGGAAGGGCACACGAGACGGCCGTATTGTGGGAAACTAGACGTATATGGATACTGGGGTTCGATTATCAGACGTCTGTCGAACAGCAGATGTTGAAGGAGCGTGGTGTCCGTCCGCTCGGCGGAGATACGGAAAACTCGAGGGCCGGGAAGGTTGGCCAACGAGCAGGACGATGGGAAATGGCGTCGGTTTAGAAGAAAGGAAATGTCGTATGATCCGAAGGGAGTGGCATATCGCAGCGACGCGAATTGGAGATCGGGTCGGGGAATTCGACGTCGTGTCGCGAACGTTGGTTGACTTGGAATTGCGATTACAAAAGGAACAAGAAGCCAGGGGGCCGGGCTGCGATGACTGGCCTGGCCGCATGCGCCAAGACCCAAAGACCACTGCAGGTAAGGCACAGTCATATGTCACATACTACTTTCCATTTTAAGATTTTAAGCCCAGCACGGCCACAAGTGTAGCCAGCCACAGTTGAGGTCACAGTTAATTTAGGTGCGCTAGAGAGAGAGCTTGCAGCCGAACCCGACCAATCTTATTGGTCAATCAGCTCCATCAGGCGTTGGTATGGCCTGACCTTCACTTTGTGTAGTTCCAAGAGCGTCAAAAACGAGCATCATCAAATTCGAGACTCGCCTCGACCTACCACCACACTCCGTGTCCCCGTCAATCCACGAACGACAGATCAACTACCACAAAACCGCAGCCATGTCCTCCGCCATCGCCCGCCGGGCCCTTCTGTCCGCCTCCAAGAGGAACTTCTCTACCACTACCCGCCGCCTTATCCAGAATGATCCCGCTCTCAAGGCCGAGGAGAAGCGCAACCCCGAGGTTATGGTGCGTCATATCATCCCGCCCATTTTTCGCATCCCGACAACAACAACAACGAAAACAGACTAACTAACCATGCTATCTTCGCGTATCTAGATCCTGGGTGGTGTCATGGTTCTCGCTCTGGGTGGTGCAGGTCTCTACTTTGGTATATCTCCCCTCGTCCGGTGATATCACGCACCAACGCCTCGCGCCTCTGGTGTGCCGGCTGTTGACTAACGTCTTCTCTGCAGGCCGATCTCCTACTACCTCAACATCCGAAGCTACCGTCGGCATAGCCAAGGAGGGCATGCCCTGGGAGACTGGTGCGACCGAGGGCAAGTACCGCTACCACCCCGGTGGTGACGGCAGCGCCGAGCCCAAAGACGCTCCCAGCGCCGTCAACGTCGTCGTTGTCCCTAACGTCGACCTGCCAAAGGTATGCACGCATGCGCCACGGTCCCCTTTTATTGCTAGCTTTGAGGAAGCCAGCTATCTTTTGGTAGAGCACCTATGGGACTGCCGGCTAGCTGTTATATGAAATAAACCCCTTTCTTAACATTCATATGATCCTCGCTGACCTATGCATCTCACAGCGTCTCCACGACAAGTACAACAAATGGGGCAAGGATGGTTACTAGATATGACATGTGTGCTGAAGACGCGAGTATGAGTTACCGAACGTATTCCCGTTTCCTTTGTCTGCGAACCTAGACGGCTCGGCATTCATTCGCCTGCCATGTACATAACTACGCATCATCAGAATGGTAATCGTTGTGCCTCTCAAATTACGACGAAGCTTTCATTTTTACCCGAAAATGTCCTCATCAGGCATATACTTAGACCAAGGTGTAGTAACGGTCCTGAATAACGGCACTAGATATCTATGATAACTACAGGGTAACTTGCCTGGTGAAACTGCCTGCTGATGATGCCCCTTTTCTCCGTGAGAACACATTTGACATCGTCCAAATTGCAGTATGAACTTTCACTCGCTCATGATCTCTTTAGGTCAAGCCATCAAAGTCTATCCGCCTTTGGTCTGGCTCAACCTCGCGCTATAATATTTTCACTACATACAAATTTGGTCGTCAAATAACACCTTGCGCACTGCCGCGCATTTATTTGGGTCGGGCTTTATTTTCGTATGGACCTAATTTTCCAAGACCAACTGAATCTTCAACACAAAATCCCAGTAGTGTTGAAGTCCCATTCATAATCGTCATGCACAAGCGTCTCAAACGCCTCAGCGCCTGTATGTGAATCTGCTATTCTAGTCGGTGTCGACACTCTGTGAGGTCCAGCTCTTTCTTTTCAGCATAGCTCATCAATATCCTCGTACTACGCACCTACCTGATAGGGCAGATTATGCAGTAAGCATGTCAATTTCCTCGCGCGTGAATCCAAGCAAGTAAAGCAGGTCGAGCAGCGAATCGCCGTTCAGTCGCGCTCTGGCCTCCATCTGGACGAGTGGTTTGGCGTTCCATGCCACGCCGAGACCTGCCGTGCCCAGCATCAACAGATCGTTGGCGCCGTCACCCACTGCGATGACCTGCTCCAACGCCACACCCTCTTTCTTAGCGATCTCCAAAAGCAACTCCTGTTTCCGCTCTTTCCCGACAATTCTCCCCAGGACTTCACCGGTTAGCAGTCCCGCGTCATTGATGGCAACCTCGTTTGCATGGGCGTAGTTTATGCCCAATTCCCCTGCCAGCCAGCTGGTAAGTGGTAGGAATCCACCTGATAGCACGGCCGTCTTGATGCCTAGTTTCTTAAAAGCCCTGAGAAGCTGCGGAACACCGTTGGTTACATCAAGTATGGGCCTGAGTTGCTCAAAAATAGTAGCAGGAAGGCCCTTGAGTAGCGCTACCCTTTCCCGGAAGGCGGCTTCGAATTCCAGCTCGCCCAGCATGGCGCGATGGGTGATATCAGCGACCCTGGCGGCAAGGTCGGGAGGATCAGTGATGGTAGCAGCAACTAGATCAATCACTTCCTGTGTGATCAGGGTGCTGTCCATGTCAAAGACAACAAGCCGTGGGTGCCGGCGCCAAAGAGTATCACGTTGTAAAACAACATCGACATTCCATTCCCGCTCAAAACGGTAAATCAGCTCATGTTTCCGGAGGTCATCCAGCGAGAGGTAGTCAGGGGCCGGGATTGGGGAAAGAGTTAATTCAACGACGAGAGGGTGGTCCTGGTCATCGAGACAGCGGTGAGAGGACGTGGTTTCAGTCACTCCTTGAGGCAGTGGAAAGGAGGACATGAGATGGAGGAAGGAGGTGATGCACATGGGCGATATGTAAGACCCGTATATATTGTCAAGCGGCTCGGGCTCTACAGCCGGAGGTGCCTCCAGAGGAAAGTTATCTGGATTGGTGGTTGGCGCAAAGTTGGCAGGGATATCGGTGGCCGTGGAAGAATTAGACCGTAGAGGAGAAGGTACACCGAGGGACTTCCTCTTGTACATCAGGGTGGCAATGATGCGCTGCGATGCAGCACCCCGCGGCGGCGCGCAGTTGGGGTGGCTAAAGTCATGGCTCAGGCCTTCGACGATGCGTGGAGGGGGGTCGTTTTGGCCCGGCACTCCATTAAAGGGGCTGAAGGGCTTTGGGGGCGAGATGCTCACACCACGCAGGTCCTCGACGACGGTGTCTATGCCAAAATGGCTATGGTTCTCGGGCTGGAGAACAGGAGAGCGGTATTGCTGGTGGTCGCTGAGGAACGAGCCGGTTCGCATCGACGACAGCTGAGGACGCTCGGCACGGACCTGTTTTGCGGGGTTGTCTTCGTTGTCCATGGTGTTTCAACTTGACAGCCAGGTGACGTGGTGATGTCAGGGGACGCAAGGACCAAGGAGCGGAATGGGTAGGTAGACCGGGACAGGCTAATGCTCCTCGGGGAAGAGGGAAGACGCAAAACTTGCAAAGGGTTTGATTGCCTCTAGCACGAGCAATTGCTAGGTAGATTTGAAAGTTGCACTAATGAGACGGCCGAGCTTCGCTGTTCACGATTTGGTGTTGCGTATTTAGAGACTCGTGGACCCTGGGCTATTTCCCTAGCGCGCGCGAGGGGTCAAGTCAGCTGGAGACGATCACAAGTGATTGTCGCCAAGTTCGAAAATGGTCCTAAAAATATGCAGAGTGACGTATGATACTTAGGTAAGTGCCTACAATAATTAGAGTAAAATAATAGGTATACAAGGTTGGAGCGCGATATAAAACCTTCTATCCTACGGCTGCAATCTTCAATTGTGCAAGGTCTTAGTAACCCCACCTTAGCCTTGGGCCTCCATGCAGTTTATTTTGAAGTAATTGCCTAATGCAGGACCTACTGTAGGGTTCGATCTTTGGGTAGTATTCGGGTGAACTATCGAACCAAGCTAACTGATGTCACCGTCATCCGTATATCCTCACTAGTTGCCTTCAACAACACTTGACAGCTTTACCAACCATTAAGAATCGTTAGGGCTAGTCGATTTTCGACACTTTCGAGCGGGATTTTTACGGGCTTCTTACGCAGCTGTTTCTATACACCGGCTAAGTTTGCCTGTCTCTAGAGTGAAGAGTTTAGTCACTCGACGATCTTATATCGAATCCTCTCTTTTAGTCACAGGAACCAACGCACTATCAAAACCAGATGCCTAACTTCACACTATCTTACGGGGTATCTATGTCTTTAACTTCGCGATCTTACCCCTGATTCAATTTTCTAAGCCGCCCTTTGCGATAATTTCTCTATGATACTTGGATCTCTATGATACTTGGAGTTAAACTGTCGCCTGTTGGAACGTGATTCGCGAGGGTTTCAGAAATTTTTGGACACGATTTCGGCCCAAAAAGGGAATCTCGTGCTGTGAAACCCGCCATTGGGAGGAGAAAATGGTCAGAGAAATACTCATCATAGGCTCCTTACTAACAATAAACTCATTCTCGGCACCTGACAGGATCTAACCCACACTACCAGTAGCATGGCAATACCCTGCTGCACCCCACGAACCCAGCTCCACGGACATTGTGCATCATGCAGTATGCAACCAATAGAATGTCGTCAAAATAAATAGAGTTAATTTTCTCTCGACGTCTTATGCACTGTAATAGTGCACAGGCAGACCATATCTTGCTGCAAGACCAGAAGCACTCTGCTCTGTTAAACAAGTTTTCCATAGAATCGACCATGAGTGTCGGGACAGGATTCCTGAAGCTAGGTTGATAACTAATTTTCAGTTACCTTGTAGATAGATACCGCTCTTGGTCGCTTACGAGCCTTTGATATCCCTGAGTCACAGCGTGCATTTAATAATTCCTAATACATTACAGTATGTGTATATAAGTCATTTGAAGACGAAATTCATTGTAATTGATTTCTTGACTGGTGATTTATAGACTCTTATCGACAGGGCTGTCGTGCATACAACAAGTATCTCGGTAGACTTATTAATGAGTATGAGCTCAAGATACAGTATAAATATCCAACAAAAGTTTCGTCAACAAGCCATCAAAGTCTAGGTAGGCATAACATCGCGTCCTAATGAACAAGTTATATGAATCATGAGGTGCAGTACCCATTGCTTGCAGCTTAACTGCAGCTTAACTCCGGCGACGTTTGCCTGTGCCTGATCCGCAACGGGCGTTCCGAAAACGGCAATCGGGCGGCTCCTTTTCGTACCGAGATCCGACGATTGCGTGCAACGTCGCCATCCTAGGCTAACAGAGGCTCTACCCTTATGTAATTCGTCTAAGCGCAGCAGCCAGCGATTTCCGACAACCGTTAGAAATTTGACAGGCTTAAATTGACGACGGCGCGCCATCGACTACGCCGATTGCGACATCGACAGCCGTGGCCCCGTGGGACTTGTCCCCATCGTTGCGAGGGTTCTCTATTGCGCGATCATGGTAAGAGGAAATGTCTCGCTTATTTGCAAACTAGTATGAGTCGCGGATCGATCTGATCATGATATCGACAATCTAATGGTGCTGTCTCATGCCTTTTCAAAAATAGTGACGTCTATTAGTGTCCACCTGTACCTCTTATACTAGAAGACGAAATACAAGGCAGCGAAACTCAGGCATGAAACCGTGACACGGCCCTGGTGTTGTCCATGTGAGAGAGCAGTTGTTCCGCCCCAATCAGCGGCTGCAGGTTTCTTGAGACAAGTTGACGACGGATGAGTATCGCCGTGGCATGAATTGGGATATCACAGCCTTTGATAAGAGCGGCTGGCTCGCCTTTTATGTCGCATCGTAGGAACACAGGTCGATACGCCCGATGTTGTGATATTGTCCACGAATAAAAGATAACCAGATATGGTGCTACCTTATCGGCCTGGGCTTACTTTTGCCTATGGCTGGGCGGAAAGCTCACCGGTGATGCCAATGTTCGCAAAGAGACTAAGACATCACGCAATTACGCCTCTCTATTGAACCATGACATGGCACTGAGTCATTCCAGCAGACGAAGTCATCGGGAAACCGGGAGTTATATAAAGATAAGAAGTGATATGCATTCATGGATCCAGATATGAGACCACTCAGGAGTATCCCGTAACACGCAATGTGAGCTTACATAAAACGAGCGCCGGAAATACATAGTATACAGCCGTCAAAGGAAAAAGTGGATTAAGCATGGAACATTCCATGACGAAATGTCTCTCTGCTAAGGGTATCGGTGATGCGGGATGCGGCTCTAGAGATGTCGCCATAGCCGGTCCCCATCTATAGCTGGACGCGGATCAAGTCTCGACTCCCAACCTCAGGCGTGTCCGTCCAATCAGGAGTTCGGCCTTGCCGGCTAGCGCAGATGTCGTGATCGTCTTCTAAAATTTCTCGAGCGCCGCTGTCTTTCTCCTGCCCAAACACCACAAAGGGCGGCAGTCCATTGGGTGCTGGTGTTCTCGGCATATTCCTGCTGCCGTATCATCGGCCTGATACAGCAGGAAACGATGGAGCCTGGAGAACCGGGGATACGGAAAAGTACTTGCTCTATTTGTGATGATGTGCTCGAAAGCTAATTAGTCAGTCGGAAGATTACAGCGGTATCTATGAAGCGTGCCCTTGTTGTTATTGGTATTACAAACCTGGAATCAAGGAGAGCGACTACCAGGAGAAACCAAAGAGCTAATATAGCTGCCCCGACTGCTCTTGAGTTTTTGTATCTCTATAACTCTCTTACACACCAAATAGTTTTAACTACTGTACATAACATCATATACGTACACACATACTCTAGATTCCTCCATAACTCAATTCCATATACCCATTTAGTCACTATTATTCCAGACGATACGCACTCACCCGTATAAACATAGGACCGCCAAAGCACTGGGCTCGTCCTCTCGACTGCCTCTTACACACACCAACATAATAAAACCCTTTCACAAACACACACACACACACACACACACACACAAACACAATGGGTGCGACATCATACTCATCGAAAGCATCCTCGCCCCGTCTCCAACCCATAGACAAAATGAAGCCCACAGAGCCAGAAGACATAGAATCGGGGTACGCATCAGCGAGCTCAGCATCCTCAACAACGAGCTCCACACCCGCCCTCCCACAAATCATGCTCACGCAACCACACCTGCACTACCTGAACGAGCAGATGGAGAAGATGACACCGCTGGAGCGTCTGCGGTTCTCCATGCGTCTGTTCCCCAACTTATACCAGACGACAGCCTTCGGGCTCACAGGTCTCGTGACCATCGACATGTTATCCAAGCTCGCGGCCTCAGACCCCACGCTACCAGCCGTCGAGGCCATCTTCCTGGACACGCTGTACCACTTCCCCGAGACCTACGACCTCGTCTCGCGCGTGCGGGAGCGCTACCCGGCCGTCAAGTTGCACGTGTACAAGCCCGACGGGGCGTCGACGGCGTCGGAGTTCGAGGCGCAGTACGGCGAGGGCCTGTACGACACGGCGTCGGAGCTGTACGACTACATCGCCAAGGTCGAGCCGCAGCAGCGCGCGTACTCGGAGCTGCGGGTGGCGGCCGTGTTCACGGGCCGACGGCGCAGCCAGGGCGGGGAGAGAGATAAGATTCCCATCCTGGAAATCGACGAGGAAAGGGGCATTGTGAAGATCAACCCGCTGCTCGACTGGTCCTTTGCCCAGGTCAAGGCCTATATCACCGAGCACGACGTCCCGTACAACGTCCTGCTAGACCGCGGATACAAATCCGTCGGCGACTGGCACTCCACATCACCCGTCGCCGCGGGCGAGGACGAGCGCGCGGGCAGATGGAAAGGCCAGCAGAAGACTGAATGCGGTATCCATAATAAGAAATCCCGCTATGCCCAGTTCCTGCTCCAGCAGCAGTTGAAGGATGTCGCATCGGGTACTACTACCGCCGAGGAAGTCGACCAGCAACAGCAGCAGCTTACTTCGGCGCTCGAGAAGGTCGAGAGAGAGCAATTAGAGGCCGAGGAGAGAGAACGTGAGGAGAAGCAGCAACAGCAGGAGCTGAGGCAAGACTTTGCCACCGGCCGTTGGATACCCGTCCTATGCTAGCTACGATATTCCGATCCTTTTATGATTAAACGACTTGCATTTCGGGTTGGCATCTTGTTAGCATTTTTGATACGACGATAGATGGCACGAAAAAGATGGAGTGTGGAGGGGTGGTATGCATGTTTTATCGTCTTTATTCCGGTCCGCCAAGGGAATCGTTTTTGTTACGGCGAGGTGTTTCGGAGTTTTCGAGGCGTAGCATGGGCCGCGCATCGTCGGTATACCCGATTAGAGTCCGTACCGGCCTTTCTTCAATAATTAGATAGTAAAATGATCTAATCATCCAAATCGAGTTGCCAACAGTTACATAGTGAGACGTGAGATGGCTCCCTTCTCGTGACACTGTTCGATTGCCCGGACCAAGTACTATCGTCTCGAGCGATTTCCTCAATGGTAATCAATATCTCTTCTTGATTAGATACTCGGTATCAGCCGGGCTGGTATTCGGTCCTACGGTATCGACGGGATGTTGAGAAGTTTAAAAAGCGGGTTGGGAAGCGGCGGACCTTCAGCCGGAGTTATCCGTGATCGCCCCCTCCGTTACGTACGCTACATAAAAAGCAGGCCTACAACGCCTCAATCTGAAAGGCAAGAAAACTGGGTTATACTTGATTTGAATTTCGGTAAGTAACAAATTGCACACAGATCGTAAAGTTCCACGGAAAAACCCCCAGGTGCCCGCTGATATCTATGTACGCCGCTGATAAATAATAAATACATGCACCTCAATAATTCCTGGTGCTCATAGTCATAGACACGACATTCCCATAATTCACAACGCTGGCCTGGTCTCTCGCAAGCCCAGACCTGATTTATTTTAGTCGGATTGAAACGCGTCGGGCTGAGATACCGCAGCCTCGGGTTTCTCGGGAATCGGTTCACTGCTGCTACTGTGACCATGTTGGTTGAGCGCTGCCTCTAGACCGCTGAACAAATCAGGGCTATTAGCCGCGACTTCCTCTTGGGTCTGTGGTACAGATGGCTCGTCTTGCGACTCGGTTAACTCAGGGACGGGAATAGGTTGCTCATCGGCGGAAGAGACGTCCGTAGCTTGAGCTGTGGACGGTTCAATGAGCGGATCCATTGATTCCCGAGCCGGAGGGTCCGCCGGAACATTCGCCTCTGTGGCGTTCTCTGACGTTTGTATTTCGGGGTTCGCACTGGCTTCTTCGATTTCTGTATTCTCTGGATGTGGTTCTGTATCAGTCGCTTGATTCCCAGCTTCCTTATCCACGAGTGATATAGGGGTTGGGTCGCTAGATTCGACTGGTTGTGCTATTGACGAGTCTTGTAGGTCCGTTGTGATTGTTGAGTTTTCGGCATCAGCTGAAAGCATGTTTTCGGTAGATACGTCCGTGAATAAAGGAGCGACATCCTGCATTTCTGTGTCGAGGTCCTCTGTAGCATCCTCATCAGCCGTCGGCATTGTATTGGTGCCTGAAGTCTCGGGAAGAGTATTTGTATCCACGATCGGGAGAGGGTCAGGTGCCGATTCGGCTGTATGGAGTGTTTGTTCAACGTTATCTAGAACGGCCGAGGGTTTTGTCGGACTCTCTTGGAAAGCAGAATCCGAATCAATGGCCCCAGGAGATAGAGCCGATACGACCTGTTTGAGAGGGCTTCCTTCAATATGTGAAGAGGGTGGCAGAGGAACAGGTAAATTGAAGTTCGTTAGGGGCAGTTCCTGGCTGGGTTGTATGGGTGCAGTTCCAGCTGTTTCTCCAGCCTCATCCTGGGAGGAAGTAATATCCATCGGTTCAGACTTGATTTCGCTATCGGCTCGCGAGACAAAGCCAGTTTCTCCATCAGCGCCATCGCCCTCTTCATCGTCCTCATCTCCTTCCTCGCCGTCATCTTCACCGTCTTCCCCATCATCACCCTCGTCATCGTCGGCCATTTCAACATCATTTTGTTTTGATTCATTGTCTCCTGGTTTCGAGCCCTAGGCCATCATTAGAAAGGGATATAACGTATAACACAAGTACAACATATACACTTACCTGGGTCCCGTCGGCTTGCGCACCTGACGCGAGCCCTGTAGCAGCAGGGTTGGCCGCATTAGTATGCGTACCAAGTGGAAGAGGCAGCTTCTTCTTTCGGCCTCTGCCCGGGCCCTTAGGCTTCCTCTTGGGAGGTGGCGGACGCCTTCGGACAGGTGTTACAGACACATCCGCATTTAGGCTGGGAACCGGCGCTGCTACGACGGTGGTAGATATGATCTCGCCATCAACAGGCTGCCCTTCGCTGAGTGTAACCTCTTGTGTATACGGGTTCCCGGCGGCATCCATACGACGAACGGTGGCCTTGGTGATCGTGGGACCAGGAGCAGCACCAGCAGGGAGACTAGATGACAGGGTAACAGTGCCTTTCCTTCGCTTGGCTAGATGAGATACCGTATGCCCGACCGCATCGCGAGGAGCCTGCTTCCAGATCTTGGTCTGAAAACCTTTGATGCTGGGGTCTTCTTCTTTCTTCTCTGCCTTGTCGGCGACGGCGGGATCGGCTTCGGTCTCTTCTTCCTCGGCGGGCGCGGGACGCTTGCATATCAACCCAACACGAGTGGCTCGTAGAAGGTCTTGGGTATGGCTCGCTAGTAAATGTGAATCCTTGGGCATGCCGTGAGGTAGTTCGACCGCCCAGATGTCGTTCCTACGGGTCGGGTCGGGTGGTGGTGGTGGTGTGATGACTACCCAATCCTGGCGCCATTCGCGGACGGGCAAGCCTGGCAAGGATAGCTTAGCAACGAACACATGTGCGCAGTCATCGCATTAGGAGTTTGCGTAAACATACCCTCAAGGTCGTCATGCTCAACATATCCGCTACGGTTACCACGGCGCGTTTGCGTATTCTGCCGGAACTATGACAGAGAAGACGTTCATCAGCGTGAAATTCGCGTCAGACAGGGTGCATCTCTCACATTAGGAGCCATGAATGTTGCGTAAAAGGGCTTGTTATGCTATGTGCGATGCGACTAAATATAATTCGAAGGTCGGCGGTTATAACAAGCAACCGTCACGACTTGGCGGTAGAATCCAAAAAAGCAATATATTGTAGTATGATCTAGCGAGAGGAAATAGAAGCGACAATGATATTGGAGGCACTCGGGCGATATGCGATGGCAGTGTTAGCGCTATTGTCGCAAACGCACTGATGATGGTGTTTTGATCAGCTTTTACAAGGCGCGCGCCACCTTGTAGAGTTGGTTGCTTGTAGGGGGGCAAACACTGTGTGGTTTAATATCTCTGCCCGGGTTTCAGGGGTCGCGCACTGTGTTCAGACATACCCAACAGACTGCAGCAGTCGAATCCAACTGAATTCAATATGCACAGAAAAGTGCACACCATCTGGACTACTTCTAATATATGTCTGAAGGAAGCAATCCAAAACTGTGCTGACTTGCTTGTCTTATATATTGTACGCTCTTTCCAGGTTATCGTACATCTATTACATAGCAGTCGACGTCCGTGGGGTCAATGATCATGTCATTCCTTTTCATACAGTGGGCGTTCGTGAAAGGCGATTTTGTCTTGAGTCTATTCTTCCTCGCTCTCGCCCGAGCCGAAGCAAACGCATCCGGTGATTTTCGTGATGTACAATTGTGTATATGGTCGTGATAATACAAGGAGCGCATCCAGGCCTCTACCATGCTGGTCCTGTCAGACCAACGGCCCAACCAGTTTCACCCATGTTGGGAGGCAAAACCAAAAAAACTTAATCCCATCTGGTTTATGAGTTAGCAAATAAACTGTGAGCTTCATTGCAGAGTTCATGTTCTCACCCTGTATCCTTTTGCCGCGAACGATCCCCCGAATTGCCCTTCTGCTTGCCCTGTAGATAGAACGATCTATTAGCCCCTGCCGTAGACCTCCCAGATGTAGGTTCAACACATACCGACATGCCTCCCTCGACAACGAGCCGATCGATCTGGTAAAATTGACTGACAACGGTTTGCCGCTGCAATAAGCCTGTCAGCAACACTAACTCCCCTCCGAGCGATGTGAAATCCTAGCAACAAAGGCTACCCCGCGGAGAACATTCGCACCTTCATGACCTGTAGTTCCTTAAGCCCCCTTTGGATCAGATCCTGTATTTTCCTGGGATCCTCGACATCCTTGCTTTCCCGAAATGCGTCTCTTGTCCGGCGTTTCGCGTATTGGCGGAAGTTGTAGGATTGGAAGTGGTCGCTTGTGCGGAGCAGTTGTCGGTACTGTATTTGCACGAGCGCACAGATTGAGTCAGCCTTGATTCCTCTTCTTTCTCTGCTGCGCCGATGTGCTGCAAATGCGACAACGGGGAGGATAAGTGCATCGCACAAGGGCGACGGGACAGTCAAAGAGGATTTGTTGGCTTACCAATGACCGGGCCTGCTGTGGCAGGTCACCCTTGAGGGCGGACACGATGGACATGCCGATATTTCAATATCTTCTTTCTAGTCTTCTCCCGGTTTGGGGCAACGAGGTAGAGCGTGCGTGTGTGGCTGGTCGGCAGTTCGTTTGGTTGTGTTCGTAGAGCGCAGATGATGCAAACTGATGGCAAAGCCCCAAGCTATCAGCTCTTTTTCTGGAGCTCCCACCACCATAGCTCGGTCCTAACGGTGACCGGCGCCGAGCCCGCAATCCGTCGGCCGTTTCGGCACAGTCCACGACTCGACGTCGATATCCCACCTGTCAACACAATGAAGCAAATCACTCTACTGCACTATCTGTGATCATGTCCTAGAAGTTCTTTGTATATACTGCCTTTTTTGATGAGTGCTCTTATACATGCACTAAGCTGTGGCATCCGATGCGCATGCTGCAGCGGAGGCTTCGAAACCTATCTTAGGTTTGATGCGATGTTTTGGGAACAATGACCATAAAGAAAAGAGAAAAAAAAAACCATCAAGTCCAGCAGAACCTTATCAGTGGGTTAGAATACATAGTAGCGTTACATCTTGCAGAAAATACAGCTAGCATCAACTTTTTAAAAGGAGGACCTAGGTGTGCTAGGATATACTTGCTTCTGTTCTCTGCTGCCAGTCGGTCATGGCATCACGCAGACTAATAACGTGCTCCTCTATCTTCCTAGCAGAGTACCTCCTCTCGTCCTCTGGGTGGAATTCTAGTTGCCCCTTGTCGTCTATGTCATGGTTTCTTCTTTCTCGCTCTGGGATATGCACCCTATCCCGATGTCGTTGGAAATTCACGTCGTAGCAATGTAATGAGCAGAAGATGGACGCTTGTCCCAAATCCGTCACGCATTCTTGACAAAATACCACTAAAGGCTCATCAACTTCCATTTTCGAGTTTGAGTCGTCTAGACTTAGGCAGTTTGCACCTGATGAGCACTCGTGCGATGCCTTGACATGCGAGTCCTGTGCAGCACAATGTTAGTGTGGTACGACATAATTTAGAACAGAGAAACCTACGTAGCCTTCGTTGTGACATTTTTCTGAGCAGAACAACGTTGGCTCATCCAACACTTTGAAATGATCGGCCAGTAACTGGCATAGCGGACAAGCTAAGAATTTCCGCGCGTTGACAGTCTGGTTGCACACAGAACACGGAGGCAGTGTGTCCGCGGCATCCTCCATGGCTGCCCGGGTCTTTTCTTGCCGTATCTGGTCCCTCTTATTCTTGTCGAGCTCGTGGGCTGCCCTAGCTCGTCGAAGCTCCTCCAGCTTTTTCTGTAAATTTTGTTTTTGATCTAAGTCTCCTTTGGCTGACTGACGATCACGGGCCATGGCATTGGTAACCTCTGCAACCGCTTTTCCATCCGCAATCATATCGATATATTTCTTCGATTTGGCAGCCCCAGCAGGATCGCGCTCGGGCTGGAATAATGCGTCAATGTACGCATGAGCCCGTGCTGTCGGCGGCTGGGCAGTTTTCACATGCTTCGAAAATGTGTTGAATACCTCGTCGTAAAGCCCTGCATCTCCACTCAGGCATTCTCTCAGCTCGGAAACAAGTTGGTCAGCAGGAATATCTCGGTCGTTGATTTTCTGCTGCAGCGCTCGTGCTTCGGGCGGGGACCTGGAAGCTAAATGGAGGCCGAGGTTGCGGACTCTGTCCCGGAACCATTCCTTTTTCTCATCCACTATCCTCTGCTCAATGGTCTTAAAGTCCACTTCATGTTGTCGAGCCTTAGCAAATAAATCGTCCAGCTCCTGAAGAAAAGTCCGTCGCCCTGAGAACCATTCTTTAATAGCGGAATTTAGATAGCGATCCCTCAGCCGGTTGATCAGACGCGTCCAGCATTCGGGACACTCAACCACATGACGCTTGTTATGCTCTCGAACACATGAATCTCGAATAGCCTCTAAATCTCGGGCACATGCCAATGAATCCCGTCGCCCTTTTTGGAGAGTCTCGAGTTCATCCCATGGGTCTAACATCTTTGGCGGATAGGCCCACACAAGCGCCTGAGAGATAAGGCTGTTTGGAAGCCTGCCGGCGCGCCCCTTGAGTTTTATCGGCCGATCTGAACCTTCTCCAGGTATGAAAATATATGCGACCGGATTCTTAATATTTTAGTCTTCAACGGCCCTTGTCTTGGGAATTTCCATGGCAAATCAACGCGGAAATTCGCCGGTACTGCAAGAGGCAAAACTTTATGTGAAAATCCAGAGCTGAGGTTATTTGACGATATTTTCTAGTACCACACCAGCCAGGAATGAAACCTTACAGATAGTCGTCGTCGTAACAGCTGCTTAAGAATTTCTAACGCGCCGTAAACGTTTGGCTCGAGATGACGGGAACTCGAGGTATGCAAGTACCTTCCAATTAGGGATACTCTAATAACGGGACGTTGCACTAATGGAGGGACTGGACGCGATGGATTAGGTATCCTGCAGACCTGCCTAGGTACTAGTAGCTTCGCAAATCTCCGTCAATAGAGCTTCAAGTTGCTTGACACCACTCACAGTCAAATCTTCTCGCACACATACATATACACACAAACAAATCATGGTAAGCCTCAATTTATTTATTCCGAGTGCAGCAATATTGACGACCCTAGGCCGACAAACTACGCACCCAGCAAGAGCTCGAGCGGCTGCAGGCCAAATACATCGGAACAGGACACCCAGATACGACATCTTGGGAATGGCGGACGAACATTTCGCGCGATACATACTCGAGTCTAGTTGGCCACCCACCACAGCTGGCCTACATATCCCTCGCACAGAATGAGCCTGCGGCCAAGGTACGCGCCCAGCTGATCCGCAAAATGATCCAACCATGTGGTCCGCCGCCTCCGCGTGAAGGGGAGGAGCATATGGTGCAGAATGGACGAAACGATAATTCCTGATCTCGTCCAAATCGCCCACCAGTCGCGGCAACCTATAGTGTTATATACAGTGGAGGCTATAGCGCCAAACAACGGAACACTACGCGGGATGGCTTATTTTAATCGATCCGAGTTGTAGTTTTCGTTGCAGTAGCAAAGCACAATTCGAGGATGAATGATTGCTTCATGATAGAAGATGCGGCATGCCGGAAAGCGCGGTGATCATCACTTTCCGTTCACGACACGTCGCATCAGGACCTTACGCCAACTACTCATCTTCTTCTGCATCGACCTGATTGTCGGCCTGATTGGCGACCCGAGCCTCTGCCGTCCTCCGTACACCCAGACTCTTCTCCAACTTTTCATCAAAGTCGTCGGGCAGGTCGCCCCATACCTCACTCACAACTTGGGCGATGCTGTGAGGCGACACCTCAACCTTACCTCGTGGCCCAACACACCACGTAATCGCGTCTTCGTCTCCTTCGACTCTCTCCACTATTTTGTCGAGATACCCTTGTCTAATCAGCTTCTGCAAGACATGATCGGTCTTATCCATGGGAAGATTCTGGCTTGCGTTGAGACGCGTCAGATAGCGTCTTAACTTCATATCGCTCAGTTCGCCGTTGGACAATGTGATAATGGAAATGATGATGGTGTAAAAGGCAACATATGCAGCTTCTTCGGCAGCACTAGGTATACGTGAGGGACCGATGACGGGCCGTGTTCTATATTCCTGGGGTAGGAATGATATAAGGATGTATTGGCGGGAGGATGCAGATGCCTGCGAGGCGCCTCTCTTCACAGCTTCTATAGCAAGGGTAATGCGTTGGTCAGTAGGTTTATCCCGTTTAGATGGTGGTACGAGCACTAAGAAATCATAACCACTACCTGTCCGAGGAGGATATCTACTTACTTTGCTTGTCTTTCAATGTGCGCTTCTCTCTGACGGGCAACTCGGCCATCTCCATACCAAAGACCTTCTGTAGCTGTTCCTGTGCAGCGTCGAAGACTCGTCTGAAGGACCGCGCCTGAGTACCAAGAACTATGATGGTAGAGCATCAGCGAACTATTGCGCCAAATGAGGCATATGATCTGGCTACCTTTATCCCGTATCCCATCGCGTTTGATAGGTATCCTAGCGTATTCGCAGGCCAAGGCATAACGCACGAGTTTCTTAACGAGCTGATCATCCGAGGTCCCGTCAGCGCCGCCCATATCGATGTCTTGCTCGTCTTCGTTGTCGGAGGGATCGGGCTCCTCATCGGATTCCGGGGCACGTTTTGTCTGTCGCCGATGGCGTGTGTTGTCTTCGTCTCTTTCTTCCCCATGGCGGCCTGTTCGCCTACGCTTCTGGGTCTGCTGGGGCATGATAATAAGATGTATGGGCGCTAAAAGGACGGAAGGTAGTGATTTGGTCGTGAGATGTACTCGGGCGAATTTATCTGAACACAATGAAGTCGTCAAGGTGTTGTTTGTGTTAGGTATACTACAATATAATTATCAGATAAGGCGTTGTAGGCCTTTGATCTGGAGCTGTTACACCTGCAAGTGGGCTGTATACTTAGAGCAAAGTCTAGGGTACTGGGCGCGTTTAGCTAGTAGTCGCGTCGTGTTAAGTAGGTAGCTTTAATTATTACCAGACCCAGGTATCTGGGTAGGGCGATAAGATAAGATAACGAAAAAATCCATGGACCTACAGCAGCAAGTATACACTTGCAGCTGATAAAGTGGCATTTGTTATACAGTGATGCTCTTATCAATTTTTCGAGGGAGAGTATTATTATATCGCATGCGCCTTGATGATCGCTAGAGGTGCGCCCATCGGCGCCGTGTGCCTTGGATGTCGATTGCGACTCCTCCGTCAACTGACGCCCATCCGTTACGTCACAAGCGATGCTGCCAACACCCATCATCCCGATGATTCTACCAGCGATCGAACCGACGGCGACGACGTTGTTCGGGATGTTGTTGACCAGGGAAAGAGCTCCAAGCCAAAGAGCAGGCTACGCTCCGGTGTCAAAAGGCTCAATCTGCGCAAACAATATGTATCTGGCAACAGGATCTTGAACGAAGCAGCAAGAAAGTTGGATTCCGATATGTTGGGCAAGCCGGCGTACGCCATTGTCATGAAAGATGGCGGTAAAATCCGGAAGAGGGAAATACCTCTGGCTCCCGCCGAAAACGAGGCCGAACCTGAATCTACCCCAAACCTCGCCGCCACCATCGAGGCCCTGCTTGACAGCCAGCGTGAAACCCCTACCTTGGACGAGGTTCGGTCCAACATCCACGACCTACGGCCCAGGACAGACAAGGTCTTGTTGGAAAAAGACTTTAAAAAGCTCCTACGCCTTTTGACCGACGGTTTTTTAACTGCTCAGTTACGAGACTATATGGATTGGCTCACATCTGATGCTGGGCGCAAGTGGCGAGATGTGGCCAAGAATGGTTCATCAACTCCTGAGTTTCCTTGGATTTTGGAAAAGAGTCCCTGGGTGCCCTTGCAGACAGAGCCCAATGATGTTGATGTTATAGATCTCACGCTGCAGGGTTACATATCACCTACGACTCGCCCCAAGGAAAGATTTGCTGTCCGCTTGATGCGCGAGGGCTGGGGGTTGTCTATCGCCGAGCTGGAGACTCAGCTGGGCGAGGTCCGGGTCAAGTTCCGCAGCCTCGAGTTCACGCTACTAATGCGTAAGTCTCGTTTACCTAATGGATATCAACCCAAACCATGTACGACTATGTACTAACGTTAGGACTTGTTGATTCAGGTGGTACGCAACGTTTTATGAATGCTTTTGGCAAAATTTGGCTCGAACCTGGTGAGAAGATTGAAGCGTTCCGCAATCAAAAGACGCTCCGGCTTGTCACCACCAAACCCAAAGCCGACTTACTCCTCAAGGATCTAGATGCGACGCTGAAGAGCGTCAGGACCAGGAGATTACCAGTTGATCTCTTTGCTTCTGAAGCCCCGGACGATGCTGTACTAGAGGAACTCGGCCGAATTACGAATACTCACATTCGAAAAATTAAGGGATCAAAAATAGTGAGTCGTATATTCAGTTTCCTGCCTGTCTGATCTATACTAATCACTCAAACACAGTTGGAGATAACTTGGATGGAAGTCAAGTCGCGAGCTACTCGTGGTCCCATCGATGTCGAAGATATGGCTCATATTGTCTTCCGTCTTCTTCTTACTGCTTCAAGGCCTCAGCAAGCCACTACTACCACTCTACTTTCGCCTATGGCATCGCAAGACCATTCTGGTAGGCTGATCGTGGATGTCACGAGTAAAGGCAAGCTTGCGTGGAAAGACAGGCTAGCACAATGGGCACGTTTCGTGCATCCTCTGGCACTCGAAGAGAAGAGCCTTGCAAACCCAGCGCTGCCGATCAGGACATTCGAACTGCCTTTTGAATCTATAGAAAGAATAGAAACTCTTGAGGAGACAGAATCCGTCGAAGATACGAAACCCCTCGAGGGAACAGAACCTCTCGAGGAAATGGATCCTTTAGAGCAGACGGAACCTCACGAAGAAACAAAACCGCTTGAGAAGACAGAACCTCTCAAGGAGAGCCCCGAGCTCTCCCGTGAGACCAGTCCAGTCAAGTGGTCCAATGTGCCCCAGACTTCAACGATTGCCTCCTTCGGCCAAATTCTACACCCATACCAATCCTCAAACCCAACTCCTCTCCTCTCCGACCTTCTAGCAAGCACCGACAGACGTATATTTGCCCCCACGGCACCTCATCCCCTCTATCTCTCCAAACTCAGTGCGAGCAACTCAGACAGTAGCTCTTTCCCCCAAGCCCCCACGAAATTTTCACTCGTCCTGCGCTTCTGGCCTTCAGCCTTGCAGTCCAACAAGGCGTTCGGCGACACCAAAGAATCGCCTCCTCGGGCCCCGATCATCGAGCTGCGCCTCGCGGCCTCCGACCGCGAGGTCCAGGGGGTCGAGAGTCTACGCGCCATAACCCGCACCCACCACACGGACGTGATGCTCCCATCCTCGCCCGTCGACGTGCGCTTCACGCAGACGCAGTACGAGGCCCTCGAGGCGCGCGACAGCGAAGCCTTCGCGAAATGGCGACCCCTCGTCGACTTCCTCAAACACTCACATCTCGACCTCGAGAATGGGAAGCTGGAGGTGCCATCACGTCAACGCTTCTCCATTCCCCGACGTCTCATTGCAGACGCCTCTCCCCATCTCACCCCCGAGGAGGAGGAGAGTGCCACCGAGTTTGCAGAGGCAGAGCAGCAGCAGCAGCAAGACCAGACACAACCAGAGGACTCAAAGGATAACATCAGAGTCTACTACGAATTCGTCGGCCTGGAATTCCACCGCTCCGTCACGCTGCCGTACGAGGGTCACCAACTGACGTACACGTCGATCGAGGCGGGCCAGGGTGGCGGCCGTCGCGCCGAAGTCACGCTCGAGCCCGTACAACATCTTCGTTCCACCACACCTACGACTGAAACTGCGGACAAGGGTACACTACAAGAAGATTTTCTGGAATGTTGTTCTAGATTTGTCGCGGATCGCTCTTTATGGTCTGGCATTGGTGACCTGGGACGTTAGATCTAGAGTCGAGTTATTATCCTGTACATATCAAAACTTGTATACTTTGTAGATTATGGTTATCACTCAAGAGTTAAGCCTGGGGAATGTACGATGCTCTAAGAATTGTGAAACAACTGTGTTCAGGCACATCATAAGTACAGCGTCGGTGGTTTTAGCATTCTGATGATATGTGCACACAAGACGTCTTTATGTCATGTCACAGAAGATAGGATGGCACGATATGAACACGGTCTACGACTCTATTTTGCTAGAAGCACATGGACGAGAAAAAATGACAGATATTTCCCTGAACCCATTCGCAATCATTCCCGACCGATATCAACAGAAAGTGCGAACGTAATACCGTTATCATAGCGCCAATCCGTCATGACATTCCTCATAAAGTAGATCACCCCAAGTTTTTTTTCAAATTAAAGAACCTGAGCTGTTTACTTCTTCTTGGTAGCAGACTTGGTCTCCTTGCCCTTGACCTTGGTGTCCTTCTCGACGGACTTGATGACACCGACAGCAACGGTCTGACGCATGTCACGGACGGCGAAACGTCCAAGAGGGGGGTAGTCAGTGAAAGCCTCCACGCACATGGGCTTGGAAGGAATCATCTTAACAATGGCGGCGTCACCGGACTTGACGAACTTGGGGTTGGCTTCGACGCTCTTACCAGTACGGCGATCAATCTTCTCGAGAAGCTCAGAGAACTTGCAAGCGATGTGGGCGGTGTGGCAGTCCAGAACCGGAGCGTAACCAGCACCGACCTGACCGGGGTGGTTGAGAACGATGACCTGAGCGTTGAAAGACTCAGCACCGAAGGGGGGGTCGTTCTTGCTGTCACCAGCAACGTTACCACGACGGATATCCTTGACAGAGACGTTCTTCACGTTGAAGCCGACG
This sequence comes from Xylaria scruposa, assembly GCA_022385635.1. NCBI lineage: Eukaryota > Fungi > Ascomycota > Sordariomycetes > Xylariales > Xylariaceae > Xylaria > Xylaria scruposa. Next base: position 242,227 of record MU280189.1, on the reverse strand, counting down.
TTGTCACCGGGGTTACCCTTCTCGAGCTGCTGGTGGTGCATTTCGACGGACTTGACCTCAGTGGTGACCATGGCAGGAGCGAAGGTAACGACCATACCGGGCTTGAGCTCACCGGTCTCGATACGGCCGACGGGAACCGTGCCAATACCACCAATCTTGTAAACATCTTGGAGGGGAAGACGGAGGGGCTTGTCGTTGGCACGCTTGGGCTCCTCGATGGCGTCAATGGCATCAAGGAGAGTCTTGCCAGAGACCTTGGCACCCTTGGGGGTCTCCTTCTCCCAGCCCTTGTACCAGGGAGCGTTCTTGGTGACCTCAAGCATGTTGTCGCCGTGGAAACCAGAGATAGGGACGAAAGCGACGTGCTTGGGGTTGAAACCGACCTTCTTGATGAAGGATGAGGTCTCCTTGACAATCTCGTTGTAACGAGCCTCAGACCACTGGGCAGTGTCCATCTTGTTGATAGCAACGATGAGCTGCTTGACACCGAGGGTGAAAGCGAGCAGAGCGTGCTCACGAGTCTGGCCATCCTTGGAGATACCAGCCTCGAACTCACCAGTACCGGCAGCAATGATGAGAATGGCGCAGTCGGCTTGCGAGGTACCAGTAATCATGTTCTTGATGAAATCACGATGACCGGGAGCGTCTAGCAAATGGAAGTTAGTATATGAAAGATTAGATAGTCATACTGGGCGCGGACAACAACATACCAATGACTGTGACATAGTACTTGGGAGTCTCGAACTTCCAGAGAGCAATATCGATGGTGATACCACGCTCACGCTCGGCCTTTAGCTTGTCCAAAACCCAGGCATACTTGAAGGAACCCTTGCCGAGTTCAGCGGCTTCCTGTTTGTAACTGTTAGCAACCGATATTTTGTCGACAGCATGTAAATCACAAGTGCTATTGTGCACATGAATCATATAGGTCGTCGAGTAGCATGAAGAGGCCGATGCAGAGATGGATGATTTGATTTAGATACATGATGAAAGTACTGCGGATGGGCCATCCCGGTGGTCCAAAAAGTGCAGGCGGGGTAGATAAAATTTATGCCCCTCGGTGGGGGCTTTTCAGATTAAGTGCGATCGAGAGGGGCACAAATATAGAAATTTGAGGTCATGGGGGAAAAATATCGAAAAGTGCGACAGAAATAGATAACAGGAAAATACTAACCTTCTCGAACTTCTCGATGGTTCGCTTGTCGATACCACCGCACTGGTAGATCAGATGGCCGGTAGTGGTGGACTTGCCACTGTCGACGTCTACGGCGTCGCGGGTTAGATACCATTCGGATGCGACGACGCGGAATATGCAACTTACGGCCAATGACGACGACGTTAAGGTGAGCCTTAGTCGACATGTTTGTGGGTTTGTGAGGATTCTCGGTCTAGAGATTGGGAGTGAAACTACACGAGCGGGTAAAGTCAGTTGGTGATCTCTTCGGTCTGATGAAAAGACGGCACCGTCGACGGACTCGCTGACAGGGGAATGTACGACTATGCGCGATAGAGAGATGAAACTGCACAAGCAGAAGAAGATGCGATGGTTTTCGCGGTGATGAGGATGAAGGAGTACTCACATTTCCAGATGTTAATGCTTGATTAACGGTATAGTGACGAAGAATCAAAAGGAAAATCAAGAAAGAGGAAGCGGAGGGGTAGAGGTGGGTTTTATTGTGAGAGCGAAGAGAGTGGCGCGGCGCGCTTGGTTTCTGCCAGCGAACTATGTTGCGGGGGCATCTGCCCCTCTACGTAGTAACCCCTCCTTCCCATTCAATGCACAAGTTCCGAATGTGAAGGAAAAAAAACTTTTTTATTTTCCCCCACATTCACCGCCTACCGAGTCTAGATTCTGACCTCCATTTGCCATTGAAACAGTTCCACCCTTCGCCTTCGTATTGGCTAGATGCGAGGATGACCTCCATAGGTAGCCGAGTAGCTCACTTTGTGAGGCAAATGCCGCCGTGCTTGCTTGGTCGCATCCACTCAACTCTATTGCAGGTAAATGAACACAAATACCATGATTGGGTCTTGAAAAAGCTTTTCTTCGGTCGCGCCATTGGCCGCTCCCCAAGGTTTTCAAGGAATAACTCTATGATTGTACGGACAATACAATAATATGACTATTCACGCCGGCTCTGGTTTGTGGCCGGTCTGAGTCACCTCCGCCAACAAAGTTCCTTATCAGTTCACATTCACGATTGCCACAATTTCCCCTCTCTTCTTTGCTGCCCAATGCTGGTTTATGCCAGCCAGATTTTTGCATCCGCCCATATCTGACAGGCTAACTACGGTAATTGGTTTAATAAGAGCCTCCAAGCTGGCACTCTCCACAACTCTACTGGGGCCTCATGTACGTCACGCCGGGGCCAATTCGTCGAATGGGCTAGGGCAGACCAGGGGAGCCACCATACAGATCAGGCAAATCTACTGATCTGGCAAGTCGACGGCCTTGGTCCGCTAAAATCCGAGCGCCTGTTAGTCTCCGTTATGGCACTAAGCCTAGTGCACAGAATATGATGCTAGCTTTGCAGCTGAATGAGAACCACATACATCTTTCTGAAGCACGTAAACGTATCAAATCACCCTCGCCGCTTTACAGCGTACCTAGTAGCCAGTCCACTGCCTGTTGTTCGAGCCCCTTGCTCGATACCCCGCGCCCGCTGAAAGAATTTTCATCGTAGCGTGATCACCACAACAACCCAACTCAAAACAGTCGTTTCCAACAATCCCTGTGGTCTCATTGCCCAGGATTGATAGTCGAGAATTTCTCTATAACAAAGGCAAGTTTTCGGCGGCCCCGATCCGTCCCGGATAGACCTATGTAATTAGTCTTATAGCTAGGTTTTATTCTACCCATAGCGAGTTTATTAGTTCCCAGATAGATGGTAGCCGACAATATTGTTAACATGCCTGCCAAGCATTCCCGTGGCAAGAGAACGAGTTCGACTGGACCCTGAGAAACCAAGGGCTCGGGCGGCAACTTTCCTTCGCTAAGAATTCTATTATTTTACAAACCTATAATACTTTCTCTCAGGCAAGCATCGACGCGATGATCTTTTTTTAGTGGCCGGGCTCATTCTTCTCCTCAAATATGCCACAGGTTGTGGTCGGCCGTTATTCACATGCAATTGTTAAGATTATATTATGTGTATATTTAGCGATCGGATTTAGAAGCGGCTCACGCGATTCATTTCCGTCTTCGAATTTAGTTCCCGAGCAACTTCATTCTATCAATATCTCCAACAATATGGCACCATAGAAGCTTCTCACGCTCTTAGGTGCACAATATAAGATTACGAGGGTACTGGACTTACAGAATGCTTCCCCGATCGTCGACAAGAGCAGTAGTAATGGAACTTGGAGAAGACTAACGGCCACGAACATTTATTTGCCGCTGTCTCAGTCGCAAACATATATTTCTAGTCACGGCCTGACTCGACACCATGGCGCTTCTCTTATTATCGTACCAGTATAGTACTGCTGCTCTCTTCGTCATGAAACCGATACAGAAATATATACAGTACGATCGTCGTTGTACCATATTTCTATTAGTTGATTCCTCGTATATTTCCATCTAGCTAGGTATATTCAGGTTTAAAGTCACGCTATGACAACATTAGGAAGCGTTCCATACTATTTTATGTCCTAGTAATATCCCGCACCCGTATAAATGGCAGAAACCCAACGACACGGGAGATGTCACGACTTCTGGATACGGATAGCAACGTAGGGGTAAGTTGAATGCTTGTCGTCGCACAAGGAGCTCTAACTACTACATCTATAAGCCAGAGATCTATATACAAAATGCCTTCTTTGTTCTGTCACTCCAGGGAAGCGGTATGCAGCTATAAGTACCGCGAGGCTTTGCGAGAGTCTGACAGGAGATTCACGAGTTGGTTAATTACTTTACTGACTTATATGCTATTACTCGGCTATCACAGGCCTGTACTCGATTTAGGACTGTATCTTCTGGCCAAAGTTTAATATTTCAAGACTTCTTTTACTTCTTTTTCCCTAACAAGAGAGCAAATGATATTCAAGATACATATTTCATTTTTTCGAAATTGCTATGTCTAGATGGTGTTTAGCCAATAATTTTAAAAGGCCCAAAGATCTTGCACTTCTTTGTTGATGCTATGCAAGGTATGTGATGTTGCGGGATGTCACATGAGGTGGGGGATTGCAACTAGGGAGGAACGTAGACCCAAAAAGATTATCGCAATATTGAATACCCTTCCAAGCCCTTGATCTCTGGCCTTTGTTACACGCCAAGATATAATTTTCCTAATTTCACTGCATTTTTAGCACCGTCCGGGGCGGTGCAGGAAAGGCAGGACTATTATTTAGCTTGGCAGTCAAAGTAGATTCATCTCATATGAACGGATGATAGACTGTCATATCGGATCAGCATCATGTGTAAAACTATCCACACTAATTTCCCAGAAGAAAAGAATGCGGAAAGACCCGTGAAACAGTCTCAAGACATGTTAAAACCCCCGAAAATGTCCTATCGCTACATAGACAGCCGTGAGACGCTGGCAGGCAATGTCTCAGACAAACAGGTGTTGGACTCATCATCAGCCTCATGACTCTCGTCTTATCATTGTCCATCATATCGCTATCTCAATGGCCGTTGTAGTGGGGGCCTATGAGATCTACATCATCTATACCGTTGGAATCAGAACGAAACTAGGGAGGAATTTTGAATCAAACTTCTTATCTACACTACTGCACATGTTTAACCTGGGTTTCTATGTATATCTGTCCGTGTTGGTTCATAACCGTAAAGCGGTAAGCGAGGAGAACATCAACCCATATTAACCCTACTTCAGTCTAAGAGAACCTAAAAGCACTTATCTATAGGCATGATGAGTATACCCAAGTATGTAGAATGGTTATTATACAACAGCTCGCATAAGTTGGCCTTGGTTTCAATCCGGAAGAAAACAAGATCGGCTCAGTTCGACTATTCAAAGCTAGGCCATATCATATTGCCAATTATCCCTGTAGAGCTCGGCGCTTCTAATATTTGTTTCTCAATTGCAAAGAGACCATTCGTCGTACGAGTTGAGATATTTTGCAGGCCTTGAAGCTCGGATGGCGCATGACCGGCGTCAATGTCACGTCTGTGGCTCATTCCTTCATCAACAGCTTAGCTAGCTATCGGTGACACCAAGTGAACCGGAGGTGGAAATATTGAATCCTTCTTCAAAGCCACACCTCGTGCCCGGCGATTAAATTTGACTTTCAAAGTCTTGGCGGCGTGGCCATAGATTTCTTGATGATGAAAGAGGGGGACCGTTGTGTCGGCCAGCAGGGTTGGTCTCGGGGAGCATAAAAGCAAGATAAGGGGAAACCTACGCGTAAGATTGAGGCTCCTGAGAACTTATATAAATTAGCTATCTAGGTATTGTTATATACCTTCGAATTGAGCCTAAAGCTCCAAACCCCCCCCCCCCCCCCCCCCTCTGCACGTTGTTGTGTAGGACTCTAAATAAGTGTTAGTGGGGCAGTGATGCCAGCAACCCAGGTCCTCCCCTGCATAAACCAGCTTTCGCAGAAACCGGCCTAACTAGCTGGACGAATGAAGGTGAACTTATCTGACCTACCTACGCTGCTTTGTTCACATAACCGCGATCGCATTCTCGAGCGGCCACTCCTTATATCCAGGGTGCAACAAGACCAATTGACCTCGTACACCCCAGGAGGAGTGGTCGAAGGGCGGAGGAATCGGGTATAGATAAGGCCGCCACCGCGTCGCCGCACGCCCTTGCGCCCTTGCGCCGGCCGGCCGCGCTCATCTGCATCTGCCCCGATGGACAAACCACGGCCGCCCTCGTCGTCAGCGAGACCGACCCCCAACGGCCACGGCCACGGCCACAACTACAACAATCCCGGCCCCAACCACGACCACGCCCAGCTCGAGAGACCCGTCGCCGTATCCCTGCTGCAGCCCCGCGTTGCCGTCCTCCTCGGCCTCCCCAAACGCTGGTATCGCACGCTTTCCATTTGCCGCCTACTATGCCTGGTGCCCTGCTTCTGGTGGGGAGTGCGCATTGCGCTACGTTTCCTCGTCGCCCAGGTTCTGCGGCGTTTGCACCAAGTTGAGACGAACGAGGAGGCTTCATTGATGCTTACCGAGACCTTGCTAGCAGCGCTATGGGTATGACGTCTTCCCCCCTTTCCTTTTCTCTGTCACTGTGCGCATGAGAAGACGGCGCACAGAAAAAGAAACGAACAGACAATTCAGCATCACATAGAAATAAGACTAACCCGATTGCGCACCCACCACAGTGTCTCGCATCCGCAACGCTCGCCTTCTACTTCACGGACTGTCTGATGTCCCGATGGCTGATAAACTACACGCCACAGGCGACCGTGGTGCGGCTGCTGACCATCAGCTGCGTGTTCGCCTACCTGACGTCGTGGATCGTCTACATAACGGGCGGCACCAAGGACCCCCGCCTGCTGCTGCCCGCCTGGATCTGCATCGCCACCATCCTGACCGCCTGCTACCACTACACCCAGCGCAAGGTCCCCATCCGCAAGGAGACCTTTGCCAGCATCAGCGTTTTCTCCATCACCAGCTTCATCAGCATGGTTGCTCTGCTGGTGGACATCAACACGAATCGTCCCTTTCCAGAGGCCCACGTGCCCCTCGTCTCCATCGCCAAGACGGCTACCCACATCACGGGGCGGATTGTTGTCAAGATCTTGGGTGTTAATAAGGATGGCACTGGGAGATGAAGGGCTGAAATTATTAAGATGTTGTTTTCTCAGTCTTCGTTTAAACTATACTAGCCTTTTCTTTTTCTTTTTGTCGACATCGAGCCGTTGGTGCAACTGCGGATATCCTGGCGTGCTTCATATATATTCATATATTCCAAGACCATAGCGAGGGGCGTTGGGCTGGCGCAGGAGGTTCTGTGGGGTTCATAGATACGCTCGCTTTGTTTTGGGTTTGAGCGAAGCTAATGCGTTTCTTGGGATATATCTACTTACAATTCTGTTAAGCTGAGGAGGGCGCTATTATAACTTAGCTTAAGAGCGATGCAATATGATCTTGTGCCTAAAGGGCGCCAAGTCCTGCTTCTGCGTCTGCGTCTGTGCAGTGGCTTATGCAGTAGTTACATGTCACAAAGGCTAGTATCTAGGGCTTGGAAATAGTATTCAATATTGCCATAATCTTCTTGGGCATCAAGGAGGCATACAAGTCTGCTTTCTCCATCTGCCTTTCGCGGCGAACCTAGGTCTATATATACACGAATAGCTTCGCATTTACTTGCCTAGATAATTCAGGTCCATTTTGCAGCATTTAGCAAACACGGGTAGCTGAATTATTTCAAACCCCGAACCGCAGCTCAAATACCGACTTGCAGATTGGTGTCACAATATTGCCGACGAAGCCCTGGAAGGCGGGTAGTTGCATCTACCTGGGGCTATTCCGTGTAACACTAGTACAATAACCATTAACTTTGAACTTGGTGACTTTAAAAGTTTGGTACGGTAGTCTCTCCGCTTGTGTTTTCATGCAGCTTTCTTTACTAGTCTCATTTATATGTAGCGGATCACACTCCAAATTGGAGTGAAGTGGTACCCTCAACGCGCCATCTGAAGCCTCATGGTGACGTGCAAGGCAAGGAGAGCTTGCCACAGCTTACTTGACAACAGACAACCCCTTATACGGACGCCATAATCCTACTCCCAGGTCAATGATTGCCGTAAAGAGCATTAGACTAGACTTACCTATCTTGACCTTCTCCCACGCGAGGTATCAAACCATCGCTCGCTGAATCTTATACTAATGAGTAGATCATTTACACCAGCAACTACTCTTGTAGCCTCGACTGGATTCAAGCACCATCACCTCAACCCACCAAACAACCCCCCGAAGACACCCTTCCCACCACCGCCTCCGCGCCCACCATGCCTCCTCGCCTCATTCCGGATCCAATCCTCTAAGAACGCGCGATCAGCAAGTTTTTTACCATCGGTGACCTTGGTATCAGTCATAGCCTCTCCGGCATCGAAGCTCAGCAGCGTCGGGATGCTAGTGATCATATACGTCATGCCCAGTCCTCCTCCGGAACCGCTCATGATATCCGGGGCATCGTACTCGACTGTACAGAACGCCACGCCGCCCTCCTGCTCGCCGACGCCGGACTCCACGAGAGATTTGATTAGCGGACTGACGACGCGACACGTGCCGCACCAGGACGTCGTCCAGAGCGTTAGCAGTGGCGTCCGCGCTGATGACGAGAGGAGCTGGTAGGTGTGGAAGTCGTCGGGACGGCGGACGCTGGGGAGTCTCGTTAGCGTTTTGCGTGGTTGTGTCTTTCTGTTCCCTTTTTTCCGTCTTCCTTTTCGTAGCGAGCGCTGAATGGGAGGACGGACGACACAAAAGCAGAGTCTTCAGGTGCAATTTTGAAGCAGAACGGCCACAATACTCACGAGGCATAGATCTGGTTCTTCGCGCGCGAAGCTGGAGACGTCGCGAAATTTCTCGTGACGCGCAGGCCGAAACCGCGGTAGGTTTGCGCCAACGAGACGCGGAGGACTGGCGACATCTGAATGATAGCAATTACGGATCAATTAGCCAGTGATTCTTTAATCATTCTTAGTAAAATTGAGCTCGGATTGTATTATGTAAATTGATTCAAAGTTGATGCTTGGTCGTTTGACACGTGCAAATAAGAAGTACCTATCACTTATTCCTCAAATGTCGTCATAGTTCGGGGATGAACAAGGATTTTGTGTACCCCCAAACTGCTTCAGGCAGACTTCACTGCAATTTTAGCCCCCCTCCGTCCCATCTACTGTAGGACCGTCAAGAGGAATTCCCAAGAATTACGAATCTTAGGGATTGTCTCCGATAATTCCCGGATATATTGGAATCGTTGCTTTTGGTGTTACTGCGCAGTACCTATTCAACAAGAAAACTAGCACATCGTATTGTAAAGTAGTGTCATAAATGTCCGCTGGGCGCCGTGAATGATCAATGCTGTCATAAGTGCTGTCGTAAGATATCCTAAAATGCTAATTTCCAACACAACCAGTGTGCGATAAGACTCCATCAAAACCAGCCTTGCAAACCCATGCATGCATAAACCGACAGTTCCGCGCCATAAGCACTTGTTCGTAGGTTCTAGTACCTCTAAAGTCATCATCATTCTAACCGCTATGCATGAAAAACAGACACATTAGAACTTCTCCATAAGATTCATTCTCACCGTCCACATGCGCGCCCTCTTGCCGTATATGTACATAGGGATGGTAGACAGCAGGACGATGAGCTGGATGACCCCGATCCAGGTGAAGACCGTCTTGGACCCGTCGCTCTTGAGCCACCCTGTCACGAAGAAGCTGAAGACGAGGCCGTGCAGCACGTTCTTGCTAAAATTCAGCGTCACGAGTGCCTCGCCAGCGTACTGACGGTAGCTGTCCACGCAGAACGTGATGGCCGTCGTGGAGCCGAGCGAGCAGCCGAAGGACACGACGCCGAAGAAGACCGTGGGTATTATCCAGGGGTCGTCCACGTTGGCGGACCAGCCGAATCCGATGAGGCCGAGCAAGGTCGTGATCAGGATGGGGATGGCCATGACCAGTCTGAACTCGGGCTCGTAAAGGCCGCCGTTTCTCCGCGCCATTGCTTTCACAATCACGTCGCTGACTCTACCAGCGACGGCCGTGCCTAAGACGCCCCCGATGAACGGTGAGATGTAGACGAGACCGGTGGAAAGGGCGTCGAATTGGTAATACCCTTCTCGGTAGATGACGGCGACGCATTCGGAGATGACAATAAGCCAGCCTACGGAGCAAGCGTAGACAGCCGACGACCAGAGAACCGCGGGATATGAATACAGAATAAAGGGTCGGACGGCAGCCTTCCACCATATGTCTTGGTTGATCCGGCCATTGTGTATTTTGAGCTGCGACTTGAAAGATTGCCGTGGTGCCTCCCGGAGTTTGTGCGTGTAGACTTGTCCCAGGGTGGCAGCCGCGAAATTTGAGAAAGACATCCTTTCGCTATCCCCGTCTGAACTAAGGGCATGATGCGCTTGGTGCTGTGCTTCTGTATCCCGGAAATAATCAGGCAAACCCGAATTGTTCTCTGGTGCAAGGTTGTGTCCGCCAAACCGATCTACACTGATGGGCGTTACAACACTGTGGCTTGATATCGTGCGCTCGTTTTGAGGTCGTGGAGGACTCAGAGACGATTCGTGAGCTGTTGGCGAGCTAACAACGGGTGTCGAAGCAACAGCTAGCGTCTCGTCATGCTGTGAGGGTATAGTCTCAGATGCTGCCGCAATGGGAGCTGAGGGCAAACCATCCTCTCCATGGCTCTTTTCTAAATTTGAGTGATTTTCCATTCCGGAAGCGAAGCCGACGTGGCGCTGTTGCTTCGGCCGTGCTACCTCAGATTTCTCCTCAGTAGGCTTGATCTCGGTACCTTCGTGTGTAGGTTGTTCGGTGGTGGCGTCGGCCGCCTCCAATACTTTAGGGACAACATGCCTGGATGACCTCCGGCTGAAAAAGCTCGGCCGTTTAGTGACTTTGCGTGCTGACTTTGGAATAGGCGTCCGGTCCCAGAAAGTCTCAGGCACGAAGAAGAACAGAAGGACTCCACAGAAACCTACTACGATAGCAACAACCCTAGATATAATATTAATAACACGGTGCTATCGTGTCCCGGTGACTGGATCTAGCTTACCAAAAGACCCAACGCCAATCAAGGGCATTGATGATAACAGCACTGACGAGTGGTACTAGGTTCTTCCCGCCGAGTAATAGTAAAGTGTAGATACCAATCCGGAAGGCCCGCTCATGGAGGAAGAAGATCTCCGCGATAGTAGCTGAAGGAAGGCATTCTACCGGGCTGACTGCAATCCCTTGGAAGATACGGGCCAGGATGAGAGACGTGAAGTTGGGTGACAATGCGCACCACACAGCCGAACTGATGAATAGGATGACGCTGAATAGGTAGACAGGGCGTTTCCCCCACAAAATAGCGGTGGGTGAGAATATCACACAACCAATGCCAAGACCCAGCATGTACTATAGAATCAACGTCAGCTTATGCCTTTCTGAGCATGGTCTGTAGCTGGCCGCTAGAGGTGACGTGGATGACTCCGAAAGATTACTTACCAGTCCTGTGGTTAATGAGACTCGGGACACATCAACATCGTAGTCTGGAGACTTATGTTAGCAGGCTAAGTAGCAGGATACAACAAATCATTGGACGCACCGTGAGCAACGTTAGTAAACCCAGCAGCTAAGATTGGAGTGATGCCCCCGCCGACCATCGAGTACAGGCCGAGGGACAGAAGAGCACAATCACGGCGCCAGGAAGGCCAATTCAGAGGGTCATTATGAGAGTCATCGGGCTGAGGGTCGAGGATAATTTGACCATCCTTAGTGAGCTTTTTCTCCTCTTCCTGCCCTGGGGCTGGATGCGGTATTGGTGGTTCTGGTAGCATGCCGGTAGGAAGAGAGGAGTGAGAAGTCCTAGCGGGAGCATTCCGGAGACCAAGGGGCTCGTTTCTCTCATTTGACAACAACAGAACAGAACCTGGATACTATGTTAGTCACATCGTGTCTCATCCGGGTTATGGGGCCTAACAAACTTACCTGGAACTTCGATTGTCTCTCTGTCATTGAGTATACCCATATTCCATGTTGGCTTCGGCTGCTTCCCGCCTATTTGGCCCTGGTCAAGAGAGTCGTCACTTCTCCTTGAGAAAAGGGCCCTCCAAGGACGCCTAGGTCCCGAACCCTTCGGCTCGTCCGCCATTGTGATTTATGAATTCTCTAGTAAGGTCCCCTACTTGTTTCAATCCAATTTTCTACTTTTCGACGGGTTAGATATAAGAACCATAAGAGTACCGCGAAAGCAAAATAATTCCTAACCAAACATGAAAAAGGATAACTAGGAAAAAGAAGTCATAGGAAAGGTAGGTTGTGAGTGCCCGCAACTGGCAGTAGACCGTTTTGATATACTCGACCCTTGTAGAAGTGTATCCCGCTGCTCTTATGCGCACGCAATCAGGCAGGTAGGGTGGGAATCACGCACGAGGGCCAACTTGCCCAATCCGCGACTGATTTACAGTAAATCGCCGTTACCCTCCACATGAACCTTCCCCCAAACCCTGACTCTTCATATGTATGGTGGCTTGGAAGACGCGAGCAAGTGACTGAGTGTGGAGAGGGCTAAGTTCGCAAATAGTATAGGCTGCTTACGCTAATGCGGTGGTAAAACCGTCGACCTAGTCCGATAACCCGGACGGCCTACCTCAACGATGCGGGGAGAGCCCCGAATTAGTGATCAACGAGTAAGTTTACAATCCAGGATATAGATTTAGACCGGAAAATAAATGGATTGTGCAAGCCAGATGAAGATGAAAATCCAAGGGGGAAAAAGGAGACGAAGAGACAGAGAGAGTCGCTAGTTTGGTCTACTGCATTTGCCCAGGTTGGAGCGAGTCAAGATTTAAGGTTGGTTGCAACGCACTTGTTTCCGTCCCGAGCACCAAACCAGGGCGCAGACACGAAGAGAAATGAGCCGGTATAACAGTAACTACTCGACAACAATACAGATGTTCCATATCGCCCAACATTTACATACATCTGGTACATAGCCGCATACTTACGTAGTGCAGCATGCCAAGGGTCCAGGAATCGGGGAAAAGGCTCGCATCAGTACCAACCTTTGAGACAGAATGGAGTGAACGGGATACCATGTTTGTCTGGTACGATGATCTACACTGGCATTTGTGCCCCCTGGTCTATCTGATAGATAGAGGAAAACGCGGTGACCAGCATGGCGCGGCTGAAGGATTGACAAGAAAATTACCCCAGTCGAGAACTTTTAGAAACCCTGAATACGAAAGACAACCTTCCGGATGCTAGTCCCGGAAAACTGGCATCGAATAAAGTTGGTTTACGGGCTACACCTGGATAAATTGTGATGTTGTACTCTGTGTACCGGAAGCGTCTGGCAGTAATACGTACATGTTGTTGTACATGTTTCTTGGATGCAGGCCGTAACTTACATGGTGTAGCGTGATACTGTACCGGGGATTGGCAAGAATCCACTATGACGGCACCGGGCATGGCCCTAAAAATCATCACATGCACATATCGCAGGACCCTGAGGATGTCAAATCTAACCCGCGCCACGGATTGCAAGTTCAACGATTACCTTTTGTTGTCTGTTAGGCATGTGAATCATTCCCACCACCAACTGCATACCCCTAACGGCACATTTATTGTCTATTCGTCTATCACCTGACCCCCCCGCGCCAAGTCAGCTTCTGGGGTCATTCGACCTATCACCCAACCCCCCCTCCTCCTTACTGTGTTGCGAACAACCCATTCAATTATCCATGGCGTTTAGAACACCGCCCCTCCTCGAGCCTTACCTCCGCCTACCACCCGAGGCCTCGCTCGTCCTCCTGAGTGGAGTGCTGGGGTCCAGTACTAATTGGCTCGTTCACCGCTATCTCTACTCTCTGCTCTCGTCACAGGTTTCTTCTTCAATTAGCCGCCACGATCTCCTGGCCGAGAGTGAAGATGCACCGCTGCAACCGCATACCAGCGTTATCTTTGTGAGCTTCCTGCGCGACTACGCCTTCTGGAAAGACGGCGCGAAGCGACTAGGCCTGGATCTAGACGTGGCGAGTAAAAAGGGGTCATTCGTCTTCGTCGATGGGCTGACGGGTCTGTTTATGCCGTCGCCGGAACATGGACGCAGGCAGGCTGTGACAGATGCCTCGGGTAGAAGAATACTAATGGCGGCTACGACGGACCATCTGAATCGGACGTTGGAGGATGTCGTGGCTCATGTTCAGTTTCTAACGCCAGGGACACAGACCGTATTGGTTATTGACCAGCCAGACGTCTTGTTAGCCGCGGCAGGGGATGCTATGTCCAGCCAGGGCCTTCGAGATACCATCCTAGGTCTACGTGAAGTAAGTGATTCATGGGCGAGAGTTCTGTTTTACGGCAGATGGTCAGAGTATATTAATAAAAGCCTTGTAATAGAAAGTGCATGCATCCATCATCACTATTTCTGCAGATGAACCCTTGATTGCTGCACAGGGTGCCCCGCTAGAAAAGGAGCATGCCTCTCTGGCTCTATCGTTGGCTCACGATGCGCAACTTATAATGAGTTTGAGGCTACTAGAGACAGGTACGGCAAAAGACGTAAGTGGCGTGCTACGAGTCACTCCCGGGGGAGACGAGGGAACTGCTGGCACACCTGTAGAGGATCGCGAACTACTGTACTTCATTGGGGGCGATGGTAGCGTTCGTGTATTTGAGCGAGGCCAATAGTAAGAACCCTATCGTGAACCGATTCATCCCCGTGACCCAAGTATGGGCACTGGCTATCCGTCCCTAAAGTCCTGGATAGATGCCTTGCGCCGACCCGAGGCCTCAGCTCGGGAGTGCCCGCAGTTCTCTGGCTTGGCGGACATGCACATTCATCGTAGGTAACCGCCGTTTCTTTGCCAGATCGTGATGCAATTTTTGGAGGGGTATTGCTAGCATAACATTTCCCTCGGGACTCAGATGTTGTTGAGACCCCATGCAAATACCAGTCCGAATGTCAAGTAACACCGTTCCATTTCCATGCCCCGCCGAGATTTCGTCACCATTCACCCATCATTGTTGTTTTATTGCGAGTTTAATACAGGGCGCGGGAGTCCTTTTGCACACCGGTCTGGAAGCCGTTCTTGAAGCGGCGGGAAACGTCCTTGAGGTACCTCATGCGACCAGTGCCGGTGGTCTTTCTGCGCTTAGCCTTCTCGCTCCAGTTGTCTATAATCACCAAATTAGTCCCCAGCACGCAAACACAATTCAACATGGCGGAGTGGGATTCCAGTGGCCATCAACTCCAGAGTGGTATAGACGTACACTTGCGGGTCTTAGCAGAGGGGTATCCGCATGATGAGCAGGTGTGCTTCTGGATGTGGAGAGAGCGGCGACCTGGAGATGCAAAACTCGTCAGCATGGCGCTCTGAACTGTCGAAATCCCAACTATCGATCGGCGTGTATTCCGCGACTACTTCCACCACTGTCGCCTCTGTCGACCACGTTCGTTCGGGATTGAGGATTGATGATTGATGATTGATAATTGGCGAGACTAACCGCATCGACGGCACAGAGTGTGCGTCTTGTTGTGGCGCTTTCCGAAACTGGAGGTTCCCTTGGCTGTTGTTCGCGGGTCAGTAATCGACGAAGACGAGAAGGCGGCATTGGTGCAGGGCTACACACTCATTTTGACGGCGAGACTGCGGCAGGAGGAGTTTCGTCAGTAGTTGTTGCTGGAGATTGGACGTTTCGTGGGGGTTCGCACCTCTAAAGTGTCTGTCTGACGAAGAGTTGTCGTGAGCTGCTGGTTAGTAACGGTTCTTAGAGTGAGGGTGTTGAGCAGCCTGTGGGCATTTCTCGCTTGACTTTTTTCGTGGGTACCAAGGGCGTAATCCGAAGAGCAGCCGAGATAAAGTGGGCGGGCAGCCCCTCCAGCCTCCCGTGCTGTGGCTTAGCCGCTCCCCGAAAATTGCCTATCTATCTTGTTGCATAAACTGACGTATTTAACCAACGGAGATAAGATAACAACAACGAAGTACCTAGGTAGGTACCTAACCCCTCAGGCAAGGCATCCGACTTCCCCGCCATTGTGTCTAAGGGAGCTCCCTCTACTCCGTACTGTAGGTACCTACTTAGATACAGTACAGCTACTGTCATGTAGCTATTCCAGACACCTTATCGTGTCATTCCCTCTGCCCCGAAAGCCATGTGACAGAAGCCCAGCCTTGTGCCTGACCAACGTGAATCAGATCTACCTAGCAGCAGCTTTATTATACCTCAACTGAGACAACGCAGGCAGCCATCCTTTCTCCACCCTCTTGATATATACGCTTTGTTCTCCCACACTTACCAAGCAGCACCCAACAGACACACATACATACATACATAGCATACGCAACCCCCCATCTTAGAGCCCGTAGCTTAAAAGACGCATATCAACTCCGTCTCTCTCCATCATGAACTACCTCTATTCCACAGTCAACACGCTGCGTGACAAGCACTTCCCCGTCACCCACAAGTCGACCTTCCGCAAGACCGGCCAGATCACCCCCGAAGAGTTCTTAGCCGCCGGCGACTACCTCGTCTTCAAGTTTCCCACCTGGTCCTGGGCCGAGGCCGACTCCGACGCCCAGCGCGTAAGCCACCTCCCTCCAGACAAGCAGTTCCTCGTCACGCGCGGCGTCCCATGCAACCGTCGTCTCGATGACGATTTCGCCGGAGATGCCGGGCACGAAGAGGCCGTAGTTGGTGACGGCGACGACTTCAGGTCCAAGGGACAGGCTGATGACGAAGATGGGTGGCTTCGGACCGGTGGTCTCAGCAGCTCACAGCCCCTCAAGGCGCGGGATGTCCGGACAGTCGACGATGCAGGCAACGTGGGAGATCGCCTGGATGACGAAGACGAGATCCCGGATATGGAGGATGACGACGACGACGAAGCCATCATTCGGGACCCCGAGGCTCAAAAGAAAGTAGGGTTAGTATATCAGCACTCGGCAGTGTCCGCTCATTCAAGACATTGACAACTTCTATTTATATAGGGCCCGTCGGACATATACACTTTACATCATGTACTCGCCGTATTATCGCACACCACGTATTTATTTGTCAGGTTACGCCGAGGGCCAACCACTTGCTCCACAGCAGATGATGGAGGACGTCGTTGGTGATTATAAGGAAAAGACAGTCACGATAGAAGACTTCCCGTTTTTCGCCAACAATGTCAAAATGGCCAGTGTGCACCCCTGCAAACACGCACCCGTCATGAAAACCCTACTTGATCGCGCCGATGCCGCCTTGAAGCTTAGACGCGAAAAGTTAAAGTCAGGCAAGACTGTCGGAGGCGATCCTGGAATGGAAGGACTGGTCGACGAGATCAACAAGCTTGACATTAAGGGTGCCGAGGCTGCCGCCGAGTCCAGCAGTGACGACTGGGAAGAAGTCGAGGCAGAGGACCAAGATGTGGCGATCCGAGTCGACCAATATCTTGTAGTTTTCCTTAAAGTGCGTTACCTCCCATCCTACCCAGCCTCCTTGCCGAAGCTAACTCCATGCAGTTCATAGCCAGCGTAACCCCTGGCATCGAACACGATTTCACAATGAGCGTGTAACCAACTCGGGTTTCCTCTTGATATATATCAGGCTTCTTTGACGACAGATCAAACTTCTTTCATCAGGTGCTCAGGAGGCATCATCGGGGCGTTTCGGGGTTCTTTCTGGATGTGGAACACCACTGATACAGGACAGGGATGGCTTTCTGGTTTGGGCAATGAAGAAACACTCATCTTTGGTTGTCGTTCGGCATGGAGTTTCCGGATCGCGAACAGACAGATTGGACCATCGTGTTTACAGTGTTATTTCGTGCGGCACGTTGATTTCTCAGGCTAGCACTTCAACCGCAGCCTGCCGTGAGACATAGAGTAGTACAAGAGGGAGAGCAATCCAAGACTGTGCAACGGGCGCAATGCTGGTGCTGTGTCTGAATTAATACACATTATTCTAAATTTGGTAGACCCCCGCTCCCCGCTGTTTGTATTAAAGTGCACATCACGAAGCCGAATGGCAGTATCATTAAATGGTCATTAGATGCCGTCTACGGAGTTTAGCTATCTAGTATATACAAAGCGCATTATCCAAAAGAGGCAATTTCCAGAACCATACTATTTTTTCTTTCTCCAAAATCTTCAGAATCTTCGAGATTTTACAGATGAGGCATCGCTTAGGCCTGCTTTTCATTCTGCGAGCTTATATCCGTCGGTTGTCCGCGAATAGAAGGTGATGAGCTACGCTTATCGTCTACCGCGACGCCTTCAGAAGACGTGGATTCGGAGACATTGTACGAGTCGTCGCGCCAGAAGTCTTTCTTGCCACTCATAGCGCGCCCCATCCACGGCGGCAGGGCGCCACCCGGGATGCGCCAGGTCCAGGGGTCCTTCTCAGACTTGTTGGCGGGGACGAGGCGGCCGGCGGAGGCGATCTCAATGAGCCAGACGAGGGTGTTGATGATGATGTAGAGCAGGATGCCGGCGATGAGGCCGTAGGCGATGCTGTAGGTGAAGGGCATGACGACGATGGTGATGAAGGCCGGGATGGCGTCGCCCAGGTACCGCCAGTTGATCTCGGTCGCGGCGGGCATCATCATGGAGCCGACGAGGATCAGCACGCAGCCCGTCGCCCAGGGCGGAATGGACGCGAAGATGGGCGCGAAGAAGACCGAGATGAAGAAGCAGATACCCGTCGTCATGGCCGTCAGACCGGTCCTTCCGCCGTCCGATATGCCCGCGCCCGACTCGATGAAGGCCGTCACGGGCGAACAGCCGAATAGAGACCCGATCGAGATGCTGAGGGCGTCCACCATGTATGCGGCCGTGCTGCCTTCGAAGTCGCCGGTTTCGGGATCTATGACGTTCGCTAGTCGAGCCATGGCGTACTGCAGATCCAAATGTTAGGATGGGATGTGTATAGCAAGTCGCAGAGAGAAGCGAACTTCGTCTAGCTGAGAAAAGCGGTGGGGATGGGAGTTATGAACATACCAGAGTACCCGTGGTGTCAAGAACATCGACGTAAAGGAAGGTAATCAACGCCAGACCGAACTGACCCCCGTGCTGAGAGATGTCCCATTGCTGAACGTTGAGAGTCCTGGAGATTTGGTGGAAATCGACGACCTTCCTGAAGAAATCGAAGGCGTCGTTGCCGGTCTCCGTGTAAGGGAAATACGTAAGGGCCGTCGTCCGGGGCCACGAGATGATGCTGACAAGAAGGATACCAGTGACAATAGCAGCCTTGAAGCGATACATCAGTAGCATCACGGTCAAGACACCGCCAGCGAAGATACCAACCCACATGGCCGGGTTGCGCATCTTTGTAGCCTCGGTACACAGTCCGTCATCGCCAAATCCGGTCTGCGGGCAACCAGCCAAGACCAGAGGCGTAGATGTAGCGCCCTGTAGTATACCGAGACCTTCGCTGTAGGTGAAACCGATGATGGTCAGGAAAAGACCAATACCCACGCTCGTCGCAAGCTTGATGGATCGAGGAATGGCACGCGCAAGCCATTGGCGCAAACCGAAGAAAGCCAAGCCAAAGAAGACGAAGCCCTCGACAAACGTGGCCGTCAGGGCGACCCTGTAAGGCGTATTCCCCGAACCATGAAAACCGACAACGTTATATGCGAAGTAGGCGTTCAAGCCCAATCCAGGAGCTAACGAGACGGGACTTTCCCCTGTAAGTCAGCATCTAGAGAGGGACACAAAAGGAGAAGAGGATTAAAGCCTACAGATTGGAGAACAGCCCCATGCAGAAGGACGCGATAGCTGAAATGGCCGCCGTTGCCGTGACAAGGTCGCGCTTGACCTCGGCTACGCACAGAAGGTAATCATTATTCATGTTACAGAAAGGGTCATCGGCTGTGTGCGCGCATTCGCATGTTCCTTTACCCTTTGTTAGCCAAGGTGGTTTTATTCCTCAAGGCACCTGAATATCCGGCCAAAGACGAACCTCCTGAATCAGAAAGAATGCTCGCATTTACGGCGAGGATATAAGCCATGGCGAAGAAAGCGACTATGCCGGCACGGATCTCAGTAAGGAAAAGAGACCCCTTCCGTGCCTTCGGCTATAGAATTGGGATTCAGTCAGCG
This sequence comes from Xylaria scruposa, assembly GCA_022385635.1. Taxonomy (NCBI): domain Eukaryota; kingdom Fungi; phylum Ascomycota; class Sordariomycetes; order Xylariales; family Xylariaceae; genus Xylaria; species Xylaria scruposa. The sequence continues at coordinate 222,497 of MU280189.1, read as the reverse complement.
AATGCGCACATCGCAAAAAGCCCACTCTACACTTACGTGACCGCAGCCATCTAACTTAAACCATCGCCCAACCGCACTCCGCGCCACCTTCTCGTTGATCGACTGAGCGGTAATCATCGTGGGTTTTGAGTCGCCAGCGCACCGACGTGAACCTGCCAAGTGGTTTGGCGCTCGAGAGCGAAAACGAGTGCGTCGCAGGCGACTTGTAGAGGTTTATGTAAGTAATTAAGAAAAAAAATCTAAATACGGGCGGAGCTAAGTTGTCACGCGAGTCGGGGATCAACGCGAGCGAACGAAGATTTAGATCGGGTAACTTATATCTCTAGCAAGTCACAAAGCGCGATCTAGACTAGACAGGGTCCAAAACAATGGAGAAAAGAGGGCAGGGAGAGATAGTTTCCTCTTATTTCCCTCATCGTGGCTCATCAAGGGGGCAATGATAACCCATCACTAGGCACGGCAATGAAGAGACGACAAACAGGCTTTACTTTACAGGGTCCTGGGCGCCGAGGGCGCAAACCAGCAAGTTGCGACGCAGCCGAGAACCCCGGCCCTTGGGCGGGTTGTCACCCCTCTCAGTTCATCGCAGATGCTTGAGCTGACGAACCAGTCGACGAGTAAGGAGGGTGGAAATGCTGTTACCGGAAACAAATCAGATGGGATAATGCCAGTGTTCGGCCCGCCCTTATCAGGGACCCATGGAGCTATGTGGCGTGTGTGGAGTCTTGGAATATATTCCCGGCTTAGCCTTATCGTCCCTCGAGGACGAGAACGGGAGGAAGAGCTGATCTGGTTGAGAACAAAGGACCGAGCTGAAATGAACGGAGTTCCAATTGCCACTTTCGTCGAAGATACCCGTGAAGAACAGACGAAGAGAGGACGAATTCCTTGCCAATAGTTGATGAAGCAGACACATGAGGGGATTCCCGGCGGCTTTCGGCGATGTCATATTCTGATAGGTTGCCGTCGGCTTTCAGCTCCAGCTTCGACCCCGGGTGCCACAAAGCACCACAATTCATTACAGAATTGGTTGTGGTCGCGTGCGTGTCTTGGCGATCGCGTGGCAAGCAACTGCAAATTCAGTTCCCAAGTTCCTGGGACGTGAATACTAAGGTATCCAGCAGTCAGGACGTGGGATGTGGAGACAGCGGCTGTAACACCGTTAAGCATGTGCGTGGGTCGGAGTTCAGGTAATTTGCGGAAGGTTACGGAGTATTCAAGGTAACACATATTATACCTACCTGGTAGTTACCCCAGATAGGCTAGGAATATTTATTATCAAAATTCCCAAGACGGGGGACAGGCTAGACTCTATAGCAGTCCCGACCAATCATGGAACACGCAATCAAACTCAAGACATGAATTCAAGAGGTCTCTCTCGTAAGATTAGACTTTGGACTATTAAACCAATGAAACGTCCTAAGATAAGGGATTACTGAGAATTGAGTGTTTCCCTTTGTTTCAAGAATACGACAAACAACCTTAAGCACATTCATGGCGAAGTCAAGGCCAATTTGATTTTGAGACAAATCGATGGGGGCAGCTGTTCTTACGTTGCAATTTAGCCTTTGATGTTGCCATTTCCCTCATAACATTCATCCGTGTAAGCAGGGAATCATGACATGTGGTTCAGCTGAATCAGCCCAAGAAACCTGAGATGAAATATTTTCGTCAATAAACTTTATATGAGAGCCTGCGCTTGCTAATTCCTAATCAGTCTTCGGGCCAGCGAGTCGTTGTTGTGCCGCTTGTCTATAGATTAGTGAAATAGAGATCTCGAGTTCGCGTCCTGTCGGGCTGCTACTTCTTGCTCCAGCACCTTGCCGGCGGCATTGCGATAAGGGAAGAGAGGGTGGGCGGGCCCGCCCTATGGCCTTGATACCGATGGATTGTATCCTAGGTACTAGGTAGATTATTGGAAGTAAAGGATCGTATCTTGAATGTATAATAAGCTTTGCAAATGCGTTATCACAGTCACAACTATAAGTACGCCAGGCAATCGCCTGGCATGAGGACGTTCTACTTTAGTACTGGCCTGGTATGGTATTCGGTGACATCTAGGCATAATATGAAGATAAGGAGGGACTAAATGGCACCTCACGTAAAGGGTAGAGTTCCCAATTCATAACTAAGTCATCTAGATAGTAACTCATGTCATACCTTAATTCCTCTCGCATGACTTGGAAGTCTTAGAACGAGGGGATGAGATCATGGCGTATAGAACACTTCTTCAACCTCCTGCCACCAGGCCGGGTCACCGGACTCGCTGTTCTTCGCGCCGGGGACAAGACTCTATAGCAATAATGTCATTAGCACAAAAGCGAATACAAAATTTGACGTAACAACACCGGAGCGTCATTACTAGGGCTGGGAACAGATTTACGAGAGGATAGAATCGAACGTGCATGTGTAAGAGGAACTGGTGGAAGGGGTTCGGCTCACCTCTTGAAATCCATCCGTCATCGCCCACCACTCACGGACCTTGGGATTCTCGCGCATCCGCTCCATGTCGCCCGCATAGTCGAAGCCGACATACTTAAACGACGCGAATAAGATGCCAGTGTTGGGATCGTGGAAGATGCTATCTATTCCGTGTGCATTAGAAATGTGAAGGAAAACACCAGCCACTAATTCCGAATAGACATAATAATTCTCTCCTCAGTTGAGTGCGCGTCGACAATCAGTCAACAAACCATGTGAACAGAGCGTGTGCCCCGTGGCTCGTCTCACAACTCCCGGGTAACATCGCTCCCCTGGCTGATATTTAACCCCTCACGATTATTTACAACGTGCGAAACAAACAAGAAGGGCAGGGAAGAATAAAGGAAGAAGAGAAATGTTGCATCGATACTTACAATCCCGAATATTGCAAACCTTGATCTGCCGAAGCACCTCAGGCCAGACCGCAGCATGTACCTCCTTGCTGTGATGATCCAAATGTTAGAAATTGCCGTTATTAGATGATTTTGCCGGGGGGGGGGAGCAGAAGCCGTTGTTAAAACCGGAATGCAACAAATAAAAGTCGTTCTAAGATACATACTATTTGGCCACGAATTCGGGCTTGAGCTTCACAATCTGCGCGATGCGGCGACCAGCGACGGGCTGGCGGAACGACTCCTGTCTCGGTCGTCCCGGGGTCGGTTCCGTCTGTTGCTGCTGCTGCTGCTGCTGCTGGTCCGATGGCGGGGGTGGGGATGAGCCTGGTTTCCACATTGTCTATCTTTCTTTTCTCCGCACCAGATTCAGTTTTGAGTTATGAACTCGACTCAAGACGACGATTTGTTCGATTTCGACCTATCACATAGTCTTCGTTTAGTTGTACAGAACCAAAGTGTCATGTTTCACAAGATGGGTTTTGTTATACCTAGTTTCTCTTGGGGTGACGTGATCCCGTCGTTCCGCGCCGTTCAGTTGGCGACGCTAAAACTTGACTGACAGAGCAAGAGTTGTAGCGGATAAGCGTGTAACGATAGCCGATTTACGTCTTTCGTGAAAACCCCGAATAGCGAGGAGCAGACTCTCACTTGATACTACTCTGTAAAAGTTGGGATTTATCGAGATTCGTCACGATCCTCGGACCTAAAATACTCGAGAAGCGGAACGTCGGAAGGCTTGAAGGGAACAGCGACGTAAACTCCTCCCTTAGTAACCCGAACTGACCTGCCATCTATATCTAGCCGCGATCTCTGTGCGGGGTTGACGCATGCAGCTTATTCCAGCTTCTCCATCGGTCGGTGTGGACATCCTACCGAGAGAGGCGCCGTCTCTTGGGTGAGTGACTTTCTGCCTACATATGCACATAACCTGGGTAAGGGAGGTTATACACGTACCACCTGAGGGCCCTTGTTCGTTTTTTAAGGTTTCTGCGAATCGGTACCTAGCCGCCCAGGCTAGAATTGGCCTTGGGGTAAAGGTGGAGGGTTATTCTGTGGAACTAGCTACTGGCCTGGCTCGATCTATGAAGACGAATACTTTATTGACAGATATCTGTGTTGCCCTATCCTCGGAACATAGATCTAACAAGCGCCGCGATTCTTCTGATGCGCCCTTTCTGGGTTTCTAATTGTTTTCGTGGCATACTCTCTGTCGACTGCGGATTTCTTCGTGGTCTTGAAATCATCTTTACGGCATGGTCTTCTCGTGTGCGGTATGATAGGCTCGAGAATTGTCGCCTCCAGAAGGTATACTGTAAAAGAGAAAACTTCGTAGCAACTTATTTTCGCCTCTATTGATCCTCATCCGTGCCATCCCGTAAACCGTATAATGAATAAATACAGCGCTTAAATAATCTTCCTCGTTCTATCTCCTTTCCCTTGATTACTAGAACCGAGATAGCGGCATTAGACCCCTCATTGGACAAATACACCGACGTTTTGTCGTAAACTCCCACCATTGTACATGAAATGACCCAATTTAGTGAGTTTTGCCTGACCGTTGCCCCTGGGCTTTTGCCGTATATGTGTATGTTGTACATTAAAACCACCGGCCATAAGTGATATAGATGCATTGTCCGCTACTGGTTCTCCCTGTGACCAACGCCCGCTTAAGAATAGCTGCAACTGCGCGAGGACTGTGAATTAGCACAATGCCAACTTGACATAGTTAGCTTGGCGAGCCCAAAGCTTCGCTGGCATCTTATGGTTTTCAGGCATAGAGGGCCTCAACCAGGTAGATAAACCCAAAGACGAGAAAAGCTACCGCGCCGCCGACAGTGACTAGTCAGGCAGTTAGTGATCTATCCACAAAGAGCAAAAGAGGTATTTAAGGGAAGAATACTCACCAACTTTGAGGCTGACTTTGCCAGCAATAGCCCTGCCTCCGATTACTGCTACACCAGTGCAGCAGGCATGACCCAACACAGCACCCAGAGTCACCCACCAATAATCCTGACCCGCAGCCATAGCAATAGTGGCAATCTGACTTCGGTCTCCCCATTCGCCCAAGAAGGTCATCACAAAAGTCTGCACCCAAGCTGGACTCAATAGTAGGGAGAGGAGATTCGAGAGGCCCACAGTCACCTCACTCACAATCCCTCCTCGGGGCGAAGGGCTTCGGGCAGGCGACATTGATGGGCTGCGCGGTGGAGTCGGGAACCGGGACGTGGGCCGCGGTTTGCGATCACGAGCAAGGCCCATCTCCAGGGCATATGGAGACACAGATGATCGTCTACCTTTCTTGGAGGCCTGATGCTCTTTCTCTTCCAGCTCCATCTCAACCTCTTGCATTTCAGCTGTAACACCCTCGTTGGGATCCATGGCCATGCCCTCGCGAAGCAACTTAGCGCCAAACACAAAGAACAAGCCGGCAGCAAGAAAAGAGGTCAGCCGCTTAGGTATCAGCGCCGGCAGGGTGTGCCCCAACACGGCTGACAAAACCGTCATCACAAGTAAGGCACCGAACGCAGCCGTAAACACGACTATTCGATCGTGTTTCATTGCCATAAGAGCTGCTACCAGGAACGTTTTGTCTCCGACCTCGGAGAACAATATCATGGTCAGCGAGAGAATGAAAGAGTGGAAAGGCTGGATGATGCCTTCATTTGCCTCGTCTTCTGCTGAGAGTTTGGTGGTCGATTTAGATGGCTTACTGACATCTAGATGGTCCTTGTTTGCCGAGTCTGGGAGCGGGTTGGGATGATCGTATACTTTTCCAGGTAAATCGGCAGGCTTCTGTATAGATAATCAGTACGTTAAGCCACCTAGTAAAAACATCGAGGGAAATGTACCTCAAGCCCAGCAATATCGTCGGTGTCCTTTTCTGATTTGCTCTTGTCCTTCTCGACTTTCGTCTCCTTGTCACCCTGCATCTTCTCTTGCTCACTATGTGGCAGGGGGGGCTTCTCCTTAGGAGTCTCAGGGACCATTTCGACCTTCTCACCGGTCCTCCCTTCTTTGGCTTTTCTAGCCTTGTCCTTCTCGCTCACGCCGCCCTCGGTGCCGGTGGTGCCTCGCCTGGGGGGTTTTCGGTGTGGGTCATCCATCACGCCGTCGTTGGATTCTGGGATCTTCTTCCCATCGATAATGGTGGGATCGGCGGGGCGGTTCTTTCGGGATGGAAGATCTCTAGAGTCGGAAGCTAGATCATCATCGACATCGGCATCGGCGCCCTTCCTGCGTCCTTTGTTGTCCGAGAGGGTAACGAAGGGGCCCTCATGGGGCATCCCATCTTTGCCATCCACTGGGACGATCTTGGAACCCACGTCGACCCGGGGTTTTGAACTAGTAATGATATCTGAATCTACAGATTCATCAAGTACGGAATCGGTCGAATCGACACGCGCGATCCGGTCATCTTGGGACAATTTGTTTCCGGCGACGGAAGCGGAGAGAGCGAGAGGCGGTAAGAAGAAGAGGAGTAGAGGCGCATGTCCTTGGCGGAACCTCATGGTGACGATGGAGATAATATCGAGTTACAAAGAAGAATAGGTAGGAGACGAATTGGCTCGAATGGCGGGTCGATTGTCGTAGAGAGGGGACGGTATCAGCTTGAATTGAATAGAGGGATAATGGAGAATATGGATGTAATGAGCGTGGGTTAGAAAGGTGATATGGATAGAGGCAGGCAGAGTAAGAAGAAGAAGGCTGTTGCTACGATTGGATCGAGAATGCTTGAAAAAGTATGGTGTTACATTCAGGGGCCGGACGCGCAGCACTTACGCCATACCTAGTAACGATGTAATTAGTGTTTTGTGTCGGTGCTCAGGCTGCTGTGGCCGACCCTGCAGCCCATCTGTACCAAGGTAAGGGAAGGTGGCACCTACCATAAATTCCTCAATTCAATAGGTACTGCACCCCCGACTCACATAAAGATATAAACGGAACTTCTATTTTCAACAGCCTCATCTATTACAAACTATTCAATATCCAGCCCGTAGGTATCACACGTCCATGATCTCCAAAGTGCCACTATACTACGTGTAACACTGGAGGTACACAGTACTTAATTAATCTAATGATCCAGATTCTCGGACCTGGCAAATCACAGCCTCACCAGCCACCTCCACAAATCGATCAAGCCACAGACACATGCCCAAGTGGGTAGGTACCTACTTCGTACTCCGTCTTTCATTGTTTACTTTTCGTTGACTTCTAGGATTTTATAAGTACGTCTATGATCATGATAATGGGCTAACCGCTTATCGATTTAGCCCGTCACATGCTGATCCGGACATGAAATCATGAATACCCGGCGAACACGCGCAACTTCTCGGCGCGAAGAATCACTCGAGCCTCAGGAAGGCCCTGTCGGCGCCGTTACCAGGCGAACCAGGAGTGGTCCTAAGCGCGCCGAGGTCAACGATGCATCATCGCCCCAATCAAAATCATCAAAACCCGCGCACCACCTGGAGTCTGGAATCCCTCAACGCGGCACCCGTCGGAAGCGTCGCAGGAGTCTGGAGAGCGTCGCGACAAATGACTTTCCTAAGAGTTCAGCCGAGCACGCTAGTCCGGAGCACCGTACGTCTATCTCACTGATCAATCAACTCATCGCATTCACATTCCTCTGCTCACATTCTTCTTAGCCTTGACGGGGATTCTCGAGTCTGTTGTCGTTGAAGACAGCATAGCTGCGTCTAATGTGGACAGCCAAAGCGACTCGTATGAAGACAGGGTGGCTATGCTGCAGGATATCCTTGACTTTGACTTACCAAAGCTTTGTCGCTGGTGCGATAAGACATATGAGGCTTTGAAGTCCTCGACGCAGCCTGAGCCCACTGCAGAAAAACGGAAAAATCTTAACACGGCGAGAAAACTTTTCAAGTTGGCACGTCGCCCATTTGCTGAGGATGATGCGGCTTACATTGATCTCTCATCGTCTAACCTACCTTATCGGGATGATCATGACGCTGAGACAGTAATTCAAAAAGCAACACGCTTGGCGAACTTGGTATCGCTCCTGCTCTCACTAGCCGATTTGAAACGTTCCAACGGGACCATTTTGCCTTTCCTACGTGAATTGGATACTATGTTTCCCACCTTCTTGGACTCGCCCTCGAATTCACCCGAAAGCCACGGCCTCGCATTTCGCGTCCGATGCCGTCGGTTAGCTGAATGTCTAAGTGAGGAACCGGAGAAGGAACCACTCGTTCTAGCGTCTGCGGTATTTTGTGAAGGCCCTGCCGACACATCGGAAGAGGCTGCCCAAAGTCTGCGTAACGGACCATTCAGAGCATTTGGTGGTATGGAGCAGGGTGAAGATCTTACTTCTTCTAGAAGTTTCAAGACACAATTGAACAGAATCGTCGACAAGCTTGCCTTGCCAGAAAGAGTCGAGGCAGAACAGTATCTAAATACAACTTATCCACAGGATGAACTGCTTGAACAACTACAGGAATGGGCTCTGGACACTTATGTGCATGTGAACAAGAAAGCAGATGATAGTGATCTCCCACCGGGTGGTCACGATGAAGGAGCCCAGAATGATGGCACGGGCCACGAGGACTCCGAGGGATTGTTCGTCAGTGGAAACGACGAGTCAGAGGAGGGCTCACACTCGGAATCAAGTAACGAACCCGAGCAGTACCATCAACTTAAGACACTCATTAAGGAGTAAGGATGGGCTTTCCTGTACTCTACTCTTTGCCTGGAAGCTCACTAACACCTCGCTAGACCAAGTTTCATTCAAGACCCGTCTGCGCTGGCCGCCGTAAGGCGGAGAGAAAGGGACGATTCGAAGCGCCATGAAACGAAGCAACCGACGGACCAGCGGACAACAAAGAGAAATCTGACCGAATCGCAAATGAGAGAGGCCATTCTTCAGTTAGATCCAGCTGACATATTGGGGTCATCTAATCCAGACGATGGAACTGGTACTGGCGCCGCACTCCGCTCTCGTTCTGCTTCTCGAGAGCTAGGCGCAACGAGAAAACGCACACGTCCTCAAGATAAGGATGAAGATTACGTGGATGACAATGATGATTTTGAAGTCAACGAACAGTTGATAGATGAATCTAGGAGGATTCGGCACGACGACTCTGACGTACCTAGGCGGCCTCCTAGACGTCCTCGATTTGCAGGGAATACAACGGCTACTCAAATCCGAGAGAGAGACCTGACCGCGCTCAGCCAGGTGGCGCGTGCCAATAAACTTGCGAATAGAGCGAGGGGCCACCAATTTCGAGAAAAGTGGAGTGATGTCGACACGGATCGTCTGCTTGACCTCATCGCCGACCGGGATCTCAACTGCTCCTGGTCAGCAATGGAGAGAAAATTGAAGGAAGAGGGAGGCTTCCAGACACATCGGAACCAACAGGCAATTCGTGACAAGGCGCGTAACTTAAAGAAGGGCTACCTATGCGCAGATGCCATCCTACCAAGCGGGTTCGACTATGTTTACCTCAGTAAGAAGGAACGGGACGACGTGATTGCATCCGGGCACAATCCTGATAGGTCGGAGAACGACATCGATGAACGCGGTCGTGTAATCAATAACCTGTGGAGGGACGTCGAAAGCTGATATTTGGCGATGGACTTCAAATATTAAAGAAAAAGTTTGGAGCTGACGACCACGGCGTTTTGGCGTTTTCTATACCAAGTCACGGTCGAGTGGACAGAGATGATTCGAGTTCATGATATCCAATGCAAAAATTGTTTTCTTGGCAGTAAAAAGTTGCTACGAGCATCAGGCGATTCATTACTTGTATTGTTCATTCTATTGGAGCTGTAGCTCAGGTGAGGTACCAATCTAAACCAAGACAATGAGCCCAATACACAGAGCTATCTATAGTTTTAAGTATTACAATCTACGCAATTATAATCGCTATTTTTGATTGGCAAAACGTCTCTCAAAAATGAGGACTGATATAATCTGGTCGCACATCCTAACGATTCCTTTTCCTTCATCTTCATTTTTCTTGAACTAAGATCCGGAAGATGGTGTGGATGGGAAGCGTAGCAGCGCCGCCCGGGGTTGGGTGGAGATCCCTAACCGGCCCCACTTAATTTTTTATCACATAGTTATCGGGTTTTGAGAAAGCTTCAACTAGAGCATCGTGAGTTTCTTCGTCCATCCCGCGACCGCATATGGAGCTCTCTGGAACCCGGTCTCATAACCCGACAAGCACAATCATACGACCGACATCTGCCCACTCAAGCTCGGGGCGAGGGGGGGTCATGAGCCTCCATTGAGACACGAAAATCGAAATAACGCCGCCTTTCCCTCAGCTCTACCAAAAACATCCGTCATGGCCGATTTCGCACGCATAGCACGGCCATGGCTGAGACTGCCCGTGCGAATGCCCACGTCGGCCTCGCCATATCCGGGCCTCGGTTATAGCCGCGGCATCAGCGCCACTACGGCCCGCCACAAAGGCCTTCGAGGGGGGCTTAGGAAGACGATGGACAGGGAGGCTCGGCAGAAGGAAAAGCAAATGAACAACGAGGTGATGGGTTCTTTTCTGCTTCCTTGTAAGTTGGCGCCGATTCTCTCTATCTCTCTCGGAGCACCACTGAGTAAAGATAACTAACCACCCATTTTGCCCGTATGCAGACACCATCGTCCCCCCGCCCGTATGGAGGTTCCCCCGCTCGCCGATAAAGTTCGCACAAATGGTCTGGTTAATCGGGAAAAATCGAGCCCTATCCCTCGGAACTATGCTGGTCATGTACTTCATGTCGATGCGGACGGATGGCTTCTCGTGGCCCAAGTTCCGGTCGGGGAAGAAGTCGTGCATACCGGCGGCCAAGGCCCTGCACGTGCAGATGTCCGAGGCCGTGGCGGCGGGCGACAAGGAGACGCTGCGGCTCATCTGCTCGAGCGGGCTCTTCCAGGCGCTCGCGGGGGCCATCGACTCGAGATCTCCTGGCACCCGCACAGAGTGGGAGCTTGTCCGTTACGATAATAAGCTGCGGTACCCGCGCATCGCCGACTTCCGCGTTACGTACCAGCCCACTGGCTTGGGCACGCAGATGCGCATCCTCAAGCAGGCTGTTGTCAGCATCTCGAGTGTCCAGCGCCTCATGCGCTACGATAACCGCGGCGCCCTCGTCCCTGGATCTGAGCGTGAGCGCCACATGATGGAGCACCTTGTCCTACAGGCCGTCGCTCACGACGGCACGTACGAGACTGGCCCGTGGCAGATCTGGGGCACGCTGCCTGAGATGTCCTTCGAGACTATGTGCAATGATGACGCCTTGTTCACAGAGGCTATAGCGAATCAGGGCCGGAATCGTAGGTAGTGAAGGGCTGGGAACGATGCTTACTAGGACTTCCTCGACGGCCAATTCATTAATCTACGCGTAGCTATGGGTGGGTTATATATCATGCACTTGTGCTTTGTACATCAGCCGCCGTCCCCATTTTTGTGGAAAGGGAAAAACAAACCTGTATATATACGCTGTACTCTACACTACGAAAAGGTGAATCATATCTCAAGACCACTCATGTCCTCCGGTCACTAGCGATTTGATTGTCTTGAAACTTAGGGAATAAAGCATGCTTGCTAGTTCTGAATCGGCTTGAAAACGGAGCTTTATAGTGATGAACCTAAGCCCTTATTCTGATGGAAAGGGGCAGCTTAATATATAGAAGCTAATACATATCTAACTAAGTGATTGTCAAATTTCGAGGGCATGTCCATGGTACTATGATACTATGTTAAGACTTGGATATGTAGTAGTACTTGCCTCATTTAACAGGGAGGCCAATCATTTGGAACCCTTGCAACAGTTGCTACTTCCAGCTGGAGTTTAAGGGACAATAGTAACTACAGCTAACATAAAAGAACTCTCACATAATATCTTCTGATTTTAACAATGATAGCGCTCATGCCTAAAACTCGCGATTCTATCACTCTAAAATTCGCTTCGCAGCAAGGGATATCGACTATCCGCCTCAATCTTCACAAGATTCTTCTAATTCATCAACTCGCCACCACCCCAAGTTCCCTAACACCTTGGAATCTCGAACAACTCCTTTCAATGTAAGATCTTCTGCCTATAGAATACCTGGCAATCTCTAAAACGGCTGAAGCAATTATGCTAAGCGTGCTCAAAAGAACTTGCCCGTGGACTTGGCAGACGCGACTTCGTCCTGAGGGTTGATAGCATCACGGTCCTCTGATACTGCCCCAGCAGAATACGGACGATCCAAGGCATCGAATCGAGTGTGATTGATCCTAGATTTGGCATACTGAAAACCCAGTCGGGCCGCTAGCGCAATGAAGCCCCAGATCACGCCACCGACTGGTGCTGCGACAAAGGCACCAAACGCGCCCCAGTCACCTGTGTACAGCCCCTGTTCGAGGAGGATGAGCTCGCCGCCCTTTTGGGCGCTATCATAGTAGATGGTACCGAAGATGAAGACGGTGAGGATGCCGCCGAGTCCACCTACGACGACCTCGAAGCCGCGCCACCAGTAGAAACGGCCAGATAGCCCAATGACGAGCACGGGGATCGTAGCGGCAGACAGGAGATCTGTTATCAGGTAGATCTGTAGAATACCTGGGGCCTTAAGAGCTAGCACAACAACGGGGAAAATGATGAGGACGACGGCGCCACGGACGAACCAGATGTTGAGCCGGTTGCGGAAAAGGTCGTTGGATGCTGTAGATACCGTGGCTGACTGCAAGCTGTCAAACGCTGCCGTGCTGAGGGCGACGGCCATGACGAGCACGATGCCCACGACCCAGTTAGGGAGCTGTTCGAGGAGTAAAAAGAATGCGACAGAGCCATCCTCTTGGGGTGGATCACCCGGCCAAGCACCAGACCATGCAGCAACCAGCCCCGCCACGCCGACTAAGGTGAGAACGATGGTGATGAAAACCGTGGCAACCGAAATGCCGATCCATAGGTCCTTATCCGTCTTAGATGCGAATGCACGTAGCCAGAAATTGGCGAGGAAGAAATAGTTTGTGAGAATGGCTATCGGAAGAATATAGATGAGCTGCCAACCGACTAGACTCGGTTTGAGCAACCCAGAACTCTCAATGAGCTCTGGCTTGATCTCCGTTTTGACACCGACAGTGATGGCGGCAATGATAATGAGACCTGCGATCATGGCACCCTGAACATTATCAGTGAGAAAAGATATCTTGAAGCCTCCTAGCGCTGTGTAGTACATGTAAGTTATGAGCCGATGACTTTGGCTTGGAAGCATCTATAGAAACTTACACGTATAGATAGTAGTAATAACAGCTTCCACGATAACGACAGGCAAAGCATCAAGCCCCGTCAACGCGGTCACAACCTGGCCAATCGCAGACAACTCTGCGACCATGTATAGGAAGAGCGTAAGAAGTGTCAATGCGCTGAGATACAGCGCTGTGATGATGCCATATCGTTGGCGCGTCCACTCAGTGAGGACGAACCCTTCTGGGCACTTCCGACGGATGATTGGCGTAAGAATAGCGAAAACCAGAATCGGAGCGGCCGAAGAAATGGCGTATACGATGACACCTTGAAGACCGGCGAGAGTAGCTAACTGAGGATATGAGAATAGAATGCCAGATCCCATGGCTGGAACGTGAAATTGAGGGTCAGCAACAACGCATACAGGAGAGGAGGGGGGAGATCGAAGCGGCAGCACTTTTCCCACGCAAGCATTAACTTGATCGAGTAATTACGGTACAATCTCAGCTTCGTATCCGCAGAGCCCTCGCAAATCTCCTTCCAAGCCCCGTGAAAAACGGGATCTGAAGGTTGGATCCAGAGGGGGCTGTTTCAACTCGGCGCCCGTAGTGAGCCGCGGTCTACCTCTCCCTGAAGCGGCAGTGGCCCTCAGACCTGACTCCCGACCTCAGGGACAGGTAACCTGTCGAACTTGGGTATAACCTACAATCTTGCATGCGCAACTCATTACTCTAATCTCATACCGTTGTGGCCAGCCTGGCGGACAGGCTGGCATCGTACCATCCGCGTCGCCAAGGGTGGCCGATGCTGGTCATTGGTGTGCCACCGCTCTGGATTGATCTCGTGGGGAAATGCAAAGACGCATTTGCCGGAGCAGCACGTCGCTCTTCACTCACCAGCGGCGATGAAATTAAGTGCTAGGGGCAACGCTATTCAAGTAGTTAGTACGTGACCAATATTAGGGGATGTTGATCCAGAGCAACATAGCGCTCTAAACTCTGACCCTTTTGTGATCTGTTTCCAGCTAGGAAATCAGTTTTGGGCTGATTCCTCATTCGCCAGGCGAGGCCTGTTCCAAGTAGTCTACAGAACACGTTAGAATGACTTGGCTCATCTCAATGTGATCTGATGCTGGTGATTTGCTCAGACATACAGAAAGGCGCCATATGTGACATATATAATGGCATTTGAAGCCGCAAAGGAGGGTTGGCCCATGACGACTGAAGCTTTCTCGGTGACTGTAACGACCAGAAATAAATCCAGAAACTGAACGCTCTCAGTCAAATCACTCAAAGCAGAGATGCACAAATAAAATTCTGCAACCCAAGATTGAACTCATGAGAAACTTGGTATTTAGTAGCGACGATAACCGGCCTAGATGGAACTAGTTCGGAATATCCCCTTCTGTCGTAGTAACACACAGTAGCGGCGTGGGGGTTGGTAACTTGGCGAAGGGCCGATAAGGACTGATAGCGACAGGTGAATGAGCACTATACAACATCACCTGGCTGTGGTACCAGAAGACTGCACTTTATTTCTCCATGAAAACAACTACTAGAGACTTGGGTGCAGAATATTTTTATCTTGTAGTTTCCCTGAATAATTCTGCCTCCTTGCATCTCTCGGACTATGAAAGTTCAACCTTGTTCTTCATTGTTTCTATGCTGAATTCAATTATGGAGGGTTCCAGACCTTGCCAAACTGTAATATACGACTCATCCTTCAACCATTGTTTTCTGTTCCGACTTCTACTCAGTTGCGGCTTCGGGAATGTCTACTATGTTTAATCTAAGCAGACACCGCCAATCCTCGGAATTCACTCTACTACGGCTTCAATGTCCTTGCTCGTTAGTAGAGCTATCCATCTTTCATATCGTCACTGCGCAACGCCTAATCATAGCAACCATCTATCGCTGCCAATAATCACTCCATGAGCACTTCTACAATGCATCTAACGCCATCATGAACTTCTACCCCAATGCCACAACTCTTTTTTAATGATACCTACTCCTCCAATTCTCCACGCACTTACTCTGTCTGATTGCTTCAGCACTGATAAGGTATTAGGTACTAGTATAAAGGCACTGCGTCTTAGTCCACTATCCGCATGACTGTGGCCTTCCTTCATGGGGATGTTATTTAATCGCAACAATGGAAGCGGCGAATTTTTCCCAATCTTAGTACTCAACAATACTCGAGCATCGAATCACTGATAAGGCGAACATTCAGCCACGCTACACCCGACCTGGTCGATAAGCAAAGATCCGAAATGTTCTGATCTCCTCTCTGGGGCTATTCACTCGCAAACGATAACCAACTCCTAACATCGCCATCTATATTCGCCAATCTCCATCGTGAACTTGCTATATCACCAATAAGGCTTTAGGTTTTACCCCGCTACCTATGTTCTCTATACTAAACTTCATCTAGAAATCTGGTCGTTACTAGTCATCGGTATTTATAGCAGACAGCCCTTAATAGCATAAGGTCATATTTGCGACTTGACACCAGCTCGAGTTCTTTATTTGGATCTGCCTGCAAGCTATGGACTGAAATGTGGACGATCTGGGTACAATACGGCGAAGGAGTATGGTTAACCAGCAATAAGCCAGATCCACCGCGACTATCCTATGCGTTTGCCCTCGGACCGTCCAAAATTGATATGAACTAGGCCGCACACAACATTGAAGGCATACTAGCCTGTGTGCTCAAATCTTATACACAATTTCTCAGCTCGACGAAACGTCACCGTGACACCGATTTTGGATAAGAGGATACTTTACGGTCCACCTTATTTCGCAAGCAGAGGGAAGGCAAGGGAGCAAAGTCATACCGCACAAGATACACCACTGTGTGAGACTATCGAACCTTCAACAGCTACTTCTTCTCGCCAGTATTTTCTCCAGATTCTTTATCAACTTGCTCACCACTCTCTAGATTGTGCTGCTGCTGTGCAGCCAAGTCAACATTCCGGGTGGGAGTCTGGCCAGGATTGATTACACTGACCGATCTCACCGGTGCTCCCATCGGCGTACGGTATTGCTGACCGTAACCCGCATAGTATTGGTATCCATTATTCTGGTCCTGGAGATATGGTGTATGCCAAAATGGACCAGGAGATTGACTCTGATAGTAGCTACCCCCGCTGTCTCCATGATAGGGGGTATGAGCTCCTTCGGGGACCTGAGGTGTTGCAGGCTGATAGTTGCCCTGACCATATTGGTTGCGGTGCTGGTCACCAGGTGAGAGAGCATAGTTGGGGCTCACATACTGACTCGGCTGGTACGCATGGCTAGGACTGACATATTGGGCCTGACTATATCCTTCCGGGTTGATGAATGTGCTGGGCTGGTAACTATGAGTGGGACTGGTAAACACGCGGGTCTGTTGGTAGGTCGTCGGCGTGGCAAAAGCTCGTCGCTGCGCAAAGCCCACAGGGCGGTAATCCGGACCCGGAGACACAGCTGCTTGGTCGCTATCAATACCACCACCTGAAGCGATAGTATCAGAGCTAACTGCAATGGAACGAGCCGGGGTAGCCGGGACAGTCTCATCGCTCTCGCTCTTCGTAATGGCAAATGTAGACATGGTATCGCTACGATTCGTAGGACATTGCTCAACACCACGGAATTGGCCCCCTTGGTCTGCACATTTCTTCTTCTCTACCCTGATGCGATTATTGATCAAGATAGTTCCCCGCTGGATAACGTGTTATTTCGGCTCCTTTGCTGAAGGGGAATCTGCGGGCGGGCTTACTAGGTTGTCAACCGCAACAAGCGCCTCATCAGGGCGCGCATACTCGACAAATGCGAATACAGTAGGGCGACCACCTTCTGTTCGCAGACCGACTTAGTTGGTGTTTCCACTCGAACAGTGACATAATCGACTTACCGTTTCGAGGTTCCTTGCGAATGACCTGAACTTTCTCGACTGTGCCTGCTTTGCTAGCGGCATGGTGCAGTATTTCCTCAATATTTTCGACATTGTGGGGCAAGTTTCCGACGTAAATCGATCGACGATCAACTTCATAGCGTGCGAGATAATTCGCATAATGGTTGCTTTGAGACGTGTTGGCCTTCTTGAGGTCATATGCCACAACACCGTACTCCTCATGGTATCGGTAGGCCTAATGTAGTGTCAGGTGTGCCTTGGTTGCAGGTCTTCAGAACTCATGACATACCGAGATTATATCGCGAGCTGGGTCAAAATGTGTGTATTCAACAAATACTGCGCCGGGAAGATTCATAGCGCCGACAGCTTCGTCGTGAAGCGGCTCTAGTCTTGCAATCTCACCAAACTGCATGAGGTGGTTGCGAGCTTCAACGACGTTGACCTGGTGATTTTCGCGATTGAACATCACATAACAACCTATTTTGAAGTTAACAAACTCCGCCCAGATAGATATTTAGGACCGCAAATATCGGGACTCACGGTTCGCCTTTACCATCTCAGTCCGGCAAGGTCGTCCCTCAATGAGCAACCCCTTACCCTCTTTCTGCGCTTTTTGGGCATGCTTAGAATCCTAACTTATAGTTAGTCACAGCTAAGTGACACTGAACTTATATAGTATTACAGACCGTGTATTGGCAGAATGCGAAAGGCATGTTCTTAGGATCGCGGCGTATTTTAACAAAAACTGGGCCGAAGGCGGAGAATACTTTTGTGACAGCGACTTCTAACACTGTATCTGATTTTGATTCGGGCAGACTATTCATTTATCAATAATAATATTCCAGAAATACCGACAAAGAGAAGACTCACTTGGCAACAAATATGCAAGCTTCAGCAGGGTAATAGGTCTGAGCATCAACACCCTGAACCAGGTGTCGTCGCTCTGCAGGTGATGGCTGAGCGTGAATTGGAATAACCGACTGAGTTTCAGGGCCTCTCCGTTGATTGATCACAGGAGCTGGTCCGGCGAGCAAATGCTGGGTCATCGATGCGCTAGTACTAAAGACCTCTTCGTCGCCGTGAGGTGGCTTTCCAATTTGGAAATTGTGTTGCTGCCGAGTTCCATCGCGAATTTTCTCGACGAAATCGCGGGAACTACAGACTGGATGAGCCGGCTCAGTAATGCGTGAGGTACCCATCTCGCTGCTTTTGTCAAGTCAGCTAAGTAACTGAAATCAAGAAGAGTCTTTCGGAACCTACACGGATCGTTGATGAGTATTGTCATTGATGGATAGGTCGCTCAGGTTAGCATTAAGGGGCGCGCCACCTAAACCAACAAATCAGTACGCGTTACAATCAGAAAGCCTCAATACCCACCACCAGAAGATTCGGACGACAAAGAAGCCGAGCGAGCGCGACGGCCTGAATTGCCACGGTCAATCTGGCCACCTTTAGGGCCGAGGCTTGCCATCTCGGTAAGTTGAACTTGAATGCCTGTAAAAATAGTCAGTATCATCACCATATAACTCTGAAAGGCATCGCTGGGTTATTGGAGTCATATGAAAAAAATGTGCTGTAAGACGATTGAAATATCAAGATGTGTCCGGGCATACCGTCTTCGTACTGGCCGTAGAAGCGCAAGGTAATACTTACTCTATCCGGCTTTGTTTCTGCAACCTGCGCAAAATATTTGTGGCCTAATCAGAAATGGTCAGATTATGTAACGAATATCAGCCGAAGGGACCAGGTACAAAAGAGACAAAGTTGGCAGCATTGGCAACTATACAAGTAAGCAGGTGGAGGCGAGTGAGCGTGGCTCTACAGAGAACGAGTATGGAGGCTTCCCCTGAAGGCGACAAGAGAAACTCATGAGGTAGTCCGAAGGAAAAGAATCGAATAGTTGATAAAACGGTCGGGGTGCAAAGAGTCTTCGCTGAATCATAAAGCATAGCAGACAAGGTAGGAAGCGCCAAACGGTGCCGCATAGGTTGCCATACTGAGTATCAGGAGTGGCCAGATACATACTGGCGGCGAAGCAAGCTAGAAAGATGCCGGACGCGTAGAACGAAACGCTACCACTGCAAGAAGCCCAAGAGAAAGTAGATGGAGCAAAGAAATGAAGACCATAGTAAGCAGGGAAGGCGTTTAACAGCAAATGAACCATGATGACGGGAAGCAGTCCTGAAGCGATGCCGACCCGGCGAATAGAATGAGGGCAGAAAAGCGATGCCAGCATCAGATGCAGCTTACCGAGGTGTTAATGTGAATATGCGCTCGTTTACCTGATCGTTCTCGTGACGCAGCGATGGACGCGAGCAGTTGACTGTGACTATTGCGCGCAATAGCGCGCGACGAGAAAACGAATGGAGGCGACTTGAGATCTGTTATCGGTGACTTTGATGGCCAAATGAAAGATGCCGTATTTCGGACAAGCCTGAGGACTTGAAGATTCTGCCAGGCGCGGAGTGCGGTACCGGCTACACACGTGGTCGCAACCCGGCTAAGATGCCTAGACCGGGTTAAGGGCAACGAATGACTTGAGTACGAAAAGAAAAGCGCGAAAATGAAGGAAGTCTCACTGAGGGTTGCGGTTCGGCGAAGGGCTGCACTGCAGTCGCAAGTGTAGGGCGTGAGTTGTTGATATTGAACACATCCGTGGAAAGTGGGAGTGCAGGTGGGTAAAGAGAGGACGGTAAGGAAAAGGGAGAGTTGGGCAGGTGTTGACAAAGTACTAGTACAGTTGTACAGAGGAACAAGGGTGTTCAAGATTTGAGTGAGTTGGTGGTTGCGCCTTATCGAAATGGGAGGGTGCGTGTTGGGTTAGTAACTGCTGTTGAGCTGGTTGTGGAACAGAAGAAAGTACAACGCGTGGATGGAACCAAAAGAGTAAGGTACGATGCTGCGACAGCCTCGGTCTTGCCCGTTTCTGCCCATACACCGCAATAAGACCTACAAGGCAAATAAATCTACGTGTTAAGTAAAGGGAAATAATTATGCGCTAATCGAAACGTGTATATATTTGCTGAAGCAGGCTCAGCCGAGAATTGGAGTTTAAGAGCCTGGATCTCTCGAGATACCAAGCACAGTTTATTCTGCGTAGCACAGAAAGAAAAAGGGGAAGGAGGTAATAGTCGAAGTTGAAGCTAGTTGGTCTGCCAACAGTAGATACAGTGCATTTTGACTTCAGGGGCTGGCAGAATACCAACGAGGAAAAAGAAAGATTCAACATTGAATCAAGACTTCGAAGATAGAAATGAATTTGAACTATATAAACCCCTTAAGCAATTGTGCGTACTTAGTAAGTGTTACCTAGTATTCCATGAAACAGTTAAGTTACTTACGGAGCAACCCGAAACATGCGCAACTTCGATAGCAATATCCGTGCAGGTAGGTGTTTATTCTTAATATGAAAGGTTTGCCGGCCTTAATGGCTATCTGAAATTTTATTCTATTGGAACTTTTTTTACATTTACTGGTTAGTGTGTGACTTTCTAGATAGCTACGTTAGGATATGTATTGCTAAAGTGATTGTTTTAAATAACTACTGTGAATCATTATACTAAATATTTACGGCATAGGAAATACAGTTTTAGTTGGCTTGCAGGGCTTCCGGGAAGGCTTAATATTTCGAAAGTGTTCAAATTACTCTTCTATGGAATCAAGAGGACTTTGGAGTTCTAGTCCCTTAGGCCCGTGTGACAGAGTTTAAAGCATTTATAATTTTAGTGCGAGGAAACAATGCACCGTGCAGATAAACACATCCAAAAACAGCTAATCCACCAGAAACATGTTTATTTCGAATATATAATAGCAGTTATGCAGATAAGCACAGCTTTTAGGAGTGTTTAATCAGAGTGAACAAAACAAGACTACTTGCGAATTTGACTCGCTGGGTAGCCGCAGCATACCGCGCTAGCAATCAACCGTATCTATGCGCAATGGAAAAATGGGAAACAGAATGAATGAGTTTAAGAGTAATGAGGTACGAGAGGCTTCTGTCCATATGATGTCACCATAAGTACGGAAAGAGATCTCTTCGAGTTTCGCGTCTTAGCTGATCCGAAACTTGGGCTCTTTTCACTACCCGACAACACATATCATAATAGCAAATTTCTAATTACGGTGTAATATGGCGACTTTGGATATGTAAAAGCTACATGTATTTACGTATGTCGGGATTCATCAGTAAGGGGTTCAGTGTATTGTCTTGACGAAAATGATGACAGATTACATACCATAATGTCGAATATAGTTCACATTAAAGTAATTGAGCAGGATTGGTAGCCGATGTATAAAATCTATTAGAAAGATAATTTTCAGCATCATAGCTGTATGCCTAGAAGGCTTTCTTTCTTATCCATATAGGGATGCAGTGGCTATCATCATGAGGCTGAATGTGTAATAAAAAGTTACTTCCTTCCAGGAGTGCCCTTGTCCTTCGGGAACACACGAATATAAACCCTCTTAGTACAGCCGCCGAAATATCCTTACCTGCTAATCCTTGCTAGCAGACATTGACCTTCCTATCTATTTAAACAGGCAAGACGGCCACAAAGTCCGAGGCAAATGCATAGTTTCTCCATCTGCTTCCCAACAAATTCCCATGATTTTGGCTCTAGTAATTTGAAAAACTTCGCATGCCCATCAAACTTAACACTCACAATCAATCACCAAATAATCAACGCCAGCAGTAATTTACAAATCTACGGATATTTCTGTCCATCACTCGCACTACCAGATATTCACAATGTCGAGCGAGGAAGAATCGGCGTGGAAGTATGGGTATTTTTGGGGATGTATCTAGGAGGCTGTCTCACCGTGATCCTCCTCGGTTCTATCCCTTCAGATATATGCAGACCGGTGGTCCGTGGCAGCAACCATTCCGCTCCGGGAAACCAGTCAGACCCGAGAAACCAAAACGATCACCGAAGCCCGCGCAACTTGAAGACATATTTATACAAGACCTGGATCTGGGAATCCAACACTATATTCCCAGGCGTGAACCCTGTATATGTCGACTCGGATGGTTTCGATGAGATAATCAACGGGACTAAGCCGTCAGCCGTATCCATATATGGCTATACTCTCGACTATCAGCCGTTCGACCAGCGTGGCAACGCTGAGTCTGTCAAGATTATCGTACCAGTCAGCCTGTAAGGGCCGCGTACCACCCCGCTTCACCTTAGACAGAATGAGCAGCAACATACATTCTTGGCTTTTGCCCTCTGCCATCTCATCGCTTCGGTACCAACGTCATGGCACAGCTTCGAGCGACATAAAGCGCCATCTAAATACCCAATAGGACATCAAGCTGAGGGTCGATGTAACAAGAGGCTTATGCCCAAGGGCCTAGAGCAAGGATTCTATTCAGCTAATAAGTCTCTCTGGGTCTAAAGGGTTCCTGGCTTCCTCTTTTTGTCTTAATGCGACCTCGCCCTTCGCCCTCTATTTATGTCCAACTGTTTCTGCCACCGTTCTGTATTCATGCTACTCTCCCCCATTTAAACACATTATCTACATATCTATACGATAAAATTCAGTAGCTATCTTAACCAATTGCTTTCTGTTACCTTTTACAGCTCTAAGTCATATATATAAATTCGTTGTAAGCGTGGTTTTAGACCCAATCGCTTTCTAAAACTCCAGCTTAGTAAAATTTTAAACGAGGAAGCTAACTAACTACTACGTTTACAACATTACCAAAAGCTCAATAGTAGAAATTGATAGCCACAAACCTTTGTTGCAATTTTTACTATACACAAGGCAGCATCACATAAATAGGTGGGCTGCTATTCATATACATGCTTTCCGGGCCAGTATTTTAACCCCTATTTCTCTTAGGCCCCGATCTAGAACCTATATGACGCGTATTGGCGGCCCGACTTTTCAGCACGGTCCTAAAGCACTGAAAGGTCTCCATCTATAACAATTTAGATCAACATGTCGAATTCGAATTTCCCACTTCGAGCGGCCGAAGACTATGTCTGGATTAGAAATGCTGCGCTCATTACACAGCTATACATTTCGGAGTGAAAGACTGTTAAGCAGATTAAGGAGTTGTTGGAGGGCCAACATGGATTTCCAACTTTCCCGTATGTTGACCCTGATTATTCCCGTTTCTTAAAATCTCCTCTGATCCTCGGTTGACTCGCAGGTAGGCTGTCGACGTACGAGACGAAGCTCCGAGACAAACTCGGACTAAGAAAAAAGCTCAAGAAGGCTGACTGGACGGCTGTATACCAGCATTTTCAGAACCGCGGTGGTATTTAAGAAACTGAGATTTTTCTTAATGGCATAGAAATCCCTTGGGACAATGCCTGGAAAGAAATTCAGCGGTCGGGTGCTGATAAGGCCGGTGATGGTATGTTAACCTTCACTGATTAAAGTTGTGCATCCCGAACTTTAGCGGTGTTATTAATTGTTTTGAAAGGTCGGCCGCTTGATCTCCCACCAGGTGTAGTTGTGCGATCGCCCTCTCGTACAATGCATGCTACACCTTTATCACCACCAGGTGCGACAAACATTGTGAGAGAAGTTTCTGCAGTATCAGACCATAATTCATTTTTTTGGGATGTCAAGTGGTCGGCACCAACCTACAGAGAGTGCGCCTGATTTCAAACGTCCCAAATATAAGACTATCCCAAAGGACAATACTGCAGAAGAAAACATGTGAAGATCTGCTTCGTTAGCATACTTAGGTTCTAGGTTGACGAGTTGCCATAATACAAGCTTAAAGGTCAAACCGATTCGAGCAACGTTGCCCTTACGATCAACACCGGCGCCTCAGGCCAAATCGAGGCGTCACCCGCCGAGTCATTCTTATCCACACCTGGCGAGATCCCGTCTCTCTTCGCCTCCACTCCTACTACGACCGCCATAGACCCCGAGGGTGTCATAACCCCGGAGTCGTATGCCGGGCTATCAACTCCTCCAGCAGTAGGGTTCGACATAACGTCTAAACACGCAGGATCGCCACGGCCGAATGTCATTATCCCCCCACAGCACCAAAACTACCTTGTGCAGCCCCAGGCAATAAAAAAATCAGATATATTCATGCTCTGGATCACTAGCCCTTGTTACAGCGTTAGCCGCACCATATTGTGGTGGTGGATATGTCTAATCTCGTTTCAATAGAATACCGAATGCTAATCTTTACGCAATATCGAACACTAGGAATTAGAAAGGAGATGCATTTGGCCGCGCTACAGAAGAAATTCTCATACCCTTCCTTATCTAAATCACTGAAATCTTAGCGGATTGTAGAGAGAATATCTATAAGAGAAAAGAGACAACTAGAGCTACTAGAAATTTAGGCCAATTAATACTATGTTGACCATAGGGAGGAATAGAAGAAGTTTGTTGTTGTTAGATTATAGGTATGGATCTAGCCGGCTAGGGCCACGAAGTAGGAATTAGCGAGTTCGAGAATCAGGATCGTCTGACCTAAGTATAGCGTGTAGGTTGCCTACGCCGCATAGGTAGTATGCGCATGGGGTTGGTTTCCCCGCGAGACCAATCTAGCACATATTATCGAGCAATAGCTATCAGCTTGGCTATACTGTAGACAACACCGATGGCTTCATCTCGTGATAAGTCGTCGCTCTTAGCCATAGATTCTACTGCCAAGTCCTATGATCCCTACCCATCTTGCTCGCTCTGCGACGAGATTGTCAAGGACAGGTGGTCAACGACAAAACGAGACGAAGGTATCGACGTCAAATGGAGCGCATCTCAGCTATTCCACGCTTCATGCGACTCATGTACTAAAAAGGAATTGGCATGTACTCCGCTGTGCTGGTCCTGCCGCCATCTCCGCCTCAGACATTTATCTCTATGCGTGCCATCCCACCGACTCCCACCGAGGGTTCCGTTTCGAAAACCCGATCCGGACTCGACTTGCCCGCTTTGTCAATTTATCCTGCGTGTATCTCGTCGAGAATACCTGAAGGGAAAAAGAGAATTAGAGTTTCCACTCTATCTGTCCACGACTCAATGGCATGCTCATCAGGTCCAGTGGCGGGTTAGAGGGCCAAGTTTCTGGAGCTCGGCGGTTGAGTTTCTCGTTGTGCAAGACGATGACATACCCATTCCAGTGTTGGGGGGCCTATTCTTGCCAGGAACAGACTATGTGCGCTCCGCTATATCTCAATGCTTAGAACACCACGAGTCGTGTAATGGCCCAACAGATACCACACTTCCACCTAATTTTCGGCTGGTAGACATTGAGCGAAGATGCATCTTAGTTTCTGCCGATATGACCAACAAGCCCTACGTCGCACTGAGTTATGTGTGGGGAGAGTCAAACAATGAAGACTGGCTAACTAAAATGAACATTAACGAACGACTAGAAACTTTGAATATCGAAGCATTACCTGCAACGATTAGAGACGCGATAGTTGTATGCGAGAAGTTGGGAGAGCGGTACCTTTGGATCGATCGCTTGTGCATCTTGCAAGACGATGAACGAGACAAGGCGTCTCAAGTCCACTCCATGTCGTCTATATACACTAGTGCGAAATTCGTTATTATAGATGCATCCAGCAGTGGTATAAATGACGGGATGGCAGGCGTTAGTCGGGCTAGGAAAGCTCAGATCAGCGAAAAGTTGGCCGGCCTCAACATCAATGTCCAGCTTCCACCGTTGTGGGATGTCGTGGGTCCGACTTCTTGGAACTCTAGAGGCTGGACCTACCAAGAGGCTATTCTTCCCCTTCGCAAAGTCTACTTTACGCAGTCTCAAGTTTTCTACGAGTGTGCTCTTCGTATAGACCATGAAGAAACGCTCGTATACTCGTCCTTCGACCACTCGATGCACGATAAAGTCAATTACCCCACAACTACAACAAGTCTCTGCTATAATGCTGCACAGGACTGTGCTCGTGAACTGGCGAAAACGAAACTATCCAAAAGAGAGACATCTTGGCAGGCGTACGCAAGACATCTCCCGCGTTACCGTCAAAGAATGCTTCGTCAATCATCAGATCTACTCAACGCCTTCTCGGGGATTGTTGGTGCTCTCTATCCAGGAGGTAAGTCGTATTGCGGACTTCCTACAGCTGACTTTGATCTGGCTCTCCTCTGGGGAGAATGGAAGGACCCTTTTATCAGGAAAGCCCCGTTGTCTGGGACACCTGAAATCCGTAATGACGACCCTATCCTCTTTCCATCGTGGTCATGGGCATCAGCACCAGACATGATTGTGGATTATGACAACCCACATAAATTCTGTGGTTCTCTGTGCCTGTGGTTTCAACCGGATACAATCAAAGGTCAACTTCGGCCCATCATAGCGTCGAGTCAAGCCGCGAGCCGGTGGATTAAATCTACCGGAACTCAGGCACTCGAGAGACTTGGACGTGAGAATGCAGATGCCCTATACAAACTCTGGATTACACTTCTTGCAGACAACATTTTACAGTCCCCTGTTTGTGTTGACGCTGTGGCGTGGAGCTTCAAAAGCTCTTCCGACGTCGCCGATGAGTTAGCAGAGAGGTGGCCATCTTATGCAGCGTTTTGGCAAGACGTCTACGGGCAGGAGAATGCCATGCGAGAGACGCAAAATCTCCTTGCCGAAGAAGTCTACGACAGAATTCGTGACGGGGTTATTGTCACCCGGGCTCGAATTGGTTCGATTGAGATACGGAGGTCCTTAGCTCCTTTCCCGACGGGTTCGAGGAAGAGGGAGAGGTTCAATCTACACAACCACCACGGCCACGTAATTGGATATGTGCGTAATGACTGTAGTCAGCGCATCAAGAACTTTCTTCACGAAGACACTGGAAATTTCGAGCATATCGCGTTATCGATATCAGCCCATGAAGTTGAAATCAAGAAGGACTCTGGTATAGAAAAGGATTCCAGAGAAAATGAAGACGAGTGTACATCTGGATCTGGGAGCTTAGCTTTGGAAAGGAACAACGTCCCGGTCATCTCGACCGAAAGACTCTGGGGACTGGAATATCGAGTCAATATTCTTATTATCTGTAGGAAGAATGGATATTGCTATCGCATTGGATTAGGAGAGATAAAACTCGACGATTGGCTTGAGCTGCCTAAGAGACTGGAAACGATCGTCTTATGCTAAAGCTATGTTGGTATAACTCTAGCGGGAGATTTGATTGAGAGTTCTACCCGGCTATCGCCTTTATATTCCCTTGAATCCCAGGTTCTATCTCTCAGGTTCCGAGGGAGCGACTTTTCGCTGCGCTTGTTCCGCGCACTCGAGGAGCCGAACCAGTGGGCCTCGAGTAATAGAGAATGGATTGCCACATGAATATCGACGTGACAAAACTTTCGTATTGACATTGCTTTTTCGGCTTAATTTTTAATAACATTCATTGTTAATTTATTTATAGCATCCAATTGATAGTGCCAAGCTTCTATAAGTACTCTACGGAGAACTCCT
Organism: Xylaria scruposa; assembly: GCA_022385635.1. NCBI lineage: Eukaryota > Fungi > Ascomycota > Sordariomycetes > Xylariales > Xylariaceae > Xylaria > Xylaria scruposa. The sequence goes on along the minus strand of MU280189.1, from coordinate 195,134 downwards.
CTATAAGAGCGAGTTCCAATATTGACACTGAGGTCTTTCAGAGGCTTGTTGACTTTAGTGTGTATATCAAGCTTCTGATAACGACTATAAACTCTTCCTTCGCAGGCTGGTGCATCAAGAATGAGAGTTACGGATGACTCAATGACTAGTCTCGGCTTCAAAACAGGCATAAACCTTGGACTACGAATGTGGCTTGATATAAATTTCGTCTGCAAGATTTCACGCATTTTAAACTCAGGTGAACGTTCCTAAATAACTTTGCGTACGTACGACATGTTTATTGTGAATCACCCAAAGTGCTATTAAGCCATCACAAACGGCCAGTGATGCTTCTATCAGTGTTTTTATGTAGAAACCCTGTTTCTTGAAGAAAATTCCAGGAACTTTTGTAAACCTAAACATTTAAGAGTCATTAGCTGTATGATGTATCACCAAATCTACCAGTATATAAAGCACCAGACCGACTCTCAATCTGCCACTTTTGTCTAAAGACCTCTAAAAAGATAATAATTAAATAAAAAGGACCCAGAAACGCTTAATCGTACCATTTCTAAACCATTAAATTAAGATTACATCAATCGTCGAACCCAGGATGCCCCTAATACAACCAGTGAGCATACGGCCACACGTTAGGTGGCTTCCTTCACCACCCTCACCCGACTATTGGCGTCTGATGATGAGAATCATGTCAGTGCTGTCTGGCCTCGTGTTGATCGGTATCGCCGCAGTTTTTGCTTCATCCTTCCATGGAGACGAGCCCACAAACCATAAAGGGGGGAACGCCAATTCTACTACCTCTGAGTCGTTTGGACACCTACTGAACTTACCCAGCGCGACCAGCTTGTCCAACTACACGGATCTGAAGATGCACCAAGTGCTAGAAGCTTAGAGCTTGGGAGGATATTCGATTTACAATAATCTACTGGGATGTCAACGATGCCATACAAGTCTAGTCCTCACTTTCGAAGGACTTCGCTTTGGCCCTTCGGTTTCATTTGGCTCGTCTATCTCGCTTCGTATCACTTGCGCCCTGCGATCAGGCATATACGGGCGCATACTAATTGCCGCTCATATACCTAATTGTTTATATAATGTTGGCGCCATGGTCTGACAGGTCTTAATAGATGCAGTGCAGTCCCAATCCCTTGGGTCCGTGTGACAGAGGATGATCCGTACCGCTCCTAAGACTGATCCTCTGCGGATGCTGGGCAGGGAAAGCGGTATGGAAGAAGGGAAATGGGGGCATCCCACCCGATTAGTCGGGGTTTCCCATGGTAGAATTTATTGTAGCTAGAATTAATGATCTGGATGACCCAACCTGACGGTGCTGTTATAAGATTGTGGGGGAACGTTATGAAATCTGTGAATCAGTCAAAAATAATATACTGAAAAAAAAAATTATAATAGATATTAGAGCTTTAATATTCTACGAGTTCTGCAGCAGCACCTCTTTAATTTACTATATTGTTTCTTAGACATCAATTCTCCCAATGTACGTCATGAGGCATTACCGTGCTGATACTGTATATGGCATAAATAAACACTGTAGCTACTTTCGGGCCAACCCGGGGTCGGAAATAATTTACCTCGAATCGGCCGGCCGGCCGCACGCTTCGCAATAGCTGCTGCAAGGTACAACGAGCAATTCAAACAGCAATTGACAGCCGACACCATGGGCTCAAGCTCATCCAAGCCGGCCGGGGGCTCGCACACGTGGAATGCGTAAGTAGTTCCGATCTTGGGCTCGTCCAATCCTCTGCAAAATAGCGCTACTGACTTGGGCATTGTTCTATGTTTTAGGTCGTCGCCCGTAGGCGTATCCCAAGATGTCGTCGACTCTCTACACACGAACCGCGAGGTAAGCCCTCGCCTGCATGCCAAATCGCAAGAATCCCTTATTCGGCACGAGACGCCCATCTACGAACTACGAAACCTGTAGAAACATATAGTCGAACCCAATTAGCTAACGTAGCTCCCCTTCTCAGTCGGACTTATCCCGCGCACAAAACGTCGAGCTGGCCGTGCAGGCCCGCGTATCCGAAGAACTGAAGAAGCTGTCGGCGCAGGAGAGCGGGGCGCTCAAGAGCACGCTGGAGAAGGCGTCCGAGATAACCGACAAGGAGGCCTCGCAGGTCCAGGGCGACAGACAGACCGTGTCGGCCGAGGTCGAGGCCCTGCGCGCGCGCCTCTACAAGAGGAAACAGATCCGCCAGCTGCCCGAGTCCGTCGAGAAGGCCCGCGGCGAGGTCGTCCGCTGCCTGCTGGAGAACGACCGCCGGCCGCTGAACTGCTGGGAGGAGGTCGAGGCTTTCAAGGAGGAGGTGCGTAGGCTGGAGAAGAGCTGGGTCGATAAGGTCGTGCGATGAGGAGGAGATCGGGGGGAGGCAAGACACAATATCCGACACGTTGACTCTCGCCTTGGTTGCCGCTACTCAGAATAGGATTCAAGTCAACTGGTCCGGGAAGTTTTGGGTCCAGATGCTTGATTTGGGCGGATAGGGGATGGCTTTTCGCTGGTTCGCGATGCTCGAAACTCTAAACCGGCGGAAAATCACTCGATTTTTGAGCGGGCGCATAACTGACTGATGTCCTCGTATTGTAACATTATGGCATAGAGCGCTGAGAACAAAAAGGCTTAGCTGTATAGACGATGCATTTTCTAATATGTTTTCACTCAAGCTTGAATTTTTATGCCATTTTCTCGCACAAGAGACAAAAATGATGATCATGTAAAATCTGCATTCACGGGAAATTCTAAATCTGTATCACCAACGGCTCCCGTCTCCCCTCCTTTCTGGTTCTGTTCTTGAAGCTCGGCCTTTCGCCGCAACCCCTCAGCCCTCTTCCTCTCACGCCTAGCCTGCGCGTCTTCCCATTCGGTTCCGTCCTTTTTCTTCGGCGGGCAGCTCGTCTCTAAGACCGCGGTGCGGAAGCGCTCGATTCGCTTCTTGTTCTCCTCAAACCTCTCGTTGGCGATCCGTAGGAGGCTGTGTAGATACTCATCGGATACCATGCACTTGATGACCCCATCCTCTTGTGTACCGATCAGTGATTCGAACGAGAGCCCCATCGACCGCAGAGCCACCATGGGCGTTGTGGACTCGGCCGTTGTTGACGTTAGGTTGATAGCGCCACTCTCGCGGAACCCGGCCTGTAGACCTGCGCGGAGCAAGAGCTGGGCATGTTCTAGCGATGCTGTGAGCACATGTAAGATCTATGATATCAAGTTAGTGGACAGGGAGTCCCTGACTATCACAAACCTCTACAGCCTAGGAAGCCCGTGCTTTTGATGGCAATGAATACGTACCATCGGCTCAAACTTAAAATGAATGAGTCTCGTGTCCTGGGGTGTCTTCTCTGGGACATCTCCCTGCTCCCGCTCCCGCTCCCTTTCATCATGCAGACCCAGCAGGTTTCTCACACCATCTCTCATAACCCCCGGCACGGGATCATGCGAGACGAACAACCAAGCACCACCGCCTCCCTTCCCACCAACAGCAGCAAGCGTAGCCGGTCTCGCAGCATCATTATCATGCTCTTCCGCTTCACTGCTATCCCCAGCCTTCCGTCCCTCGACGAAAACGCTCACGCGTCCCGCGCAGCTACTCGTCGTCACGTAGCCATCCAAAGCATTAAGGTCCCCGATGAGATCGCGGATCCCCGCGTCGACGGACCCCTTGGGCGACGCATCGCTGTACTCAGCATCCGGGACAGCGAGCTGCTCGATGATGCGTTCCTTCTTGCGCGAAAAGCTCGGGGGTGGCGGCGGTAGTGCCTGTGAGCCTCTCATCCCGACCGACGTCCTAAGAAGAAGATAGAGAGGAGGGGCAGATGTCTAATATCCTTCCCGCTTCCACGTGTCGAAAACCTTATTAGGACTTCGCTGCCAGATCAACAGTACAGCAAAGTGGGGCCGAGTGTTAAACCTGACAGAATTTAGAATAATTTCGTGAAGATAAGTTGATGTAAGTTTAGGCATGTACGCATCAGACACGTAGGAGATTTACCGTCTCCACACCACATGATGCACGATTTCAATAATTCCTAGTCATGATAAAGTAAGAACAAGTGCCTTGTTATAGTATTTATCCGTTCATGCTATTTTATATATTGTCAGAGATATTGGAATGCTGATATGTAGCTGCGTACAGTAAGATTTAGTAGTTGGTCATGGGAGGAGGAAGTCTGTCGAGGCTATCACAATCATAATCACATTCCAATGCGCAGTTATGGGAAGATCTCCAATTTCTGAATCAATTCCCATGTTTGTGGCATGGGTAACGAAAGGCTAGCTTCTAAAGCCGACCATCTCTGGTTCTACCACAACAAACCGGCCGGGTGTACGCGAGACAACCCTGGCGTCGCATTTCCTTCCCACCTATCAAAAAAATACTCTCCCGTAACGTTTGAAAAGGGTATCATGTCCGGACCATTCCGTATAACGCCTCGACCAAAGGAAGCCTGTCCACTAGATAGATAGACGGCTTTGCGGTGTTCAGTCACCTTTGCCACATCAGACACCACAGATAGTGAGCTCGCCCATTCCGTGACACAGTCCGTATATGATCGAAGGCACCGGCATTACGGAGGTCGCTAGGACATGACCAGCTTAGAAACCGTGGACCTTAATGGTCTTGGGATCGAGCTCTAGACCCTCTACCTTGTCGACGAGGAACTGCTGCACGTCGTTGCGCTGATCACCCTGGAGCTGAATTACTTCGCCCATCTCAGAATCATTGACAATCGTGCCATTGCAGGCTGTAAGGGGCAAGCCAGTTAGCCGTAACAGCCTTTACGTGAGCGGATTAGACCGAGACGATGAACATACCGAACTTCTTCTTGATGACCTTAAGAATCTTCTTGCGATCGAACTTCTTAGGCAAACCCTGAACGGTGGTCAGGGTTTTGCGTCCATTTCGTTCTAATGGCAGGGGGGAATGTTAGCTTGCTAGCCAAATGCGCAGTGCATGTGGGGGGATTCGGTGTGGAACTCGGGATGAGTTGTGACCTTGGCAGACGACGCGCAACAATGCGCACACGTGCGCCCAAGATGGTTTACCGGCGGTGTATGGAGGGTGGGCAGAACGTACGCTGGATACGAATATGGATGTAATTCTGTGCCTGCTTGGATTCGCCAGGCGTTTCGTCGGCTTCGGCGAAGGGGTCTGCAGTGCGGTGTGGGTTAGCATGTATTCCAAAAGCAGGACGAATGGAGGGGTAGCACGAAAGCCGTCGCGCACGACGATGGTTCAGTAGGGTAGTCATGGGCGACGCGGCGCAGTGCAGAGAAGTGATAGAGGGTGATGAAAAGCCGTACCGTAAGACTTGAGATTTTCGATGGACATAAACTCGAGTTTTCTGGGGAACCTTGGGGAAAAGGGTTTCTGGGTGGAGGGAGCGGAAGAAGCGACCGACTGCTGTCTCGCTGAGCTATTGATGGGAGTCGATTGATAGTATCTGTCCGATAGCTAAAAACGAGGAAGTTGGCTGTTTGCGCAGAAACAGATAAGGAGGCTGGACGTGGTGTGACGATGTTGTGTTGGTGGTTATAGTTGGGAAAGAGGCGGAGTGTGGTCCTTTTGTATGCTTGGAGGGTTTGTCATGCGAGAGAGCGCAAATGGGCAAGGGCAGCCATTGTAGCCACCGCAACGGGGCAAGTGGGTGTGCGGGTGGCACAGTACCAATCATACAGTGCAAAGAGTACGTACCAGGGGTGGCGGGGCGGGCAGTGAATCAGTGCCCCACTTGGACTAGACTTGGAACAGAGGGGCAATAATGCACAGTGAGAGAAAAAAAGAACTGGCGCCCGATGTGCCTGAGGCTCCGATCAAGCCCTTGCTCCAGGGTAGGATGGGTCGATAAGTACAAGGAGGGACCGACCATGGTGGGGGTGGGCCTGAAGTCTACTTTATACCTTTGGGTATGGTAGTAATATGCAACTCGGAAACTGTGACTCAAACAGGACTCTAGATCTTCACGAACCGCCAAAATGCCCACCATAGGCGTGAATAAGGAGGATTTCTACGAGGCGCTGGGCCAGCGGTAGGACAGCCCAGCTATATATCTATGCTGTAATTCAGCCCGCTCATTGGTCCTGCAGATTCACCACGGACGAGTTCCAGGCCCTCTGCTTCGACTACGGCATAGAGCTCGACGAGGACACCGAAGATGACCCGTCACGGCCCCCCGACGAGAAGCCCGAGTTGAAGATCGAGGTGCCTGCCAATAGAAGTGATCTGCTATGTTTCGAAGGCCTCGCCCGCAGCTTAAACATTTTCCGCGGCAAAGAGCCCACGCCGACGTACCGGGTGCTTGATGTTCCCGAAGATCGCATGCACTGCATCACCGTAGCGAAGGAGACAGCCGATGTGCGGCCGTTCGTTGCGGGCGCTGTTCTGCGAGGCATTAAGTTCACTCAAGCTTCGTACGACTCGTTCATTAGTCTCCAGGACAAGCTCCATCAAAACCTAGCACGCCAAAGAACCTTGGTTGCGATAGGAACCCATGATCTCGACACTTTACAAGGACCCTTCACCTATGAAGCTCGCAAGCCCGAGAATATCCGATTCAAGCCCTTGAACCAGCAAAAAGAGATGGATGGGAATGAATTGATGACGCACTTTGAAAATGGTAAGTTGCACAACTACCAATACCCTGAGCTCAGCGTGCTGACTAGTTAAAATAGACAAGCACCTAGGTCGATATCTTCATATTATCCGCGATGAGCCTCGGTACCCAGTCATCTATGACTCGAAAGAGGTCGTTTGCTCTCTTCCCCCGATCATCAACGGTGATCATTCGAAGATCACACTAAACACGACAAACGTCTTCATGGAACTAACAGCCACTGATCGAACCAAATTGGAAATGATTTGCAATGCCATGGTGACGATGTTTTCGCAGTATTGTTCTGAGCCTTTCACAGTGGAACCCGTGCTCATCAAGGAAGCTGATGGCACTAAGGTCGTCACGCCGAATCTCACGCCTGTTCGTATGGAGGTAGACGTAGACTACATCAACGGGTGCTGTGGGTTGAATCTTTCTGCGGCTGCCATTTGCCAACTTTTAGAAAGAATGGCGTATACGTCTCGGCCCCTAGGATCACGCATCGAAGTCTTCATTCCACCAACACGACCAGATGTATTGCATGCTTGCGATGTGGTAAGATTAGAAACGTCGACCTAGTATGAAAATATTGCTGATTTCAACCACAGATGGAAGACGTAGCTGTAGCTTACGGCTTCAATAAATTACCGCGGTCGCTGTCAAATAGATCCGCCACCGTTGGTAAACCCCTACCGATAAATAAGCTCGGCGACATCGTACGCCTGGAGTGTGCTATGACCGGTTGGCTCGAAGTCATGCCGCTAATTCTCTGCTCCCATGACGAGAATTTTGCTTGGCTAAATAGGAAAGATGATGGCGCCACTGCCGTGAAGCTTGCAAATCCGAAGACGGTCGAGTATCAGGTTGTACGCACATCACTCTTACCTGGCCTTCTGAAAACTATCCGTGACAACAAGTCTGTGCGACTTCCTTTGAAAATTTTCGAGACGTCAGATATTGTGGTGAAGGATGACTCATTCGAGCGTCGTGTAAGCAGAATTAACAGCTCGCAGAAGGGTAAATTTTACTGACGGTGTCAATAGGCTCGAAACGAGAGACGTTGGGCTGCAGCTTATTGCGGCAAGACCAGCGGTTTCGAGGTGGTCCACGGACTTTTGGACAGAATTTTCCTTATGCTTCAAGTAAAAGACTACTTCATCCAGGAGATCCCAGACTCAACTTTCTTTCCGGGACGCGCAGCCGGCGTGTATCTTGGCAAGGAAGGGGAAGGCCGTCGCATCGGAGAACTCGGTGTACTGCATCCTGAAGTACTTGAAAAGTTTGAGATCAAGTTAGTTATTCCCAAGAGATTTTCTCATACGAACGAATTACTTACTCGATAATCACAGGTATCCCGTGAGCGTTCTCGAGCTGAACCTAGAGGTCTTCTTATAGTCACGGAGAGAAACTAGTGCCTTAGCCATTGATCTAGAAGATGACAGCTGTCTGGCAGCTGGTGGGTGAACTGAGGGCCAACGAGAAGATAGAGAGAAACCGTCTAAAATTAGATACACAGCCCATAGAACTCAAGTAAAACCTGCATCCTGATATTTGTAAGACTTGGGCTACATCTCATCAAATATCCAGAGTCATGAACCATCAAGTATACCCATCTTTTGCTGGATCCCTGGGGTACCTTAGGTAAGGTACTGGTGGTGCATTCAATGCCAGTGGGGAGCTAGAGTTGATATAGTGGGTCATCCTATTAGCTTTTGCCTCTACTGTGTCTGCCAGACAGTCTATCATACCGAGTTGTAGACACAGGTTGAGCCCATGTGGGATGATTGGATGGACTGCCTTCTAGGAACGAGTGTCAGATTAAATGAGTTCAGAACCGGAGCCGTTTGCGGAGGGCTCCCCAAGTCTCATCCGAGATATCTCAGGGGCCACATGGACACCCCTCTTCCAGAAGAAATGTTCTTTCGGCCCAGGGAATTTCTTCAAGGTCATGAATAATCTTATCCGCAACCCGAATATAAATTCCTCCTGGCTCTTCCGTGCAGATATTCTAATCGAGCAAGATTCCACACAAGCTCTCTCTCGGAATATAGAGGCCGATGCGACAACCCCCCGACCTATCCCTATCCAATTTGAGGGCTTTCATCTAGACAAACTGCTCGTTAGGAGATTGATACCCCGGAATCCTCAAAGAGACCCGCCATTGGACCAGACATGTTTGATCTATCACAGTTATGAGACAGGTGAGACGGAGACATCTTCCTCAATGGTCGTCTATAAACCTCATGTCTCTTCACATTTCGATGTGCCATTTTACCACCCCAAGGTGAAGGCCCTTGCGTTTCTCCATCAATGGGATGCGCAGATTGGTGAGGGCGCTGTTTCGATCCATTATCAATTTTTTGACGACTACGGTTCGTCTCCAAAGTTGGTGAGAACTGGTCTTCATCTAGTATCGACACTGCACAAGCATGGTGAGGGGGCTAGGGAAGGATACGTGAAGCGGGTTCAACATGATACTATTGTTCCTCAAGCTACTATCCAGTCCACTTATACAAGGATTAAGAAGAAGTATGCGCGGAAACTCATTGAAGGATGGGTCGAAGTCACAGATCCGACAAAACACTGTTTTGAGGACTTGGGAATTGCGGCGTTTTTGATTGAGCTATGGGCTCAAATGTATCGGGACTCTCCATTTCCAGGTTTCGTGGATATTGGATGCGGCAATGGCTTGCTGGTCTACATCTTGCGCCAAGAGGGATATTCCGGATGGGGCTTCGATGCGCGCAGGCGCAAGTCTTGGGATATTTTCACCGACAAAATCGATCCGACTTCTGAGGACGATGATGCAAATCACAGCCTTCGTCAGCTCGTTCTTCTCCCGAAGATTCTACAAGATCAGCAGCAGCAAGCCCTACTTGATGTCGAGCTTTCTCAGCGAGTTCATGACGGCAAGTTTCCACAAGGAACCTTTATTATATCCAATCACGCAGACGAGCTAACTCCGTGGACACCCGTCCTTGCTACTATATCGGAATGTCCATTTATCATGATACCATGTTGCAGCCACGACCTGTCGGGGGCCCGGTTCAGGGCGGCTGCACCTAAGGAGAAAGGCAAGTCGGCGTCGGCATATTCATCGCTTGTAGAATGGGTGAAGAAGATCGCCCACGACTGTGGTTGGGACGTCGAAACAGAAATGTTGAGAATTCCAAGCACACGAAATACTGGAATCATAGGAAGACATCGCCTAGAAAATTCAGCTTCTGCTGACATCCCAGCTATTCTAAGTAAATATGGCGGCACAAGCGGATATTTAGACAATGCTGTTAAGCTTATGAAAACAGCTCCAAGAGGCCATTAATATGAGCCAAATAGAACTTAAAAAAATAACTTCCGGAGAAGCACGAATACTTGACTTGAACATGAGACATGAATTACTTCAACAACATAAAGTTGACTGCATGTGCTACCTGGCAGGCATGCTGTCATTCACGTGACCCGCCCCACCGACCGACTTGCAACGTCGCTGCTTGAGAGGCCGCTAAAGCAGCTGCCAATCAATGGCCCTATCTCCAAATAACTTGACCTGCCTACACTTGAATGTGAACAACTCCAACCCGGGATCTCTTCGACTTTCTCGGGCCCTAGGAGCCGTCCCGCTGCCATCATGAGCTACGGCAAGAAAGATGAAGACGCCGACCTCGGCCTGGTCAAAGTCGACCGCACTCAGGTCTTCCAAGAAGGTGTGCATCTCCAATTCGTTATTCGTTATTCGTTACCGAAGACCAGATAGCTAAACGAGATATATATATAGCCCGACTATTCAACAGCTCGCCGATCCAGCCCAGACGATGCCGTATCCTCCTCACCAAGATAGCTCTCCTCCTCTACACGGGGGAGAAGTTTCCCACCAATGAAGCCACTACCCTGTTCTTCGGTATCTCGAAGCTGTTCCAGAACAAAGATGCCAGCCTGCGCCAGATGGTTCACCTGGTCATCAAGGAGCTCGCCAACTCGGCCGAGGACATTATCATGGTGACCAGCACAATCATGAAGGACACAGGGGGCAGCACAGACGCCATATACCGCCCAAACGCCATAAGGGCCCTGTGCCGCATCATTGATGTTGGTCTACCGAGCTACCGTGTCTCTCTCTCTCACGTCTTGTCAGCTAACAGACCTGTAGGCGACCACTGTTCAGTCAATTGAGCGAGTCATGAAGACGGCAATTGTCGACAAGAACCCCTCTGTCTCCTCCGCGGCCCTCGTTTCTTCCTATCATCTCCTCCCAATCGCCAAAGATGTTGTTCGCCGGTGGCAGTCCGAAACACAAGAGGCTGCTGCGTCAACCAAGTCTTCCGGAGGATTCTCCCTCGGGTTTTCGTCCTCGTCTGGCTCTCTTCCCGTAAACAACTCTACGATGACACAGTACCATGCCATTGGTCTGCTCTACCAAATGCGATCACATGACAGGATGGCTTTGGTTAAGATGGTCCAGCAATTCGGTGCCGCCGGAGCCGTCAAGAGTCCCGCCGCTATCGTAATGCTAGTGAGGTTAGCTGGTCAGTTAGCCGAAGACGACCAGTCACTCAGAAGACCCATGATGCAGTTGCTCGACGGATGGTTAAGGCACAAGAGTGAGATGGTGAACTTCGAAGCTGCAAAGGCAATCTGTAACATGAGAGATGTGACGGATGCCGAGGTCACGCAAGCAGTCCATGTACTACAGCTGTTCTTGTCGTCCCCAAGGGCGGTTACCAAGTTTGCTGCTCTACGCATTCTCCACAACTTTGCCTTATTCAAACCCAACGCCGTCAACGTCTGCAATCAAGATATTGAAGCACTCATATCAAATAGCAACCGATCGATCGCCACATTTGCTATCACTACACTCCTAAAGACTGGTAACGAGGCCAGTGTTGATAGGTTGATGAAACAAATTTCTAGCTTCATGTCTGAAATTACCGACGAGTTTAAGATTACAATAGTCGAGGCCATCCGCACTCTCTGTCTCAAATTCCCAAGCAAACAGGCCGGCATGTTGGCTTTCCTTAGTGGGATCCTTCGTGATGAAGGTGGTTATGAATTTAAGCGAGCCGTCGTCGAGAGCATGTTTGATCTCATCAAATTCGTTCCCGACTCAAAAGAGGATGCTCTTGCTCATCTTTGCGAGTTTATCGAGGACTGCGAATTCACAAAGCTGGCTGTCCGGATCCTACATCTCCTCGGCCTTGAGGGCCCCAAGACATCTCAGCCGACTAAATATATCCGCTATATCTACAACAGAGTTGTACTTGAGAACGCTATTGTTCGGGCTGCCGCTGTCACTGCTTTGGCCAAGTTCGGTGTCGGGCAGAAAGATCCAGAAGTGAAGCGAAGCGTTGATGTTCTCCTCACAAGATGTCTAGATGACGTTGATGATGAAGTTCGTGACCGCGCAGCACTTAATCTGAGATTGATGCATGAGGAGGATGACCTGGGTGAACGCTTCATCAAGAATGGTACGCACCACGAACTAAAAACCCCATTTGCTCTTACTGACTGCTATTAGAAAACATGTTCTCATTGCCTTATTTCGAGCACCAGCTTGTCACATATGTAACCTCAGATGACAAATCAGCGTTTGATACCCCGTTCGACATTAGCAAAATTCCCGTGGTCACACGGGAGCAAGCGGACGCAGAAGACAGAACAAAGAAGCTTACCGCAACGACACCCTCACTCAAGCCTCCGAAGACTGGACCGTCTAAGTCGGCCTCGACTGGCGCTGAGGCGCAAGCCTCAGCCGCTGCTGCTGCCCAAAAATATGCCCAGGAACTCATGTCGATATCTCACATGGAGAAGTTCGGCGGTCTTCTAAAGTCATCGCCCGTCATTGAGCTTACCGAAGCTGAAACAGAATACGTAGTGACTGTTGTCAAGCATATCTTCAAAGAGCACATTGTCTTACAGTACGAGATCAAAAACACTCTCCCAGCAACTATTTTGGAGGACGTTAAAGTGGTTGCCACCCCATCAGACGAGGATGAGCTCGAGGAAGTTTTCATTATACCCGCAGAAAAACTCGAGACAGACGAGCCTGGAAAGGTCTACGTGGCATTTAAGAAGACAGGTGGTGAAGGGTCCATGGCCACAAGTACTTTCTCCAACGTGCTCAAATTTACCAGCAAAGAGATTGATCCCACCACAAATGAACCCGACGATACTGGGTACGATGATGAGTATGAGGTGTCAGAATTTGATCTCACTGGCAGCGACTACGTAATACCCACCTTTGCAGGCAACTTTAATCATATCTGGGAACAAGTTGGCGCAGCGGGAGAAGAGGCTGAGGAGACATTACAACTATCCAGCATGAAGAGTATCGCAGGTATGTATTTGCTTTCCAGGGGACTGATCTGGAGCCAGCTCACTGACATGACCAATCAGATGCCACAGAGCAACTCGCCAAGGCGCTCTCGTTACAACCATTGGAGGGCACAGACGTACCAATCAGTCAGACAACTCACCAGCTTAAATTGCTAGGCAAGACAGTCAATGGCGGCAAAGTGGTGGCCAACATCAGGATGGCATATTCGTCCAAGTCTGGGGTAACGACTAAAATCACTGTACGCAGCGAGGAAGAGAATGTTGCGGCTTTGATTGTGGCATCGGTTGCGTAATGATGGGTGGGTTCTGAGCTGGAGGCGTTATTGTTCTGCAAAATCTGGCTAGCGAAAGTCGTCTCTATTTGCGGGACGGGTGCATATTACTGGAATTGCCCTTTTATTAGACATTACGTTCCGTCATGACGACGGCTTAAAAGAAGCCAATAAGGTGAAGTGATTAGTATAGTCTCGAAGACGAATGATCATGCCGTGCCGCAATAAAGACATAAGAGCTAGATTGCACTTGAGGAGGTGGTGTTCTGATCATCAATATTAGTAACCCGATTGAATAAGCAAAAGCTACCAATGCATCCATATTTTCACAGCCGTATTGAAATAACTTCTATGTGATTAGCTCAACCTCTTGTCCTTTCCAAAGTTGGCGGCAATAGTGACTTCTAACTCGCGTGATACCAGAGAATGATATCTACCACATCCTGCTCGTTCTCGTCCCTTCTTCCCTGACTACTACTAACCCATCCTCAACAAGCCAAGATCACCTCACAGGCCACATAACCTTACCAGGCGCGAAATATTATGCTTTCTCGCTACAAATGTCTTGGGCCCAACGCTAATAGCATAGTGTTAGAGAATTCTTTCAAGCTGATGCAGGTGTAGAGATGTTCCCGACGCATCCCTGCTCAAAATCAAAGAGCTTTTTGAACGTGCTACACCACGCATCTTCAGGGATCGGGCGAGCACCTGAGTAAACATAAGCCGGCCTGGGTCCTTAATCGGCGATTATCACGCTTGCTAAAGCTAGGTGCTTTGCTAGATGTCAGGAACGTTCAGGGTCGCTTAGCTCCGCTGTTTTCCTAGACACTCTGCCTACATTGCGTACACACTGGGTCACTTGCAAAGCGAACGTAAACTAAACGATGAAAAAGCATCCGGATCAACTCTACGGCTCTCTGCCTTCCACTTCCCAGCAGACGTCCCAGGACAAACACCTCCGTATGGAACGCAGGGAGTTGCGAATATGGGACAGTTTTCAGGAACGGGCTCCTGTCCTCTAGCAGATTGAGAACCTGCTGACTAGGGCTACGGCCGAAAAGCTGCATCTAGGAAGTCGATGATACGACCCGCAATCTCAGAACTTAGTTTCAAGAGCACCATTTCGTGACTAGTCCAAGACAGGAGGGGAGACGCGGATGGGTAGGGCAAAGGGTGTATTAGGGACAGAAGGAGAGCCCAAGGGTTGGTAATACGATTCCCAGGGGGGAGTAGGGTTGGCATAACGCGTGTAAAAACCTGCCATGGCGCTAAGATCGCGTGGACTTCGTGCTTGCCTCATCCCTCGCGTATAGCTCTCTTCAATAAACCATCCCTGGGTTGGTTGCAAAATTTATAAGGACGAAAAGAACTATCATGTAAACCAAATAGCATACGAAGGACTTGATGATAATGTCATTGCTGTGTCTATCGAGAAAAAACAATGAGACAGACTTTACAGATGAATGAAACAGACTTGACACCACATGATTATATCTTGGTGGAAGAAGTTCATGACGAGGGCATGTAGCGGCGAGCAACGGAAGATTTCTCGAATCGTGATCTACCTATACAACCTAGACTTTAGCTGTTTTGCAGTTATTCGGCAGTGCCCTAAAGGTTATTATCTCTTCGTCAAGTCTAACATTGCCAACATGTTGCAAATTTCCGATGAAGAGGAGTCGAATTTAGCCACTATGTAGAGGTAGTCGTGGCTGGTTTATTCCTTTGGTACGTATATAGTAGCTGAAGACAGTCAAGTCGCTCGACTTGACAACGTTCTGGTTCAGTGCTGAAGTTCTGCTCCGTGACATTCACGCACCGGTTTATCACAGTATGGAGATAACACTATATTATACGTCTTCGACAGACTTGATACACTGTGGGGTCATCTACATATCCAATTAGCTGGATTCTGGGCACTCGATGGTCGAGAAATACAGTCACTCATCTATCCCTCTACCTTTGGATGTAGCAGCACTTGATTCTAGCTTAAAGCAGCTTGTTCGGTATGACGGGGACTAGGCTATAGCATAGCATTATCACACTTCCTTTTCTACCCCTTTGTCAGGCGCTAAGTACACAGGAGGCTAGTAGGGTCCTTATGGGTGGGGATGTAGCAGATATTTGGCTATCTAAAGGTATGAGTCTCCCCCCATTAGTTGGGAGACTCAGGAATCAATAATATTGAGTCGTCCCCCTTACCATCGACCTGCGACCTACTGGTGTAACCTTAATCTGGACACAACCAAAACTCTGACCCCCTTAATATCATTATTTTCTGTTACATACTCGTTATCATCATCAGGGAATCGAGGCAGTAGCCCGGATAACTGCACAAGTGTATCAAACTTAGAACCACTTCTAGTTTTCGAGGCGACCTGTACGGTTCTCCGGAATAAGAACTGTTGACTCGTACCTACCGTGTGAGTAATCAAATAATAAATCAGCAACGTCACAGCAAGTTTGACCATAACTGAAAATTATATGGTACACGCAACTTTTCAAAGTTCAACCATACATCGACATTAGCCCACATGCGATTTAGGGTTTCAGCATATCAACGACCAACTTACATCCACAATGTTGCTAGAGCTTGTTTCAACCTGTCCTCTTCTGAGCCTACTTATGCCATACAATGACCATAACGTCTTGATATAAAAGCTGTGATATTATTAATTAGCGCATCCACGATAGGACATCGAATCTCGGCATGGGTACTGGTCACTTGTTTTTCAGTTTTCATGACGGAGATGAATTCCTTGCTGAACCCATTTCGTCTTTTTCGTACGTTTTAGCATTCATTCGTTTGGGATCATCTGATCATCCTTTTTTTAGAACATGCGCGTATTGTACGATTCCAACATGAGGTTAGGAGTTTAGTCCTACAGTCCAGAGCAGGGTGCCATAAATTAATTCAATGGGATCCGACACGAAGAACGCACATGAGCAGCGAAGTAGTTAAGATAGACTGGTCTTATGTAGTCCGGTGGCCGTACTGTGGGTGAGTGCATTCTAGCTCAATCGGAGTTGGTGATAAGCTGGAACTCGGGATGGCGCCGGAGAAAAGGTGGGCCGCGGTGCGGCGTTCCATTTTTGTGTCGCGGCTCAAATGTACAATTATTCTTACTTTATTACCATAATTAGCAGGAATTGCCCATATCTTTTTGCAAACGTAAAGCTAGTCCTGGTCGTTTTCCTTGCGTTACACCAAGTTATATTTAATCCAGTAATGTGACACCGTTGTTTTTATGGCTTGCAAAAAATCGGCGTCAGCGCTGGGTAGAATATAGCACTTGTTCTAGAAAACGAGATCTCTCCACTTTCCCCCAGATATAATACTACGAATAATTTTCGAAACTATTTCATATCGAAATTTGGTGATCTTGCGCTGGGTACTTAACTATTCGATTTGGCTACGAAATCGGGTATCCGTCAGGGCTAGGTCTAGTCTAGAAACGGTATAGCTCAAGTTAATCTCCAATCACTTCTATACGCGGTTCGAGTCGCGCCGGCCCACTTAATGACGTTGCAGTGGCATTGAATTCATCGAAACCCTGATCAACCAACAAAGAAAATTAAGGCCAAATAACCTAATCTATTCAGCTTAATGCACATGATAAACATCCATTTCCCTCTTAAGCTACACGGGTACTCCTTGATTCCCAAAGTTGCGAAACCAGATGAATAGATGATTCTCTCCACGTAAATACCTATCTACACCAGTAAATATTCGGTGCGACCTATCGTTTTTTATCTATCGTCGTCGTTACCCCACCGATTCCAACCCACCCACCTATCTTATTCACGAATCGAATCGCAAAGCCGCGGTGTTCCGCGACAGCGTCGTTCAAGATGGTGTACGTGCGGCAAGAGTATCTGCCGAATCTCAAGCAGTACAAATACAGCGGCGTCGACCACTCGTTGACCTCCAAATACATACTCAAGCCTTTCTACACAAATGTCGTCATCAAGTGTTTTCCCATGTGGATGGCCCCGAACTTGATCACCCTGACCGGCTTCATGTTCGTCGTCGCCAACTTCCTCACCCTGCTCTGGTACAACCCCACGTTAGACCAAGATTGCCCGACATGGGTCTACTACTCTTGGGCCGCCGGCTTGTTCATCTACCAGACTTTTGATGCCGTTGATGGCTCACAGGCGTAGGTTATAACTTGTCCTTTCTATCTGCGCATTAGTTTTGCGTCTCGCCCACTGACCTCGAGCGATATTGCAGGCGACGAACCCACCAGAGCGGGCCCTTGGGCGAACTGTTCGATCACGGCGTCGACGCTCTCAACACCTCTCTTGAAACACTTATCTTTGCTGCTTCGCAAAACATGGGACAGAGCTGGTTTACCGTTGTGAGCGTGTTCGCTTGTATGTGCTTCCCCATTACTTTCTATGGCCCTGTCTTCCAAATATTTAGTTGCTAATACATTGTAGCTTTGGGCACCTTCTACGTCCAAACTTGGGAAGAGTACCACACTAAAACCCTGACTCTCGGTATCGTAAATGGCCCGGTTGAAGGCATTTTGGCACTGGTCTTCGTCTATGCTCTAACCGGTTACATGGGTGGCGCGTCGTTCTGGCAACAGTCTGCGCTCGCCACAGTTGGCGTGCCCAAGAGTCTCGGAATTCCCGACCTCCTTTATAATCTGTCGTTCACGCAAATTTACTTGGTCCAAGGCACCCTCGTCATGGTATACAACACCTTTGAGAGTGCGCGCAACGTCATTAGGGCTCGTCGCGCTCGTGGCGACCGAAGCCGTGGTGCTCTCCTCGGCCTCGTCCCACTATTCGGCATTTGGATCCTCGTGACTGCATACCTGTACCTGCAACCGCTCATCCGCACGCAGCATCTTGTGCCATTTACCATCTTTGCAGGCCTAGTGAACGCTTACAGCGTTGGACAGATGATTACGGCACATCTTGTTAAGCTCGATTTCCCGTACTGGAACATCCTCGCTCTACCACTGGCCGTGGGCATAATCGACTCCATGGGCCCGATCCTGAAAGAGCACGTCGGCTGGGCTTCGGGGTGGCCCAGCGCTCTCGGCGATGACGTCTACCAAGTTGCCTTTATGTTCTGCATGCTGGGCACGGCAATCGGAGTTTACGGCTCATTTGTCGTCGATGTTATTGTTACGATCTGTGATTATCTTGATATTTGGTGTTTAACTATTAAGCATCCGTATGTGGAGGTGGCCGAGCATACCGCTAATGGAAACGCAAACGGAAAGAAGACCAACTAGGCCTGGACAAGGCTGAAACATGGTATGAGAACGCATCGACTGAAGCGTATTGGGATTTTAAGGTCCTTCGGTGAGCTTCGGCTCGTGAGTCGTACCTATGATGCGAAGTGGAAGCCGGAGCAAAAGTTCTGGAACAGCGGACGAGCTACTAGGGGCTACGGCTCTACATTTGATGACTACGAATTTGATACCAACTAGGGATAGATGAATGAGCTTAAGATCACGGAAAGATGGGAAGACGAGATACCAGATAGAGTTGAAGACCATGAGGAGTTAGATGGAGGGATGTATCGCGCTATGTGTTTTATGATTAACAAATGACAAGGAAGGATACGGATGAACGCATTTACTTGTTTTACCAACTCCTCATATCTGAAGATACCACTAGTAATTAATGCTACTTAATACATATTCAACTTTACGGAAATAACCAAAGGGCTAAAGATTATAACAGATAGATGGCTCGGTATCATTGCAATAGTACTCTTACCCTCTCCGTATACCAATGTATGCGACTGGGTCAGACTATAAGATGGCCCACAACAAAAGCCTCTAAGAAATAATATGCCATTGCCCAAGCATGACACAATATACTGGTTTAGTATTATTAACTACAGCAAGGGTTTGGCATGGTATTCGATATGGCAGGAATCTACTTGGGCGTCAAGGATATCGTACGGTCCAGTTCTCTCTTCAAGCCCTGGCGACGATCCAGTTTCGAGTATACGGAGATTTCGCTTTTGTTTGCCTGGTCCGGCCTATTCAAGCCCGCATTGCTAATATCGTAAAATCCTGCGCAGGCAAACACGATAATAGCAAACATGACAACCGAAATGAGCACGAGTAGCTCACTATATAACTCGTCACCTCGTTAGGTTGTTGTCGCCGACTCTACTACCCTGGTACACGGGTAGTTGCAATCCCATTCATACATACCTAGGGGCTAGTCCGTGTGACAGTTACCTATCCAAGACATGGTTGGATACACATATGTAGGTTGTGTACTGGGAACTGACTACTCTATTATAACACCGAATGAAAAGAAGTGCTGTTTGTTTACGTACGACCATACCCTCTGGACAAACTCGGGATCCCGTCCGCTCTCCTCTCGAGAGGGCCCAACCAGTAAGTAGTTAGGTCGGTGACGACCAGCGAATCCTTGGTGTTGTGTATCATATTATTCTTTTCTATTTTTAACTACTGGGAAGTGCTTGCTTGTCCGGTTTCTTTCGTTTCTGTGGTGTCTGTCTTTTTTTAATTCTTCGGTATAGTTAGTTTCTTCCTAGATCCATGCATAGTATGAGACTTTCGGATTAAGGAAAGTAAGATAGATAGCCTATAGAACAGACCATGTTTGTTTAACTAAGCCAGCAAGCAGGGTTCGGGTTTCCCAGTCCGGACTCAGTAAGTAGGTACTTAGGCGCCCAACATGTGATTGATTCAAGAGGATAAGAAAGGTACAGACAAAGATGATGATATGCAGTTCCAAATTAAGATCGACTCCACTCACTGCTAAGCCGGCTGAGTGTAATACTCAACTTCGAAATCCCTCCCCGGACTCTCTCATGTTAATAGCACCAGCACACCAGCACATGTTCGACGTTGTTATAGAGCCATTGTACAGACATCCCTGAGCTCACCGCACTAGAAATCCCATAGATAGCAAGAGGTTTCTCAAGTACCTGGTACCGAGGAAACGAGAAGTAGGAAGACTTGAAAACATAGACAAAATTCCGGATACGGGTGCGAATCTGCCGGTAACAACCCGGGGATAGCGGATGGGAGCGGGAACGGGGCCGGGTCGGGTAATCGGCGAGCAGGCAACGACTTACTGGCAACAAGTACTGGCATAGCTTAAGGAGACTTTCTTTTTCTTTCTTGGTTCACTGCGGGTAGCTCCCTATTCGTGTTTAGAGCAATCCAACTTCTTCATCTTATCTTAGCGCCTGGAAACTTTGCACGTGTTTAGTAACACAAAATGAACTTCTGTCTTATCAAGGCACTTTGTGCTTCGGAATGGAGCAATGTAGAGGAATCTTTCATTTAGATAGTAATCTCATGAGCGACCTTTCATCAGCCAGTGAACGTACTTACAAAATTGAATTGTCGCCCAATAATCGTGTACTCGTATGCCGTCAATGCTAGCCAAAGTACTTCATACATACAGAAGCATAACAAAAGCTCGCTTAAACCCTCAGTCCTTATCCACCCGATAACTCCCGGCCTACTCCTTTGGTTGAACCGTTTCGGCCTCACCGACCCACGGATAAAGAACGGGGTGAGAAAGCCGTAATCTGAGGAGATCGTCCACTATTCTCACGGCTTACAAGTGGTCATCGCATAGTCCAGTGGGCAACACACTCGCCCGCCTGCTAACCAATCAATCATAAGAGCTCATCGCTACCACTCGCAACACTATCCATGATAGCCTTTAATACAGCACGCTCTTCGAAGACAGGACCTTGCCCGTCACACTTGGCCTGGCACTTGAGACGCTCGCTCACATCAGCGACATCAACTAAACCTTTCTTGAATAAGTCGTGACCGATGATGTAATCCCAAGTGGCACCGGCAGCCAGTAGACGCTCCCCGCCGGACTCGACAATACGGTGGCTGGGGGTTTTATTGGCGTGGTTTTGGAGTAGGTCAGAATAAAAATCGGTGGGGTTGTATTGCATGGGTCCTGTCGTGATACCTGCGACGGGCGACATAGAACCATTATGCTGGGCATGCGCACTCGATGTCGCCCGCAAAATCTCGTTTTCCGTGCTTATCTTTTGCATCTCGCGCCTTAGCTTCTCGTTCTCCGATGCAGTTTGGGATTGAGCTGCTTCTAGGCTGGCCAGTTTTGCCTCGAGATCTTTGACATGTCGTTCCTTGCGCTCGCGAAATGCACGTTGGCTAGATGAGACAACCTGTCAGCACCCAAGACAGTCATGCCGATGTTTCAGAATCGCCTGACACCAGCATCCCCATTGCGAGCTCTGTAAGACAGACGTAGCCGGAATAACAGGACATTACTCACGCAGCTCTGTTCTGGGCTTTACGGCGCGACTGGGCCGGACTCAGATCATCTTCTTCTGAGTTGGAGCCTGTTTGCCGGTTCGTATCTGGATCTGACTTCGCTAGAGGGAGTATGTCGGCCTGGCCGCTCTTCACTTGATGTGCGCCGTTGATGCTTCCATGACTCTGGCTATTCAGTGGTAGGTTAGGCGGCGTTGGTGGTCCTGGCGGGCCGGGGAAATTTTGGTTGTGATGGTTGAACTGAGCATATTGGTCGAAGTTCTGCGGAAACTGGTCATGATTAGGGAAAGAGTCGTATATCTCCTGTAAGCAAACAAATGTCAGCCGTTAATCTCGAGGGCACGTGGCACATAGCAATCCATAGGCATACTAAGGCAGAACAGAGAGGAAAGGAGGTTAGTGGCATAGGTGATTGATGGGATAACGAACATTGGGAGATTGGCTGTGGTTGTGAGCGAAGTCGTCAGAGGCGGAATTGGAATGAGAGGGCGTCAGGGGAGGGATGCCCATAAACTGGTAAGGCGGCTGGGCGCCATTGAAATAAGCATGGGAGAAGTCCATGGCGTAGGTTTGGAGCTGTCGACAACGGATTTTTAGGCGAGGGGAATATGTTGAGTTAAAGGAGAGGCTACAGACAAGGCTGTATGTATAATCAAAGGCCGTAGTGTAGGTGGTTAATGGTGGACCAAGGAGTGAACTACAAGTAAGAAGGGGATTGGTAGGGGAGGAAAAGGGACTGGGCCGAGTACAGAAGGAAAGCCGGGCGTTAGCTCGAACGCGTGCGTGTGTGTGTGTGTGTGCGTGCGGCGTATGGTTGTATTGTTGTATGGTGTATGGTGTGTGGTGTGTGGTAGGTATATGTGGTAATTCGTATGTAGGTAGTACTACATATGTGGTGTGTTTGTGTCGTTTCGGTTCTCAGGCGACGGGCTGTCTCTCTGTTTCCCCCCCGCGGTGCAACGCAGCTTGTGGCCTGTCTAAGCAGCACTGCCCTGAGTGAGGGTGCACAGAAAACCAAGCAGCCAAGAAAGAGGTGGAATTACCAAACTTAGTTGAGAAATAAGTCGTCGTCTACTGTACAATAAGTAAGTAGTCTTTGCTTTGCCGAGGCGCGGTCGTATACTACTATATTAGGTACGGAATGGTTGAAGAGTGATGGAAGTGGTGAAGTGAATAAGAAGTAACATTCGAACGAACGAGTAATGTATTAAAGAGTCTTGGGCTCCAGGTTCTGAGGTTGAGCACTGGGGTGCGCTCCACTGATCAACCTCTGATCTATTCTAGGCATTCTAGGCCGTTAGGTAGGTCCTACACTACACCACCACACTTGGTAGACTCGACTAGAAGGGGGGAAGGCGAGGAAGAGGTAGGGTCGAATTGTCCGACTATACTAAAAATGCCTGGCGACTCCGATACCCCGATACCAAGTGCTGTGCCAATCACTGACGAAACACCCATCATTCGTGCTTCTCGACAAGGGTCCTGGAAGCCCCCACCTTATCTGCCTCGTTAGTGCACAACCTCCCGTGTAGCCAAGCGGGAGAGGCCGCTACACAATCTAACGCCTGATGCTCGACGTTGGTTACCCGTACCTAAAATTATTCAAGGTTATTATCAACAAGTATAATCAAACCTCACGTATTCACGCCAACACGAGCGGCTCGTCTGGTAACGTATGCCCT
Source organism: Xylaria scruposa (assembly GCA_022385635.1). NCBI lineage: Eukaryota > Fungi > Ascomycota > Sordariomycetes > Xylariales > Xylariaceae > Xylaria > Xylaria scruposa. Next base: position 171,968 of record MU280189.1, on the reverse strand, counting down.
GACTTGATGATGCGTCCGATCAGTCTCCGAGCTATACCACCTCTAGGTATATTGGTAATGAGAACGACGACCAAGTTACGAAACACTCACTTAAAGTCATGCGGTTCAGTCGTGGCCGAGGCCTTGGCACGTCGCCTTCAGGTAGGTAAATGCTGTTACTCCTCCAATATGTGAGGTTGATGTTACTTCTCGGCCTCACGAGGTTAAGTCCGGTAACTTGACGTATAGACATTGTTAATCTTGGTACGATGATTGTAAATGCATCGATAGGGAGGAAACAGCACGATGAATAATCATTGTTGAGACAGGTCGTGCTTCAGAAGATGGTTACGTGTCACGCAGGTCGGGCTCGAGCTCAAATAAGGAAGAAACGTAATTACGCAACCTACGTAGGTTTGTGAGTTCGACATGACGCTGTAGACGGCGATGATGTGAGTGCCAATATTGAAAATATATTGACCATCGGGAAACAACCTGATGGATGCGAGTGGACCCAGCTTCGACTACGAATCCGACCCCTTTTCTTTTTGCTTCCTTTCTGATAGGCGTTGTTCCATTGTTTGAAAAAAGGATATACTTAGATGATCTGCATCAATACAGGTTTCCCCATCCCAGAACTCATCTCACCAGTCCGCGGCGTCGTATTGGATGACGGCCATGTTGTATACGTACTCCATACTCCAACGAACGTTCCCAGGGTCGTAGCTGACCTTGCGTGCCTTGCTGCGTGGGGAAGGGTGGACTGGGCTTGTGCCTGTACGCTAGAGAAGCACGACGCGGCTCCTGTGAGTTTCCTGATGAGTAAGACCATGCCTCGCATGCTTCAACGGTAATTGAAGGAAGACACGTTGTTGGTTACGTTATGATGGCTGTTCCTACAACCAAAAAGCCATCAGCATGGTTTGCAGCACCCGAGATGCCGTCTTTTCGTCTGCGACCCAATGTTGTCTCCGGGGCTCGCCAAGCTCGGTTCCGACTCCTGGGTCTCCAGGACGACATTTAAATGAGCCGGTGTTACGGTGCTCAAACTGGGGTAGGACGGACATACAGTATATTTGCACACGTCAGATACTCAGACATTCTGTGGCTTAGAGAGAGCGGTCTCGGGCACAGATAGATAGACCTCGCCTGGTAGAAGTAGGTATCCGACCCCGGACCAATGCCTAACATACCTACCTACCTTGAGTCTGTTCCAGTGTTCTGCCGTCGTGGGACCTTGTGCTTGTTTGCTTGTAACGCCACCCAGGCGAGCCGGTAGCATCGAAGCCGGCCGAGAAAAGGCCTGATGCTACCTCGCCGACCGCACATGAACAACAGCCCTGGCTACAGTTAGCGTGAGAAAGAGATGCCGAAGGCCGGCTCCCAATGGTAAGCGGACTCGGACCAGGCCTCGATGCAATATCCTGTCCGGAATAGGAAGGCAGCAATGTGTGCGTCTGCTATCCTCGTCTGCCACCATCAGAGATGCGGCAGTGAGCGAGTCTAATGCCGCCTCGATGATGTCGCGACCGCTGATCCGAAGATGGGCTGCAGGAGCTGGGAAATCGCCTAGGTCGTGCATGTGTGTCGGGACCAACGACATTCTCCAAACTTATCCCTACCGCTCAAGCGTCGCAGCTTGTTCAGCGGGGGTCAGCCCACGGGTCCACGGGTTCTTCTGCAGGATTCCGCCACCTTACCCCTCTGGAATCCTCGTGGCTTTCTCTTCATCGTTCCTCTCGTATCAGATAGGGGGTTTGTGGCGGTTACAAATTACCCCGGTGCGGTATTTCAAACGAACGGCACTCATTCAGATCCTCTTCGTGCCGTCAATGCATCCCCGGCCATCTGTTGAGTTCTTGTTGAGGCCAATGCGCATCAACGTAGACGAGCGGGGGGGAGCCGAAACCTTCACGTGGTCGGTTCACTTCCTTTGCGCCACTTTTCGTTTCTTTTGTCCGCATCTCAAACGTAGCTCTTGGGTAAGCGGCAGGTCGACATCACAACCAAGCGAGCCAGTAATCTTCAGCCCACCATTGTGTGAAGCTTGCTGTCGGTGAGTGCGGTAAAGCGGAAAGCGACTTGTGCCTGACCGGTAGAAGGATGATTTCTAGAAACATCTCGAAATCGCGCCTAAACGCCAATGAACTTGCTGCGGAGAATGCCGAATAATACGAGGACGTCCCTGGCACAGTGGCAGATTAATGATACTGTAGCATGATAAAGTCCACTAACAGAGGCAAGTTTTCACGACAACCAATCACGCTCAACGCTCAAGCCAGGTACTGAACTTTTAACTCGGTAGCTACCGTCTCATCGGTCACTTGATTAATTTCTACCTACTTACAGACTTCAATACAACTTCAGGATTAAGTGTCATATACAATCACAACGAAACAAGCAAATAAGTCGCCGTTAACCTCGTGCCTTCGTATCCGTAGTGTCCTACCAGTAGATGTAGCTGCACGGATGACTTACTGGTTGTTAAAGCATGAATACTGCATAGCTGACGGCAGATTTTAATAGATTGTCTGACGCCAGAGTCTATCCAAACTGCTTAGTAGATATAGGATGCTTTGAGCAGTTGAAGTTTCAGAATTCCTAAGAAGCGCCACAGTCCTAATAATATGTGAGTTGAGCGATTCCTCGGCTTCAACGAAGACCTACCGCTCGTGACACGACGAAAATAAGTACGAGTTAACTACAAGAAATACGATAAACCATTTAAATAGAGTGTTAATACGCAAGTGACAAGCCCCAAATAGGAATGATAATGCGATAGTTGCAGATATAAATCCAGTCTGACCAATTACGTGACAAGCCAACCTAACATCTACTTCAAGTCCGTAAAGCAGTAAGACTCATTGCAACAAACCCAAACGATACCTCTATCCCTTTGGTTTCGATGACCCGACTTGGTCCGCCGGCGGACGTAGTGACACAACGACTGGAATCTAAAGAGTAACGCAACATAATGGCGCGAATTAGGCCAGTATTGGGTAAAGCAGAACTCGCTTAAGAAGGCCAAGTTAAAACAAGCCTGCATACAAAGTTGTATCCTGTAGATTTCTTCGTTCATCTCATCATTATCTGGGGTCGATATATAAGTCTGATGCCGAAGCATCAAATTTGAAGTGAATTAGATCGACTTCTGTATAATTACACTATAGGATATTAATGCCGACCTCCATAGGATTGATAGATAGAGATAGCTTGATATTCGAGCTCATTGTCCAAAGTAAACCGAATTCTTCTCGCTATTACAGCTTAGTTGGTTGGTTGACAACAAAAGGCCAGCTCATCAATCATTGTCAACAGTAAAATCATGAGTGGAGACGACTTGATAACTTACTACTATCTCATATACTTATCTACTCGTATTCGTGCGCACTCGAAGCATGTTCTATCAAGAGTCAGTGGTCCACGGTGTAGTGAGCCAACAAGCTTGGCTCTTGGGTAATGTCTGAGTGACTTAATGTGTGTAGCACGAGCGCGAGGGATGTCACGTCTCGAAGTACAGCAAGTAATTAGCACATCGTTACAGAATCGTCAAAGATTTGAGATTGTTTAATGCAAAAGCTATCGATCTTGGTTGGTGCAAAAGATGAAGTGAAGCCTCTCATATGATGTCATGGTCGTCGAGCGTGTAGCTGATGGTTGGACCCGAATTAGTATTCGTACATGTTTGTCAGGAACCCTGTGCTTGAAGGAGGCAATAGACACTTCGTTGTTGCGTGCAATCTGTGGCACTGATGATTCTTTGACAGAGATGGCTTGATGGGTACGTCGTCTTTTCTACAATGAGTTTTACGCGAAATAGTGAAGTAATCTAGACCATTTATAGTGTCAATACTAGGTGAATACAAACCCTCTAAGCAGCAACTCTACTTTTGAATAAACAAGAATGGACGGTTGAATACACCAAATCAACCATGCCTAGACTTTTTTTAGTAAAAAGTTTCAAGGTCTAGGTAGATTTTGGGTTCATATTTTCCCGGCTTTTTTGTAGAAGCGGCCGTCGCCGACGATTAAGCTCGCATTACCAATTCAGTACTGATATCATCGCAGTTTCCTTGTCAAAGCTTTGGTTATCACGCCTCAGAAAGTGATTCTAGGGTAAGGGCAGATTTCAGCTTCTCTCTGAGTGTACCTTCCCTAACAAGAATCAAGAACCCGCAACTGAGCAACAGCAACGGTCACATCTCATAAAGTGTTTCGTCGTTCCTTCGTCTCGTTCTCTCAATACCTTCCATTTTGCCCTTCTCTCCCGTCCCTGGTTGTCGTCAGCCGTCGTTCAAAGCGCCACCCATTAGATGTGGCTCTACTACACCTTCACGCCCGACTAGTACGGCGACTTCTTACCTACGCCAGGTAGGTAATGAGGAGCCGCGTCATTCATTCGATAGTCGTACCACTCCTTTTCTCACCGATGCCTTGAACGATTCGGACGTGATGGACAATAACGACACGGAAAACCGGGTGGCACCCAATGCCAATTACCTCCTGCAACAGTTACAACAATCACAATCGCAGCTCGTCCAGACGCATTCAATGCCAGCCCAGAGTCAGCTACTAGCAGTCCGGCAGTCCACGCCTCCTCGTCAATACACCACCGTCGGCTCTGTCTACAACCCTCAGTCCCAGCCTCTCCAACCGCCCGTGCGTCGTGGCCGAACCATCAAGTCTCTATATCCCTACAAAGGCGAATCACCCGCAGGCTCATCCCGGGTTCAGTACACCCCGTTGCAGCAGAACTCTGATCGAGCCGTCAGCCCTGTCCGCCAAGATTACAGCTCCCTCCCCTCAACTCTAACCATCACACGCCAAGAAAGGAAAGTGCTGCAGAAATTTGGTGTTGTGGTCCCCAACATGCATCAAGCCTCAAGCCTGCCCGTTGCTCGACAATCGCCCGTACAAGCATCTCGATACATAGGAAATCGGGAAGTGAACGGGTTCGGTGCTCTTGACAACTCTATTGCTGAGGAACACACTGCCATGCTTACCAATACAAGTGTTGGATCTGATAATGAGAGCGATGCTACTGATACAAAACCCATATCTGCCATGAACTTTAACAGCTTAACAAACTTAGCTTCATACCCTAACCCAATGCAACGAGCTGCGCAGAAGGTTCTCGCCTCTCATCGTCCGCTACCCGTTCCAGCCACCGGCGTGAGTCTTTCCAACTCCTATCTAGACTCAAGAATTGTTCGGTCTGATTTTGGTGCAATTGCTGACATGGACTCGCAGTCTCAAATCTCAGATAGCCATTCAGCCCATTACGACCCAGAAGCAGAACCTTTTGTATCAATCGACGCTCTTCGGATCATGCCTGTCCTACCTAAGGTTTGCGGTGCACCCGCGCCATTGACCGCGGGGCCACCCGGTGTTCGACAACTCAGACCGACGACATTTGAGCAGGAGACCCTTCAGAGAGCTCGAGATTTTGACGACGAAACCCCGATGATGAACCCCTATCGTACGCGGCTACCATTCGATCAGCATACCGGTGGGCCCTCTTTTGAATATGAGAGTCTCTCTGAGGGGGAGGACATAGAGGACGATGACTGTGATTATGGCAGTCATAATACATTGATCATCGATACACTATCAGCTGACGAGGCACTAAAGTTCTACCCAAAAGGCCTCCCCTCAAATTTCAATACCTCTACTCTTTGCGTTTCCCGTGACTGGGAAGCTGAGCGTCTGGCGACAGTCAAACGTCAGTCTGATCCATATGCGGCCCGCAGTCAGGACATTTTTTGGGCCGCACGCAAACAGTACATCGATAATTGCTTCTACGGCGGAAGCAACACGTTCAACAAATCGTTCGACGTGGCTGTCTCGGAGCATAAACATCGTGGTGTGGCTCGTATTGTTGGTCGCCCCTACCAAGAGCCCCCTAACGATCAAGGCAAAGTCGTCAATCGTCGACTCCAAATACGTGATGCATCACTTATGTCCGCATCAGAGCAGTAAGAATTTTCGAATTTTGCCCCTTTGCACCTCTTTCTCCAAATACAAATTGCGGTACCATTTGCCGTCGATAGCAACTGCTAATCACTCAATTCTGATAGTGCCAAACCTTTGCTCTCGATGGTCTTCCAGACCATCAGTAACCGCCCGGAAATTTCACCCGATATAAAACTCCCGGGATTCGAGCAAAGCCTCCGCCCTTCCTACTTAAAACGCTGATCTCAGAATACGCCATCAGGAGTATTTAACACAATGCTTGGTTAAAGGATAATATTATTTGATTCAGGCTCCGCCACGGGTGTTCTAGGAGAAATCATGGAGCGATCTGATTGAAAATTCCGCAGCACAAGTACCCTTGAGTTTTCCCTTGCCCATGGATGTGCCTTGCGACCTGTCTTCGTTATTAATAATTTGTGTATCAACGAAGTAGCAGCTGCTGAATTGATTCTGTATTTATCTCCTAAAGGGGACTTTAAGCCTTAACAAAGGCATCATTCTATTTAACCCTATCCTATTTTGATAAACGGAAATTACGATGTCCATATCACGATGCCTCAAATCCCATTGCTGTCCAAAGCTGATTTCTTATGTGTTTCAAATTCAATGATTAACTAAAGGTTCTGTTGGCACTCTCCACCAGATTCCTTGTCGCATAGGAATGTACTCCATCGTTGCTAGATCCCTCAGGAAGGTCAGGCATCAGTTGATGTGAAGACTATCGTTATTTTGTGAAGTATCTTCTATGTTATTTTATATTACTGCGGTCGGCTGGGTGTGTTCCTACTAGGGCTCAATTCTTTAGAGATAGTCTTCTAGTTGGAATCTGTTGCTTCCTGTTGACGAGTCAGACTTGGGAGAAGGGTTCGGCTTCAACCGTGTCCATAAGGCGCAAGGACTAGGTGTCCTGAATGAGACTGTTCACTTGTAGATATGATGTAGATTTATGAGTAGGAACGGGGTTAATTAGGAGACGGGTCAATGTTTGCGATACCACTTTAGTAGAACACCAAGGACAGAGTCTAGCTGGCCAATGAGAGGAGAAATAGGTCCAGAGGGATATAAACCTTGCTATGTGCGCACTCTTCCAACAGACGTTCCCAACTAATACCGCTCGAATGGTATAGTGGTAAAGTAGTCGACAGGATAAACTCCTTGTGTCAGAGGCAGGGCCAAAGGCATTCAAGGGTTTTCCGGTCTGGGGATGTTGAGTATAGCTTAAGCCCTGTGATTCTTTTTTGGCAACTTTCGAGCTCGACACTTCGATTCTTGACCGAGCTGTTGCTTTGCTTCCTTTTGTATCTATTTTTACCCTGCTGTCTTTTGAGCCGACCTCCTGTTCAATATTTTTTGGCTGAAGACATGGAAATTTGTCGTGTTAATAATCTATGCGTGTATGTTTAACAGGGAACACAAATTTCCACACGCCCGCGTCTATATCCATTTCCTAGAGAGTCTGATTTGTTGTTTAACTGTCAATGATATGTTTTCGAGCTGCGTTGTAGATATCTATTCTATCAATGAGTATATATTGTATGTATTTAATAGTCTATAGTTAATATAAGCTAATATGAGAAACATTAGAAGACAAGCAGCTAATTATCACAGCTCTAAAGATTGTGTAGACGTGGTTAACAGATTTCAACATTACTGGCTCCCACTCGTCGCGTGTTTCTTCAGAAACGCGTTATACCTCTCATAGAACACTGGTGTTTGAGGATGAGTAATAATAACGGCGGGAAAACAATGCGGTACGCCTTTATAGCAGTAGACCTCGGTATCGACACGTCCGGATCTGAGGGCATCGGCGTAAGCGAAAGCTTCGTCACGGAAGATGTCAGCGCCCGCGAATTGGATCACTAAGAGTATTGTTAGTTCAACTAGTTCGAAAAGAACTGGGAAGAATCCCGAGACCTGGTGTCAGGAAGGGGTGAGAGTTAACATACGTGCTGGTGGGAGTCCTTCGAACGAGGAGGCGAGTAGAGGCGAGTGTCTGTAATCGGGCTCGGGATTCGGGATATAGCAGTTGAGGAAAACGTCGAACCTAACGGAGCTGAGGACGACGTTGTCGGTGTTTTGAATATGGCTACCAAGCTCGTACTTGTCGTATGGGAAGAATTTAGGATGACAGACTGCTGGGAAGTGCAGCACCTGGGCAATGATACCAGTGACGCCCTCTTCTCTAGCCATGATTGACAGAACGGCAGACTAGTAGGTGAATTAGCGGCAGGAACATGCATATAACCTCATGAAGAAAGGTATCAGAACGCACCAGGTTGGCGCCGGCACTGCCTCCTGCAACGATTATCTTTTCTGGGTTGATCCCAAGCGTTTTTGCGTTCTCCTTACACTGGGAGTCGATAGTTAGCATATATGACGCTGCAAGACAGGCTTGGATGTGGCCTGCATACCCATAGCAATCCGTCCCAGCAATCCTCAACCGGCTTTGGGAAAGGGTGTTCGGGCGCCCTTATGCGACGTTAGCAAATTGCGGATTATGTCTCGCGGGTGTTATTGAGAACACGTACATGCGGTAATCTACGCTGATGACTATGATATCGGTGTTGGTGGCGGCATAAACGTCCTCGGCGCCATCTACCTCGTGTCCTCCAACGCAGTAGCCTAGATTAATAAGATTAGCATATCGTGGTTCAGGGTGAAAGGAGCCAAACGCTAATGGTACATACCACCGCCATGCATCCGGTACATGAGTGTCGCATCTGGTGACACATTCGGAGATTTGTAAACCTTCAACTCGACCAAGTGGCCATCGCGTGCGGGAAAATGCAAGAGTTCGGTCTTCACTTCGCTGTATCGATCAGGTCCGCCTGGCGGCATAGCAGCATCTGGGTCACCAGCAGCCTTGCGGAAGGAGGGTATATCCGGCAGGCCCCAGAACTTGTCGTAGGCAGCGCCGATGAAGGGTTCAACTTCTAGGAACTCGGGCGTCTTCTCGGAGAGATGGCCATACTTTGGCAATGGCTTGAAGTTGGGGTCGATGTCGAAGTACTGGGGCTTGTCTTTGAGGCCGATCATGGTGACTTTCTAGTGTCTTGCTTTGGTTGCTGGTGAAAAGCAAATTCCTGCTGGGCGTAGCGCGGATTCTTATACGATTTCACATCGTAATGACGAGACGAGAGTGAGACTCTCATCCACATCTTACACGCACACGCATCATAACCACCAGGCGCCGCGGGGCATAGGCTGACTCTCCAAGTGACATTCCTTGACGCCAAGATGAGTGCTATACGCCGTGAAATTTCACATCATAGCTAGTTCCACTTGGTATCCGAGTATGAAGATTTCGTTAATCATTCAACAAAATTGAGCCATTGTATGATTCATAGTATGTATGGTAGTACTATTTTTCGTTTAATCACAAGCTTATCTGATTGTTACTGTAAAGGCGTACGTACATACACATGATGGCGGGTCTCATCACTATGAATCATATCGTCACTAACCGCTTCAAGCAAGCATACAGGGCTGGTTACCGCAAATGGTAAGGCAACGACCCCTAGCTACTGGGACCAGCATACGAGTATAGCAAAAACAAAACCTGATCTTTTTTCGAAGCGCCTTTAGCACCGTTACTCGGTGATACGCGAAGTATTCGCGTATACCTAGGACTTAGTAGTAATCCATCCATTATGGAATCAGAGGCTGAGCTGAGAGACACTGCCCCGTCTGTATGCGACGGGTTCGCCCGCGCAGGGCCTTAAGAGGCATAAACACTATGGGGCTATCAGTATGAATCATATCCAAGGGTTCTCAGCTCTTGATAAAGGGATCTGTCTATATATAATTTCCACGTCCGAGAGAATATAAGAAGTGCACGATATCATACAGAAACACAGGAACACCGAGACAGTTTCATTACAGAAAGCAAGGAATAACCGCCTACAGATCTCACCACACTTCTCACGAGACTCGCAAAATCTACAAGGCCCATCATACTCTCGGATATATTCGACAAGGTTTCGTGGGATCAAATGGCTGAGTTCACACTACCCGAATCGGCTATCGGCCTTCGCGTAGTGCCCGCGTCTCAGTTGGACTTGCGGCCTGAGGCACAGATAATAGAAGACCTCAAGACCTTTCGACCCATCACCTCAGAAAAGAACGTATGGTGTTTCTGGGATAAGGGCTGGGATCGCATGTACCCGAGCTATCAATGCACCGTATTAAACTGGGTGAGAAAGCTCGGTAGTTCTTGGACTGTTCGCATCGTCGACCTCATGGAAGACTCGCCCAACAACATCTACAACTATGTTAGCAAAGACTGGTTTCCGGATTGCTTCATAGATCGAACGATGGACGGAAAACATGCGGCGCAACATTCTGCCGACCTAGTGCGGCTGCCGCTCCTGTACGAGCACGGAGGTGTCTGGATGGACGTCGGAAACATGCTGCATACTCATCTCGACAAATTGTTCTGGGATCACTTGACCGCTCCGGATTCGCCTTATGAGATGGCCGTCTGGATCATTACTGGGCAGATTAGAAAGCAATGGGGTAGCTTTGGCAACTACATGATGGCTGCGCGCAAGGGCTGCATCTTCGTCAAGAACTGGCACCTCTCCTACAAAGAGCTGTGGAGAGACCACACCAACTGCGACGGCTTCCACAAATCACCCCTAGTTCAGGACATCGGCATTGCTGAGGGCATGGCTGACTGGGAGTTTAAGGACAAGATCCTCCAGATGAGTGATTACGTGGCTCAGATGCTTCTCGGGGATCGCACGAAGAATCTGCTCGATGTCAGCACGGGCTGGAACGGCCGCGAATTCTGGGAGAACAAGATATTCATGGTGGAAGGTATCTTCAACGGCATTCTTGGAGCGATCAAGACGGACTATGATGGTTACAAGCAAGCCGAGCTCTTCACTACGCCGCTTGACGAGCCGAACGAGGAGAAGAGGAAGGCTGCAGAAGCTTTCGTCCTAGAAGTGATAGAGAACAGCCACATGTACAAAGTCTACCATAATTCGGCAGGCGGGCTGCCGGCGCTTGGAGACGTGGTGAAGAAAGATGGCTTCAAGGATGCGACTCAAAGGCCGGGCACATTTGGCGAGCTGTACAGGTACGGAACAGTCCACTGGGAGTCAACGCGCGAGGTAGAACGACTGATACTTCAACCAACGGGGGAGGACATGATTCGAGCTACACCTACAACGCCACGTGAAGGTCAGTAGTAATCAGCTTATATATAGCGAAGGTTAGCTAAATCGTAGGGGTAAGATGGGTGTTCGGCGATAGCTTAGGTCCGAAACTATGTTTCATAATCTAACAAAATGAAAATAACACGATGAGAACAACGTCCCTGTATCGTCATTCGGGCTTCGAGCACGAACATAACTTCATGGAAGTAAAGAGATATAACCTTCAAAAATGGGAAAAAGAAGTTTCTCCTGAGGGTGACTCGAACACCCGACCTGTGGATCTCTAAGATAATTACAATTACAGTCCAACGCGCTACCAACTGTGCCATCAGGAGGTGTTAGGATTCAAGGATTTTTTGCAGTATATATCACGAATACATGCACTAAGGAAGGTACTAGCATCCTTGACGCCCTGATAAGTTATTGAAATTCGAAAGGTACCCTTCCAAGCCCTAGAACTCTAGCTGTTACACGGAAGCCCCAGGTAGGGGGATGCAATTACCCGCCTACCAGGGCTTGGTCGGTAATATCGTGACACCAATCTGCAAGACGGTATTTAAGCTGCGGTTCGGGGTTCAAACAATTCAGCTACCCGTGTTTGTTAAATGCTGCGAAACGGACCTTAGTTGTTTAAGCAAGTAAATGCGAAACTATTCGTGTATATATAGACCTAGGTTTGCCGCGAAAGGCAGAAGGAAAGCAGACTTGTATGCCTCCTTGATGCCCAAGAAGATTATCGCAATATTTGAATACTACCCCAAGCCCTAGACACTAGCCCTTGTGACACTAGCCCTTCGTTACATTATATACATATAAGTGACAAAACCCTCAGATTTAGGAGGCTCAGGAATCAATTGATTGCTTGATTAAGCCCTAACTAACTACTCCCTCCCTAAGCTATAGAGAAGTCTATACATCCACTCTAGATCCATAACCATGTCATTGAGGTGGTAGTATGTAATAAGGGCTAGTGATCTAGGGCTTGGAAAGGTATTCGAATTGCAATAACCTACTAGGTCGTCAACAGTCTGAGTCCCCCCTTCTAGCCCTGGGCGACGATCCAGGTTTAAATATGCGAGAGCAGAGCTCTCGCTCGCTTGGCTCGTTATTATCGTGATCGGAAGAACACGAAATTAAACACGGGTAGCTGCATAGGCGGTTCGCCGCTTGCAGGATATCTACATGATATTGACGGTCCCAACCCTGGTTTGCAGATTGATGCAATGCCAATACCTTGGGTTAGTCTGTATGACGTTTGCTTCTTGCTTTCGTTTACTATTAGGCGACCGAATCGGCGACCTGCCGTTCATGTGATCATTTATATGATATCGGTGGCCTTGATTCGTGGTCTCGGACATGTAATGCAGTCCAAGTACCTTAGCTCGGCCCGTGTAACATAGTGTCAATTAAGGTGATATCAATTCAACTCAGAGCAACGGCCATTGGCGCAAAATGTCAAATAGCTTGGCGGGCGCCGGTTCGTACGGCTGAGGACTTGATAAGGAGTATGGTTCCGAGCGCTTCTGACCCCAGTTGATGGTGATGAGGGAACCGACTATAGTGATGTTGAGAATGAGAACTAGACAATGCCCTTGGCGATCAGTGTTTAATCATAACACAGATTCGGTCGGGGGTTTTCTACTAAGATAAAACCTAGCGTTAAGTTTAGAGGAGAGGTGAAACAAGTCAGCCGCAGCATTGGATCGAAGCGGGGGACTGTAGAGGCGATTCCTTCTTCTGTATATAAGTGGCCTATAAAGAAAAGAATAGAAAACCTCAAACCTCCGAATTTGCCCTTCCTAAAGCTTATATAGGCTTAACTCCTCAGACTCAGCCAACTAGGGCATCTAATGAACAGGGAACCTCAACTCAACATGCTCAGAAACATATTCTCTCGAATACCATACTGTCCTCCGGTACCTAAAGTCCCGATTTACAGCTCACACGCGTCGATCTTTCAGAAATGGTGCACAAAAAGGAGAGTTGTGCTACGAAGGCAATATTTTCCCCAGAAGTGACTTTGCGAGACATAGCCATATTCGAAAGCTCCAACGCCATCCTAGCTCTTGAAGTTGAAACACCTCTAGTTAAATCAAGTTTTGACCTACATAGCCATAGCCTGGCCAGGAAGTTCCGAAAGCCAACCATCCGTATCTTCCTCCACGGTGTTCTGGACAGCACACTTATTCATCTCTTCCACAGTCTGAGTCTTCAATATTCCTTGCATTCCGGGACTCCCGCACATGTGGAACATGCACGAACTGTTCATAGCCCGCTGCAAGCTATCGCCTTGCCATCCGAACATATAGTCCGCGTGCGTCCCGTAGCCCAGCCCATCGCCAAACGACCAGACGAATGGCTGCGATCCATCTTTCGGCCACATATCCTTGAAGACCGTCGTGTCCCACATCGTCTCGTAAGCGAGCTGTGGCACGCGGACTGGGTGAGAGGCGGGACAAGGGCCTGCCTCTTGGAATGCTCCCCGAACCGTGCTGTACATGTGAGACTGGTGGTCCGGACTATCAAGATTCACACCGTCCCAGCACGAGGGGAAGTGGTGGATTGCCATTACTAGAACACTGGGAGTTAGCTAGCGTCATTCAAGCGTAACCCTAGAAAGCTTTGAAGGCACCAGATTAATTTGAGAGGAGACGTTCATGCTCTAAAAGTCTCCTAGTTGAAAAGGAATGACTATGCGAACTACTCACTTCCTGCGGGACATGGCTCTTTGGGCAATTCATTTGTCTCGTAACCTCTGGTCAAGATAGTCTGTAGGCAAGTATATCGGAGGCCTTTCTGGGCAGTTGAGCCGGTCATAGAAGTAGTAGTTGGAGAGCCGACTGTCATTCTGAAGCCCTAAGCACCATTTCAATAAGCACTCGTTCACTGCTAGCGTAGGTACTATGTAACGCACGGGTTTAAACGCCTGGATATATCGGTCGCCATTGCCAGTGAAGTCTTGCTGAGTATAGTAGATTGTCATCCCGCCCCTGATATCAGGAGCATCCTGACCTTCGGTGCCAAGCTGGGCATTTGGGTACTGTGGCACTCTTTTATAGGAGCCGTTTTCGTGTCTAAAATATAAAGCCTACTGATATGTCAGAGCTGTTTTCAAGAGTGGGAATCTGCGTAGCCAAAAGCAACCTACCGCAGTCCAATAATTTGAAAAATCTTCGGTGTACGCGCATGTTGTGCAGCTGCCTTTCTCACCAATGTCCCCTTGCATAGTCGCGTTGAAGGCATTTCCGCCGACAATCTGATGAACATGAGCCGACGGTATCTGGCCGGGCTCGACAACCGGATCTAGGCGCTGAATCGATACGGACGAGCATCCGAACCGAAGACCGGCGTGGGAGAGCCCAGCTTGTAAGATGAGAGTATATATGGCCTTCATCTTCACCAGAATACGGGATTGTTCCCTTGACGTCTACTAGCTTTTGTGACAATTGGGTGGTATACCCAGAGTGACAAATGATGGTGCGGTATGGTGCTGGACACTTAGGGTTTATGAATATTCCGCGCCGTAGCTATGAGTAAGGAGAAATATGCCGCCTATCACTGGGCGTTATATTGCCAAGGTAATATACGTGTCTTAACGAGTTCCCATCAGGACTAGCCATTGAGAAGCGATGCTCTCGTAGATTGGTGTACTATAAATTAGCCTATCCGAATAAGACGATGCCAGAAATCGGGGTCCGGGTAATTTGCAACGACGATAAACTCATTTGCCGATTCGTCAATACGCCATTTCATATATTCAGTCATAATATGTATTTTGGGCAGAGATCTTAGTCAGGTACTGTTCATCGCACTCTTCCTGGTTGTAAGATAAAAGGGGAGAATATATGGGGTAGCATGTGATGATGCCTTGCATTCTACAACAACAACTCCGTCATGTCTTCGACACGATCCCTATTAGTGCTATGAGCAAGATTGAAGTGTTAAAAGAATCGGTATGTTGGTCCTTGAGGTAAGCAATCAACTGCTTAATATTGCTCATGGTGATGCAGAATTGTCTGGTCATAGAGAGAGTTTACAACGGAGCTTACACTTCTGTTACGACTCTTCTTGCATTAATCAGGGAAGGGAATTTCTCTATCTCCTGTATTAAATGATTGTCGAGTCCGTGTGTCATGTCGGGCGCTGAAAGGGAGGAAGATCCCATTTTATCGAAATGGAATCTCAGACCTATGATTATCATGGTGCTTGGCTTAGCTAATTGATAGAATCAAATAGCCGCAAGGTTACTTTCACACTCAAGGTCTTCATAGTAATGCACAATTGAAAAGTAAAAGGCACTCATAATATTTTGTATACATACTCACATTAGACAGTACTACTTTGCCATATCCCTTGTTTTACATGTAGCTGATATGAACCTCGCATCAATTCTGGAACCTGGGTCTCGTCATTGTCTTTTTGCCCCGCAAATTTCTAGCCCAGAGACATCGTCCATTACCATTAGGGTTGAACATGTTAACGAGATTAATGAGTTAGATAGCTAGATCTTGAGATCTTGCACGAGACATGAATCTATTGGGAAGAACAGTGTGAGTAAGGAATTTCGTGCAATCCCAACCTCGTGAACAACTCAGGATCCATGGGGATCATAAGGATGACTGGCACTCGAGTTAACAAGTTTCTTGCTTGCCTGGTACTCATCAATTTTATGTTGCACAGTTTAAGGGATCGAACTTCGCGCACTAGTCTATTTACATAAGACATTTTAAAGGGGTGCCGGATATACTCCGCATTAGCATATCCTCCGTGGCGCAATTGGCTAGCGCGTTCGACTGTTATAACAACAGATAATCGAGAGGTTGACAGTTCAAGCCTGTCCGGGGGAGTTGTCATTTTTCTTTTTTCAGCCAAGAGCAGACAGACAGTACTGACAGAACTTTTTCTTTATTATATATATACACCACGTCAACAAGAAACATACTCGCGCCCTTGATGAGTTGCACATTAAGACTCCATCCACTCAGAACGGGGGAAACCAAAAACACCAAGAGAAGCATGCAAGACCTCTAGAAAAAAATACCCTCCCCAATCGCGTGTACTGCCTGCCGTTGAAGAGATAGCCTCAATCCAATCAGAGGGAATGAGATCAAACTCGCGGTTGCTCGTTGGCCTTAATTAATGCACGGTCAAGATAATTACAGGACAGGAATGCATTCATATCTTTCATAGAAAGGGTTTTAAACGCATTGTCAAAGCAGTCGTCACACATGCACCACGAAAGACAAATTATTGTGCAAACACAAAGATGGAACAGAAAGCGAAAAGAATCGTGACAATTTACGACGGTATCGTACCTAAACCGACACAAGGATATATGCGATGAAGCATAAATAGGACCTCAGGAGACCATGGTAGGTTACAAGACTGGAGAATACAAGAAAGACCCTCTTCAGTGATAACAAGACCCAGGCTCGACTATTATTACTTCACCCCTTCTTACTCCGAGGATTCTTGAGAAGATAGATACACCCAACACAACAGTGGCGCACCCTGAAGACTACCCTGCCCCGTCCCCACACCGCGACAAATCAATAATATTTGTGCTGGGTAGATAGATTCCGTAGCATTAGCCTCCAAAAAGTCATTCATCTGTGTCCTTTTGTTTCTTCTCTAGGAAGAAGATTCGTCGCCTGCGGGGCCTTTTCTCTCTTATTTAGAGACCATCAGAAAAGTAAAATTTTGATTCGTACGTAGTACATGGTTGTTCAGGAAATGCTGGGGGAATAGAAAGGAAAAAACAATCAATGGGTATTGCTGCGGGTGTCGCATATCGAGAAAAGTTCGTGGAATTCAGAAAAGAGGGAATCGCCCAAAATGCGATCTGGCGTTTTACTTGAACAGCAAAGGGCGACCATGCGAATCCTGTCGCAATGCCTAACGGCGTCGATTCGTAGGGTCCCGGTGCTTGAGTCGGCTGGTTCGCCAGCCCTCATACCATTGCTCGCGGCTGGCCTCTCGCAGCTCACTACGCCACTCGGTAAAAACGGCGTCTCTTAGACGAGTAAAGTCGCAGTGGTCTGGGTCGTAAGGATTAGCCGTACCCCAAGGGAATTTCCGATCAATGGCACCGGGCTCATAGAGATCGGGGCTGATGATCGACATGGGCAAAAGAGGTAGTTCATCTGAACTATCTTCGCCCGACGCTTTGGGCTGGTGGATCGAGCTGTTTGATCTTTGTTTCGAGACGGAGGATGATCGATCTTCACCCTCAGCTATATTGTTATCCTCGCTGTCAGACTCCACTGCAGCTTCGTCTGCCTCTGCCGCCAACTCCTCGTTCTCATCGATCCTGCTAGAGTCCACCACGGATTCGTCCTCATCATCCAAACCTAATGCCTCTAGCGGGTCGAAGTTCGCCTTCTTGAGGCTAGCCCAGACCGTTTTCTTGAGGAAAGTCATATGCGCCGTTGTGACAGTATCAGCTTTGGATATGACGGGAATCACCGTCGTCTTGCCTTGCAGTGTGCGCATAACTTGCAAGTCGAGATCCTCGTCAAGACCGCCAACGATACGTCCCAGATCGATACCATGTTTTCCACCGTGAGTCACACCTGGAACCGCTCTGGCAGCGGCAATATTACGATCGAGACGAGCCGGGTCAAGGATGAGGAAAACGGCGTGGATGTGCGTATCCTGTACGCCTGGTGATCGAATCACCTTCATCTCTTCGGCAAACGTTTCCTCGAATTTTCCTTCCAAAAATGTGGACATCTCCCTTAGCTGGAGATCCACGACATTCTTCTCTAGACCCTCCGAATCCCATATGGTCAATCCTACACGCTCGCCATCAATCTCACTCTCGAGGTAGTGGGGTATGAAGTTCCCAGATGGTGTTGCACGAGAGGTAACCTCTTGCTCAATTTCGGTCGATCGCTGAGATCTCTTCTTCGCCGGCAGGGCAAGAGATGTTTTGAGAAACTCGAGGAATGAAGTCTTGCCTGAGCCGCGAGTGCCTATGATCAGAATGCTGCAGACAATAGGTTAATAAGATCGTTTGATAGGTAAACGGGACGATGGTGTTGCTACGTACTTAAAAGGAGTTGGATCTTTCCTTCTACGAACCCTTCTAGGGCTGTTAACAGTGCTGATAGCGCTGCTCGCGTAGCTGTACCGGCCACGGTTCGTCATGCTTTCTGTGCGGGCGTAGGGATCGACCCAGGCGCCGTTGGGGACCGGCGGAACTGGAGGCCTTGCGACAGAGGAAGACATAGATGGACGCCCAGGATCAATAGAAGCACGCGGAGGTTGGTGATGAAAAGAATGATCTGCTTTTCCGGAGACTATAGCAACAGAGTCGGGACGAGTCTCGCCTCCAAAAGTCTGGAGAGGTAGAGGCTGAGAACCATTATAGAGGGCCGGCAGGCGAGGCGGGGAGTTGGGGACGGACTCTCTTGGTTGGTTCTGTGAAGCCTTCCTTCCACCTTTAAATTCGCCGGACTTACTGCGTCTAAGCAGATTGCCAAAGCTTGATCGGCGAGGGGGAGTAGTTTGTTGGCTCATCTTTCCAAGCTAGCAATGCAGGCATGCAAAGAGTTGGGATACGAGAAAAGGTAAGTGCGTTTACCGTAAGGGTGCAGCGGTAGGCGCAAAATGCACACGCCTGCTATCCCAAGACGGCAATACCAATGCAGGGCGATGACAGACAATCCTGGAAAGTTGGCAAATATACCAAACGGCGAGTGCGTTCCAAGGTTACAGGAGCTTCGGAATTTGCGATTCACGATTGTACCTCGTTACACGCTTCTTTCGTCCCGCCCAAGAGGCCTTCTCTTGAGTAGAACCGAAATGAACTACCTAGGGGAAAGTGTTACGACGCTTGAGAGACCAAGACAGTCGATACTAGTTGATTACCAAATACTCCAATGCAGTAGCGAGTGGGTTGAGTCGGGTTCGATCGATCAGCCAGATGAATTGGTACTGTCCAAATTAAACCGTCAAGGTAAGTCCAGTGCAGCTTCGATTATGGGAACGTATGCGTAACGGAATTTTCGTTTGTATGCTGGGTCTAGGCACAGGACGCTGTGCGACTTCGTTCTCTCTTCGCTGTCTGCACTGTTCGTACGTTTTCAATTCCGAAGATGATCAGTGCCTATAGGTTATTACAATCTCATGGTCAGTCTATTTCTTGGCAATCGCGCGATCAACACCGATAAATAAACACTATTTGTTAGTTCACCACCCTGGCGCATCGAAATATCATAGGGAAATGTGTGACTGCTGGCAGGTGTGACGAGTGAAAGACAGCGAGCAAAATGGCTAGTGTCACGGGGAGTTGATTGTATCTGCTTTCCGGGACTGTCACAGATCTCCTAATTGCTCGCTTTGCTCGCTTGGGGCTCTGCAGTGTAGTTGGCGACGGACTCTTCTGAGGATCTTGTTCGCTCTGCGGGAGCTCCCAATGTGACACAGAGGAGTGACGGGCATCATTAGATTGCCTGTCAAGCCACAGCGTCCGTCTTCGCAGTTGGCGAGCCAATACATTAATCAAGGAACTCAAGCTTCCCCCAGTGTTTCTTCTGCAAATGCGCCGTTGTGACACAGCCGGCAGCCCACCGACTGAAATGGACTGGTCGTTCAATGCCAACCACATAGTGGCCCGATCGCAAGAGGCTTTCGTTGTGCATACGGTTAAAGAAAGAAACAAGCTGCCTACCAACTTTCTGGTTCCTGCACGGGGCAAATCCTAGCGCGCAAGGATATACTAGAATTCCACGTGTGATTTGGATCGTTTGCGGTCGGTGTCGGCGCAGGTCTAAGACAGAGTCTCGCTGGGCAGTGTCTGTGGAGGAAGGAGTTGGACGATGTGATGTGTCTGTCTAAGCAGAAACTTGGATCGGGACTTATAAGGGAGCTACCGAATCGAGCACTCAGGGTCTCCGCATGAGGAGCTAGGAGGACGCGAATACAGCTTGTATGTTGGATATGTTCCCGCATGAAACAATATATCCGTGAAAATAAAAAGCAACGTCAAGTATAAGCACCGCCAGTGACAGTGACGTACGACAGAAAATAGAGAAGACAAAACGAGTGCGATATGGGGGAAAAAAAAACCACAACCAATGAACAAACGATCCAGTCAGGAGCTCAAGGTGATGAGGAGAAGGACAAAACTGGCATCGCAGCCACGGAGCAGACAACGGGAAACGAGAATCGCGCGCAGTGGGATCGACTGCTGTTGCTGGGATGATGACGGGGAACCGTTGATAATTGGGCTTGGTCCACTGCCTAGCGGCGTCCATTGCAGTCTAGCGCAAAATCCCAAATTCGGACCTGGAATCTCCCTTGATAGGCTTAACGTCGTTTACTGGGAGATCTAGCACATATCCCCTCGCGTGGCGCGAGATTTGAAACAATCTAATAATAAGGATCTTTCTGCCGAAGTCGATATAAAATCGAGAAGCCAGTTCTCTCCCTTTTTACTTGAAAAAACAAACAAACAAACAAGCCAACTACGATCTTAGATAGCAGGAAAATCAGGAATCAGCGGAATCATTTATGCCATAGCCAAATGACCCTCAATTCTTGTCTCCTGTAGGACACGATTTTGCGGTAGATTTATGTGCCTGGCTAGAGCAAAAGGAGTAAAGATTACGGCTAACCACCTATACGAACGTGCAAGTTACCGATATGAACTGCACATCGAAACTTGGAGGATCAACGTATCAAATAGATGTCAACCTGTGGTACTGTACAGTAAATCCAAGGAATTCCAGATCTTCCCTTGCGCAAGGCCCATATCATGCCACACAACATTCGTACGTGGCGTTGGCATTGCCAATTGATCGATATCGTACCAAGACAGTTGTTGTATTCCGATTGCCTTGGTTATTTACTGCCAGCGACTATACGTATGGTGACTGCTAATGGGAAACACCGTGGAATCAATCCATAAGAGCTATAAGAATCAGGAAGCTTGAAGCCTTTATCGTACCTTGGCCACTTGATGCAAGGTACTTAACCCTTTTCTGAATCCAGGGTTGGACCACGTTCACATCTACCCCATTCATTGGACCGAGCCCCTGACATAAGCCTAACCAATTAAGTCCTGACAACTTTGGCGTTGATGGACTTCCTCAAACACTCCGAAAAACGCCAGTCAGTCGGTGCCCATAAGCCGATCTCCTACCAATTTTACCTGATTTTTGTTTACGTATTGTCAATCGCAGTTCTCTAATCAATAACAGTGACGCTAGAAACTCATGCTTCGAGGAATGAAATGTGCAATTAAATAAACCAGATAGCTTGAGCCCGAAATCATAGACGTCTTCTGGAGTCTAAATTGAATAACTTTAAAAGTGGTACACGTAACCCAACCGCCCGCCCTGTCCATGCATGCGTCGTCTTGGCTATATTCTATTATATAGGTTTACATGAATGACCCCAGCCGGACCCGAGTCTTGGTATATATAATATGTACAGAGCGAGCCGAGATTCTTCTATAATAACCCTCTAACCCATTCTATATCAACCCTCAAACACCTCATGCTGTAATTCGACACCGAAGTCCTTCGCCATAACCTGCATGCGCTTTTCCACCTCGTCTTCCATGCCACCACCAAGGCCAAGCCATTGGCGGACCTTGAAAGTGTAGAATGCAATATCCGTAGCAAACAGCACAGTCTTGAATATCAGATGCCGCCAAGCGTTGAAAAAGCGCTCCCGCAGTGGTAGGTCTGGATCTTGGAATAGACTGGCGCTGGCCCAGTTCCCCATCATCTTCACACGGTTGACCGGTGATCCCATGAATTGGTTGTTTCCTTGCACGATACGCATGTTGCGACCAATAAATATGAGTTCCTTGGGCCACTTATCCTCGTCGGCAAGAACATCGCGAATCCCTTGCTTCATGCGCTGCTGCATTTCATAATGTCGTTCGGCCTTGGTTTTCCCCGACAGCTCGCGGGTCAATGCGTCCTTGGTAGATCCGTCACCGCCTTCATAAGGGCGCATAAGCGTTGCGCTCGCGAAAAGATCAGGAGCCTTGATACCCCACTGCTCTGAGATGTCCGCAATCGCCTTGTTATCGAACGTCATAAGACTTTTCCAGAAGAGGGCATACTGTTGTCGAAATTTGGGCGCCATATAAACGTAGAGACCGTGGTCAATGAGAACGACTTCGGGTTTGCCAGAGGGTAGACGACGGATGAATATATTCCCAGGGTGCGGATCGCAGTGGACGACTCCCCATTTGAAAATCTGTGCTGAAAACAAATCCACAATCGTAGTCATTACATCTTTGTTCGAGAGACCCAGGCCGCCTTTGCCATTCCGCCCCTTCCAATCCTCACGCTCGGGCTTTAGCTTCTCCTTTAATGGATTCTGCCGTAGCTCCCTGCGCGCGGCTTCTGCGTCCGCTGGGGCGAACTTGAGCTTCTGGCCATGAACGCCAGCCGATCCATTTCCGTAGCCGCCAAGCCAGCGTCCTGTTGTCGCGTTCTTGTCCCATAACCGTACGCCTTCTATCCATTCCGTAACCAGCACCCGCTTCGTAGTGAACTCTGGGTAAACCTGAGGGATATACACCCTACCCTTAAGCGCTGGTTCCGACTCGACTAGCTTGCGCATGACTTCCGAATTCCTCGCTTCCGATTCGAAATCAGTTTCGAGCATCAGACGCTCAGTAATAAATGGCACGATAGAGTACATAGGAAGATCGAACCACCACGTGTACACTCGCATGACGACTTTGAATGCCCACAGATCCCAACCAACCTGTTTAGCAATCTCCGGCTTCTGGATCTTCACTGCGACCTCTCTACCGTCGGGTAGCCTCGCCCAATGGACCTGCGCGACACTCGCACTAGCCCGTGCCCGTCGTTCCATGAGTCCCTTCCCCTCTTCTGCCGTGAAGCTCACGCCAAAAACCTCCTCGGCACTCCTCCCGCCAAAATCCTTGCGGATAACCTTCTCGACATCCTTCCAGGTATCTTGGGGCGCATCATCGAACATGCGGGCGAACATTTTCTGGAACTCGGGTGGCAAAACAGCACTCTGCATGGCAATAGCTTGGCCGATCTTGAGATATAATCCGCCGTTGGCCCTCAGTAGTTCGAAGAGCCGCTCGGCACTGCGTCGGTGCAGGTCCTCGATCGTACCCCCTATGATCGGCACGGGGCGAAAGTTCAACTTGTAATCGAGCGCGACGAAGAGGCCCGTCCCGAAGGTGAGGAGCGACCGTCCCACTCCTGAGGCGAAGGAGAGCCGGTCGACCAGATATAAACCCCCCGTCACAGCGCTGAAAATCAGTAGACGCCGTCCCCATCTCCGGCTCCGCTTAAACTGTCGCGCTGCTTGGGGCTGGCCGAGAGATGACGGGGACGGTGGGCGTAGGGGTTCGAAAGGCGTGTTCTGAGTCTGCATGCTCCGCCGCGGGGCAAGGCGTGCACGCGAGAGGTTTATATAGGATCCGGCGGTCGGGACGCCTGGGCGACCGGCAGAGTGGAATCGAGACAGCGCATGACGGGCGCAGTGGCGCGCAACCGGCGCGCGTAGCATGTCTCACACAAGCTGGGTTGTCGGACGAGGCGGAAGACAGAGCTTCCGGGCTCTGTGAGGGGATATGTAGTGGGCGCAGCTATGGCGTCACAGCTCGCACTCTAGCGATCATAGAAAAGATATAGAGGGAACAAAGAAAACTTGGCGCATCTCGCAATGTCTATCGATGCTAGAATCAAATTTTGGTGTAGTGGCTCGTATATGACGGAAAAGGTCGTGTATAGAACGAAGATGAGATTATGAAGAAAATCGGAAACTTTGATGGTGAATGATAGGCTGATGACGATATATTGTCCGAACGGTGATCCACGGGCTTGGGTCGCTAGGATATCTCGGGGCCGACAATGCCCGCGCCCGTAAGTCCGCATTACTTCGGGGAATTCTAGAAAGGTACTTATCAGATAACTCAGACCAGCCTGGGGAGTCTGGAATTAACCACCGATTTTTCTTCAATCATTCGGATAGGCAATGATGGAAATTAATTAGAGGAACTGATGGTGGGCGGTATATTCCATCTATTGGAGTCCTTCCGGGTTTGCAGCTTGGATTCGCAGATTGAGTGTGACTACAGACTGACCACCGCAATGTTACCTGAGGAGAAATAAACAATATGGAATACTACACCTACCATATCATATTGTAGTTTAAATAACCAATAATCTCAAATGCGAATTGCAAACATTGTCGATTTACTCGTGCTATAGAGGGCCAAAAACGGGATTCAAGTGGCCAGTGGCCAGCATACCACCAACACAGGTCAACAACCGATTCCCTCAGCTTTTGCGTCGGGTTAGACTTATGTGGCTTTTGTCCGACGGCCATAGAGTTGCGGAATGAAATTCGTACATTGTCTTCGTCGTCGGTGTTCATGACGAGACCGAATTTTGGACCGACGGTACGGTTCACATCTCTCTGCTACCATTTTCGTCATCTTGAATTGGGCATGTTCTTAAGAGAGTCAGTTGCCGTAGATCAACAGTTAGCAGTGCTCTATTGTTAGGGATAGGTTGAACATTATTACACCCTACTTAATTCGTATAGTTATTTATGATGGTCTGGTTGGTTCACATGTAATTTTGATGTTCAGAGCATGGACCATAAGTATTACCAGGATCCCTTGCTGCACTGTGATACCACAGTTTGAAGTTTGAGGTTTGAGAATGGGTCTATCATAGCGCCAACGGCCTGACAACACACAGACCACTAGGTAAACCTAGCACCGCGCTTAGGTAGTTCTTCAATATCAATTTCAAATGGATCATTCTCTAAACCATAAATCACCCAAGTAGTAGAAATTGATTTTCAACAAGGTGGCAACAAGGCGTAGCTGGATTCCATTGCAACCGCATCACAATCATTGGACGACGCACTAAAATTAGGCTTACAGACCTGCTTTTCAGCTCTTGTAGCTCCGTAAACTGATGAAACGTCAGCCCCATTTCAACCCTAATTCGTTCCAACTACTGTAAAAGGAAGTAATATCTGCAAATAGGTAATCAAAACACTATAACTACTTACCTACTGCCACGGTGAAGATGTTAAGTTACATCTGAAAGACATCAGACTACCCAATGTTCAACAAGCGATTCACGGGATTCTCCCGTATGCACCTTCGACATACCGATGCGATAACCATGCTTGATAAGGTTCGGGACCGTGCATAGCAGGTATCGTTATTTTCGTGTCTTAATTAGTAGCTCGAGCCCCTGTCGTTAGATGTGACGCTAGACGCGGGGGTCTAATATTCATGATACGAAGCGAACCCGTGTACTCAGTCGATGACGTGAATCGGATGCGTTTTAACATGTAAAAGTAGGCGGTTAATTCTCTTAATACTTTTGTGGTGTCGTATCTAAAATAAATTATCTATTCCGTTATATCATTTCTGGCAAGAGAATATTATGAACATGGGTGTGATCCGAGATTGTGGGGCAGAACGTTTAGGATTTGAATCTACTAGGTACCTATGCATACCTTTGTCTTCCAAATTCGAAGACATAGGTGACCGGTCTCATAGGCAAGTCTGCCGGCCTTCTGAAGTTTTGTTGATGAATTACTTGTCTTCCACCGGCGAAGTGCTCTGTCTCATTGGTGGGTAACCCTTCGGGCTCCAAGGACCGAGTCTTCAGTTACACGTGCACCTGCGTACACTACCTACTTGGTCAAGAATTCCGCGCTATCGGGCGAGCTACTGTAGTCTATCGGATTGTAAGTCAAACACATTGGTTCGGCCTTCCCCTTTTTGATACGTGCCTCATTTCGACTATCTTTAGTGGCATTGAAGTTACTAGACTACAATAGTCCGTTTACCGAAGCAGCGCATAAGGGCTCGTATATACTGCTCATCATGATGTAAATTCCAGTAGCCAAATTGTAGCTGTGCGCGTAACATTTGGGCGTTTCATCTATGCTGGCCTTGAATGTACACTATCTAGCGCGCTGGCCCTCGAGGTTTCACTCTGCCGTGGCTGGTTTTCCGGAGCAAGGGAGCTGTGACCGTGTCTCAATTAGGACATTGACATGACTTTGAATGCTAGTCCATCTTAATCAAGATAGCAGCAAAATTATGCTCCGGAGGGAAGCTAGTTGACGAAAAGGGCCTACGGGTTCCCTTGACGAGTTGCGTCTCAGATGTATAGTAGTTTAACAGTAGGTAGGTAATCAAGGTAATCTACTTACCTACCTATAGGCACCAAGGATGCCCTTAGCTTGATAAATAAGATTAAAATCGGTGAGGATCTTGCTTTGCTTGCTTGCTAGACCCACGTGAGAAACTTGTCGGGCTCCCGTCCTTGCAGGCGCTTAAGGTTGGCTTTCGATGCTAGTTGTACTTCTATGGGTTCTATTACTGATAAGCCAATGTAAGTACACGGCCGTGCTTCTGTCTGCACTGTCATCTCTGGTAAGACAACACTTGCATATGCACACAATAAGCTAACAGTCCTACCCGCATGTACAGTGCGGGTATGTCCCAAATCTAGACCATTTGCATGACACCCCAGTTTCTCAACCCCCCGAACTCCACGACCGTTACTGTACCTGTACTGCATGGCAAGCAGGTATAATCGCTGAACATTGTCTGCACTTAAGGCATTGTTAGGTAACAGTACATGCAGAATCCACTCTACCCACCCCATTCTTTGAATCACTCGATTCAAGCAATCCAATCCCCAATCCAATCCAGTCCATTCATTCGAGCAGTTCCCCCCATCCAGTCCCTCCTTCTAAGCTGGGCTCGTGGCTCTGTCTACCATCCAGGTAGGCTTGTTCTCTCCCACATCGCAGTTGAAACAGGTCATCTTTAACCTTTGCTTTACTTGGACGAGGCAGCACTGCCACAAATCAGTGTCGCAACGTCCGCCACTTCCATTCGTAATCGCAGTCGCCTCCTCTTCACTCGCCATTCGTCACTCGTTTTCCGGAGTTTGCATTTGTATAACCAACTATTTACACCATACGTGCAACTTTTCATCTTTTAATTACCAGCCGGCAGTCGACGGGTCGAGCGCGCTGTCGCCAATGTACGAGGTGGAACAATAGCGTCTTCCGACGACGAGTATTGGTGCTTCGACCGACCAGTAAACTCGATACATTTCTTGTCTCCTTGGAAAACAAACGAGCGCTGCACATGCTACCGTCAACGATCCTCGCGTCTCTCAGTGTCACGCCTCAAAAACTGCGCGTATCGCAGCTCCCCTGACGACAACAACTAGCTCCGACTCTGTCTCGCGTTCCACTATCCCACGACATCATTTTGGCGTTGTGACTGGCCAAGAGTCGGCGCGCTGACAAGCCGGCATCATGCTGCGGCCAGCGACGCCGCTGGCGATATTGCTGTTTGCGGCATTCGTCCTGCTGCTCCTCTCAGTTCTCTCTACGCCAATCATCAAGGCTATCCCCCTTGGTAACTATAAGCCCGAAAATGGAGTGGTGAACTTCGGAGTGTTTGGACACTGTCAAGGAGATGTTTGCAGCCCGATAGAGATAGGATATGACACATGTATGTTCATTGGTTTTCTGTCTTCCACGACTGTCGAAATCCTGTCATCCTGAACAGAATATCGCTAACATCCTGCCAGCAATATTCGCCTCTACTTCCTCCTCTCAGTTCGACCTCCCATCCGCGGCGCGCACGAGGTTGTCTGCTATTCTCATCGTGCATCCTGTGGCTGCTCTGCTTACGCTTATCATGTTCATTATGGCAGTTGTAGCTCATTTCCATTCGCCTTCGCATTCATCCCGTTATTTATGCGGTCTTTTCATTTTTGGCATTCTCACCTTTCTTGTTTGTCTTTTGGCATTCCTTGTTGATGTCCTCCTGTTCGTGCCCCATTTAGCATGGGGCTCATATTTGGTTCTTGCCGCTACAATTCTAGTTTTCCTAAGTTTCATTGTTTCTTGCGCCATGCGTCGCACTCTTGTTGGTAGGAAAGCACGAAAGAAGCGAATCGCGGAGAATGCCGAGATGAGTGGCGAAAACTACTATAATCGTCAGGCCCAGCAAGAAGCGACCTCCGTTGTTGCGTCAAGTCTTCAGCCTACCGTCCCGAGTATCAGCGGAGCAAATGGGCCCAGCGACAAACTCCCTTCCTTTGCTACCTATGAGAAGAGAGATGACCGTAGTAGTGACGAAAGAATTCCGTTGACAGCTCGTACACCATCTGAAAGATCTCCAAATAATGCTCCATTGGACATGGGCGTTTCGGATCTATCAAACCGTCGGTCATTGTCAGGGTCGACACCAACGTTACCATTAGATCCATATGGAAATCCGATAGCACAACCGCCCGATGCGTATGGAATGCGACGAGGTCCTTCTACGGAGCGTATGGATGGGAGAGGACGTGGCGGCCCTCCAGGAGGCTACAGAGGACGAGGTGGTAACGGTCGAGGGGCCTACGGTGGTGGCTATGGTCCACCACCAAATGGACGGGGCGCATATAGTGGTCCGCCAAACGGAAGGGGTGCATACGGTCCTCCAGGCCGAGGCTCATATGGACCAGGACCTAACGGAAGAGGGGGGCCAGGCCTACGTGGAGGGTACAACGGTGGTGCGCGGGGTGGAAGAACACCACCACCAGGCTACGCAGGCGGAGCGCCATACGACGGAAGGACCCCTCCTCCGGGAGGCTTTGTTTCCTATGGCCCTGGACGTCAAATGTCTCCAGCGCCTCCTAGGGCACCATATGATGAGAACCCTTCCATGCCTAGTATGTCTACAGGTGTCACAAATACGGGTGGCTACCAGCCGTACCGCCCTGATAATGCCGACGACTTACCACGTGCGGAATCACCACCTCCACTGCCAGGAACCGACCTTTCTGCGTCAGGGACTGTGGGCCAAGCTGTAGTAATGGATGCTACAACAGGCAGTCCCGCCCAATCTCCTGCGGGATTTGGCCAATTCAACAACCACATAAGAGACAGTGACACGGACGTTGCTGGTATGCTTGCTTTACAGGAGGCGAGGACATCGTCGGCGCAACAGCACGACACGACTGCCAATGAGCAAGGCAAATTCAGCCAAGATGAGTAAGTGTTCACGTGAATGCACACGTTCTATAGATGTTAACCTAGCACAGACCCTATGTTCCCCCACGACAGGCTTGGAACCAGGGGCCTGGTCGCGCTTCCCCGAGCGTTCCATCCCCTCATCACTTATCACCCGGCCCTCAAGACTCTAACCGCGGCATGCGACCACCGCCTCCAGTGACTTTGAATGGAGGAAATTATTACGAGGATATGGATCCGCGCTTCGCTGAGCCATCGCCCAGGACTCAGCAGACTGTGCAGGAAGCACCAGGTAGCTTCGATGACCCACACCTTGCTCCCGGCGCACGGAGTCCAACTATATCTGAACGATCAGGGTTCACTTCAGTTTCACAACGAGGCATAAACCCCCGCTGGAACCCTCCAAGCCAAGGGTATAACCAACAAATACCACCTCGGAAACCAGTCAACCGTAATGATGTGAACATCCTCAATAGCAACCCTGACTTCCAGCTGCCAGGCCGTCGCGGGGGCCCAGCTAACACTGCAAGAGGAGGCGCTAGGGGAGGCGCCAGCATGATACCCGGAAGTGCGTATCCTGGCGCGTCATAGGTTCTTTCCCATACACTTCTTGTTATCTATTTGACAGGCCTCTCAAAACAGGTGAGCTGTTTTTGAGACAAGATACGATGACGTAACCAGCAGGTTTGCTGGCATCAATTCAACGCGATTCAACCATGTCTATAACTACAGGCGCGGTTTTCTAGTTCTAACGATTCCGATATACCCAATTACATTATAGCGCTCCCTCTCTATAACCTTCACTTTTCGAGAGCGCTATCAATCGTGTTTTACGCCGGTTGGCCTTTTCTCCCCACGATTGGAATCCAATAATTTATCTCGCTCGAGCTTGGTCGTTGATTAGTATTTTGCCTGCGAGAATTTGACTTGCTGGACGCTATGTCACTTGTGTTGTATATGGCCGGGCAAGACATAATGTTCAGACTTGGTGAGGCTACATCGGAGCACATTATGTTGACTAGGAATAGGGCAAGTGTTTAGAGATTTCTACACAGGAAGTCTGCTTTCGCAGAGTTTTGACCGTTCGAGGTCGTGGCGATCCCGGACGCTATAGTTATACCCGTTTTATAGTTGTTCGGGTGTGTTGGTAGTTACTTGTAAAGCTAGCATAATGATGCTTTCTCATATGGGCCAATAAGAAGAGATACTCTGGGTATAGTTTCTCTGCTGTTTAGTGACGCTGAACGATAAACTCACGCAAGCCCCTCAATCTCGCAAGATAACGCCAGAGTAGAGCACGACGTCACAGCCGGTCTCCGCACGCCGAAACGCTCAATTATTTTATAGAGTAACTCGATTGAATATTATAAGCTATTTACTTTGTTGCGTTCTTCCGCGTAAACTATAGAAAGTATAGTGTCCTCTCAAGTTGCTTACTAATAGTATACGGCCATGGTTCGTGCCGAATCGAGCTCCCAGGCCATAATGTACCGCTGTTTCCACCCAGGGGAAGGATCCCTACGCGAAGGGCCAATGAAGGGAGCAACAGGATGAAGCTCGACGTGGGTCGGTGAATAATACATCAAGGTCTGTCTGTTGTCGGCAAGATGTTCTAATACAACCCGACGAAGCATCTCAAGACCTGTCTCAGTGCTAGGACGCCAGTCATAACCTAGAAGATAATCCAACTGGTCAACGCATGTTGTCGCCACAAAATCCCATTGACAGATCTCTTCAACGAGAGACTGAGCAGTAGACATTTCGAAGATGTCGCTACGATTTACACCGCTGTAAGGACTGAACAAGAGTCCAGCTTGGAGTAGCGGGAAGCAAAAAGTCGTGAGCCACTATAAATCAAGTTAGTTATGGTCATTCGTCATAGCAAATAGAGTGTGCATAACAAAGAAAACACCTATGGGGATACTTACTGAGTCTATGGGGTCAAAATCTGGCGTGCGGCAAAGTTCAGATCCGCCTGCCTCAATGAGAATCTGCATACCCCTGAAGTACCTGTGCGCAAAACGTCGTACCTGAGAGGTCCAAGCCTCAAATCTTAGCAAGCCAGCCAGCCAGTCTTGCTCTGCTTCGTCATCAATGTCGCTGTCGATATCGGCGAGATAGAACCCACGGCCACACTCGTAGCATTTCTCCCTAGAATTGAAGAATTCATGAAATGAAATTCGCTGCCTGGATAGAATTGGGGCCAAAGGTAGGATAGCGTCTGGTTCTTCAACCTCCTGTTGCCTATCGTCCTGTACTTCGTCAAGTTTAGATATGTGGTGGTCCCAAGGACACTGTCCCCATCTCAGCTCTCTGGTATTGATAGTCTGGTCCATCAACGATTCTAGCGGGTAGGGAAACTCATAATCTTGATTTGGTGAGGTGTCCTGTGACCTTTCGTTCTGTGCTTCTTCACTCGGACCCAAGGGATTGGCCCCGTATCGTAAGAGAGTACGCATAGCAGGCAGGTTCACTAAATTTCAGTGTTAGCTATTTCCATTTCAATGATTTAGGAGCATATCAGAGATGCTAAAGTTCCTGAAGGCAGTAGTATGCCCGAAACAAGAGACTTTATATCCTTTAAGTTAACCAGAACAAAGAATTACTTACTATTTGCGCAAGCATACCCCAAGGGGGTACGACGTTCTATTCTGTCGTAGAATCCCTCCATATCGAGCTCATCTACAGGCACGCCCGCCTCAATTAGGGTCTTGATGAGAAGAGGGGATGTCGACAATTGCGAACAATGCCAATGAAGTAGATTCTTGCCTTCGAACTTTTCGAGAGGGTCGGCACCGCGAGCTAGAAGATAATGAACCATATCAACGGATCGAACCCGAAAGAGCGGGCCGCTGTCATCTTCCTTATTTTGCCGGCTGGTTATTGGTGCGCCGTACCCCAAAAGGATGTCAATGGCTTCATAGTTGTGTCCCTCAACCGCTGCACTCAGAACGTCCAGACTGGGCACATATCCTACCTCTGCGGCTCGGGCGAGCATGAGGCGGAGGCAGTTGAGTCCGCCGTAAGCCCCTTCAATGACGACGTATTGCAGCCAGAAACTAAATTCATTAGACATCTCCTCGACGTACTCTCTGAAATCGGGGTACATGATCGCGTAGATTGTTTCAAGCTGTGCAGCGTTGTCATCTTCGAGGGCCTTCCAGAGCGATTTCTTGCCGGTTACACTATTGAAATCCACCCGTATTAGACCGGGATATAGTGTATGATAAAGATGTTTGCTTGTAAGGCATAGATTCAGGTGCGCACCATGGGATGCATACCTAGCGATATCATAAAAAATATGGGATGTAAGCTGTGGTCCCATTTTCAAGATCAGTTTTGTGACTAGTAAGTGTTAGTATTGGTTGTGTTGTGTTTTGTAGTAATATGTTGTATGTGTCTGACTGAATGTTATAACATTTCCGTCCCAACTCATTCTATTTACGTCTATTTATGCTTCTTGAGGAGTCATGATTTCGTACGATAACTTAAGAGATGGAAGCGTGCTTAGTTCTTGATTTCTTTCGCAATGACTGCTTGTATAGTCCAGATCTGTCTACGATGACAATGAGTACAATGGCATTCAAAAATGGCTTTATTCACTTACAATGCCATTGAAGGCCTATTTTGTGTTAAGAGTCAAGGCTGCGAGTTTGTATATATCTGTTCATTGTTTACTAAGTTGGCAGAGATGACAAAAAGAGATTAAGCGAATGAAATCCCAGGTAGCTTAGAAGCGTTGGAATTGCACTAGAATGAATTCTAAATCCGAAAATGGAATGTCCTATAATACCACGTTCAACTCGTAGGGCGAGGTACTTCACCCGACCTTTATCCCACGAAACCTTAACGAAATTAATCGTACAAATCGTTTTAGTGTGTTCGCCTCGCAACAGCCCTCAAGGATGCAAATAATTATAATAGTGGACACTGTCTAACGAGCGCCAAAAACCAGCTGTGAGACAATTTCTAAATTTGCTGCAATTACAATATTTATGTCCCTTGAATCAGTTTGTCAGGATCCTCCCTTGATCTAGCAAAATTTGTGAAACACACCTCTCCTCGCATGTGCTACCAGTTTCAGCGTTGCGTGTTTGGTCCGACCATCAGAATCTTATATAAATCTCAAAATATCCCCCTTCTCCTAAATAAATTGCTCTTCCTCTTCTACTTCTACAGTGTCAGAGATTATTTTAACAGCAACACTTTTGATACCATCTACTACGGTCTAACATCTCAATCGTTTACGAATCGAGAAGAGTATAAGGGCACCAAAATCTCGTGTTTAAATGTACGTATTGATTCTTGTAGCAACGGAGCTGATGTTAATCGGCCCCTACCTATTCCATGTACTTCATTTTCTAACACTTAATCTCAAGTTCGTTCGTCAACTAGACTATATACGGTCTTACCAAAATCTGCGCCACCCTCGTTCCATAATATCGGGCTATCATGTGTCTCAGAGTGAACACTACATCTGTTTGCCAATGTGGCAGAGAAGAGATGGCAGAGCAGCAGTTTATTTAGTGCGCGTCCTCCAAAAGGAAAGAATATGAAAAAGGAGTATGTGATTTGGGAATAGTAGACGATAATGTTCGCAAGTCCCGCAAGTGCGCTGAATGCAAGCAGAAGGTGTGGGAGGAGCGAAAACAAAGGAGTAAGGGGCATCAATAGAGCCTACAAAAAGGGTTACACAGCAGGCATCATTTTTTGGGGAGAAAGACTTGGCAGAAAATACATCTGACATCCTGTTGACTTGACACAAAGTTCAAGGTCAAAGGCACTCTTGTCTATGTACTTGGGAGGCAGATGTTCCTTTTCTCAGTAAGACTTTCCTATACATATACAATTAATTGCACCTTCTTAAGCGTCGCTTCTTTTTGTTTCAAAACGAAGTTTGTGACACATAGCAGATATGTTAGGCACCTATTGTTGCAAGCTTATCGTTTCAATGATGCCAAGCTAGCGTTGTGATAGACAGTATGACTGAATATATGCATTGTTTATGTTCTGTCTAGAACATACCCAAAACCTTCACGACACTTCTATGAGATTCGAACAATTTAGATGCAGCGATATCGTGGATGCCTTTCGAAAGCCCGATAGGTTTCTGGATTGTACCTAAACGTTGTTGCGTTGAAATTCTTCACACTGCTAAATACTGTGGCGAGTTATTATAAGTTCTCCTATCCTACCTACCTGCTCATAGCACCAATTATGATGCGGGAAAGCACAATGCGGCGTACTTGTTCTGGGTAGGAAGCCACGACCCCGTATATCTTCACCGGCTCACTTATTTGTTAACAGTAAATACCTACCTATTCTTCACATAGATTTGAACATCACGCTCTACATCTATCACAGCCTATCTTTATTCACTAATAAACACGGCTTGAACACGCTCAGCGCTAAGACCAGAGAGATAATTCCTAACACGATCCCTCATATTTCGACCTCCATCCACAACCATGTCATCCGCTATTCCTTCTCGACAAGCTGATTACCCTATGGTTGACGCCATCTCAGGTTCGCTACAGGCAACTCGCACTTCTTCAAAATCATTTTTGCTGACGGGCTGGATTAATTTCTAGACGGTGCCAACGATGGAGCTCTACCATCGATCAACCTTTACGAGATCCCCCAGTATGATACCATCAGAGATGGTAGGACACATGATACCTTTCCTTAGTCCCGGCTGGCAAGGTTGCTAACTCGATCCCAGCCGATGCAGTTCCTAAGTACACGCGCGAGTACCTCCAAAGACTATCCACGGTCATCGACGGCCGCTTAAGGATCCTCGATGACGCCGCCGCGTTCTACCCAGAGGCCCTCATCAAGACTAGAAAGATCCACAGATTTCTCATGGGCCTTCTGTTCGTCCTCGGCCTTGTGTGGCTCGCCGCGGCCATCATAATTGTTGTTGCTATCTTCAAGAGTCGTGCTGAAGGGCGGGGCAAGGGTTAAGTCTGGTTGTTGCCCTGAGTGAGAGATGTCTGGTATCACGAAGGGAACGTGTTGCTGGGATGGGTCGAACTAGAGAATTCAAGGCTTGTGCAAATTGTTGAAATGGAATGAATCAGCAGATCAGAAGTAGTCTTATGGTTGGAATTCGCATTCTTAAACCGCCTTGCTTGCCAAATCACAGACTTATCTTAATTCGTTTATGCATCCTCAACATAGCCTTTCGTATCACCAAGATTGATGGATTCCGAACCCACATTAACAAGGGCGTGCTATGTCGCCCAGTATGGAATTTCCTAAGACGTCACCAAGGGGGTAGATGATTGGTTAAAGGTCTAAGATGTGCGCCAAAATGGGTATAGTGTGATCGGCCAGCTAAGCGAATGCGAACCGGATTGACGTTGAACCGCAACGCCAGCATGCAAACGGAATAACTTCCACTGATAGGATGCTGGCGGAAGGGGATTGACGAAGAGCTGAAACTGCATGTGGTTATATTTATCTGGTATATCGAATATGTCATTGCACGGTAGCTAGCAAGATAGATGCCAAATAACGAAGAGGTGAAGGAGTGAGGGACGGATGCATATAATAAGTCTGAGGTGCCTACTGTGATGACAATCACCCTCTTTTGCGTACCATCAAGACTTACTCGGATATATAACCCAAGACAAGAGCGGTCCTCGTTTTCACTCTGCCGATTCCAACGACGTTTCTATAATTAAGTAGCCCAAAACTAGCTCGACGCCGAGTTTCAAGTAACAGTCGTTGCCATCATCATCTACATTTGGTTCTTACCTATAGTTCCCAATCACTTAAGAATATAGAGAAACATACCACGATGTGCTGCAAGAGCAATCGAGACGATCATATTTCCTACATCCATGCCCAATTATTCCCAAACGACCCCCCGCTTCGTCCTCGGCACGCCGCATGTCACGGACGGTGCTATCAATGTCGTGGGCACGGAAGACATCATGGCGGCTTGCTTGCGCTGCTCTTCCGCACAATTAGAGAACATCATGCTCAGGTCAAGGCGGGGGGTCGGGACAGATCCGTGATTTATCAGGACGGGGTTGAAATAAAAAGAGAAAGAGAGATGGAAATCGGCAATGATGGAAGTGATGGCTGCACAAGAACTTTGCGGTATCGTCGTGAAAGTACTCGAGAAGAGGAGGAGCCGCCGAGCTATGAGGCCGTTATGAAGAGCGGCCATGAGACATGAAGGCGATAATGGGACAATAATATGTGCGTGCGTGGGCAATGATGAGATGTAATCTTTGCTTGGATCTATAATCGTTGCTGGTTAGGAGGCATTTTCTGTCCTTTCACTTCTCACCTGAGGCCTGCTATACTTGATGTCACATTTCATAAGGTGATGTCCCCGTTAATCAAGTCTTCTTTATTTTCGTAGTGTTGCCACAATCAGAATTAGCTAATCAGGGCCTTTATGCTTGCCTTATAAACTTTAATATTTTTTTATATTGCTTAAATATTTATATATAAACCACTTGTACTCTTGACGGCTTACCTCTCCCTCTTTCCTATACCGCCGCGGCCGCTCCTGCTCTTGCGCCTTCTCTTTCGGCATGCGCATCTGCGTTGATCCTTGCCATATACGAGCTTGTCATTTCACTCAGAGACGGCGTGTTTCATCCTCCGCCACCTCTGCTAGTCTGCCATCCCGTTCATCATCTCCGACAAGTGGTAGCTACATCGTCCAGACCTATCGCCTTCGCAGCCGGCCTTTTTTACTCCTTCTCTGCTGTGAGAAGAACGGCGTCAAAGGTGGCGTCTATGTGCTGAACGTCCTTTTGCCATTGCACTTGAACCTATGTCCCCCTACCTTGTTCTCATGCTTCCAATTTCCTCTAACCCATCAGCCTGGCCACGATTATCTCCTAGGAAGCCGGTCAATCCTGATAGGCGATTGCCCTAGCACGAAACTCGGCGGAATACGGCTTTAACTTCGCAGCTGATTTTTGTCTGCCCCTTCTCTGCCAACCCCTTTTTTTCGTCAACACTTTTCAGTATCAACCAATCTCCTCTCAACCACTTTTCTGTCGACCACTGTTTTCCTCCACCACTTCTTTTCTCGACTCATTTCGCTTCCCAGCTACTATTTTCTTCAAATCTTCCACCCCTGCACCCCCATTTTTCCCTTTCAACCTCTCTGTCCATTCTCCTTTTCGCGTGAGACATTTCACGCCTTGAGAATCTTGACTAGCTCAGCAACGATGGCATCTCCTGCTTCTGTGGTGCCCGTGCTGCCGCCCATGTCCTTGGTTCTCAGCCCGGCATCGATGGCGGCGCGGACCGCGTCCTCGACTATTTTAGCCTCGTGGGCGAGATTCAGAGAGTACCTGAACATCATGGCCACGGAAAGGATGGTGCCAATGGGATTCTGGAAATGATGTCAGTTCTGTACTTGCAGCGAATGGATGGGAATCGCCCGAAACGGGGTCTTGACGCACGACAATCCCTTTCCCTGATATGTCCGGCGCGCTACCTGTCATCTGCGTTAGCGATGTCTACATGAGCGCTCGAGTGGAGGATAGGAGTCTCACCATGAATTGGTTCATAGATGGCAGGCACGGGAGAGCTCGGAATCCCGCAGAGACTCGCGCTCGGGAGGAGCCCTATGCTTCCAGCTATGGCGCTCGCCTCGTCGCTGAGAATATCCCCTGAAAACTCATTAGCTAAACCGCCTTTGAGGTGGACGAGGGGCCTCGCTCACCTGCCAAGTTTGGCGCTATCATAACGCCATTCAGTTGCGTCGGGTTCTTGACCATGATCATAGCCGCGCTGTCAATAAGCTGATGCTCGACCTTCAGATCGGGGAACTCATTTTTGTAGACTTCGTCAACCACACGACGCCAGAGTCTGCTTGTCGCCAGCACGTTCGCCTTATCCAGCGAGATGACCCGTGAGTCTCCCCTAATCCTAGCTAGGTAGCCGCCCAGCCGCGCGATACGCTCGATTTCTGGTTTCGTGTAAACAGCAGTGTCGAACGCATTATGCCCATCGTACTCTTTTCGCTCTCCGAAATACAAGCCTGAGGTTAACTCCCGAACTAACATCATGTCGGTGCCGCGGCAGATGGACGCCTTCAGGGGGGAGGACTCGACGAGGGCGTCGGAGGCGAAGAAGCAGGGACGAAGGTTTCCATAGGCGCACATCTCACTGCGTAGCTTTAGGAGGCCCTGCTCCGGGCGGACGGCGCCGGTGCCCCATTTAGGGCCGCCGATGGCGCCGAGAAGCACGGCGTCGGCGGCTTTGGCGGCGGCGAGGGCCTCGTCTGTGAGGGGGGTGCCGGTCTGGTCGATGGAGCACTGGGAGAAGCGCCGAGGTTAGCAAGAGACTTCTCTCATGGATGTCTTTGGGCCCGTGTGATCCGTCGTCGGGGGACGACTTACCCCTCCGAGCAGGTGGTCCTGCAGATTGAATTTGCCTGCAGTCGGGCTCAGCTCCTCGACTGTCTTGATAACCTGAATCCTGCGTCAGACGTGCTCAACTGCAGGTCGCAAATACTAGACTCGTACCTTGATTGCCTCAGCAATAACCTGCCAAATAACCAAAGTCAGCCTCTCTCCGTCCAGAGTCAAGGGTGGGAAAGCTCGGGGGTAGTCAGTTACCTCTGGGCCGCAGTGGTCGCCCGCGAAAACAACAATGTTGTGTTCCGCCATGATTGCAATACTTGTCCAACGAAGTTCGTCCAAAGAAGGGTCGGTCTTGTGTGACGAAGCACGAGAATGAGTCGAAGATGAGGTGGGAGGTAAGAGGTTCGACGGAGAAAGTTAGAAGGTTAGAGTTATGACGAAGGAGGCTTGCGTTTTTTTTAAAGACGGACGTGTTCGTATCAACCTAACCAATAAGTAAAGATGTTCTAAAAATGAGCAATGAGGGATATCGTAGGAAGGGAGATTGGAAAGGGAATTGAAGAGGGAATTGAAGAATATATTCGACAAAATATATGGCAGAGCGAAGTCAGGGACAGCTTGTTTGTCCGAAATAGCATACTTTCGCTAGCAGCGCAACTCGCCCCCCGCCTCTACCAAGTTAGAGGAGAACCCCACCATCTGCCGAGATCGGAGAGGTAGGAAGCTTCAACCCGCTTCAATCTAAGGAAGGAACGAAGG
The DNA here is from genome assembly GCA_022385635.1 of Xylaria scruposa. Taxonomy (NCBI): domain Eukaryota; kingdom Fungi; phylum Ascomycota; class Sordariomycetes; order Xylariales; family Xylariaceae; genus Xylaria; species Xylaria scruposa. The sequence continues at coordinate 132,727 of MU280189.1, read as the reverse complement.
TAATGTACAGAGCAGGAGCACATGAAGGCAATATGGATGCATATGATCTTATATATATACACATGGCCGTAACGTTCCTCGATCGGCCTGTTGGATACGGATACGGAGTTATACTTGTTGCTTGTTCATAGATGTCACCTCGGTCTCAGTTTGACGATGCAACACTCCTCACCACTTCATATTACATCCGATATTACATCGGAAGGCAAGCTTCAAGAGTCGCCCTCTTAAGCACCAGGTATCAACTCTGTGAACCACAAGAATGGCTTTCGCCGGTTACCTACCAGCTGCCAGCCCTGCTCCCCCGCAGCACCGTCCTCCTGGCAGTGTCGTCTTGTCGCAGATCCTTCCAGTACGTCAACGCTTTTGCGGCAGTAGTGACTGGTAGCAGCCGTAGAGGCTCGTATCGGCGGTTTACAAAGCTTTTTCGGAGATCATGGACAGCTTACGGAGCGCGGTAAGTGTCTAGCCAGCGGTCTGGCATCTTACCAGCAGGCTTGAAGCGTGTCGAGAGGGCTGGCAGCGGGTGAGAAACCCAACATCGAGTGAAGATCGCAACGTGTCGCATTCGATTCTGTCAGGGCGCTAGAGGGTGTCGACATCTGTAAGCATATCAGCGAAAAAGTTGTCGTGAGGGCGGCGGACGCCGCGCTGTAAGATGTAGGAGGAAAATCAAATAGGGCGTCGACGTGAGTAAGAATTGCCTGCTGCTTACATAACCAATGGTGACGGTACTCTAACACAGTGTTAAAGCGCTGTGACAGCTGGTAGACTAGGTACATGTATTGTAAAATGACAAACGTCTATCGCCTTTACATGGGTTTTTACAGTGTGTATATATATAGAATGGTACTGTATATGCTTAACGCTTGCTGAACAGCTGACACGCACTGAGGCCGGCCGGTAGTAGGAAGCCCCACTAATTAAGCGAACTGCCGCCCGTTTCTTTTCAGGTTAGTGCCATGTTTGCCCTATTCCACACAATCGCCCACCCTTCATTGTCGAATCCTCCTTCGCGAACTTTTTCTTCGACCTCGCGAACATCCGACAACACCTCCCCTTCCGTCGCCCATCACCACCCTCTAGACAACTGAGGCATCGCAACCATGGCGCCATTGTCCTACTCCAAGACCGCAAAGGTCCCCCGTCGTCCCTTCGAGGCCGCCCGACTGTCAGTAATCACCGGCCACTGAGCATGAGCTTGTTCTCTGCTTAAGTCGAATGTGAATTAGAAAACTGACACGGTTCCAACAATAGTGACTCCGAGCTGAAGCTCGTTGGCGAGTACGGTCTACGCAACAAGCGTGAGGTGTGGCGTGTCCAGCTCACCCTCTCCAAGATTCGTCGTGCTGCCCGGTATGTCTATTCAATTTACTCAATTTTGCTTGCTTGATTTTTGCAAGTAGATACGTACCATGATAAATGTATGTACGGAAATGCTGACCCAATCATGTCTATAGTCAGCTTCTTACCCTCGAGGAGAAGGACCCCAAGCGTCTGTTCGAAGGCAATGCCCTCATTCGCCGTCTCGTGCGTATCGGTGTGCTCGACGAGTCCCGCATGAAGCTCGATTACGTCCTTGCCCTCAAGGTCGAAGACTTCATGGAGCGCCGCCTCCAGACTTGTGTCTACAAGCTTGGTCTGGCCAAGTCCATCCACCATGCCCGTGTCCTCATCCGCCAGCGCCACATCCGTGTCGGCAAGCAGATCGTCAACGTCCCCTCGTTCATCGTCCGTCTTGACTCCCAGAAGCACATCGACTTCGCCCTGACCTCGGCCTTCGGTGGTGGCCGCCCCGGTCGTGTCCGCAGAAAGAAGGCCAAGGCCGCTGAGAAGAAGGATGACGAGGAGGAGGAAGAGGAAGAGTAAATGTAACGCCCTAGACTTCGTTGAGTTGGGCCGCTTGGGATACGGAAAAGTGATGATATTATGGGTATATATGCCCGTTCAGAGCTCAGGCGTTAGGCCACAGGGAACCGGAATGCATGAACTTCTTCATGAATGATACCACGAGTGCACCAATTGATGATTTTACCAGTGATTCGAGACTTGATGATTTTGCTTGTTTTTGGTGTTCAATTTCCCCCTGTTGTTTACTATGATGCTAACTGATCTGTACCTAAATATTTTGCCATGGGATCATCAGCTGCTGTCCGCTTCCGACGGTATTCATCCATCTCGGCTTCTGTGATGCCACCCATCATTTCCTCCACTGTTCGCTTCTTGGCGGCTGGTTTTGCCGGCTCTGCTTCCTCTACCTGGGTATCTCGTTTTTCTTCCTGGGAGGGTTCGTCTTGTATGAGGCCAGCGCCCGTCCGTTGCCGTTCGGCATTCCCCCAAGCCTTCTTGCCTTCCTCTCCTGTACAATAACTATTCTTGATGGAGGAGTGACAGCATGCGTAACCCCATTTGAAATTAGACCACCAGCTGCCCCAGACTGATGTGTGGTTGTTCGTAAAGACGTCCTCGGCATACTTTGATCTCGCAATAGTCGTTGGCGCACCCTTGATCAAGCCTGCCTCGTCGTATTCGACAAACTGCTCCGATTCCGTCACGACAACGTCACGAAGTGCAGACGGCATTGAACTTTCGGCGCCTCCGTACTTATCTTGTAAGGCTTTAAGTTGGGCGGCTTTCCTCTTCTCTGCCTCTTCCTTCTCCTTCTTTCGTAGAAACTCTCCAGCCGTAGGGTTGGCCTGCAAATGCTGGCTTGTATCACCGCTCCTCTCTTGCTTCTCCCACGCGTATTTCTGCGCCTTTTCGAACTCTGCGGCGTCGCCCGATGCGCGCAAAAACCCCTCTTCCGCGAAGAGCTGCGCGGCCTTGTCTGCCGTCGCACCGGCGTCTACCATGGTTCTTGTCTTCGGGTCGTATTTGGCAGACTCGAGGTCGAGGTTCAGTAGATATTTCGCGGTATCCTCCCGTAACCGTAGCTGGCGCGTTGCGGTGCTCTGGTGTCGCCCCATGTCTGACTCCTCGGCATATTTCTCGCCGTCATGCCCGTCTTCTTCGCCCTCCTTGTTGTCCTTTCCATCCTTGTCCAGCTGGTTTCGCAGATCCTCCATCTGCGTGTAGCGATTCACGACGTGACGGTACTCCTTCGGGTCGTAGCCATTCCAGCGATCACGCTTCGCGTCCCAGCCCAGCTGCACATCTTGTATGACCTCGTCTGCCTGGATGTCTTTCCCCGTCCATTTGGCGCCCTTGGCACGCGGCCGACTGAGGCACTCCTTTGTCTTGTGTGTCATGGCGCCGCAGTTTTCGCACGCGCCCTTGCGATACTTGGTGGCCGCGGGACCCAGCTTCTTGCCGCGATCGTACCATTTGGACTGGTCATCTTGGGTCTTTTGGAGACGCTGATGCTCGAGATAATCCGACTTGTCGCCCTCCTCGTCGATGTAGAATGGTCGCTTACTGATGTAAGACGGGATGTATATGTTCTCTTCTTTGGATGCGGCAGAGGCTCTGGAGTCGTTCCTCCGCGATGGAGGGGGCGGCGGAGGTGGCATGATGGAAATTGGTGTCAAATTGTATCGATGACTGCGATGTAGGACTCCAGAGATGATGCGGCGCAGTATAGGGAAAGTGATAATAGGAAAGTAGGCGCTGGCGCAAAGATGCTTGGGCAAGAAAGTCAAACGTATGGTAGGTAATGTCGATGTGGCTGGTGCCTGCTTAAACTTAGAATGTGGCTGGAATTTAGGTACTTCTAGGTAGGTACCTAGTATCTATCTGTGGGGCTCTCAGCGCCGCCACCTGACAGCGCATGCCGCCCGCGTCATTGAATTTAATGCGATTAAGTCGACGACGCGTCTTTGCATTGCATTGACCGCGTTAAAATAAAAGAAGTGAGCGTTTGTATTGGCCTTTTCGATGCCTCGTAACTACTGCATCTCATGAGACACCTTATACCTATCATAGCTTCATGGGCGCTTGTATCGGTGCATCGCGGATCCGAGCGTCTTGCTATCATGGATGCTGTATAAGTCGTCATGGATGTTTTCCGCGTGCGGTTGAACTGCATTGACCACTATCAAACGACCCCAACACAATACGACCCAACGCTTCGAAACGATGTCCGGCCATCCCAGCTGCGCAAGGAACCCAAGGTCCCTGTCATCAGGGTTTTTGGGTCGACTGAGACCGGCCAGAAAGTCTGTGCGCACATCCACGGCGCATTCCCCTATCTGTTCATTGAGTACCATGGCAGTCTGACCCCTGATGATGGTAAGTTGCGCCAGAACGAAGGATAGTATTCCATTTTGGCTTATTCAAACAGTGAACGCATACATATACCGACTGCATCTCTCTATCGACCACGCACTGGCCGTGAGTTATCGACAAAATGCTTATGCAGGCAAAAACAGATATGTGGCCAGAATCACTCTGGTGAAAGGTGTTCCCTTTTATGGCTTCTACGTCGGATATAAGTTTTATCTCAAGATCTATATGCTTAACCCGGTGGTTATGACACGACTCGCTGAACTTCTTCAGCAGGGGGCTATAATGAAGCAGAAGCTGCAGCCTTATGAGGCGCATCTACAGTATTTGCTCCAATTCATGACTGACTACAACCTCTACGGATGTGCGTACATTGATGCTCGGAAGGTCTGCTTCAGAGCACCGGTCCCAAGGCATGACGATGATGAGAACTTCACACATTTGTGGCATAGCCAGTCTGTACCACAGCCCTTTATCACTGACGATCCAGATTTGCCCCGTGTGAGTCATTGTTCAATTGAAGTTGATATATCCGTCCACGATATTCTTAATCGACATGAAATTAAGGAGAGACGACTCCACCATGACTTCAACGAAATGAACAATCCGCTACCGGCCGATATGAAGCTGGTTCACAGCATGGCTGGGCTGTGGAAAGACGAGACGAAACGTCGGAAGCGAAGGATGCCAAACCCTACAGCAGGCAGCAGTCCTTTTCCGCCAGAAGTCTTGGTATCTATGTCTGCTGATCCTCGTGATTCACAGCGCCCCGGGTGGATGCACGAAGAAGAATACAGGGACAAAATTCAGGAACTAGTTCTCCAGGAAAACGAGCAGAGTGATGGGAAGGGGATAGCTTTCGAAAACTTTGTCGAGAGCATCCCGTACGAGTCCACCGTCAAAACTGTTTTACAATCAGTCGAAGATTTGCACCCGGATAACTTGGAGTCTGCGCCAGAGGCAACACAGCCTCTTGAGGACGATGCCGATCTATTCAGCAGCATTGTAGTCGACGAGGGCCGAATCCTTGATCTAGAGCCTAATGAGGACGAAGAGTTTCCCAACGACTCTGACGAGGATACGGCTCGAGCCTCGGATGCGCTCAAGGGGGCATCCGTTCCAAAGTCACAGTCTCGACAAATTTCGCTGGAGCGTGGTTCGAAGTCATCAAACGTCACAACTAAAGCCATCGAGCATTCACGAACTAGCAGATCAAGTCCCCTAGGACGTTCAGCACCACACGCTCAAAATGATATACTGAACGGTGGTCTGAATCTAAGCCTGTTCCCTGAAGGTGTACAGGCTAGTTGTCTGCGTACTAGACAATGGTCAAAACCTCCAATCTCCAGCGCGTTGCTGGATGTTGCTGCAGACAATGGCTTAATAAGTAAAGCTCAAGGCACGCATCTCGTTCAACCAGCTCCGGTGCTTTCAAAACACCGTGCAGGATCAGCCTTGGAGCCTACAAACACCAAGCGACGCCGTGTTGAATTCGCACCTTTGACACCTACAAGTATCTCTAACGCTTTACGGAGACCCAACAAGCATACGGCGGGAGAGGTATTCAACGAAATAAAGCTTACTCGCTCTTCGCAAAGTGGCAAAGAAAAGGCAAAAATGGAAACCAGCAAGCAATCAGGACTGCAGCGGCTTAACTATCCCGTTGTCAAAGATCCACATGATCCAAATACAATACTACGATTAAGCCAAACAAGTTCTCAGCGGAGCGATGATAGCCAACCCAAGAAATACATTTCGTTCGAACCTTCAATTTCAATCACAAGGCCATCTGCTACTATAGATTCACAACTTTCATCACTGGAATCCTCAGATTCCTCAGATTCCTCAGTATCGGCAACCAAGCCGGTCAATATCATGGATATCGGTTGCACTCCTCGTCCCAAAGCTAGTTTCTTCGTGTTTCACCAGACTGCGCCACCAATTACAGAAGTGTTATCGACCATGCACTTACATGATCGGCCTAATGTGATATATCAAGGTCCATACTATAGTAAAGATAAAGATGTGCCTTTAAGAGCTCGAGAATATGCTGGCCAAGAGTTTCGACTTGAGGGCAACACTCTCCCCTTTCTTCCGGATTTTGATGCCACCGGAGAATCGCCAGCTAATTTCGGGTTCAAGTCCGAAACTGTCTTTGGAAACCGCGGGGACGCCGAGATGTACAGGAAACAGCGCATCGAGTGTTCGTTACGAAGTTGGGAGATTGCGCAACCTCCACCCAGCTTTGCGGAGGTACAAAGATGGTCGGAGACTCTTCAGAATACGGATAATTCTGGAGAGCATGTTTTGAAAGTAGGCGATCCTGAATTAAGGCCATATTTATCGCAAATCGACGGCGCGACGCAAAAGAATAAGTTTGGGTTCAGGTACTCACAGAAGTTGAAATCCACAAGTGTCCAACATGAGGCTCAGTATATGAGCACCATGAGTCTCGAGATACATGTCAATACTCGCGGCAAGTTAGTTCCCAATCCCGAAGAAGACGAAGTTCAGGCTATTTTCTGGTGCTCAAAATCGGATGAGAATTTCGCGACTGGGAACAATGCGTCTCCGGCAGTCGAGTCGGGAATCATCGTCCTCTCCGAGGATGGTTCGTTGGCGCAGAGTATGCAAAAGCTGACTAGAACTGAAATCATTGAGGAGTCATCAGAGCTGGACTTGATGGTAAGAATGGTCGAAATCGTTCGGAATCGCGACCCGGATATCCTTACTGGATACGAAGTTCATGGTAGTTCGTGGGGTTTTCTCATTGAACGGGCTCGGTTCAAATACGACTACAACCTATGCGATGAATTTTCACGAATGAAAAGCCAATCTTTTGGACGAATCGGAAAGGAAGCTGATAAATGGGGCTTCAACACCACATCAACAATCCGGGTCACAGGGAGGCATATGATTAACATATGGAGGTCTATGCGAGGAGAGCTTAATCTTCTACAGTACACGATGGAGAACGTGGTCTGGCATCTGCTACACCGACGTATCCCTCACTACCCCTGGCGTACCCTAACTGATTGGTACATCGGAGGCAAAGTTCGAGATCTTAGTAAACTTTTACGCTACTACTTGACACGGACCAAACTCGACATCGAGATTCTTGAGATGAACGAGTTGACCGCTCGAACTAGCGAACAGGCACGAGTACTTGGCGTTGACTTCTTCTCTGTTTTTTCTCGTGGATCTCAATTCAAGGTCGAGTCCATCATGTTTAGGATTGCAAAGCCCGAGAATTTCCTGCTCGTATCGCCCAGCAGAAAACAGGTCGGAATGCAAAATGCGCTGGAGTGTCTCCCCTTAGTAATGGAACCTCAAAGCGCGTTCTACCATAGCCCGCTTGTTGTCCTCGATTTTCAGAGTCTTTACCCAAGCGTCATGATCGCCTACAACTACTGTTATTCAACCTTCCTTGGACGTATAGTTAATTGGCGAGGGACGAATAAAATGGGGTTTACGGAGTATCGACGGCAAAAGAGACTCCTAGAACTCCTCAAGGACTATATCAACATTGCCCCAAATGGCATTATGTATTGCAAGACGGAAATACGAAAGTCGCTGCTGGCAAAGATGCTGACAGAGATCCTTGAGACTCGAGTAATGGTAAAAAGTGGTATGAAACAGGACAAAGACGACAAGACACTCCAACGACTACTAAATAACAGACAACTGGCGCTCAAGCTATTGGCAAACGTTACTTATGGATATACGTCGGCATCATTCTCAGGCCGTATGCCATGTTCTGAAATTGCGGACAGTATAGTGCAGACAGGACGCGAGACCCTCGAGCGAGCAATAGCACTCATTCATTCAGTAGACAAATGGAAAGCGGAGGTTGTCTATGGTGATACAGACAGTTTGTTCATCTACCTACCGGGTAGAACCAGAGAACAAGCTTTCGACATCGGTAATGAGATGGCCAAAACCATTACCGATATGAACCCTCGACCCATAAAGCTGAAGTTTGAGAAGGTCTACCACCCATGCGTACTTCTTGCTAAGAAACGTTATGTGGGGTACAAATACGAAAGCAAGGACCAGATCAAGCCCGATTTTGACGCAAAGGGCATTGAAACGGTCCGAAGGGACGGCACGCCCGCAGAGCAGATGATTGAGGAGAAGGCTCTGAAGATTCTATTTGAGACAGCTGACCTCAGCCAAGTTAAGGCGTATTTTCAGAGACAGTGCACTAAGATCATGCGCGGCGCAGTATCTATCCAAGATTTCTGTTTCGCAAGAGAGGTCAAGCTAGGAACCTACAGTGAAAGAGGACCACCTCCACCCGGTGCTCTGATCAGCACAAAGAGAATGCTCGAGGATGTCAGGGCAGAGCCCCAGTACGGCGAGCGAGTACCGTATGTCGTGATCAGTGGCGCGCCAGGGGCGCGGCTTATTGACCGGTGCGTGGCGCCAGAGGAACTATTGAGCAATTCTCATCTTGTCCTGGATTCCGAGTATTACATTTCTAAGAACCTCATCCCGCCTCTAGAACGGATCTTCAACCTTGTCGGCGCCAACGTCCGGCAGTGGTACGACGAGATGCCGAAAGTGCAGCGCATACACCGTATAGACCAAGCCTACGGCACTTCGGTAGCCAAGAAGACACTGGAATCGTACATGAAGGCAGCAGCGTGTCTCGTTTGTGGCACAAAGACTAAGAACGAGGGCTCCGTGTGCGTGCGGTGCCAGACCAATGTCCCCGCGTCTTTATCAAAGCTGCAGACACAGCTAAACAAAGAGGAAAGAAAGCTACTGGATGTGACAAAGATTTGTCAGAGCTGTGCTGGGTTAGCGCCTCTGGATGAGGTTCCTTGCGATAGTAAGGACTGCCCTGTCTTCTATACAAGGATGAAGCAGGTGGCGCGATATAGAGCTGAGAGGGGCACTATTCAACCCGCTATTCAGCACCTTCTCGACGGCTCGGTTGGCATTGGGGCGCTTCAATGGTAGGATTCATGATAGTTACGATGATGCGTCACGATATCTAGACAGACAAAAGGATTCTACAGAGACTTGGCATAGAGGCTTCGGGGTACCGTAATTTTGGAATTGATACCACTGCATTTTCCAATCCTCTATTTTATATGAGACCCAGCTGGTAACGAAGTGAAATGTTGTTATATTGTATCTGATGACGCTTGTACCCACATAAGCCGCTGGCACAGGAATCAAGCGCCCACTAACTAAGCCAAGGTGTCCTGTACCCCGCGAATTTAGCCTACCCCCACCTGGCAGCTCCCTCTGTGACGGATGTGCACCTGTTCAGCTGATGATGTACCTTCTACCAAGACACCGGGTCCTACCAAACGCAACCAACCAACCACTCACAGTCACGTCGCGGTTGTGCTAAGGTGAGCTCTCTTTATCCTGTCACTCACTATTCATCGTAGGTGATAATTGCTCAATCAATACAGGTCTTGTTGCAAGAACCCCTGCTCTCAGCTTCTCAGCTTCTCAGCTTCTCTCCCTTCCGATTCCAATTGTGTATACAACTACATCCATGATAATACGAGATCGGAGCACGCCTAGCGTAGCGGAATCACCTTCTGCTGGCTATCCGAAGCCATGGGTAGCTGGACCGTGTTCTTGTTGACCTACCTGCTCGGTGGTGTCACCTTCGTTCCCCTCGTCGTCATCGCGATCCTGCTACACGCCCATCTCACCTTTCCCGTCCACGATGATTCCAGCTCGGTCCAGACTAGCGACACCGACAGCATAATACAGCCGGGCGACGACACGAGCGAACTCGAGGCGGCTCAGAAGGAGGAGTCGAGGCAGAAGCTCCTGGCGGATTCCGACGTAGCCGCCGGGTTCTTTGCAGTATGCCGTGAATACACACCCATGGGCATAAACGCCAAACCCATCGAGCGATCCACCCCAGTCGGATCCACGACCGTTGCCGCCCCGAGCCCGAGCGTGTACCAGACCATGTACAGGAGTATTTTCGATCGAAAGCAGGCATCCGGTCCGTTGGATGATAATAAGAGCGTCAGCCAGCGCCCGAAGCGCGCGGGCAATGTTTTCTATGTTGTATTGAGGTAGGTCTAAATTGTACATATCTGCAGATGTTCGGTCAAGGCTAAAGCAGGAGCTCGACAGGCACGGTCATCTCATGCTTTTCGACGACGAGGAGCAGATAGAAATGCGACATGTTATCTCGCTTGCCAACCACAACGTCAGCATATACTCGGGAGGTGATCGCACGCCAGAGGGCGAACTATTTATCAAGCGGAATGCAATCTGCCTAGCCAGACGAGTAGATGAGAAAGAATCGACGCCCGATATGCAAGTCTCAAAGCCGTTCTATTTGTTTTCGGAGAACTGCTCAGCCAAGGAAGACTTCTACTTTGCCTTGCTTAGGAATCAAGAGCAGACATTCGCTACCCTAAACATCGCCCCCAAGCCTCAACGATTCGATGTTAAGAACATTATATCACTTGTCCAGAAGCTACATGCCTCGGAAGACCACACGCAAACTCGATGGCTCAACGCCTTCATAGGCAGGATATTCCTTGGCGTGTACCAAACCAAGGATATTGAGAACACGATCACAGAGAAGCTCACCAAAAAAATCTCGCGTGTCAAGCGCCCTTCATTCCTCACAAGAGTCGCAATTCAGGGAATCAAGATAGGCGATTCCGCACCATACATCACGAATCCTCGCCTCAAAGATCTTAATGTTGAAGGGGAATTTGTGATGGAGGCCGACCTTAAGTATACTGGTAATTTCAGGCTTGAGGTAGCTGCTACAGCCCGCATCGACCTCGGTCCCCGTTTCAAAGCTCGAGAGGTGAACCTTATCCTGGCAGTAGTTTTAAAGAAGCTGGAAGGTCACGTCTACTTCAAGGTCAAGCCGCCTCCCAGTAACCGAATTTGGTTTTGCTTTCAGTCTATGCCAAAGATGGAAATGAGTATCGAGCCCATAGTCAGCTCAAGGCAGATTACGTATACTCTCATCCTGCGACAAATTGAAAATCGAATCAAGGAAGTTGTCGCAGAAACATTAGTCGCACCTTTTTGGGACGACACGCCGTTCTTCTCAACAGACCATAAAAAGTGGCGCGGAGGAATATTCGATGGAGATGACGAGGTTGTACATTCGCCCGATCATGCGGCCATCGCCGCTCAACTAGGAAACGTTGACGAAGTGGTTCAAGCTGAGCAAGCAATACCTCCAGCGTCCCCGGAACTTCCATCGATAGAGAAAAGTCAGAGTATGCCTGTCATTGAGAATAATCAACCAGCAGGATTTTGGGCACGGAAATTGAACAAGAAGAGCTCACGAACTAGTACCAACCAAGTCAGTTCAGCGTCGACAACGGCCCTAGATGCAAAGAATTCGTCAAGCAATTCTCCGGATGCGCCACTCCCAATCCGGTCTGGTTCATTTTCTATGTCAAGTCCGGTAATTGGTACAGAAGCTACCCATGCAGAGGTATTCAAGCCTGCTGCATCACCTAATCATGAGGATGCTATCAGCACGATGACGAGTATCTCTGCTCGGTCTCAGGCGCAATCACCCCCAGAGACGCCTATTGGCTCGCCTTCGAAATCGCCGCCGATAATTTCAACCCTGAACTCATCGACAGACTTATCAACCGAAGCGTTACCCGAACCAATACATGAGGAACGTACTCCCAAAGGCTCAGCAAGGCGCCATACAACCTCATCTTCAGAAAGTGTGACTAGTATCGACCGGGTTCCTGATTCGCCTGGTCTATCGAGCAGAAGCTCGATCAAGAGTGGGACAGGCTCTATTAGTAGAGGGCTTTTCGCGCGTAAAGACCCTTCTTCTCCTGGTTTAAACGACACTACTCCGGAGACCAAGAACAAGACACTTGCCGCTGTGTCCAACGCTGCTGCCACCGCAAAACGATGGGGCTGGAACGCCATACAGCGACAAGCCGAGCGTAATGCAAATGGCAGGAAACTATCAGACCCCCCGGTAGACCTCAATCAGCCGATGGGACGCGGTCAACCACTTCCCCCTCCCGGAACCCCGCTACCACGACCAGGAGAAATGGCAACACCCATGAGTGTACCGAAACGGAAACCTGTGGCGCCCCCACCACAACTCGCGCCCAAAAGTTCCAAGGAACACAATGAGCAGAAGATAGAGCGCCGGCATGTACCACCACCGCCCCTTCCGAGGCGGCGGCGAGTATCTGAGATCCATGCTACTGAAAATACGGAAGAAAATCTCTTAGTTGTGGAGGCCCCTCATGATTCAGAACCGAATTCGCCTTCTATTGAGAGTTCTACGAACTATGCAGAGCCATGGGTGGAAGATGTAGAGGAACTAGACGAAAACATGCCCGAGTCAATTCTTGATGAATCGCCACCACTTGCCAGCCTAGCTGAATGGCCTGAAGCTCAACCATCAGAGATAGGAGAGGGCGCCAGCACCATAGGGCCGGACGAAGAGAATGAGGACTACTCAAGCTGGATAGATAATCCCGAGTTCAAGGAAGCAGACACCATTGACGCTAAGACCGACCGATGATACCACCATTGTTATGCATACTTGGAGTTTTTGGGGGGGCAGATTAAGTTGGTAATATGTACATTTGTGCGTGTAATGCTCCCCACAGACACATAGAAGCCTACGGGCAAATGTCATTATAATAGCGGACGGTATGGATACAATTGGCATGTATGGCTCGGAGTTTTGGAATCAAGGGTTAACGAATGTAAATTTTCTTTTTGTATATCTGAAAATCCCCGTCTCTATTTAGCATGCAGTCGATGAGTCCTTGAGGAATTGTCCGACTTGTATGCGTTGTGTCTACTACACGTCACTGAATGAATGATAAGCTATTATCAGCCTTTTACAAGTATTCAGCCAGCATAAGTTCCATGCGGATGAAGGCTGACTGTTAAAGGGTACCCGTGTCTTCGTGCCCTAATTATCATCCACAGTCAATTGTTTCTGCAGAGACTACACGTTCGATGCTAACAGATCACCGTGGTTTCAAACAATGGTCGGTTGCATCATAGCTTCTTTGTCTATCTAACTCGGCATATCCTTTCAGCACCGACGCCTCGTCCCAGTCCGTGTCATTCATTCACAGTCTCCGGATTCGTGGCTAGACTGTGATCTAGCTATCCCGCAGGCCGCATGAAACCGGGCACGACGTTCGTCGATGCCACGCGGGAAGTACCGCACCCGCAACGCATCGTACTACGGGCCGAAACACTCGAAGACGCGCCGTCATAGAAGATTTTCCCAGTGCCTGCCCGTGTCGACGCGCATACGGTTGAGGTTACGGCTAAATTCGCGGCGTCGTTGCTGCGAGGTGGAAATGATGAGCTAGGTGCTAGAAGTACTTCAACGTATTTCAGTGTACTAGCAGCGCGTCTAAAGGAAGATGGTGATGAGCTCTATCTCTCGTCTGTGTATATATTCAAGAAATTCTTACCAAGGGTGGATTTTCTGAGTTCGAGAGGAGGATGATGTCAGGATCTCTAGTATGGGGTTACATACAAGCTCTATTGTTGCGCAAGAGGTTTATCCTTCGTGGGCTAGACCCTGGCTATATGCATACATGCCCTTCTTCTAGGGTGATAATTATCGTTACATTATAGGCATAGGAAATATCAACGCCATCTATTTAGAGTTAGTGAGTGATCATCATGTGTTAAGTTTCAACTGGTTCCTTCGCTGCTCTTATCTGCATCGCACCCCCCTCTGACTGCTTGGAGCGTGACGCCGTTCTCGAAATATAGTTGCTCTATGAGCTAAGAGAAAATATTCTTACAATAGCTCATCGTTGGGCAGGATTTTCATTGTGATGGAGTTATGCAAGAACACATAATATTTAGGACTCATCAGCCGAAAATTGAGAGGATTAAAGGAGCTCGGAAGTGGAAAAATTAAAGCAGCAAGAATATTCACTGATATAATGTATTTAATACAGGCGTATTGGAATATACTGGCTGTGGCTTTCAAGATATCAAATTTCGTCAGCATGAACTAATCCCTCCTCAAGCCCCTTGATTTGCAATGCAAGCAGCTTGGAGTAGTACCGACACATCGCGAGATTTCCACCGTGGAACCAAAACCCTGGGTGGCCGCTCCTTTGCCAAATTGTTCTAATTTCTCCTTCATCATTAAATCCCCATACATCACCTACTCTGTCAGCAACCTCATCTCCAAACATGATACGCGTCTGCGTCCGCATATTCTGATACCCCGTAGCGAAAACGATCTCATCAGCTTCTAGTTCAGTGCCATCTTGGAACCGAAGCCCATGTGGTAGCACTTCATCAATCTCTTGGCCTTGTTTGACTTTAATCTTGCCATCCGCAATAAGCTGAGAAGCCCCTACATCGATGTAGTAACCGCCGCCACGCTGGAAGTATTTGAAAAAGAGACCTGCACCATCGGGGCCGCGATCCACCTTGAAGCCAGCTTTGTCTAATCCATCGAGAATCTCTTTGTCGCATTCGGCTTGCCGTTCTGCAATTTTGACATGAATAGCTTTTAGGACTGATGTCGGCAAGCCATGAAGTAATATGTCGGCATCATTGACCGGTGGTCCATCTTCCGAATAAATTCCTTTTAGAGCAATTTCTGTAATCGCTTTAGATGACACGACATGAGTGCTGGATCGTTGAACAATGGTGATGTCGTAGCCCTTCTCCAAAAAGTCTTGCGCAATATCATGAGCAGAATTGCAAGAACCAACTACAATAGCCTTTTTGCCCCGACTGTTCTTGCTGGCCCCGGGAAACTCAGATGAGTGGCATAGGCGGTCACCTTTGAAATTTTCGACACCCTTGATTGATGGTTGATTTTTCTTTCCAGAGTGTCCGGTAGCCTGAATTAAGTGGCGAGGGTGAAAGGTTCGAATATCGCTAGTGCCATCTTCGCGCTTTCGGTTGACGATTACTGTCCAGGCCTTTTTCGACTCGTCCCATCTTGTGTAAACGAGTTCTGTCTTCGTCCACACATTAAGTTCAAGGAGAGTAGCATAAGACTCAAAGAACTGGGCCAGCTTATCTTTTGGCGTAAAGATGGGCCATTGTGCAGGGAAATTGAGATACGGCAGATGGTCATACCAGACAGGATCGTGGAGGACGAGCTGGTGGTAGCGTTTTCGCCAGTTGTCGCCGACGCGTTCGTTCTGATCGATGACAAGCGTGTCTACGCCGAGCATTTTGAGCCTTGCTGCGGCTGTTAAGCCAGCTTGGCCGGCACCTAGCAATGGAAGTATCAGAGAATGATGAATATGGAATACTTTGACCGTATAACTTACCAATTACTAAAACGGCAGGCTCATTGCCGGCGTTGAAATCCACCTCAGCGGCCCTTTTCTCAGCCCAGTTCTTTCTACCGGGCTTACCGCCGTGTTCTGCGCCCTTGATTCGCCGGTCATTGATTGCCTCCTCGTGCCCACGGAGTTCCTCGAGTTTAGTATATAAAGTGAAGATCTTCCAGTGTCCCCCCTGTTCCACAAGGCGCACAAGGCCAGTACCTGACCCAAGAACTGTGGTTACTCTGATAAAGAATTGAATACCGGAGACGCTCCCAGATGCATCGATGGGAATGATTTTAGGCCTTCTGACAGCTGTTCCAGCATCAACATCTACGGATTTCAGTCGAAAGCTATCCCTGGATTTTGCGCAGCTTTGTAGAAAATCGAGAATCCGTGAAGGTGTCTGGATAGTACGGAAGACCCACGACAGGGCAAGATGGTCACGCCAATGGCCATCTTCGACAAAAAGGTTTGCGATGGTTGAATAGTCTCCCCTGTCTAGTGCCTTGTTGAAGTTTTCCACTACATTTGTGGCGACCTTGGACGGATCGAGATCTTCAATGGTTTTGGTTGGAGAGGGGAACTTGGCGAGCTTGACATTGACAGATCCGGGTACACATCGCATGTGTGATGGGACGGGGTGAACGGACTCAACTTCGGCGGTGGCCATAATGACAATAGTCGCAGAAAGGGGAGTAAGCACTGGGTAATCGAATGTCGTCAGTTTGTGTCGGATGGAACGCTACTATACCAATCAAGGATCTTTAATTCCAATGCATGTACACCCTTTTCTCTTCTCTATACAATCTCGATTACCCCAGGCTTTAAAGTGTACCTGGAAACCGTGGAACTGCCATCCCAACGAAGCTAAGCCGATCGTCAGAGCGGAGCCGCTCGGTGAACCATGATCAAGAGTCGGACCCGATCGTCCCCCGCATCAGGCCACTTCATTCTTGTCGGATCAATGGATCCAATTAGAATGTTTCGACTGAGGATTCTTACCTTTAGAAATGTGAAATAAACCAATGCCAATTTAGCTTGAGACACTGCAAGGACCTGGATCCCAACTTTTCCCCAGAGCACGCTGCTTGTCAACCTGGGGAAATGGTTCTAGGCTCCAATGCAAGGACGGTTATAATCATATATTTGGTAATACTGTTACGAGGGACAAAGCAAAGTAAAGCACGGGCTCATAGACGTAGACAAGGTGGCTCCCTGTATATAGTCAGATAGCCCTCATGAAGATGTTTCCAACCTCAATTACAGGGTCCCTAACATATAGTTTTATTTCTGAACTCGGCTTCTGTCACATTGTCTTTTTTCTTTCAATCATCGTGTAATTCGGTTTATGACAACCTGAAAACAATGTCTGAAGAATATAAAGTCCAGGGTGAGCATCGTGACGAGATGCTACACCGTACTCAAACAACAGGCGCCATCTCCATCTCCCCAGAGCTCTTTGAGCAACTCTACCTAGCGCCGAAAAATCATGTTAAGGGGCAGCTCCGCCAGACTTTGGGTAACCCAACACCTCTAGGTCAGTCAGACTAAGCTCTTGTATCATATATCCGATTAAAGCTAATCAAACTTAAAGCCCTGGGAGGGTTCTTATTATGCACAACACCTCTATCGATGGCCTTACTAGAGTGGCAAGGGGCGGGTGGGTTCGGCGCCGCGGCAAACGTGTAAGGGACGTCCTTAGAATACAAAAGTTCAGGGCTAAGTTGCTGTTTGAGTGGCGCGTACTTCTTTATGGGTGGTCTTCTCCTCCTTCTCGGTGGAATCGGCGAGTGGATCTTAGGTATACATAAATGCTGATGCTTTTCCTTCTGATCTCGTCATGCTGACTTATACTTTATGCAATACTTTCCCGGCCACCGTATTCGGCCTTTTCGGAGGCTTCTGGTTCACCTTTGGTGCAACGATCGTCCCTAATTTCGGTGCCTACAGCACTTACTCGACATCTGGAGTTGGCACGGAAGGCTTGAATGAGCCACAGTTTTACGCAACATTTTCATTCTTCTTGGTGGCAATGACATTGCTCTGTGCCGTCTTCACGGTTGCTAGTATACGAACTAACGTTGTGCTCTTTCTCCTCTTACTTCTCCTCGTTCCAACATGTAAGCAACTACTCTTTTATTCCTTTGCCTTGAACCAGAGCACGGCTGACTTGAATTGTGAAACAGTTGGATGCCTCTCGGCTTCGTTCTTCGCTGTCGCTCACGGTCTATCCATGAGAGCGAAAACACTGCAGCACGTCGGGGCTGGTCTGCTATTTGCAGTCTCTTTACTAGGATGGTATATCTTCTCGGCGCTAGTGCTTTTAGGTGTCGATTTCCCGTTCATGCTACCTCTGGGAGATTTGTCGAATTTGGTCCCGCTACGGAAAGACGAGACTCGAGGGCATTAACGAAAGTTACACTTCGAGAAACAACACGAGGGCGCGTCCAGCCAGCGGGGTACTGCGGTCAACGGATTATGTTAACCGAAGCCCAGAATAATATTTTGACGATGATTGGCTGGGAACTGCCAAAAAGGATCGACTGGACATAGGTTAGCTACATATTTTCATTGTATGGGCTAGTAATTATGAATATTCTTTTCATCTATTGTCCAGAAGTTAATTCGGAGAAATAAGTGATAATAGTGTTGAATAGTGTTGAGACGGTCTCTACACCACTGTATAAACGACAGACTTATTAACATGGACAAGGAATCGGGACCTGCAGTGGGACAGGCGATCACCAAATGCAACCTCACCCCCAATCCCCATGGGGAACAGAACTAGACCCCGCGTGGGGTAAGACTAGTGTCGTGTAAGCGCGACTCGACAAGGGTAGGACACTCGGTGAAATGGAATACCTAGATCCTTTACATACTTAGATATGTCCCATTTTCATTTCCTCCCGTCTTTGGTCTTCTTGAACCTATGGCGTGGATTTCTAATCATACCTATAACTATTTGGCTCGCTGCAGTCCCGGTTTATTTCATACTTAGGTTGGTCTGAAAAATACTTACTCTTCAAACTCAAGAATATTTCCATGAACGTGTATTTCTAGACGCTAGACAATGCCAGATACGAGAGCCAGGCGCCAAAATATTTCATGCGACCAATGCAGGAGAAGTAAGAAAGCCTGCGACGGCTACTTGATCAATAATAGGCAAGGGTCGGGTTTTTCTTCAGGTATGGTACGAGACTAGCACGGCTGGCAACGAGAATCCCTCGTTCCACCTTCGGAAAGCTAATATCACATTATAATTAGGCAAGCATCCCAAGGATGGAATTCTACCATGCTCTTACTGCGTCAAGACAAAGAAGCAATGTGGTTTGAACTCGCATTGGGCAAACCAAAGCCAAATATCTCCCTCATCTCCATTAGACGACCCGCGTATAGAGGGTGATTTCCCGTTTGAACAAGATGGAATTGATAATCAGGATGATTTTATATCCATAGATTCAAGCGACGTATTGGGCTTGTTACAAACACCCTCATCAACCCACTTTTCCTTGGATTGGGGAACGCCTCTTCCTAGCTTAGAGGCAGCTGCATCTACGGATGACACATTACGGCTTTTAGATCCCGAATTCGGTCCAGATATAGATCTACCAGATGGAGCACAGAACTTTACCCTCGGAGAGTCAGCCACGTCTACTAATCATTTACTACAAGAGGAGGGGTATAGCTCTTCGCAATATCTGGACTCTACCTCACAAGTCGCAGACTTTGGTCATCTCGCAAACATCTCAGGGATCTCGCAAACGCATTTAATAGCTGATAATCCCGGCTATTTGATGCAGTCTGCGCATCGTAGGAGAAATTCGTTGCGGAAGAATTACCGAATGCGCCGACGAAGTGATGATTTTTCTGAACGTCGTGCCACTTTGATGTCCCCCAATTATACTAGCCAGGGACCCACGGCAAGTTTCAACAATCATCTGATGACAGAAGGCCTACTCAAAATATACCATGACGTACTAGAGAGAAATCTTGCATGCTGGCTGGCTGAGGATACGTGTCCATACAAGATACCAAGAAGGTCTCGACTGCGTCCAGATTCAGATGCAACAACACCACTAAGCCAAGATGCTTTAGCTATCGCAGAATGGGATCCTGTGCGGCCAAATTCAATGTATCGTCGCGTTAAGCAACTTGATCGAGTTGCTCAATCGACAGGATTGGTCCAACTTACCTGGTCCGAGAATCAGGCGGCATCAAAAGCGCTCAACTTAGTTATAATGGCGTTTGCCGCCCAATGGGCCCAGGGTCGCCGGCGGAGAGAAAAGATGTTCCCAACCTCTCCGGGCGCTCTTGACCCGGCTTGGTCAGGGGACATGGCTGATGACTTTGAAGATGAATTCGAGCAAAATTTTCAACATGCAATTTGGGAACAGGCAAAAAAGGCACTTCAAGATGTCGCGGGTCTGGAATCATACCGAATAGTATACGCTGAGCTGATATTTGGTCTGATTCAGAAGCCATGGGTAACCAGCAATTATCACGGGATCAGCTTTCCTGGACTTTCCGAGAATAGCAGCGTCAAAGACATGAAAACTTCAATGCCTCAGATCATGGAAATCATATCCCAAGATGGGCCGCCAGTATATACGGAGAGAGCAAGTAGGAAAATGCAAGCTCTTAAATCTCACTTTGAAGCGAACGAGACGGGGCTCCTTGGATCAAGATTCCCTTTTTCTTCACGACAACGGTTGGATGCCGTTTCAAAAATGAATTCTGAGGAGAGAGGTACTATTGGTCAGTTGTACTGGCTTGCAGTCATGTTTGACACCATCTCTTCGTCAATGAACGAGCGGCCTGTTGCCTTAGCAGACGAAGACTGCCAACATGATGGTGCCTATGGCTCACCAAATACAAGACCTACAAATTTTCGCTGGAACCTTGAACTCTTTTCTCAAGACGACCCAGCAAATCCCTCGACACTATCTTGGCCATGTCCTTACGACTCTGCCGTTAAAGCCATCAATAGATCAGCAGCGGTCAAAGTTTTGCTTTTCAGATATGTTTCATACCTTCAAAATATGTTAAGAAAGCAAGAACGAAGCCAGGTAATCGAAGAAATCATTCGAAACGCAACACAAATATACAGATACTGGAACGTAACACACGGAGCCTTTTTCCGATCCTTGATTAAGAACTACGACACTATCCCGGTACCTATCAAAAGCCGGTTTCCGTGCATCCATATCCCCTGGCACCTGGGAGCACTTATGCTTGCCGACCTCATCGAATTCGTCGACCAAAATGGGCTTGGAACTGAAGACGCAAGCCTGAACCGTCTCAGTGTTAGCCTGGCAATGAAAATTAGAAAGTCAAGCGCAGTGGAATTGTCTGATCTTGCAAGAGTCACCACGCCACAGGAAATATGTAATATGCCGATGGAACAGCTGCCTGGCTATCATTTCGCCGTCAATGAGGGCTCCATCTTAACGGAACCTTGGACTATGCTACTTATCAGAGCATTCACCAAGGCATCCATATTTCACTTAAGCATGGCAGAGGACCTACAGCGACAGGAGTGGGCCATACTATGCCAGGAGAGTGAAGATTACAAGGAGAGTTTAAAGCGCTGCGACACCTGCATCAAGGCACTTTGGTTTCTGGGCAGGAAATCGGAGATGGCGAGAAGCCTCAGCAAGGTCTTAGCTGAGGTATTGCGAAGCCAAGAAGTAGGGCTTACTTCTGAGCAGGCATTCGACCAGTATTCTGCCTGAAAGAATAGTGATCAACATTTAAAAACTTCAGGGGGTTTTCTCTTTGCTGGCTTGGCCACAAAACGGACCTGACGTCCAAATCAATGGCTATTCACCGAAGTACCTTGAATCTATACTTTACAACCCAAATTTATGGATCAAAAATACGTTCAACGCATTCGCAATTTAATCAGTGTTGGGAAAAGTGCTCTTCGAGGCATTCTCCAGCAGAACCTCTCTGGAAGCCCTCAGCCCAGATGGCGAACATAATACTATTCAAGGAACCCGTTCAAATCTAATCGAGGCGATTCAAGAGCTTTGGCTGTAACTATGGTTCGATCGCAGATATTCGTGTCTGATCCGCCGTATCACCGCGAATTGCGCGTAAAGTATTGGCAATTATTGGCCCATTTAACCCATGACTTCCTCTGAGCTACATACAAACTACTCGGCGTTTACATCAACAAGAATCTTTACATGGTTGTCTTTATCGGAAATAAGCCTCTTGATACCATCCTGGACAACGTTCTCAAAGTTGATCTTTGCAGTGATCATACCATTTGGCTTGATAGCGCCTTGAGAGATGTTAGCGACTTTATACACCAGTCTGTACGGGTTCCCTTACCTGTCCTTAAATTCTCGATGACCGCTTCGAAATCTTGCTTTTGATATCCAAGAACAGACTTGTAAGTGCTCTCTTTCCACGTCACCCAATTTGGGTTAAAGGGAATCTCCTTCTCCCAGATGGCTACGTTAACCACGGTTCCCTTAGTCTTAACCGCGTTGAAAGCGCTCTTGATGCTAGGACACTATAAGACACTTCTGAATGACGGAGCCTAAGTTGGGTTGAAAACTTACCTAGCGGGGACCCCAGCGCAGTCAAAAACCACATCTACGCCTCTCCCGTTGCTCAAAATTTTCACTACTTTCGTGACATCGTCACTGATAGGATTGACGACTTGTGTCGCGCCAAACTGCCGCGCAAATTTCTGGCGAGAAGCTGCAATTTCTGACATGACGATGGTCTCAACACCTTTCGCCTTCAGGCATAGGATCAGGGCCAAGCCGATTGGGCCACCTCCAATTACTAAGACGATGGAATCACGGCCTATCTCAGGAGCAGCAGAAAGTGCGTGCCAGGCGACAGAGAGCGGTTCAACAAGGGCTCCAGTGTCGAGCTCAAGGCCTTCAGGTAGAGGGAAGACATGTGTTGCATTCACGCAAACTGCTTCACTCAACCCGCCGCCTCCTCCACTAAGTCCGACGAAACCGCCAGAATGGCAAACGTTCTCGGCGCCGCCCTCACAAGCCGCACAATACCCACAGAAGATGGTGGGCTGGACGGCGCATGCTTGGCCAATCTCGAAACCGGTGACTCCAGGGCCAATTTCTTTTATCACGCCGGAAAACTCGTGGCCCAGCGTGACAGGTATGGTCTCGCCGGTGACTGGATGCTGGCTCGCGGGGCAGAAATTTGGTCCGCCGAGGTATTCGTGTAGGTCTGTTCCGCAAATACCTACAAAAGCTGGAGCTATCTATGGAACCAATTGAGCCAAAGAAAATATTGAATAAAAATCTACCATCATTATCAACATGCTGACTTACCTTGATCTGACCTGGGCGGACAGTCGGCTCGGGAACTTGCTCAATGCGAATATCTTCCTTGCCATAGTATCTCGCAGCCTTCATGGCGATAAATTAGCGCTACAGCCAAGTCACTGCTCTGAACGATAAACCTTTGACAGTGATATGGTTATTATTCGTTACACGCTTTCGAGTAACTAGCTTAAGAACTAGTGTGCTAGACACATTGGTTTAAATATTTAGTCCTTATTGCCAAAGTATCTGATCGGCCCCGCGTCACCAGTCTCGTGGTAAATGCGGGGAGTGGTGTTGACTTGGCGGTCGGTTCCGCCAACGTGGTGTCTCCTGACACTCCCCGCTTCGTTCCCCGGACCAGCTAGGAGTGGGCGTTGGTATTGGAGAATAAATGTGAAGTAGTTGGTTTTGAGCACCGTCACAACTTGCCTTACACTCACAGAAACGTGAAGTTGGCTACATGGCAAGGTGGCTAAGTATAAACTGTATCTATCTAAACTTCGTTACATAAAACGAAATCAGGAGCCGAACGGGAGAGGGAAGACCGGTCTATAAATCTATCGCCCGATGACTGATCGACCCCATCTAGGGATCTTCTTTAAACATTGATCTCATGATACTCTGTCCATTCTTTTCCGCGCCAGAACTTTTGACCACCTCTAAAAGAATGCTCAACCTTCTCTTTTGCTCTCGCTTCCATTCTTGATTCAAACCCCGCAAGAGCATCTCGGTTAACGCCTTCGGCAATCGTCCGAGCGAGATCTGCCGCATTGCGTATGGCTGTATCAGCCCCGGAACCGCCCATTGGACTCATCGCATGTGCGGCATCACCAATGAGAGTGACATAACCGGTTTGGTTAGCTGAGTGAACTTCTATGTGTGGCTTGCTCGATATGACGGGCACACAAGCCGATAGCTCATGGGCCGCTGAATTAAGTAGGAGCTTCAAATCAGGGTGCCAAGTCTCCGACATTTGCTGCAGATACTGCCCCTTTTCTTCGACTGTCTTTGGAAACGCCTCGGCGTACTGGCGTGGTGCCGCGCAGAGGCACCAATATATGTAATCATGAAAGTCAGGTAGCTTGTGCCCCGAAACCTGCAGTACACTTCTCGGCCACACCATTGGCTCCACGACAGCTTGAACATTGGCTTTATGATCTAGATACATACACCAAGTCAGCAAGTCTGGCGGAAGGCTTGCCTTTAATCTTGCCGTCAGCGGTGTCCGTCCCCACATAACCCAGCGTTCCAAATCCAGCAGTTTGCGATCCGGCTGAAGCTGTCTGCGCACACGACTCCTGATACCATCTGCACCGATGAGTATCTGTCCGCACGCGGTTGAACCATCCGTAAACTTGACACGAACCTGTCCGTCAACAACTTCATAAGATTCAAAGTCCTTCTCATACTCGATCGCGTCATCAATGTTTAGCGAGAGTAACTGACGAATCCATGCTCTATCCAGTGGCATCGTCTCCGAATCCACCGGAGTTGGCTCTGGGTAGTTGAGCTTGCTAGCATCTACATAGCGCGGCTCAAAGCGATGTCTTTCGGCCGCGGTATCCTTAAGGAGTGATCGAAGTTGCGGCGATAGAACGCTATCAAGGGCTGACTGCCCGTCTTTCGAAATGCGGAATCGATGGCCTTGTGAGGTGTGCGCCCGAGGATGCCGCTCAAAGAGGCGGAATGCGACGGAATGCAAACGCAGTCCTTGCGCAAGTGTTAGTCCGGCTACGCCGGCGCCAATTATTAAGACAGGTGGTTGATGTGCCATAGCTCAATGAGCTGGATGAATGACTTAACACACAGACAAGCTTGAGAAGACATTCCAATCTCATAGGAGATGTTGGAGGTAAGATGCATGTATATTTTCAAGGACACCCGACTATCCGTTATTCATATAGCCGCAAGGGAACCCCGCTCTGAATGAAGTGCAGGAGATTATATATAGAATTCTGCTGGGTACTGTAACAAAACTGCTAACCTCTATACTTGCATGCACTTCCATTACATGTTTTAAGATACAGGCTGTACGCTGAATGACTAAATTATCTATATCCTTCGTCTTATACATATCCAGTCAGCTTATAATTAGACGGTTGATGGAAGTGAATCAGTTCCTAAAAAGTGATTTCTTATTACCGCACCCTCCCCCTTTTTCAATATATTCCATAGCTTTCATTTTCCGACGCATGGTAAGCAAGTCTAGATATGTACCTGCCTTTAGCCATTTGGTACCCAGTTTACGACGGTGCAGTTGCAAGTCAAGCGTAATAATCTGCCATGACATCTTCATACGTTTGGCACATCCTCGTCATACGCACCCCGAAGTACTAGTACTCGACTAACTCGGACAGGCAAAATCAGAAAGCTGTTACGTTCGGAGACGTTACGCAAGCCAAATCATACAACAAGCCTGTGTATCATCAATATAGTTATATGAGTGCAAGACCCCGTACGAAGTTTCGAGTTTCATTATTATAATCTAGATCTCTTACTTGGCCTATTGGGGGTCGAGTCATTAATTAGCTCCTTCATTCCATAGAAGAACTCGAAAATATTGCAACGCAAACGCCAGGATTGTACAATCGTCTTAGGAAGGGGAGTTGAAGGGTGTTGTTCTTAAGAGCCGTGTATTATTGCAATGTGGGCGAATGAATCTTGCTGCGATGACCTCTGATACTAACCCACAAATGCTCTTGAAAGGCTCTATGACTGTCGTTTCAGCTGGGATTAGGAGGCTTCCATTCACTGCTCCAAATGAACGTCGGGCAACGCCACTGTGTTCCCTTCTCTTTCTCGCCAGAGGGACCAAGTGGCCGCGGACATATGAAGAAGGATCTTCCTGTGAGGTCGCATTAGCTACCCAAAACGTTTCATTGGAAAGATAAAGACGTGTCTGCATTCACAAGGGGTGTAGATAGTGAGCAATAGCGAGATGCGGCTCCTTACCTCGGTTCATGCCGGACTTCTTAGTGACCAAAGTGATGCAATCCTCTCCATGCTCGCATTTGGGCACGATACGCTTCCCTAAGAGTTTCGACCACGACTCCTTTGCTTGGATAGGATCAAAGACATTTTCGCTATCGGCGTAAGTTAAATCAGCTTTGGGAATGTCGATGTCTGTTTTTGGTGTCTCCGAACTGGAGCTTGATTCAACTTCTACCGTGCCATCAAGGCTGTTGGTTGTTGGTATTAATTTCTCCTCGGATTTCTTGGTCTGGTTCTCTGTAGTCTTAGGCTTGAAGAAACCCATTAGACTGCTTTGTCCCTTCAAGGAAGGTTCTCTACTTGGCCCTGCCTTAGTCTTCTTTTGAGGGATGTTAGAGGATGTGGACCCCGAGGGTGTACGTTTGAGACTGTTGGATGAAGGCTTGGCTGGAGAAGGGATCGATGTGGTAGAAGATGGAGGCGCCGAGTCCACCGTATCTTTAGACCCTGACGCTATTGGTTGTGCCGACTCCTCAGCTTCCTTGGTTGAGGCATCTTGGGATAGTGTCGGTATAGTCTTGAGAGCGCTAGGCTTTTTAAAGAACATGTCCTTAATGCTTTGACGACGGTCAAACTCCGGTATTAGCTTTGCTGAAAGTGGTAGAAGGTCTTTCGCAGACCATTCTCGTAATCGTTTCCCATCCTTAAAGACCCCTGATGGGTTCATAATGTCCTTAATATTGACCTCCTTATCATCAATTTGGACAGTATCGTTGAGAATGGCAAACACTGGACAATGATCTGACCCCATCAAACCCTCTTGGATATTTGAGTCGATGAACCAACTTTTCATGTCGTCGCTACATAGGACGTAATCTATTCGACTGCCGAAGTTCCCTGGACGAGTGTTTTTCTTGGTATCCCAGCAAGTGAACATGCCCTCTCGCGTCGGATGAAATAGCCGACAGAGATCCCATAGGACCGGGTTTTCCCTATCTTCGTCCCTAGGACCAATCAAGTTTCCTTCAAACAAAAGCTGGTTGAAGACACGACGAGATGGCGCGGAGAAGAAGTCAGCTGTCGTCATACCCTCTTTTCTCAAACGTTCTTGGAGGTTGGCCGTGTCTATGGCATCTCTGACGACATTGAGGTCACCCGTCACGATGACACGCTTGCCCATGGCGACAAGGTTACGGACCCGTACATCCAAGGCCTCCATATATCCAAGTCTGAAGTCGTCCCTGGATTCGTCTCGATTCGCTGGGCTATATGTGCCGATCACAACAAAAGCGGGAAATTCCAATATCACGCAGCGACCCTCTGAATCAAGCGTAAGTTCATCGATGTTCCCCCTAAGCTGAAGCTGGCCGGGCTTGGGATAGCCACCGATCTGTTGGTTTTCTGGTAGGTCTCTGAATTGAGTGGTGGAGTTGGGTGGACATAAAACTCCCATGATGCCTTCCTCCGCTCGAATGGGCGCGCAGACCGAGTTGCGAGTGTAGATAGCTACGCCGGCATAACCTATTATCTCGCATTAGCCGCGAAATGCAAGCAGCGGAAGCCCCGGTATATCGGCAGATATATACCCTTCTTATGCCGTGGGAGGCTGAAGAACACGTCCCAGCCCGGGACCAAGACCATATCATCTTGAAGGTCTTTGCGCTGTATCTTGGTTTCTTGCATTACCACTATGTCTGCTTCCAAGATATCGAACATAGCCTGTAGGTAGAATTATTAGGCCAACTATCCGTGTTACAAAATGACGGGATACTTACTTCAAAAGTCTTTTTCTCCCTCCATGGCTGGTAACCAAATGGGTTGCTGGTAGCAGCGTCAGTGCCAATCACAGGGTGGTATCAGTTGTGGGATGTACCGAATGCCGTTCACTACACATCTGATCAGTTACACGCTCGATTTTTGAGACGGACAACTTACCATTCCATGTTGTTATTCGAAGACCCATCTTGGAGATATATGTGCGGGAGTAGTTATAGGAAGTAGGTTAAGTTAAGACGGCGCATCTATTATCACCCCAGCGAAGATCATCCCCAAAAGCTCACGCGGCCTGTGCGTATGTATCATCAGGAATGTGCAGGCATTCAAAATCTCATAAGTGGTAAAGGCCTCCGAATAAGTGTGGAAAAATAAATTTTGAGTTTGATTGAGCCGAATTTAGATGACAAACAAACATCTACAACAATAACAATTCATTCACCTACCGCGGGCAGTCGCGGATGGCGTCACCAAACTGACCCGTAATCATGTGACTGCTCTAGGTACCTTCTTTAGCTGTCGCACGGGCCATCACTGCGCGGTACCATCCGTCCGACCTTCGTTGCCAATGCAGGTGGTCTGATTTGATTCATGGCCGAGGAATAACCGAGCCAAGCTCCCGAGCTTCCAAACCTGACCTCATCTCCATCCCATTACCCAAAGAGCCTCAATCGGCAACCAACAACAGAACCATCTCCCCTCTGACCGACCGACGTTACCCTCACCTGATCCAACAAGTTCACCATGGTTTTCCAGCGACAGATCCTCCGCGCGACCCCGCGTGTGGCCGCCCAGCTCCGCACTCCCGCCGTCCGCTCCACCATCCAGCGCCGTTTCGCTTCCACCGAGAACCAGTTCGTCAAGGAGCGCGAGGCCGTTAAGGAGCACGCTCACGGTACCACTGGTTAGTAACATGGCTTCTCTGCGGGCGGACAAGACCAATTGGTCTGCGCTCCGGTCTTTCTAATTGCTAACATTCCCACAGAGCTCTGGCGCAAGATCTCCATCTAGTAAGCGATCCCTGCCCTCGTTTTATCCTAAAGAAACCTGCTCGGTATCCCGACCTACGCCCTTGTAAACCCTCGCCGATATTCGTGACAATTGAATTTGACCCGCCTCTGTCTATCGAACCATGCTCCCACCTCAAACCGCGCGTCCAAAAAATGAGCGCAGTAGAGCAAAGACAATACGAGATGAACGAGAACAAGAAGGCTGACTTACACTTTTCTTCCACAAAACAGCGGCGTGGCCCCTTGCCTAATCCTCGCCGGCGTCAACGCCTACAACCTGTGGTCCGAGCATTGGGAGCACTGGTCACACATGCCCCCTCTAGAGGAGCGCACCGAGTACCCATACCAGAACATCCGCACCAAGAACTACCCCTGGGGCGACGGTGACAAGACCTTGTTGTATGTCTTCTCCTACCTCGGACTACCGCTAAAAAACCAACCAACTAACCCGTTACCAAATAGCTGGAACGAGAACGTCAACTATCACAACAAGGATAAGACCACATAAGCCGCTACAAGTCGTTGATCATTACCGCCTAATGGGTTTTCTGTATCATGAAGTCTAGGGAGAGAAAGGAGAACGAAAAACCATTGGAAATAGACAAAGTGGCCCACGGCCATCATACGACCCGCCAAACTAACCTACGTGTCTTGTCCTATTGTAGATATGTAACTTTCTTTTGTTAATGCAAAGCATACAACCGAAATATCTTTCTTATCTTGGTGCCAGCTATCACTGTACATATCCCGCAAATCGTGCTTCCGTCAATCCTAATGATCTTCTCATCACGAGGTAAGTGGAGGAGGTGGTGATAGTCAACATAAAGCGAATTAGTAGAGGCCGACTTTTGAAGCTGCTGATGCAGACCTGCGGAATTTTCAGGGGCGTGAGAGTTTCACACTTTGAAAGCGTGGGCGATAGATGTTGTTATTCTGGTTATTTGGCGCTAGGACTATCACACAAAGAGCTTGACGAAACATGATCTACCAAAGACCGGCATTCCGCCAGGAACTTATATAAATCTGTGCAAATGGGTACAAACTCCCAAGATGCGTTTCAACACGAGGCCTAGCATATACTATCTCCCACTAATCAGTTAATTTTTCTTCAGCCAATATACAGATATACATGCACATTCTATCTTTCCACTCCTTCGTCCGCTTGCTCACCTGCTTGCTTGCTCTTCTGACCATGACCACCTACCAAGGGTCCACCGAGCTAAAAACTGACTCTTAGGTTGTTCTTCGACTCTCCTCTTTGCTACTGCCATTAATGGATTAAACATAAATAACAATTTTGAATACTACCATTTCCATTGCCGTGATTGTGCTAGGCACACATAGTGGCGCTGAACGCGTATGAACGACTGACCCATCCAGTTACTCCTCTTGGTAAGAGATCTTGCGCATCTCGCCTAGACGATGTCGGGCAGCTGACAAGGAATTCTCGAGTTGTAGAATTTCAACCTATTAAAAGAAACAAAGTTAAAAAAAATTTCCCCAACAGAGTACAACGTTCAAATGTATTCTTACCTGTTGTTCCATCTCCCGAACCTTGAATTCGTGCGCCCCAAGCTTGGAGTAATCGACGGCTTCCTCTTCCTGGTTGCGATCCTTGATCATGTTCTGCACCTGCCTGACCAGGGATCTGCAAGCAGCGCCCACTGCCTTGCTGGCCTGCTCCAGGTTCTCCTGGCTCTTGCTCATGAAGCCGGCCTTGACACGGCTGGCGGCGACGAGCTGAGCCGTGGAGGCAGCCACATCGTTTGATGCCACAATCAACTGCTCAGGGCTGTTGCGGCCAGAAATAACGCCATCGGCGGTCTCGATGAGTGTGTTCGTGGAATTCGCAACCGCCTTCGCCGCAGAGATGAGGCCCTCAGTCCATCGGTTGTTCTTCTTGTAGAAAGCTGTTCTTGAAGAGGAACCCCGGCCAGCTTGGACAATTTCTTGCTGTGTGGCTGTAGCTGCCTTGATGAGTTGCGCAATGGCGTTTGTAATTGCCATAGCAGCATCCAGAATAGTATCATTGACTTTAAGCTCGTAGGTGGAGTAGCCGTCACGAGGCTTGTTCTTCAATTTAGCTAGACGAGCCGCCGCCGCCGCAATGGCATCGGCCGCTTTGCTAAGCTCATTGTCAACGATTTCGCCCAGATCACCCCCCTTGTTTGTCAGGCGCCCAAAGCCAGGAGCAAATGTCTCAACCAGTTTGTTGAGCTTCTGTAGGTTCATTTGCACATCATTATTATTGTTAATGACAACATCTGTTTTCTGAATAGGATCCATGCCTTCAAGTCGGAAGCTCAGGAGCCCACGGAAAAATTTCACCGCTGACTGAGCAGCGACGCGTGCACCATTCATCAGCTGGTCACTCTTCTTCTCGTCGGTAGCTAGACGGGTAAGACCTTTCGTGTTGCTGCATACGTCTGCTGCGGAACCCGAAAACACGTTAATAGCCTTGATAAGGTCGGCGTGAGTAGCGTTCGGTCCATCTGCAATGAAATTGTTGAAAGCGGTCGCAAACTCCATAGCACTGGCAGAGGCCTTCTCAATTTGTGACAAGACGTATTGTGGCGAGGCGTTCTGATTACCTGCTTGCATGGTTGAATCTAGTTCATATAATGCGTCATCAACCCGTGCAACGCCTGCTTGCAACACTGAATCAATAATCTCATTAATCTTGTCGAGATTAGCCATGATCAAGGCGTCAAGCTGGCCGTCTAGGGCAAGATCCGTATCTCCTTGGTTGAGTTTCAATTCGTTCAACTCAATCAGTGTTTGGTCCATGCCAGCCTTGTAAACTTCAAGTTCTTCCTCTTTCTCGCGGAGCAATTGCTCAAGGTCTGAGCTGCCATCACGCAATTTGGCTTGAGAATCTTCCAAGGCGCGGGACTTCGTGCGCAGCGCCTCTTCAAGATCCGCCATCTCACGGTTGTACTTCGCAAGCATCGAAGATAGTTCGTTGCCTTTACTTCGCTCCAAGTTGTCGGCTCGGTCATTCGCCATGCGCAGCTCTCGCCGAAGCTTTTCAACCTCGTCTTTGTTACTGCCGGTCAGTCTATCCCGGTCGTGCAACGCTCGATCTCGTTCCCTAATCATGTCTGCCAACTCCAGGTTCTTCGTCTTGATTTCCCGCTCAAGTTTTTCCCGTTTCTCAATGGCTTCTTGCGCAGATGCCGCCTTGAGTTGTACAGATTTAAATTTCTGAAGCAGATCGAGATGCTCGTGCCGTAATTGCGAGTAGAGTTTGGCCAGAGCTTCATATTTGGTGCGCCACGTATTTACTTGTTCTTGGAGTGCGCGAATCTGGTCATCCCTGCTATTTAATTGCTGACCAAAGTTATTTTGAATCTGTGCCAGCTCCCCTTCCAATGCCTTTACCCTTTGGTCGTACTGCTGAAGCATCAACTGATCGCGATCATATTGTGCCCTTGCATTCAAATTCTCTTGCTCCAACTCAGCGAGTCTACCTTGCGTTTGCATCTGATACTGCTGGTTCATGAGGGCTTCCTGCTCTCTTTGCTGTTGTTCTGCTAGACGCCTCTGCTGCTCTTCGAAGTCTCGCTGAGCTTGCAATTGAGCTTCTTGCTGGGCTCGTAGAGCTTGTTGTTGGCGCTCTTGAAGCACTCTCTGTTGCTCCTCATATTCACGATTCTGGCGGTCGATTTCACTTTGCCAAAACTCAGCAATCTGGTCCGGCTCCTCTGTCTTCGGCTCGCGAACGGGCGTAGGTGCGCGTTCGATCTCTTGCTTTGGTCGGGCCGGTAAAGCAGGTGCATCCTCATCTTCGCCCAGCAGATTAGGCGGGTCTTGAGGGAGCTTGGGTATCGTAATAAGGCTAGTCAGATACCGCAAGTTCGAACATTCATAGTAAAATTTAACCAGTCTATAGTGCTGTGCATTGTATCGCTCCCGAAGGGGTTCTAACGCATCGTTGTCGCCAGTTGCTACCCAATTCATTAGAAAATCCGTCCCGAATTTCAATTGGCTAGGTCACTTACTCGAATGCATAGCGCGCAGCATGCTAGTAATGAACTTGTAAATGCCATAACTTTCCTGTACCAAAGGTACGATAGCCGAGATCCTGCACTCGTTATTTCCAACGTTTCTGAAGTGGGAAAATATGAGTTTCTGAAACTGCTCAATCTTATCCTGCAAGGCCATGAGGTCGGTAATAGTCTCGTAGCCCTCATTTGGGTCATTGATCGCCTTCAAGCTGATATACTCTTCGTATTCGAATGTCCCATTGAATTCGGGGTGTTGCTGATGGAACGAGAGCTTCGCAAGCAAGAAATAGACGTATTCGCGGATTAATGGACCGTAGCCCCGGACGCCCTCGCCTGCCAGTCCTCTGTTCAGGCCATCGATCCAGCCGCGGTTCGCCGCGGCCTCTCTCAGCGTCTGGGGGTGGCCCTCTTGCAACACCCGGTGGGCGGTGATCAGGGCTTTGAATGTTTGCACCTCGTCGGCGAGTATGGGTTGTCTAGTGTTACACGATGAATCAACAGCCACTCTGTAACATAACCGCTTTGCGAGATCTAGTCAAACATACACTTTCATACCGGACCAGAAGGACTGCGAGGACTTGTGGTCCCAAGTGTAGACAATGCAGGCGCGCACATGTTTGCGTTTCGGGGCGGTCTCGTCGGTATTGGTTGCTTTTCGGATATGGATGGCCAGTTCGGCCTCGGACCTGTCAACGGGATAAGCCCACACCATCCCTGCCATGTAGGACATCTTGGGAGGATATAAAAAGGGATGGCTCTGCGATGGCGGCCATAGAGGCGGTGGCGGGAGACACGCAGCGCGGAGGAACAGTGTCAGGGTGTCGGGGCAAGATGAAGATGAACATCTCCAGACAAGCAAACAGAACGGGCAGGGTGGGTAGAACGCACCTCGTATGGTCTATGCTGCGGGTCGTCATGGCGAGAAGAGTAGGCTTGTGTAGCTACTGCGGGTATAATGGCGAGAGGGAAGAGACAGCGGCGTGGTACAGCAGAGCAGGAATCGGGAAAGAGCTTCTTCGAGCCAGCTGCAGCAGCTGTTCAGCGACAGCGCATCCCACCTCACTTTCCGTTCCGTTCAGCGGTTCCGGGTGTACGACAATATAATTTATCTATCAGGAGAGGAGGCACTTTATAGGCGCGTGAGGGGTGCAATACTGGCGCCTGGAATAGGTAACCATAGATGGTTTGTGTCGTCTGCCAAGGGGTAGTAAACGTCAGCTATTGAGAAGCTCTCTATCCATCTGCCAAGACCCTCCGTCGTGAGGTGTGGAGGTCGCGCAATGTAATGAGGCTTGGCCAACGGTAGTGCCTATGTAATTCGTACAGGGTTGCGTAATTGTACTGAAACCTCGATTTGCGGTCGCTGCCGGTCCGGGCTCAGCTGCCTTATCGTTCGGTGGGAAGCACCTACCGCTCTCAATAATTTTAGTGGAGTTCGTTCGTCACCAATATCCTCTATGTGCTAAGGTGAGTGGCATGCGATAACATAAATTTATACAGTCTTAGCAATCACGTACTTGCAAACTGTCGACGGATGCCTCATTGTCTTCCATCAATGGTCCCATAAGAAACGAGGCAGCGCCCGACTGCTAATGTCAACCCTACCGACCGAGCCTTTTGGCTCTCGGACGTAACCTTCATTGCACCGGGTCGAACCTATACC
Organism: Xylaria scruposa; assembly: GCA_022385635.1. Lineage (NCBI taxonomy): Eukaryota > Fungi > Ascomycota > Sordariomycetes > Xylariales > Xylariaceae > Xylaria > Xylaria scruposa. Next base: position 98,539 of record MU280189.1, on the reverse strand, counting down.
ATCTTATACTTATACCAACCATTCCGCGCAACCGGCACAATGCGTGCCACGACAGCTTGTCTGTCTAGGGGCTTTTGGGGGCGCAGCATCGACGAATTCAAACGCCTCTCCAGCATTAGTATGGTCATATTCCCCGGTTTGAAGCTTCCAATGTACTGACCTTGTCATGTCTAGCTTTCAAACTAGAGGGCATCAAGGGTCCTTCGGGCCCTCTCGGACTTTACGACTTTCACAATGCCGACTCGATAGAATCCTGCAAGACGCTGAGCGACAAGGACATCGGCGGCTTCTCAACCGTAGCTCTCGACTGGGTTCCCCGCTCGCAATCCGAGCCTGAGGCGATAAAAGGGCCCGGCTACGCGCGCTTCCACGGTACGATATCGACCAAGCTGCCGCCCAACAAACCCGACATCCAAAGGTCAGGGTACGCGGCATGGCGGACCCTCGACCCAAAGGCCACGGTCTTTGGGAAATCGCTGTTCAATATCGACATGTACACTTACCTCGCGCTCCGCATCCGCTCGGACGGCCGGAGCTACCTTGTCAACATTCAAACTGAGTCCGTAGTGCCGACGGATCTCCACCAACACAGATTGTTCGCGAAGAGGCCCGGCGAGTGGGAGACAGTTCTCATCAAATGGAACGACTTTGTGCGCACGAACCATGGGTTCGTTGTCGAGCCCCAAACAGAGATGTTGCGCCAGAAGGTCCGGACTCTTGGTATTGGTCTGACAGATCGCGTTCCCGGCCCTTTTAACCTCTGCATTGAGCGTATATGGGCCACTAATGATATGAAGGAGGGAGAGGAGCAAGTCGCAACGCCTATTGCTAATTTGAGGGAAGGTCAATTGAAAAACAAGCAGGGGCGAAATATCAATTGGAGTGAGAAATAATGAGGTCCGACGCCATCTTGAATAAACTGTACTTTCTTCGGCGATAGCATCCACTGCGGTCGCTATGTATATACATATGGACTGGGTATGATTTCATGTCTACAGCTCTTCTCGGAAATACCAAATTATTCAATGCAAGCAATTGCCTTGTAGCCTTATATTTTTAACTGCGCAACTTCTCTACGTAAAGCCAGGTACGCCGCAGCGTAGTCGTTCGCCAAGACATAATCCCCTGCTACTTTCATGATAGTAGCTTTCTTAGCCATCATCTCGCACTGCTTGTTGGCATCCTCGACACTCGAGTAGTGATTAAACGCTTTCTCGATAGCCTCAACTCCCTTCATCAAGTATTCTTTACGCTTGTTAGACTTGGGTGGCATCTTGCCGGCCATACCCACGTTAGCATCCCCTAAATGCGAGTACAGTTTTGCTGTCATCGCTGAGTTCTCGCACTCTAAACTGCGTGGAAGCACGGCATGTAGTAATTGGATAGCAGGCTCAAACTCGCCGAGCGAAGAGAGCACATTGGCGATAGCACCGATAGCGGGCCATAAGTACGGGATAAGACGCGCTCGCCAGGCAACGTTGGCTGCACGCACCACAATCGTGAATGCTTTTTGCGGTCTCCCGCATTTGTCCAGCAGTTCGGCTTTGAGGAGGAGAAGGCGTACCCGAAGGGCGATATCCTTATTCCCTTCACGAAGTTCCGCGACCATGTCTTCGACCTTCGTAAAAGCATCCTCAAGATTCCCTCGACGGATAAGGCATTCGACGTGAAGTGTGTCGATTACAAAAGCCAGATCAGGTTCCAAGTCTTCATTCTTTGACTGCAATAACTGGGAAAGTAGTAGTTCAGCACCATCGAGATTATTGTGGTGCAGATCCCTCCTCAACTTAATGATACCACGAAACTTATGCCAGTATTGGCTCGGTTTCCAGGCCCGTAGTGAGTCCGCATCTAGGCTTTCAAGTTTCTCCAATGCCTCGTCATATCTACCTTTCAAGGCTAGCATCGAAGCCTGACGACTGGTCACTTTGAGCCCGTCATCGAAGATTGAATGGCGAGCGTGACACTGCAGAAATATTTCGCATGTCGTCGCTGATAGATACGTTACGCCTAATCTGTCCCAAAGTGCTATATTGATCGAGAGCTGAGATCCGACCATATTCTTCATGTTTCGCTCGACTAGTATTTGCGAGCTTCGAACCAGGTGTTCCAAAGCTGTAGCAATACTTTCCCCTTGCGAAAGACACATCTTCGCTTCACTCATAAGAGCTGAGCTCCATAACGACCATGTCCCAGTTTCCTTTGCTCTGCTGCGCAGGAATGCGAGGGATTCTTTTCCAGTGCCCAACTGACTTTTTGACTCCATCTCTTGTGTAACTTCGGGGTGCGCCCGCCCAAAGTGGAAAAGCCAGTTAAGAGCAAAGTTTAGGCAAGTCATGTCACGGTTCTCCCTAGCTGTTGATACCGTCTCCAACATTGCAGCGATAGCCTCTTTATGGCACCCAAAGTCAGCCTGGAGCACAGCCAGGTTCATGAGCGCGTATTGATAGAAGGACCTATCTCTATTCTGCATTGTGTAATCAAAGTATCGATGCAGATAATCGAACGACGTTGCATAGTCACCCGCTCGCCAAGCTTCCAGGTAGCTCAAATAGTGTGATAGGCTCGGCACCATATAGCTATTCATGATGAGATCATGGAACTGGTGTCGTATTTCTAAGGGTATCCTGTTGCCATACTTTTGCATCTGATCGATTTGGAACTCAAGAAGCTTTTCGATATCATCAGTGCTTACGGGCATTGTCGCGCTCGGATCGTCTCTAAGCATTTCGTCGTAGGCCACTGAGGCTATTGCCTCAACTGCTTGACCCCATTCATTCTCACCTGTGAGAAGGACATTGTCGAAGCTTAGTCTTTGAAAAGCAGGCGTCTTCTTCCTATAATACACCGCGGTTGTTTGGCGATACTGGACAAAATCCTTCCATAGCTCAACAGCGTCGTGAAAGCGAAGACGTGTGAATTCTAGCTGAGACCTACGTACGAAGGCTCCAAATGGTGAGTTGCGAGACAACTGGATGACCTCGGGTGCAGGCGCAGGGACTCCCAGCTCAACATCTCGACGAAGATCCTCTTTAGTCTTGGCAAGTAGGGTGGAGCAGTTGTCGAAAAACTCATGCAAGGCATCGAGTGAATCGATCTTCCATAATTTGTGAAGAAACACATACCACAAGTTACGCCCAGGCACACCTGAAGCAGCGGTGTGTGGCATCAACACCTTCTCAAAATCTGAAATGGAAATGACAAGACTGACGGTGCTCTCAGCTCGGCGCCACCGGTCGTTTGAGCTTAGAGCCGAGCTGGAAATGTCATTGTCTATCAGGTGGGATGTTATGAAAGAGAGTACATCCACAATCGAGGACGTCGGTACTGTTCTGTTCGTGTACAACTCGATAAGAGCCAAAAGGCCTATCTTAGCCGGATTAAGGAATCGAGACATGAGTGATCTCCGTTCTCGGTGAAAGATCAGACAAGGTGTCGTAGTAGTTGGAAGTCTCTCGTTTCGTTATGCTCAGGAACTAGATAGCACCGGGACTCTGAGGCCATCGCTTAACCTGGTGGACCTCAATCAAGTTCAACCCCCATTGATCTACTCAGATATTCGATCACGTAGGTAGAGCAAACGTCCTGATGGTATGCAAAGTCTGATGTCGGTTGTGTCACCGAAGATTGAAGTTCCTTCAAGGTTTTCGGTTCGGCTTGGAATATGAAGAGAGTCGCTTCTGTTTCACCATGTTGTCCAATTGCGCAGTCGCATCGGGAGCTCTCACAACAAACACCTGCCTCCTGTCAATATGTAGTCGAGGGAGGTAAGATACATGTAGGGTAGGCACGTTCAAGTGCATACAAACATCAGCCCCTCTATGTGCTATAAATACATATGCATATAACCCATAATTTCTCTGATGGTCACATTTCAAGGTTGGTGGCTAACAAATAATCAACCCCTTTTTAAGAACCTCATTTCCATTGCCATGTTTCATGAGCCTATTGAATGGACGGGATGACCAAGACAAGGCTCCCTGCTCAGCCTTTAGGCTGAACCGGACTCGAAGCTCCATGGCATATGGTCTTCTTGAAACCTCATGTGGTACCAATTCTAGTCGAAAGAGACTCAATAATACAGAACAAGCGAATATGCGAATGCAAACAAGTGTCTCTAGGCTTTGTTCTCTCACATCGACGGTGCCTATAAGATATGAGCCGCGTAGGCGATTATATGTGACGAGTTTCATTCAAGATCCAACACAAAGGCCAATCTATTGCTCTAATGAACCATTTCCGCTACAGAACATACCACACTATTGTCTTCTGCCAACATCGATCAGACTCACGCCAAAGGGATACCAGGATCGAAGACATAAGGTTTGTCCGAAGCCTACCTGGCAGTAGGTCATGAGAAACATAGATATCCTGTACCTAATAGCATACTATTAAAGGGACGCCGGTTTTGGTGATGCGGGGTAACAAAACACATATCATTTCTGACACTAATGACGATGGCGTCTACGTTTGGTCATGAGATCTTAGAAAAGAGATGTCTTTCGGCGCGTTTCTCCGCAGTGCTACTTTGAAGTGAAGGGGCGAATATGTAAAGAGATCTCGGACAGTACTCGGAGAGCTTTGCGCCAATCTGTCTAGCAGGCTAACGTAAACGTTGCGTGTCAGTTGGTGGCGCTACCCAAGCATATTGCTTCACACGCGCGATTCTTCTTCTGGTTTAGTTAATCGTGAATACCGGCTTCTGGAGTACAGTAAAGTTCGAGCGGTTCCCATTAACGCCATTTTAGGTAGTGTCTGTACCAATATGCTGAATCGTTTACCATGCAATATTTTCCAAGAGACATAAGATTCGCTACTCAGTTACCTTCATGGCTTGACATAACATACGAGAATTTTGGTCGTCAGATTAGGGGAAACATAAGATAAGTTTCAGCCGATATTACAGCAAATAGTAGCATGCGTACCCCGTGGTGTATCGCCTAAACACGAACATAAGTTGCTCATTCGTAGGTAAACGCCAGTGAGCCAAGATGGGGCCACGAGGGCAAGAATCGAGATCCAATCAAGCATGTCATTTTCTCGTGGGATTGCCAGCGAGACGGGTCGCATTAGTTAACATTAGCAAGACAGCGCGGGCTTGCCAGTCAGTCATTGAAGCAACCGCCCAGATGGTACAGAATAAGCTAAACTGTAAATAGCAAAGCGCCAAATCTCAGCCATCAGCGAGAAAACAACTCGCCAATCAAAGTTCATGTTTCGTTTCATACAGGGATCCCTTGAAATAAACCTTGGACACCCCTGTCTTCCCCTGACGAGGGCTGCCAAAATACCCAACGTCCAGTTGTTCTGGCCCAGCAGAATTCTCTCTAGTCAAGAAAGGAGGGTGACTCGTAACCAAGGGGCCAGATCTAACCTGTTGTGAAAAAGCTGCCGTAAGCCTATCAACTCTGGGCTATCAATTGGCCATGGGCGTCGTCATGGTTGATACAGGGCCCTTATTGTTTTTGCAGTAGCTCGGTGCACCGCCGGTAAGGCGGAGCTGAGCTACATGATAATAAGTAAGTACTACGTATTCGCGCGAGGTTGCATGTTGTCCCATTCCACGCAAGGGTCGGGTGACACCGACAAACATCAAGCTCCGCAGCCCGCAGCAAGGTCCGCCAATGGCAGAACCGAGGGGGCACCTACTTGACACTACAGCGGTTTAACTTCAGGGCTAAGAGAGCTGTACCTGCGCCAGTCGCCCGCTGCAGCCACGTACTGGCTTGTCACCGGCAGGTCTCGGGTAGCCGGGGTACCTAAAGTACAGTACATAGTACCTACATGTAGAGCGATAAGGCAGCTTTCTTTTTCATCTTAAATCCCTATGCGCCCTTCTTTTACTCTCTCGTATTCGATGCACTTGGAGAGGTGATTGGCTTTCTTTTTCTTTTTACCCCTTCGCGTTCCTCCTCCAGCTTCAAGGGATCTCATTTTACAATCATTATTCAGTCTTCAATAGTCGGGTGATGTAACAAGCTGTGGCTGGGAAACAAAACATAATCGTCATCCGCCCGCAACCAACCGTTCATCGCAATTTGCCCTGGTGGACGTGCACCCGGAGAATACCCTGAAAACGTCCACTTAACCAGCTAATTCCAAGACTTTCTTTACGAGTAGCCGCTGGGCGTGCTTCTGCCATCTCTCACTGCCACCTACTTTTGAGTTGACATTTTATTTCTTGGTGTCAATTTGTTTACGACTTGTCGGCAGAACGAACCTCAGTCGCCACACCAAGAACACTCTATCAAGGAACATCACGGTCTTTACACCTGAGCAAGTCAATCATACCAAGGCTTGTACCGCCTCGGACAAAGATTCTACCTCGTCTCTTGTCTACCACTCATTATGACCTGAACAATGCATTTATGAGTCCCCGCTACTAAAGTAATCTTCTTTGCCTTCGAGGGTTCTGGATCCTTCAACAAACCTCAGTCACTACGAATTTCCATTGCCCCTTGTCCTCTATTTCTCTCTTGGCCAAGACAACCGAATCATCTTGATACTCATACACATACTCAAACATAAACTTAGACTATACTCGGAATAGAAGACGATGTCATTGATGCGGCGCAGGATCGCTGCTCTTGGGTCATTCACACCCTCACCGATATTAGCCTTACGAGACATGGACACCATGTCAACACAAACAAGCGCGGCCGACGCGGCCGCTACAATTGCCCCATATGCTACAGGTCTAGCGGGCGTCAATCAATCAGTTAACATGAAATTTAAGGATTTCCTATGGTGGTCATTGGGTATACTTGCGTTGGTCGTCCTCACCGTGAGGCTTCTGGAAATAGGATGGAGCAAACTACGGCATGTTTCTGCTATGTCGATGCCGGCACGCGAGCAAGGATATTGGAAGGTGTCACAGTGGAGTTGGATGCCCAGCTTGAAGAAAAATCTGATCTACGCCCCCTTCTGGCGTAAGCGCCATAATCGAGAGGTTCGATTATCTTCAGCTCTCCATATGGGAACTCTGCCGTCCCGTCTACATTCCGTTATACTCGGCCTTTACCTACTCAGCAACATCATCTACATGTTCTACTTGGACTGGTCCCAATCGAATCGCTACGCCTTGGCCGCCGAAATTCGAGGTCGCTCAGGGACACTCGCCGTCGTTAACATGGTACCTCTCATAATTCTAGCAGGGCGAAATAATCCTCTGATACCCCTGTTGAAGGTCAGCTTCGACACATATAACCTATTGCATCGTTGGATGGGCCGCATGGTCGTGCTAGAGGCCTTGATCCATACGATTGCTTGGGCTTTCGTTCAAGTTGCTGCAGCAGGATGGAGCAGCTTCAATGAGAAAATCCTACACGAAACTTTCATCGCCTCCGGCTTCGGTGGCACAATTGCCCTACTTATCCTCTTTTTCTTGTCGCTTTCTCCGGTCCGCCACGCCTTTTACGAAACATTCCTGAATGTTCACATTATATTAGCTATCATAATCTTCGCCACGACTCTGATTCACTGCGCCTCAGCGTCCATCCCCGGTGGCTTACCACAACTTCCCTACATGATCGCTATCTTCATACTTTGGTTCGCGGAGCGACTTGCTCGCATGTTTCGCCTTGCCTACAACAATTGGTCATCTCGACGTGGCTTTACTGAAGCAGTAATCGAGCCCATGCCAGGCGATTGCAGCCGCGTTACGATGCATCTCCCTCGATATCTTGATGTTGGACCCGGTACTCACGCCTACATTCGATTCATGGGGGTCAGTCCTTGGGAGAACCATCCCTTTTCCATTGCGTGGGTTGAGCATCATCCAAACGACGCAGACAGGGAGCTACACAGGGAAAAGAGCTATAGCAACAGTGCTCTTCGTAAGGGAACCACGTCCGTTTCGTTCGTCATCGGCGCACAGACCGGCTTCACGCGACAACTGTTTGATAAAGCGAGTAGAGGCGGAAACTCTTCAATAAGGGTACGGGCAGCTATGGAGGGACCATACGCTGGACACCATTCCCTCGATTCGTACGGCCACGCCGTCCTCTTTGCCGGCTCAACGGGTATCACCCATCAGCTTTCGTATCTGAAACCGTTGATACAGGGCTTCAATGATGGGACTATCGCAACAAGGCGGGTTACCCTGGTGTGGGTCATGCGCGACACTGAAGCATTAGAATGGGTACGCCCATGGATGGATGAGGTCTTGCGCATGCCTAGACGTCGGGAAATCCTCAACATTCGACTATTCGTCACGCGACCAAAGAACTCGAAGGAAATTGTTTCTGGTTCCAGTACTGTCCAGATGTTCCCAGGACGACCCGGCATATCAACCATCATGCAGAGGGAAGTGGAGCAGCAAGTCGGCGCGATGGTGGTCACTGTATGTGGACCTGGCGCACTCGCGGACGACGTACGACAAGCCGTCCGTGAGGTGCAAAGTACAGAAAACGTTATAGATTTCTCGGAGGAGAGTTTTAATTGGTGACAAATGTTACGAGACAGTTATATGTATATATGTTACCCTTTCCCCCCATAGTATATAGTTTTGTAGGCTACAACAGAGTTGTTACTTCGACCTTTGGTACGTTACTGCTTGTGACTGTGCTGTGACCTGGGGTTACCTCGTAACAGTTTGTAGCTTCTTTAAAATACTTGTTTCCCAAGGTCATTTCTCACGAGATTACAAGACGTTATATCGCCCTTATATTGCCTATTAGCCTTAGCCTTAGGATAAAAACAAGAGTTAGCTCATCTCTTAGCCCATCCCTTAGCTTATCTCCAGAACTACAAGTTAGTCACTAGAGTCGCAGAACACCTCCAGGAAGCCACAGGTCAGATCACGAAACAATAAACAGCTAGCTACTATAACTACGGAACAAAGAGTGATATCACGATCAACAGCCCTTTAACACAGCTACTAGAATCAGCCGTCTTCAGCTATTTTTTCAGCCGCCCGTTCTAGCTTGCGTTATTAGAAGCCCCGTATTAATTCTCTTTGTCCTCTGTTAGTTTAGACCAACAGGCCCTTTTTTGGAGGAACGTATTAGAAATCTGCAATTATAAGGTTCTCCGTTATCGCCCGTGCTTTAGTTTTTTTTTAGCTGCTGTTAGGATGTATAAATACGAGACCCCCGGACGGCTGTTAGGAACCGACCAACATTTCGAACCTAACACTTGCCCCGAACCTGAAAATTTTTAATCTTGTTAAATAAGCAATATTATCTTCTCTCTTTGACATTAGAATGGCTGATAACTAGCAACAACCTCAGGCTCCGTAGCCTTAGCCGGCCATGTCCGTGCAAGAATTCTTTAGTACATTTGCCAGCATTTAAAGTGCCTTAAGTGAACAGTTCTTCACCGCTAACATGCGACTACTTTATACAGCTGTTCATGGTAACCCCGAAGCGTTAGCTTGCCTCTAGAGCTTTGTAGGAGCTATAAACGACAGACTCAGCCAGTTGTACGGCGAGATAGGTAATCTCACGGCCCAGTCAGGCTTCCTGAGCAATGAGCTCAGCGGTCTACGTGAAGTAGTAGTTAAGCAAGGCGGCCAGCTTCGGGCCTTCTAATCATTTGGCCCCTCTTTAAGGGGAGGAAGCAGTAGTTCGCGCATACGTAACCCCGACCCTTTTATTAGGGATACCAAGGAAGTCAAGAAGCAATAAACCGAGTTCTGCTCTTAGAGGGCAGGCTGTGAACTTAAGCTGCGACTCGATAAGAACTAGTACTAGACCGAGTTTGACAAGATCTTTTACGTAGTTTCGCGCTTAACAGGCAGTGCCAGGGTCTTTGTGCAACCCTACGTCGAGACAATTATGGACAACGAGAACAATCCAGCAGTCTAGCACTAGCAGAACTTAACAGACCTGTTCTTTCATCTCCAACAGGCCTACGACACGACCGACAAGGCCGGTTAATCCGCTAAAGAGATAGCAGAGCTTATCCAAAGCCCGACGACGAACTTCAACCTGTTTATTACTGAGTTTATCTGGATCGCGGCAGAACTCGGCATGCAGGACGTATACCGTGTCTCCGAACTTAAAGCGAAGGTTAGCCCGACGCTCCAGCGCGCGGCCGCGAACATATTCCCTCAGCCGGGCCTAAATAAGTTCGACAAATGGGTTACCCTTTACAGGGGACTGTCGGAAAACATCGCGGACATGCAATTCCGCGTCGGACGCAGCCGCCCCGCGCTTCTCGACATGGGTTTTCAGGCACAAGCACGCGTTAATCAAGCTCCAGCGCCTGCCTATAGCAACCCTATGGACTTAGATGCCTTCTCGCTAAACCATATTTCGCAATCCAAAAAGGATCGGCGGCTCGCATTAGGACTTTGCTTATACTACGGTGAGGAAGGCCACACTAAGAACAACTGCCCTGAAGGACAACAGAGAACTCAGCAACAGGGACGGCGCTACACCGATCGGTACAACAACTCGCCCAACCCGTACACGCCCGCAGCGCCCTCAAGAGGCTAATACATACCGCGTGGTCAGTACTCCTTTCGACAGCCCCTGAACCGACAGCAGTCGAACAACCCGTCGAACAACCCGTTCCGTAGTAATAATAAGCAGGAACAACCACAAACCCCGTTTCGACGGCTTACACCGAAACCCACTCCCCGTACGGCCCGGCTCCGAGCGTTCGGATAAGAAGACGAAGAAAGTGAGGAACCACCGGCGGCGGATAAGACGCAAAACAAGGTTAACTACGAAAACCTTGCTGAAAATAACAACGACAACCAGAGAAACGAGTAAGCTCCGAAAAAAGTCGCTTTCGGAGCGGAGGGAACCATCCTAAAAAATTCCTACAACTAAACTTGATGGATTCTAACGCGCACTTTCTCCTCTTCACAAGCACTATCGCCAAGAACGGAAAATCCGTAAAAGTGCCCGCTCTCGTAAATACCGGCTGCACCGCGCTGGCGTTTATTAATACTGATTTCGTCAACAACAATGCATTCAAGACTCTACTACTCCCGAAACCTAAGAACCTGCGCTTAGCCGATGGAAAAAGCACGGACCCCGTTACGCATTTCATAGTCGCAACACTCCGTGTAGGACCCTACGTAGAAACGCTCCCGCTTTTTATTACTAAGCTAGGTGCTAAGAACCTTGTTATTTTAAGACTCCCGTGGCTGAAGATCTACAATCTATATGTTAACTGGGCTACCAGCGTGTTCACTTTCGCTTCTAGCTACTGTCACCGCACGTGCTTTGACCTAACTCCAGCAACGATAGTGGGCGGTCAACGCATACCACGTTTGCCCCGCCGCGGTCGAAAAGACCCTCCTGGCCTTAATATTAATACGATCGATGATATTAAACTGCTTAGCGCAACCCTATTCTCCTAGTACTGCCGACAGCAAGGTGTAAAACTTACTCGTATCACCTGGGATGATTTTTTGCATTTAGACGATGAGCCACCTGATCCGGAGCTCCCGAATTTGTCGGAAGCCGACTTCAAGTCGATCCTTTAGGCGGAAGGCAACCTAGGGACTTTTAAGTCATAACTGCCTAAGATTTACTATCGCTTTGTGGATGACTGTTACCAGCACTATTTCGTACGCCGTGTGTCCGATGACGACATTGAAAAGTACTTTCGTCCTTAGGAACAGGTGTCTGAAGCCGCTATAAAGAGCAAGTTGCTGCTAGAGTACCACGATCTTATCAAAGTCTTTTACGCATTAGAGGCCGCCAAGCTACCCCCTTACAGACCGTACGACTACAAAATCGAGCTGGAACCCGGCAAGGATCCTCCTAACGCAAAGAATCGCCCTTTTTCTTAGCAAGAACTACGCGTTATTAAGAAGTACCTTGACAAGAACCTCGATAAAGGGTTCGTCCGCCCCTCCAAGTTTCGTGCTGCCGCTCCTTTCTTGCTAGCTAAAAAGCCGGGCAGAGGCGTGCAAGTATGCGTGGATTATCGCGGCTTGAACAATATTACCATCAAGAACCGATATCCCCTTCCGTTGATCCGAGAGACCCTTAACTCTTTGTGCCACGCCAAGTACTTCACTAAGCTAGACGTGATCGCAGCGTTCAACCGGGTGCGCGTAGCAGAGGAAGATGTTTAGAAAACCGCTTTTATTACCCGTTTTAGTCTGTATAAAACACTTGTCACGCCTTTTGGGCTGTGCAATGCCCCGAGCACGTTCTAGAACTTCATTAACGACGTGCTGTATAAAGGCTTGGATAAGTACACGTCTGCCTACTTGGACGACGTCCTCATATACTCTAAAACGAAGAAGGAGCATGTACACCACGTGCGCAAGGTTCTGTTTACATTACTCGAAGCAGGTCTTCATGTTAACATTAAGAAGTGCGAGTTCTATACCACGGAGACAAAGTATTTCGGCCTTATTATTAGCACGGACGGCATCAAGATGGACCCTAAAAAGGTCGAAGCTATCACGAATTAGGAACAGCTGCAACATATAAAAAATGTCTAAAAATTCCTCGGGTTTGTAAATTTTTACCGCTGATTCATTAAAAGTTTCTTATCAATCGTAAGACCACTGACCCGGTTATTGTGCAAAAACACCACCTGGGATTAGACCCTTAAATGCTAAGCCGCTTTCGTTAAGCTTAAAGCAGCTTTCACTAGTGCTTTAACACTAGCGTTTTTTGATCCTTTGCAACGGATTATAATCGAAACGGACGCTTCCGACTAGGCTAACGGAGGAGTACTGTTATAGTACGTAAACGGCGTTCTACGCTTAGTAGCCTTTTTCTTAAGCAAGCACCTCCCAATTAAGTGCAACTATAAAATATATAACAAGGAGCTATTGGCCATTATTAAAACATTTAAAAAATAGCGTCCGGAACTATAAAGAGCTAACAAGCTTATCGAAGTTATTACTAACTACAAAAACCTGCAGCACTTTATAACAACTAAACTACTGAACCAAAAACAGGCTCGCTGGGCAGAGTTTTTTAGCTAATTTAATTTCCGGATAGTCTATAGGCCGGGCACGCACGCCGTAAAACTAGACGCACTTAGTAAAAAGCCGGGAAACGCACTTTTATCGAAGACCAACACTGCAAACGAAAGGATCGCTCGTCGCGCACAGATCGTGCTTCCTGCTTCTAGGTTATCGCTAAACATAGCCCCAAACGATGCTCCTCTTTAATTGTACGCGCTCGACACAAGCTATCTGATCGAGCACTACATCAACATTGCCTACAATGCCGACTAAAACACGCAGAACATGATTTCTGCGCTGCTGCACGGTACTAAGTAGCTTGCAACCATATAAAAAAAGCTTCGCGTCCTTTTCGCTGAGTGTACCACACGACAAAGCCGCGTCTACTAGCAAGATAAACTGTTTATCCCGTAAAACGACGAACTTAAGCTGCAGCTTATGTACCGTTTATACCACTTTCTTGTCGGAGAACACCTAAGAGAAGCTAAGACTATTAACTTGATTAAGCGCTCTTACTGGTGGCCGGACTTGTACTAAGACGTAAAGATTTATGTTCAAGCATGTGCTTAATGCCGTCGGATAAAGCAACCTAGATTACGCCCGCAAAGATACCTTAAACTATTACTAGTCCCGTATCAGCCTTAGTTTAAAATATCGATCGATTATATTGTGAAACTGCCGGTTTGCGAAAAAGACGGTGTCTAGTACCGCAACATACTAGTAATAATGGATAGGTTAACAAAGATGCGTTACTTTGTACCTTGTAAAGAGGTGGATGTAGAAGGCGTGGTTAATGCTTTCTTGAAGCATATTTTCCTACTTCATGGCGTTCCTCTTAAGGTTTTGTTTGATCGCGGTAGCGCTTTCATAGCTACGTTTTAAGGCGTTTTATCTAAAAAACTCGGCTGCACTTTAACGTACATAAATAGTTTTCACCCCGAGACTAACGGCTAAACGGAACGATTAAACTTAACGATCGCGCAATTCTTAAGATGTTTCGTTAATGCTAGACAGGATAACTAGGTTAATTAGTTACCTTTAGCGGAATTCACCGCGAACAATCACGTTTCCAGCATAACTGGAATGTCCCCGTTTTTTACGAACTACGGATATAACCCCAGGATGGGTATCAAACCAGCCGAACTAAATTTGCCAGCTTTTTTAATAAATAAGAATAACCTGGGCCACACAAAAACTCGAAAGGAGTACAATGCCGCTAATGTGTTCGTGGAAAATTTTAGGAAGATAATTAAGGGCTTGCGCTACACGTTAAAAAAAGCGCAGGATCGCTATAGGAATACGGCCAACAGAATCCGCGAGGACGCTCCTGCCTACGTAGTAAGGGATGAGGTCTACCTTAGCACAGAATTTCTGCTACAATTTCACGCGGACATCTCACCTAAGCTAAACAATAAATGGATCAGTCCCTTCCGAGTGAAGAAAGTTTACCCCCGCGATTGTTTCCTCGACCTTCCAAACGAGTTCCCCTTTTTCCCAGTGTTCCACTACTCCTAGCTAAAGAAAGCCTCCAACCCATTCCTAGGACAGGATCAGATTAACAACGATGGACAGCGCTACGGACGGCTACTTACTTCAGCGCACTTTTTTAGGCAGAACCCCTAGTTGCGATGGCAGTTTGAAGGTATAATGCGGGACAGGCTAACCTTCTTAGGGGATACTGAGTATCTCGTGAAGTGGAAGGACAAGAAGCCGGTTTAGCAACCATTTTTGGATTTCGGTTACCGTCGTGATCTGATCAGGCAGTACGAAGCTAACGGACCGTACATACCTCCTACCGAGGATACCGAAATCCTACCACCGTTACTGATGCCCGTGGTTACTTACAAAAGAAAGCGCACAACAAATCCCAAGCCTGTTAGGAATCCGACACCCGAATCGCCCGAGAATCTACCACTTGACATACCCGAGGATTTTGTACCTGAGCCGTTTAAAGATCTCGCACCTGAACTACTCGAAGATCTCGCACCCGAACCACCTGAAGATCTTGCACCCGAATCGTCACTTGAATATCCCGAAGATAACACACCGGAGCCACTTAAAAATCTTAACCGCAGACCCCCAAGAGACTTTAACGCTAAAAAACAATGGACGCCCGACAAGGACCGCATACTCTATAGTTACTAAAAAGCTGGTTGCTTTTAGGAAGATACAGCCAAAAAATTGGGCAGAACGAAAGCCTTATGCTAAAGCCGGTTAAAGACGCTTAGCAGTGAACCCGAGGTAAAACACCGATGGACTAAAAAAGAAGACAAAGTGCTTCGGGAATCGTGTGAAGCCGGCGAGACTTGGACTTGGACAGCAGTAAAACTTAAGCTCCCGACCAATATATGCCAAGCACGTTGGGCATACAAGAACCTTGCTGCCCCTTATAAGAGAGGAGTCTAGACGGAAGAAAAACGAACAAAGCTTGTTGAGATACGTAAGGATGGCATATCCTGGGATGAAATATCAGATGAACTCTATGAATCGGCGAAAGCCTGCTAGTTTTAATGGAACAGGACTTACCTATGGACTACAGAAGAGGAACAGGAGCTCGTTGATTTGGTAAAACTTGGCACGCCTTGGCCTGACGTAGCAACCTTTATCGGCAGACTAATTAAGAGCTGTTAAGTCCGTTATAATTCCAGAAATGCTAGAGGCGATCCCAGGGACAAAAAGGTTTGGTTAGAAGAGAACGTAGCGAAACTATACAGGATGAGACGAGACGGGCGATCTTAGGAGGACATCTCTGCTGTTACCGGGTACGAAATCGGAGCATGCAAGTTTAGATAAGGACAACGAGGCTAGTCAGAGGAAGATTCTGAGATATTAAGGAACGGCATCCGTCGTGGTGTACCTTTTTCGCGACTCTGTTCACAGCTTGAGAAAAACTACTCGCCCGTGTTGTAGCATGCCCGAAGACTCGGCCTAAGGCTTAAAATGGAAGAGGCCTGACTTTTTATTTACTTCATCTTTTAATTTTTGATTTTTGATTTATTTATTTGTTATTTTTTTTTGGAAAGCTATTTATATTCTATTCTGAAACTAGTTTTTTAAAAGTTAATCACTTACTTATTATTATATTTAATAGCTATTCGGGACGAATAGCACTTAAAGGAGGAAGTATTGTTACGAGACAGTTACATGTATATATGTTACCCTTTCTCCCCATAGTATATAGTTCTGTAGGCTACAACAGAGTTGTTACTTCGACCTTTGGTACGTTACCGCTTGTGACTGTGCTGTGACCTGGGGTCACCTCGTAACAACAAAATATTTCAAAGAGTCTTCATGCATTTTCATGGGTTTTGTTAAGGGCGAGGCGTTGGGCGACAAGACTACTCAAATACCTGCTGTAAATACTTCTATTACAGTATAAATCTTCATTAGAGACATAAGAATCATCCAGCATAGTTGAGCAACCATTTTATTTGATGACAACGTGATCACATAATACCTCCCTATTCATAAATGTCTGACGGGCTAGACACTATAATCTAGAGCGTAGAGTCTTGAAGAGGGCTTTTTCACACTAAATAGGCAACTTCAATGCTGATTTCGGTATCTTTCTCGATCTTCCTCATTTGCGGTAGCAGTGTCTCCTAATCTCCTGCTTTATGCGAACACTTAATAAGAGCTTCAGGTTTCGAGAAACATTTGGGATCTACAGGTCACCTCGGGTTCAGGTCATCTGGAACTGCTGTCGTGCCTGTTGATGCATTCCTTTTTTGATAATTGCGGTAACTAATGGCTAGATAAATTTACTAAGGCCTTATTCAGAGCACATCCCTATCAAGGCTTGCAACATGATGTCGTTGTGTGATCATATTTCAAAGGGCAGGATCTTGAACCTCGGCCCTTCATAAAGACAGACCAACCCTCTTCATATAGATAGCAAACCTCTATATTGGTTGGACAAACCCTATTTGTCGAATTGAAAATAGCAGTGCAGGGTGTACCTAAGCTACCACTCAGGTTCCTGGTGATATGTCAGTTCTCTGCGTTGGAGCTAAAAATGCAGTGAAGACCGGGTCACGCGGACGTTACGAACCCCTTTTCTTCTGGGAACCAAACCAGGAAGCGGAATACAAGAATGGAACCAATAGTATTGAAAAGATTGTTTTACCCAGCTTTTGTGTTTTAGAGCAACACGTCACGGGTTGAGTGCCGAGATACGACTAGTTGTCATAGGGTACATTTTGAACTACACAACAGACTTTTAAATGAAGGAGTGCTATTGATGGCATGGCACCACCTACACAGGGTGAGAAGAGCTTCAAGAGTTTATAATGAAGGTGCTTGTTACATCAGCATTGAAGGCAGTCATGGACGCAATAGGCGAGCGCGAAGATGAGGATGCACAAAATCCAGTTGCATACTTCACCTGGGCAATGAAGCGACTAGCCGGGTTTACGCTCGATGTTATTGATCAATATACCCCTTGAATATTCTGGGACTGATTGCCATTAAGTTACGGTTGAACAATGTTATAAAAGGGGTATTGTCCTTCTATCGAAATAGAAGGTGATTATTTGATTTGGCATCTTGAGGAGATTACTCTTGACGAATATAAGAATGCTTTCCTCCATGCCGTTTATGTTTATTTTTTTAACTTTAAAAAAACACACACAAGCATGGCAGGCTCGTAGACAGCTCGGGAAGTACTTGACAGAACCTTAATAGTGTTTATCGCTCTCTACTGATAGCTCTTCTCATATATCGGTCCATATGATATGTCTAGGATCGTCATCTTGACGAGTATCGTACTTTTTGATCGTTGCTACTTCAAATTCTTTGGGCTGAGCGCAGTCTTAGGCTTCAGCATCAGGCTATGCTCATCAATAACCGCGCAAGTGAGATAAAATACCTTAAACTAGAAAGCCTCTAACAGCGGACGATCCCTCCAAGTTTTTTTTTTAGAACCAGAAGCCCCAAAGTTGTTTTCCTATAAGTATCAGGCTTCCTTGTGTGGCCACCCGCTTCAGTCCCTGGTTATGGTCGCCACATCGCCGTGCTTGCATGTACGAGATACCTTAAGGCGCAATAGTTAACCAGCCTGACAGCTTCTTGCGTGAGTATTGGCGTCGACTGATCGGAAACGCCAACCTCATGTTTATCACGATCATGAAAGCTTCACTGGAAATCGCCGAGAGGTCGCAAGAGGCAGGCTTTGACAATAAACTCCCGTAAGCCGATCTACTTCAATCAGGGGATGCTAGCAAATGGAGTTGATGGGACGAATGTAATTGCCTTGCGCGAACCGCCTTCTACATCGTTACAGCCATATCATAAAGTCTGACTTCGTTAGGGAGATATGCTTTGGTAAGGTCTTAGCGTTAATGCCCAAGACAGCTGGCAATATGGGAGATAACTCCCTTTCGTATCTTTTGCTGTGTAGGATTTGTTAGTATAGTAAGAGTCTCTTGCTAAGAATGGGCTAACCTTGGGCATTGGTGAACGCTGGCTGTTTCCACTGGCCATATTATCGAAGAATGACGCCGGCTAGAGACTATAAGACGCTTCGAAAGGACACGACGGTAAAGTTAATATTGAAGCAGTTTTGGGTTTTTATCGAACTCGGCACGACGATCCCTGTAATCTGAAGTCAACATAGACAACAACAGTCGAATAGACAAGAACATAGCTTTCACGAATGTCAAAAGCGGAGTCATCCCGGAAGAACCATAACGAGTGATATGTATAGTCTAAGCTGGTCGGGCAATGCCGCTTATATAACAGAGCATAAGTTAGTAGGATCCGTGTCATGGTGATACTTGTGCTGCTCTAGATTATAGCGTTTATACAGGAGCAAATAGGGTCACACCAGTCTGGTACCTTCGCGTTAACTAAGACATCGGATTGTACATGCAATCACGGCCTAAATTTAGAATGAACCCGCATAATAATCGCGATTATGTTGTTGCCGCTATACAACTCGCATAGATAGTGGGTGCTAAATGTGTTGACGGATGTCTCGCGGAAACCCTAAACGAGAAAATAATATGAACCTCTATAATTTGGTTCTGAATTTGCGCACCCAAGGCATTGACGACTTTCCGATCTTAATCACATTATCGGCACCGTTGGGACCTACGACAAGATCCCCATTCATCCCCGCACGCACTACAAAAGGGGTTCGTATAGCAGCAACAAAAAGGCAGAGAGCATGAGGACTATTGGTAGATGTTCTGGCTCCCCTTAACCCGGCAGCATATCGGTCGTAACTACGGGGTTATTATTCGCAAGAGTAATGGCAAGAGTACTGGCAGTTCGTAGCCCATCCTGCGGAAACTTCAGCTTGGTGTTCCTCAAATTGCCTTTAGTAGTGTGGTATAGAAGCGAGTGGGGAGAGCTTAGAAGAGAGATTTTGAAGATCGGTGATCTCTCTAGGTAGATATCTTCTCTACATGAGAATTTGCGCTTTTTATACCATCGATTACTTCATTTCGATCGATCGACTTCATCCGCGCTTCCAGACAGGGGGTAGCAAGACACAGGGCATCGTCGCCATCGACAGTAAAGAGACGTACTTCGGCGCCGTGGATATGATCCTATTTCATCGTTGGCTGATGATCTGGAGAGCGTAAACATTCATCTCGAATACTGAGCTCTCAATTGACTCTGTATCCGCTGGGGCCTGATCGCGGTTTAAGGTTACTACGTACATAGAACGTACAAGAATTTACAGCAGCCAGTACGTCGCAATCAGGGTTCATGAGGATGTGGTCCAAAGCTCTCTGAGAGCAGTCTTAGGAGCGGCTAGCAACGGAAATTGTTCTCATAAAGTGCTATAGCATGATTAACGCACAAACTGACCAAGGCTTTCATAGTTTGTAGTTTGTCGTCTGTCGGCCGAGTAGTTCAGTCCAATCTGAGTAGTCACCTAAATGAATTCTTGGCCAAGAGTTATATATGTAAACGGGCGGCCCATCACGACAACGCCGATAGTAGCCAACGCAGCCTATAACACTCTATCTCACATCATCTAAGGTTCTAGAAGGAAAGGCGAACGACATGTAAAATTGGCTGGGATAGGGCGAAC
Source organism: Xylaria scruposa (assembly GCA_022385635.1). Classification (NCBI taxonomy): domain Eukaryota; kingdom Fungi; phylum Ascomycota; class Sordariomycetes; order Xylariales; family Xylariaceae; genus Xylaria; species Xylaria scruposa. Next base: position 78,611 of record MU280189.1, on the reverse strand, counting down.
ACAAGATGCTTGGCAGGTGACACATTGAGATTAAAGTTTGCTCCTCATTCGTGTGTCCCGGGGACGGTATGGGGCGTGGCCCGCGGACCTTGGGCCTCTTTATTGGATCGATTATATGGACGTATATGTATCTAGATTGTGCTTTTCTAAAAGGTTCGCAAAAATAGGTTAGGTAGCGTCACAGATTTCCGTTCATGGCGTCCTGCTACCGGTTTGCATGATACATTTGGTGACACAAACATACCAGTGAATATGTACACACATTCAAGCGTCAGTTAACAGGGGCCAGGTGTAAAAATGGCAACCTCATCCCTCCATCGTGTCGTGTCAGTCTCTGAAGCAGGGCAGCAACTGCCAGTGAGCCACATAACACTCGCATGACGCAGTCAGTACCGCTGAGGTAAGAAGCGAATACCGTGGACGTACGTATGTACCCTGCTTAGTAACCATCATGCACTCGTATGTAAGGAGGTAGCAATGACTCGAGACGTTCGGGCCTTGGAAAGGTTAATGCGGGGAGCGTTCGCTCTTCTTTCTGGAGGATCTGATATGGTGGGGGAAATGCGATTCTGGAATTTTAGCAATCCCATATACACCGGAATAAGCTTAGCCTAGCCTGGAGTTGCAATAATAGCGAAAATGATTGCTTTTTCTTGCAGCTGCAACAACACGCCTGCTTAGATATCAGGCAGCACGGCACCTGCGTAAGAGAGTGAGTATGCAACATTAGATTGGAGGAAGATGATTGTAGGTTTCAATGCCCATTTGTTTGATTTTCCTCCCATTGACAAGAGATAGGATCTCTGTGCTATTCACCTTAACGTGTGGCATGGCATGTGAGATAAATTCTGTGGCGGATGAAAGAAGTGAATGAGTGAATGAATGATATGATATTAATCTTCCCCCTAAGTCAATTGTTGAACTGAGATGGCTCGAACTTGATTTAATCACTGCAAGTGACGACGACGAGACTGACGGTTTCGCACCGTGCCCAGGTGCTATCAGCTGGCAGATGCCTCCCCGATACAGCACTGGCCACTCATCGTCACCCCCCAAAGTCCCAGGTCCCACTGCGGGCAGCTTTGGGCCATCCCCTCTCTGGCTTGTGATTGTCAACAAAAACAAGTGCGGGACCCGCCCACCAAGTGGCTGCCTGCCCCGGCGAGTCTATAGGGCGTATAGACCATCCAAGGGAAGAGCTGCAGCAAGAGGTCAGGTACCGTACCCTTTGCAGCTAGAGCCAAAACTCCCACTGTCCACCAGGTGACGAAACCGCAGTTTGCATTTCTGCACTATTCTACCACCTCCTTTCTGCCAACTTCTGCTTTCTTTACCAGCTTCAGACATCTTCGCCGCAGTGTCTTGGACCAGCAAACCTCAATATACCCCGAGGCCGCTAGTCCAGCCTTTTCGTCTTCTTCCCCTCCTTCATCTACTTGTCATACCTGGACCTACCAGCATATCTACTACTAGGCCGTCCACGCACTTGCGGGACCCCCCTCCTGACCGACGTCTTTTTTTTCTTTTCTACTGACGGACTTACCATTACCGCTGCTGCGTACCGCCATCCGACACGACGACCATCCTGGAGGCCCCCTCACTTCTGCGGCAAGGTCGTTTGACTACACAATATGGCTGAAAACGGCGATATCAACGCAGTCCTCAGCAATTCGCTGTCGACAGGTGAGTGTGCACCGCCTTCCTTCCCTGTGCAGCCCCTCTGTTCCATAGCGGCCGAGCCCGTGTCGCGGACGCGACTCAGCCTCTTTTTTCTTTTCTCCTCCCCGCAAAGCTAATTATGTCTCGCTCCTCCCCCCAGATGCGGCGACACGAAATGGTGCCGAGCAGCAGCTCTCCCAGGCTGCCGACAACAACTTCGTGAGTCTCTCTCTCCCTTTGCCTCCCTCTCTCTCATCCCGCTTCCGCCTTCTTTGTATCGTGGGGGCTAATATTGATAATGCTCCTAGCCCCTGTACTTAGCTACCCTTGTTCAAGCTCTGGCCGACGACAACACCGAAGCCCAGATAAGAGTGGCTGCCGGTCTAGCCCTAAAGAACTCTTTCACCGCCCGCGAGTTTGCTCGAGCGCAAGAGTTGCAGGCCAAATGGCTGCAACAGACGGATCAGGAGACCAAGAGCCGTGTTAAGGCCCTCGCTCTGCAGACCCTTTCGTCGAGTAACACTCAGGCTGGCAACGCTGCTGCCCAGGTCATCGCGTCCATCGCCGGCCTCGAACTCCCAAGAGATCAATGGCCCGAGCTTATGGGAACGCTAGTGCAAAACGTTAGCAGCGGCGCCCCTCACCAGAAGCAGGCCTCTTTGACATGTATCGGTTACATATGCGACAGCCAAGATGCCGAGCTGCGGACAGCCTTGGTTGCTCACTCAAATGCCATCTTGACGGCTGTGGTACAAGGAGCTCGTAAAGAGGAGACGAACTCGGAGATCCGTCTGTCGGCTATCTATGCGCTTGGTGATTCTCTTGAATTTGTGGGCAACAACTTTAAGCATGAAGGCGAGCGGAACTACATTATGCAAGTCGTCTGTGAGGCTACCCAGGCCGATGACTCGCGGATACAGCAGGGTGCGTTCGGATGTCTCAACCGTATCATGGGTCTCTACTACGAGAACATGCGCTTTTACATGGAGAAGGCCTTGTTTGGCCTTACGATTCTGGGAATGAAGAACGAAGATGAGGATGTGGCTAAACTGGCCGTTGAATTCTGGAGCACCGTATGCGAGGAAGAAATCAACATAGAAGAGGATAATGCTCAAGTACGTGATGATAGCGCTTCCCATTCGGCTATCACTGCAAACTGACAATTCGAAACAGGTAGAGAACACCGAGCAGATGCGACCCTTCTATAACTTTGCGCGTGTAGCAACAGCAGAAGTCGTTCCCCAGCTACTAAGTCTTCTCACCAAGCAAGATGAGGATGCCGCCGATGATGAATACAACGTGGCCCGTGCCGCATATCAATGCCTCCAGCTTTATGCCCAGGCTGTCGGCCCTAACATCGTCCCACCCGTTCTTCAGTTTGTCGAGCAGAACCTGCGATCTGAAGACTGGCACTTCCGTGAAGCGGCCGTCGCTGCCTTTGGCGCCATCATGGATGGTCCCGAGGAGAAGACATTGGAGCCTATCGTGAAACAGGCTTTGCCCATTCTTATTTCCATGATGGATGATAGCTCTATCTTCGTTAAAGATTCAACAGCATACGCACTTGGCCGGATTACGGAGGCTTGCTCAGAAGCCATCGACCCTAACACGCATCTGGATCCTCTCATTAAATCTTTGTTTGCCGGCGTCCACAACTCAAAGATGGCGGCTTCCTGCTGCTGGGCCCTGATGAACTTGGCGGATCGATTTTCCGGTGATTTCGAAGCGACATCGAACCCGATAACACCTCACTTCAATCAGAGCGTGCAAACTCTCCTCGAAGTAACTTCCCAAAATGCTGCTGAGGCAACCGTTCGTACTACGTCATATGAGGTTCTCAGTGCCTTTGTTCAACATGCCGCGACGGATAGCTTCCCGGCCATTGCTCAACTTTCCGATGTAATCATTAAGCGTCTCGAAGAGACTATTCCTATGCAAAGCCAGGTAGTAAGCATTGAGGACAAGATTGCCCTCGAGGAGATGCAGACCAGTCTAAGCACTGTTCTCCAAGCTATCATCCAACGCCTAGAAAAGGAAATTGCGCCCCTCGGTGACCGAATCATGCAAGTTGATCTGCAGATTCTCAACACCGTTGGGCCTAAATCCAGCGTTCCCGAAGCTGTTTTTGCTACGATCAGCGGCTTAGCGAACGCCATGGAAGAGGATTTTATTAAATACATGGATGCATTTTCTCCTTTCCTCTACAATGCCTTAGCCAACCAAGAAGAGCCAAGTGTCTGCTCTATGGCTATTGGCCTGGTCAGCGATATCACGCGGTCAATGGGCGAGCGCAGCCAACCTTACTGCGACCAATTCATGAACTATCTGCTCAATAACCTTAGGGTTCGTCTCTTTCTGTTTCCTAGCCCGTTTCCCTCGTACCACGAACCTGCCACAGTACAGTAACTAACGTTCTTACAGAGTGCTGCCCTGTCCAACCAGTTTAAGCCTGCTATCTTACAATGCTTCGGTGACATCGCCAGTGCCATTAGTGGTCATTTCGAGACCTACCTATCTGTCGTTGCGCAGGTTCTGCAGCAGGCGGCAGCAGTGACTGCCGCGCCTGATGGCTCCTATGAGATGTACGACTATGTGATTTCTTTACGAGAAGGAATCATGGATGCCTGGGGCGGCATTATTGGTGCTATGAAGATCAGCGGCAAGAGTAAGGGTCCAGCCACGAATCATAATTCCCTTTGCTGACAAGTCTACAGCCGAAGCTCTTCAGCCTTACGTGCAGTCCATCTTCCAGCTGCTCAACATCATCGCTCAAGACATGAACAGGAGTGAGTCGCTGATGCGATCGGCTATGGGAGTTATTGGGTATGTGATTAGCAATCCTCATCAGTTGCTATTAGCACACTAACAGATCCGTAGTGATTTGGCTGATGCCTATCCCAACGGGCAGCTCGCAGACGCGTTCCGACAAGATTGGCTCAGTGTTATGATCAAAGAGACTAGAAGCAACCGTGATTTCCAATCGCGCACAGTCGAAACTGCTCGATGGGCTCGCGAACAGGTCAAGCGCCAACTTGGCGGTACTTCTTCCGTCATGCAGCAGACATGAGAGCACATTGTAGCCTGAGAATCTCAACATAACCCCAAAGCGCCTTGCCACATGTCGCAGCACGCAGCTTCCCGCAACTATCGGGCCGGGCTAGTCTAGGCTTAGCCATGCCAAAGTTGGAAGAAAACCCAGCAATATCACCCTCCCCCCGCGCCCCCTCCCTTGACCGTCACTGCCCTTTGAATGAGACATGTGTATATAGACCCCTTTTCACTGCCTTAGTAATCCAATACCCCTGATATCACATATCCCCTGACCCCCTCACACGTCACGCCTTCGCATCGCCTACGTACCCCCTTTTTGCTGAGTTTCGATCCGGTTTTGAGAGCAGATACAACCCGGAAATATGCGTTTAGAGAGTAGATAACTGTACGCCCCCTTCGTCTCGATGGGGGCCACGAAGTCATGTAAAGAGGAATATCGGAGGAGTTAAAAATGGTCTTCGGCGTGGAAGAAAGGGCAAGCCATGCATGTATGCCATATGTGGCTCACCATTTGTTCAAGTGAACAGATAGCCCAGGCCTAACGACGGTGGTTGCTTATGCCCCGATTGAGATGGGCATCAGGGTGATCAGTCCGGGCGCGAGACAACCACATAGCCGCTCTCGTGACGGTTTGACAAATCAGGTCGACTCGCCTCTCTGGGCCATTCGCCCGCAAGCATTTCGAGCCTACGCCTCGCGTTACGGACTCACCTCGTCTAGCACAATTAGATGTGCATCCGTAGGTAGCGCTGATACCTAGAAATAAAGGCTCTGTCTATCCCCTCACCAAGGATCTCGCAGGGCTTTCAGTAAGCGTGGTATATAACAACGCAATCCATCGCCGTTCTTATCAAGCCGAGGGTCACGATTCACGTCTATCATGTGTGGCAGTACTACACTGTTTTGTTCAGGTTTTTATCGAAATGGACTGCATGATTTCCAAATGACTGTACATAATAATTATGACCGATATATGTCTCAATAGAACCCATCACATACAACCCACAAGCTATCTGGTATTATCATGTGCTTCTTTAGTAAAGCAGGTATCCATTGCCGCGATATTATGGGCATATTAATTGATCTCTAGTGATATAGAACATGCCAAAAGTACTGAAATAGGAGGCCGACTCGGTGGAGTAGAATGATAACCGATAGATCAATGCAGTTACCCATTATAACAACGAGCTGAGAATTTTTACAGATATAAGAAAATATTTAAAATAAATAATGGCGGTCTTAATGAGTGATTTTGACAAAGCAACACTGCGTAGTAATTAGGGATACGCGCGCATACTCCAGAACACACTTATTTGTTTTCTCTTCCCCTTCAGTCAAGTCTCTTAATCACTTAGCGGAAGATATCGAAAGCTTATTGGTTTCTTCACTGGGTGGGAATTAGAGTTCAGGTACGCTTTTCCGTGAGGATATTCTACTCTGGTTCGTGGAATGTATGTATGAGTCGCTATATAGGTATATATATAACATAAATAGGAGCACATTTCGAAGATGAAAAAAAGATATCATAGAAACGAACCCCTTTCCAACGCTAGCAAATTTTGAAAGAAGATAAAAAAAAACATGGCCGGATATAGCTAGCTGGCTTGTCTATAAGTCGTTGGTATATGATGAGTAGTGCTGTGTTTATAGTGCGTAAAGACGAAAAAAGAGTCACGAGAAAGAAGTAAATCAAAACGCCACGTAGTTTGTCCGGATGTCATGGTAGTGATACCAGTCCAAATCCGTCTATCCCCCCTGAAATTCGATGGCACCGTCCTTTCTTGCCCCCAGACATAGATAGGTCCCTTATTTATGTACGTACGTTTCCTTTTATTTACCGCGAAAGCGAAGAGGGAAAATCGTTCTCGTTCACAATTCGTAACACGCCAAGATTGAAAAAAAAAACTCCGTTCCCGATAGTCGTTCGTCCCTTTGATCCAAAGCAAGGTAGCAGCAAGCAAGTCCCAATAACAAATAGACAGATCAAGGCCCTGTCCCGATGGGTCCGTATGGACTATAGATGGCCGTGGTGGCGTCGATGGCGGTCCAGCGCGCTCCGCCGTCGACCATGATTTGCAGGTTGGAATCGAAGCCGTCGTTGAGCGTCATGTTGCCGTAGTCGCCGTAGTAGGCGGCCGCATACGCGTCCATCGGCGGCGCGGCTGGTGCGTGCGTCGACGCTGATGCTTGGATCAGCATGTCGAGGCCGGAGTTCTGCGCGTACGGTGGCGGCGGGTAAGGCGGTTGGGATGGGGGTTGCGGCTGAGGCTGATGCTGTGGATGCGGGTGCAGATGAGGCTGTGGGTGACTTGTCGGTGGCTGCTGTGGTTGGGACTGTGGCTGTGGTTGTTGCGGGAGCTGTTGTTGGAGCTGCTGTGGGAGTTGTTGCGGAGGAGGAGGGGGTTGTTGCTGGGGTTGAGGTTGATGTGCCTGCGCGAGAGCGACTTGAGGTGCAGGAGGAGGAGCGTATGATGGCGTCGCGGAAAGATTTGTTGGTTGTGTGTTAAGTTGCGGAGAAGATGTGACGTATTGCGTTTGCGATAGGGGCGGCAGACACACCGGCTCGCCGTAGGCGCTCGGTGCGTGCTGCAAGGGCGCGAGGCGTGGTTGTTCGCCTGCGGCTGCAGCTTTATGCCGGTGGTCTCCTACCGGCGGTGTTGTGGAACGTGTTGTGTGGAACTTCTTGATCGAAGGCGTGCCACGGAAACCTGGCGCATTAAGGCGAGGATGGACCGCGCCGAGGGCGTAGGGCTGGGGCTCTTCGATCTGTAATCCAAGTTAGCAAAACCGCCGAAACACGCTTTTTTTATTGTATAAATAAGGTGACTTACGCCATCTGTCATTGTGCCGGACTGAAACGAGATCTTTTTGGGATTCTGATCCTTAAACCACTTTTCTAGCCCGTTGGCCCAGGCAGCTGCGAGTGGCCATGTATGCGAATAAGCCCTTAGAATGCCGAGACTTCGCGCATATATCATCCGACCTTCGGCTTGTGCTGCTTGCAGGTCGTTTCCTACGTGCTGGACGTCCACTATTCGAGGTCTCTTAGCGCTGCTAAGTTCTATCCATGGCGTTGGAAGTGCTTACATTGAGGGAATTTGACTAGGTAGGAGGCTAATAAGCCACAACTATATATGATGAAGGCCTAGAGATAAGGTCAGATAGGGACTAGAATGATGACTTTGATTGATTACGACTTACGGCCATTTGCGAGCCCAGGCTTTCGATGGGTGTGCCATCTTCGAAATGTGCATCAATCTGCTCATATAAAACTCGGACGTTGCAGAACAAGTCGTTAGACATGTTCTGATAGAACCTGACCTCGGGATTGGACGGATCTCCTTGAGCATGACGTATCATCCTAGTAAAAAGAATCAGCACTGACATCCGAGTATTTGGGCTGTCGTAACTCACTCGCTCATGTAAACCTTGCGCAGGACGATATGACATAGACGCAGGCAGCCCGTTAAACTGAGGTAAGCCTAGGTAGGTTCAAGTAAATCATAGGCTCAAGTTCGTTTGCGTAGTTGATTAACTTACCAAATCCTCCTCGTAGTGTCTATAACCGCCGAGTAATATCCTCCCGAAAGCATGTTCCGGAGGCAAGTCTCTTTCCCAGTCCCTGAGTCGACGATTCAACTTCGCAAATTCACTATCTTCATCTTGTGGCCGCCAATCCTTTTCGTTATGGAGTATTCGGCGCGCAATTATGCCCCAGAAGTTATGTACCTGCATAAGGGAAGCAAGTAGAGGCCGTGGCCGGAGGGAGCAAAGACTGGGATCAGCGAGAGCGGGTGGCGTGCCCTCGAGGGCAGCACGCTTTTCGGGTATCCTACCAGCCTCGAAATCTGATTCGTCACAAGGCAGCAGGGCCGTGATATCGCTAGGTCCTAAAGATACGGGCTTATATGGCCCGGAATGCAGATTATCCTGGCCTAGTTCATGGTTAGAAGATCGATGGTCTCGCAAGCAAAGGCGTTCTATACTCACTATGTAACATCCACTAATGTCGGGGAATGGTCGGTTAGCACTCTGGGCAATCCATGACAAGATTGAAGGTCCAGGTATGGTCTAGAGACCTGAAACCCAGTTGACAACCTGGAAATTCTGGGTTCACTTACAAATGTGCGTCTTGCCGCCTCTGCCCGTATCCTCTGTACAACATGCGACTTGTTTGTGATAGGACTATAAGCTTCTTCGCGATGAAGTCTCATGAGGGCCGCCATTCTAAACGCTATACCTGCGCTTATCTTTTCATTGCGTGAGCGGAAGTTTTCAGAAACCCGAAGGGCAAGCAGGACTCACGTAGCTTGTGTTTGATTTCCCAGACCCTTGTTCGGCAATGCTTAGCAAATAAAACGCCTGGCACCTTTCCAACGTTGGTTCCAGGTAGATCTCGTTAATGGCGAGCCGTTGTGCCTTTTGCATGAATTCGTCCGCGGCCTTGAGTCCGTCGCCGTATGTCTTGATGAAATACTTGTTGAACCTGGCGCTGATGCAGAGTATACTGAGCAGCAAGAAGACGCTCACGGACTCTGTACTTTCTCTTAGACTGGTAATGAACATCTTCTTGGGAATGAAGCCGATCTGGTAGAAGTGGCGAATGAAGGTGTGAATCCCGTCTACTATCACGTCCATCTCGGGCAAGAGGTCCCATTCATTCGCCACTCTCGGCGGCCGATAGTTGGAGAAAGCATCGAGACTTAGACTCGGTGTCGAGATCGGCTCTCTCTTCACCTTAACAATCTCGAGTTTGTTTCTCCTGTCGGCTCGCTGCCGAGGATGGCGAAACGCACGATCCTGATCCAGGTCCCCTCGGCTTGGAAATGTACTGCAACAACAACATTATTAGCATCATCGAACGAACCGCCTGACTTCTCGGCAGTGAGTGCGATAGAAGGTTTTACCATTCTTCAGGCACGCCAGCTTCTTTACAAGCCTTGCACGGCGGGGCCTTGTCGTGCAGACACTTGCTGCGCAACCGGCGACATCTATAACCGAGAGTCAGTCAGCAAACTTGGTATACTTGGGGGTTGATCTACGCGGCGGTAGATTGGATACTGTGGGATCCATACCTTCGGCAGGCAATTGGGGCACGGCGCTTTACAGGCGGCGGCGGAGGCACGGTACCACTAGCTGGGGTGCCGGAGGTGGAAGGCGACACAGACATAGACGGAGAGACAGCATTCGGAGAGGGTGTGTTTTCGAAGCCCGGTGACATGCTCATGGTGGGCAATCGAGGCGGCAGGCAGACAGACACTCGTCTCCTCCGGCGCTACCGAGCGGAACGTCTAATTGGCAACTGGGCTCGTGAAGTATACGGATACGGAAAGCTACCTAGATAGATAGTCGTGTAAGTCTACGGGAGACGGCTTCGTTCCACCACGGCGGCTCGGGGTGAATTAAGGTTGCCGTGAGAGAAACGTGAGATGCCGCGAAGGTCCCGGCAGCGTGCAGGCAGGCAGGCAGGCAGGCGTCTATGTCCCGGTGGGACGCAGCATCAGCTTCAGTCTGACTAATACCGATTCGTCGTGCACAACGTCTGAAAGAAATGTTCTGGATCCCCTTGATCTAATAATAAGCCTCTGTAGTATCGGCAGCGGACCCGAACAATGACCCGAAGGTGACGGTAGGCTCTGACCGTGGCTGGTATCTGGTAACAAATTGTATGTATACCGTAGATAGAGGGTGAGTGTATGGTTAAAAGGTCATGTTCAGTACTGTTCCGTAGGTGTACGGGTGCCTGCTACTTCAACCTCGTCCTCCCTCTTTTTTTTGTTTTCTCCTTGCCTTCCTGTCTTGTCAGTCAGCTTTAACACTATTGGCAATCCGAAAACGAATGGGACGGCTCAAGGAGTGATATGGCAATGCTGCACCCACCCTTTCTACTAGTAATCTGCAAGCAAATGTTATTACTACTACCCTAACCTTAGATCTGGCTGGTACTATGCGGCTGGGCTAGTTAGTGCAAGTCATTCAACTTAGCTAGGCGAAAAAGAGATGGTGCGTGAGCGTGGCTGTACCTCGTCTGTTTTAACATCGAATCACTTACTGGTGCAGTAGATGTGGACAGTCAAGCCGCAAAGATGCATAGAGAGGATGTGAACGAGGGCGACAGGGAACCAGATCGCGGGCAAGGGAAGGGTTCGTGTAAATAAGTAAAGAAGAATTCTTGTCCAAGCTCGATTCAACATCGAACTGACATTGAGAACTGTCAGGCCGTCGAAACGGAGAGAGAACAGGGTCTGAACAGGGGTATCGTGGGCTTGCGAGTGAGCGTATTGTGGGGACGAGTGGGTATGGTAGACATTGAGATGGATGGATGAAGGAACTTGGCTCGTTGCCGCGTGTTTTCGACGATCAGATATTTAACTTGAAGCAGAACACCCCATCCAAGCCCATCCATTCTGGCCATGTGCATGTAGAAGCGGTCGGCACTGGTAGGCCAGTAAGAATTTTCCAGCATCACCTGATTAGCACATACCTAATCCATGGCACCTGCAGTTTATGCCAAAGAACGACAGAGTAGAAGTCCTGGCTACAACGTTCGCTTCTCCCGTAAGATTTTGGAGATTTCAGGTGTATCGCCCGGAAGGATTGCGCCTTTACAGCTATGCATGGCTATGCATAACTAGCCGACCGGACCCCGGACCTCTTGACCTACTTACATAGGAGCATATCAAGAAGCTAAGAAATGTATAATAAGTAACAAGCCCTCCCAAGTTTGGTCGGAAGCGGTCCATCTCAGCCGAGGACATCCCCCTATGTAGTCTAGTGTGCTCCAATTGTCGCCATAGTGTCTCTTACTAATTATATATGGTCAATCTAGACGGACTGAGATTACTGTGTGGAGCTGGGTTAATATACACAATCAACAGATACCTACAGTATGTACGTGAATGTTGAGATACCAAGGCTTATGCGGTGCGGTGTGATCTCGTACGCCGGAATATGTGATAGGTTGCAATTCTTCTTGCTTCGATTCGCTGTAACACTGAGTTGCGCCATTGGACATTAAGAAAAGCAAGGCACTTAAGTAGTGTAAGGGGAGAACAATTAGGGTCCCAGTTAGTCCTGGGGTAATGTCAGAGAAAAAAAGTCGGGACTAAGTTGTCGGCAGCGATAATCCCTGAAATTGGTAGTGTAGCATCTTTTGTTCATACGACAGTTCGCTCCTCGAGACGACTCTGCTACGATCATGGCTGGAACCGTGCTGCTGATAAGACCAGATACTGCTGCGGAGAGCGCCGCATCGTCCAAATCGTCCAATAGCTGACGAAGTGTAAGAAGATCAAGACAAGCCGCCCGAACCCGAAACCCGACCGCAAGTCCTAGACTGCTTGCTGTTCAGGTAGCCTCGTGTAAGATGCGGAGGAAACTCGTAAGTAAGTCGGTCACCTCGTGCAGTCAGACAAAAGCAAGTGGCCAATTCGTTCGTCGAAGCCCCAAGTGCAGAACCGTCCTGCTTAGATACGGCTCGCCCTGCGCCCATATGCGGCATGACGCAAGGCGAAATGCAGGCTGTTATGCCTCGTCTGATAGCGGTGCGCGCCACTACTTTATATCATACATGCAATTAGGTAAGGTGGGTGGGTGGTTGTGTCTCGAGTCGAGATTGAATGTGCATTGCATGGGGAGGCGTCCTCGATTGCCGCCAGAGAAGGTGGTTCTCGGCAAATTGGAGGCAGGCAGGCTTTACGAGGTTGAGGAGGGAAGTGGTGCTATTCTAGTGGTGCTATTGCGGCCGGCGTTGCATTGCATTGCCTGCCCGGAGCACCTACTGGGTCCCCATTTTGTTGCCGAGGGCATCGAGACTTGCCTAGCGTACCACTCTGCCACTATCTTCCAGACAAATTAAGCTTATTGCCTGATTGCTCAGGCCATCCATAATACTTACAAGCAAGTCCAAGTACCTACTTACTCTGTAGAACAAGTGCTAAATATTAATATTATATCTTATAGTATATTGATCTAAAAATCGGCTTACCTAAGAGATAGATAAGCGGTCTCCGATTCCGTCCCTACCGGTGCCTATCCCACCACGTGCCTTATCCTTCTCGCCCGCATGGCTCAATTCACTTGAAAAGACCCCTCACCGAGCAAGACGGCGAGAGACTTAGAAGGGTGGGGAAATACTTCTGCACGGGGTCACCGTTACGCTAAAACAAAGCTATTGCATGCTCAACATCACAGAAGATCTAGCCGCCTAGTGCCGGTTTGATTCACATCACATTGCTGCTAGTAGGTATCTCAGATTAGCACATGACAGCCTTGCCCAAAGACACATTGTACCTAAGATGTATAGTGCGCTATCATCTTCGTCAATAACCTCATACTGTAAGATCAGTATCGCAAGACATTAGACTGTGAACTGATATTAAGCAACACGCCTCGTCTGCAGTGCTTCCTGGCAGTATCTAGGTAGTCGTTGTATATATCATTATCATTATAGTGCACAAGCAAAGCATAAGCTGCGAACCATCTTCATTCTGGCCACAGGGCCACAGGGTACCATGTCATTACTGAACTAAATAAGGGGGGCAAACAACACAAATGAACTCTACCTTAGCAGGCAGCTCCCCGTTATTCGTTCCTTTCCATATAAATTTACAACTGGGCTGTCCGTCAGACCAGGCGCGGATCAAATCCGCCATGCAATGCTCGTCGCCCCGGACCCCACCACCAATCCCAAAATGCACGCATTCCAAAACAAATCCAAAGGCCGTTTCCCCAAGTCCAGTCCCGGATTTGCTATGCCCGGGAAGGTGACATATATGATTGCCCTCCTCTTCTGAAGAGCAGACCAGAATCTTCCCAAAACAAAAAAAAAACGCCCTGTATTCCCATGATGCTCCCATGCTAATAAACAATAAAACAAGGCGCCAAGTCGGAATCATCACCCTTCCCATGGTGACAGTGCTATACACATGATGGACCAAAATCTGGCCTTAGTAATTAAGTATGTTCGTAAGATAATGCATAAGTGCCGGTTCACGGCTTTTGAAGATAAATGGGGGACATATTGAACCAGTAGTCGGCTTTCAGGCCTTCGGCTCATCCTCCGAAGGGTTGGGGATCGTGAGCGATAATCGTTGGCTTTGACCGCGATCTTTGATATGCTCCGTCATCGAGTCTCCCAGGTGGCTGTTAGCCTCAGTAGTGCTCGCTTCGAGCTGGCTGTGATCCTTTTCGCGGGAGTTAATAGTCTCGACGTTTGAACGAGGGGTCGGTGTCGTTGACTCTGGCGTCTTCTTTCCCCTCAATAGTGCGTCTGATGTGAGTGCCGCATCCGACGAATTGAAAACTCCAGAGGTGCCCGAAGACTCTTTTGCAGTATTGGCTTCTCTAGGTAGCCGCGATGCTTCATTGCTAGTACGCGTCGCTTTCTCGGCAGGTTGCAAGTGGCTGTCGCGAGCCGGCACCACACCACCGCCAATGCGACTCCAAAACATTTGGTCCCGGAGTCTGACGCTTTCTTCCCAGGCGCCTCGTTCGGAATCAGCGTTATCTGCGCGCCAGTGACCGTCTTTTACCATGCGAAGAAATCCCAGAAAATCGCATGTTGAGCGGACGCGCGAAAGACAGTACTGGCATAGGGGATATCTTTGGGCAGATTCCGACTCACTTGTCCTAAACCGGTGATTACGTAAATGCGGCTCGTCTTTACGTGCTTCGCCGCAGAGAGAGCACGGATAGTGCTGGGGCTTGCTGATAGATGTGAAAGGACCGCTGGTAGGTATCGGTTCCACCACTAAAGTCCCTTCTGTCATAGCGCTCAGTACAGACCGCCGTGCTAGCCAAGACAGGCCTGGAGCGATATCCAGACGGAGTGTTGGCTCGATGTCCTCAGCCAGAGCCCTTTTATAAAATTTGGTTTCTTTTAGAGGTGGTAAAGGGGTAGAAGGGGCCGCAGATCCATTACTAATAGCCGAGGCAGGAGTATTGGGTGTTTGAGGGGATACATTCGTAGAAGCAGGCGTTCCAACAGTGGATAATGAGGTTGAAGAGGCATTCGACGCAAGTGAAATGGCGGTATTCCCAGTGAAACTAAGGATAGGGAGGCCAGTATATGACCCAGAAGAGACCCGAGACGAGTTTCTCTTGGAAGTTTTGATGAGAGACAGGAAGTCGTCATATGCTGTGAGATCGGTGCGTAGAACTGGGTGAATGATATGAGGTAGATTGGTTGGGTACGTAGGCACGAATGATTCTAAAACGCCGGACTGCGAGGCCCCCTCGGAAATCTGCGTCTCATCATCTTTTGGGTCGAACTTGCTAAATCCGGGAGATGATGGTGCGGTCCCACTGTGATCATCATGATCGGCTGCCATTTGTTCCATGACAAGCTTGAGCTGCGCAAGCTGCTCTTGTTGCGACTTTAAGAGGCCCTCTGTATCAGCTAATTGCGCCTTAAGTTGTTCGTTTTTCCGATGCAGCACGTCTTGTTCCTTTTTGGCGTCTTCTTTGGCTGTTATCACCATTTTATTAGCCTCCTCAAAAAGTGACACAGTTAATGTTTCTAGCTCCTGTTCGATCTTTTTCTTGTCCTTCTCGACTTCCAACCGTTGGTTCTTTTCTGCTGTGATTAGCGCAAGCAACCTGCTTCTTTCGGTTTCGATGGTTTTTCGCGGAACCCAGGCCTCCCCGGACAGAATCTCCCGTTGTTTTTTGACGAGGGCCTCCAACTCGAGTATTCGGTCCCGCGAAGTATCAAGTTCTTGTCGCGTTGCGGAAAGTGTATCGTCGAGGGTGGTCTGATGATTTATTGCGTTGATGAGTTTTGTGCTTAACGCAGCCACCTCCTGGTCGAGATCTGGGTGATGCACGGGACTGGCAGCGCCATCCGCGGGGGACATGGCCCTCACTCTAGGATCGGGAAGCGTACTATGATCTGCATCCTCCATAATGGACTGCGAAGATGGCATTCGTTTGAGCTGAGGCGGAACTAGAGAGGTGGAACCATTCTGGACCATGACTTCGAAGACATTGGACGAAGACAAGGATTTTGCTGGTGGTCTGGAGCGAGAAGTAGCGTTGGAAGGGCTCATGCTCGATAGCGATCGGAAGTGGCCCATAGAAGTCCGCTTCCGAGAGGGACTCGCGGGTCGGTGCTGCGACCAAGCAGCAATTTGGGCGAAGCTGAGGGACAGTTCATTAGCCTACGACTTCATGTCTTTAGGTTTCTACGCAGTGTCCGAGGTCGCAATTTCGACACGGCTGGCCGCAGCAATAAGCTCGTTTTAGATTGCTAGTTGCCGACGGGGCCGCACACAATTGGCGCAGAACATGTTGCACAAAATCACACACTTACGAATCCAGCTTGACGACTGGTGGACCTGGAGGCCCAAGAGACGCGAGAACCCGTTACTACGCTTAACCGAGAAGAACGGACATTTGAGACGGTAGGTAGGCTAGCAAAGTCGGAAATCAATGCTCGTTTGGTGGACGCCTACTTCTCTCGCCGTGTTGCGTGATAGAAGTAAATGGTGGTGAGACTTATGGCGTAGATGCTTTGTCTTGGGCAGCGCGCGCGCTTCGATATCCGGCCGAGTCTCGTAGTGAGATTGGGCCCACCGTTGGTTGGGTGGCTTAAGGTTTGATCGGATTTATGATTTATGACATGGGATATTCTATGTGAAAGTGATAACGTCACATAGACGACTGATAAAGCGTGAATGCAAATAGACAGGTACGTGTATGCTGTAGGTGGGAATCGGATAGGTTGAATAGACAAGACAAGACTAAGTAAGTTGAGTGGAAGAGCAAGAGCTTCCTTGCCGCTCGGGATTAAGTGGAGTTGTCTGACGGCCGCCAATGATCGCTGGTCGCTGGTCTGGACGCCAGTAAAGGATCAGTTGAACATGGGGGCTTACTTTTCTTAACCGCACGCTCTGACAGGGGTCGATGAGTAGTGATGAGATGGGGTATGTAGAATGCGCGATATGTTGGGCACTGCCATCGGAATAGAATGGAACGCTTATAGAGCCAACGACAGTAAGCCCCAACTATTCTATGTGTGTACCTGGAGTCATTACTACAATTATTCATCATGACTACCCGAGTTATCTGCTCATGTAAATCGTACTGGTCCAGTGAACAACAACTCACTTAGCGTAAGGGGAAGAAAGCATATGACCCAATGAATGACGATATTGCAAGCTGATGATCGTAGCGGCTGCTTGGTCCCGCCTGCTGCGTACTTACCTAGGCTGAGTATGGCATATCGCGCAGCTCACTCATTACCTGGTGCACCTGCCTCCTGGGGCATCTTGACCAAGTTTGATTTGGATGTCGTCATCCTGTCTTCAATTGTCCAAAGATGACCTAGCGCCAATCACCCTTCAGCAGGCTGCATAGAGGTTGTTTATCTCATTATCTGAAATGGATATATACAACATTGAAGTGATGAGATGTGTCAATTTTCGTCTCAAGCTTCAAGAAGTAAGTCCGGTAGACAGTTTCTATTCACAGAGACGCAGCCATGCAATAGGTATACGAGGTTCTACTTCTGCATTACCCATTCAGGCTAGCGGCTATCTCAAAAGACCCCTGTGAATCACTAAATAGCTTGCAGATGAGACACTGTCGCTTTGCTGTCACTGCCACACTCATGCCCCCGTTCTTCTTTTTTGCCTTTTCGCATTCGTACAGCTGAATACAACTAGCAACTGTCTTTCAAGTCTGGGCCTACGCTAATTCCCCATAGTTAGAGCCAGAACAAGAAGCCAAGTAAGTGTCTTTTCTCGCCCCCGGCCCTCTCCTGTTCGCATGCATATCAAAGTCACATTTTGGAGAATACGTTACTGTTGAATTGCGATGGGGAGCAATGGGGGCGGCTCCAGCACGAATCGGCTGCTCCCTCATCTTAATTTTCCGAGGTAATTCAATCCCACATCTCTACACTAACTAACGGGGATAATGGGTGCCTCGCGTAGACCCATCATAGGATTTCGATAATTCCGCCTGTGGAGTTCTCCTTTCACCTAGCGTGTTTCTATACCATCGTGAAGTTTTTTGCTTCTAGCTTGGATAGTCTAAATCTTGGACACGATAAGGTAAGTAATAGACGGTGGCATTTAAGATCCTACAAACCCTATAACTAGCGGGTGCCTATAGATGTTCCTTCATGGAGCCGCGAGCCGTAGTATAATAAGATGTACGCTTACTATTTATTACCTACATCATTTCGGTATCCCAGGTCCGAGCTTATCGTCCCAAAAATCTATTTCTGTCGTCTTAAAAGTTCAGACGCTACAGCAGCGCTCCCTGGCCTGTGATGTGGTTAATCAGCAGATATTGTGCACGTTGACGGGTGCTGTAACATGTTAGTCAAGCGTTGTCATGATACATGTTTCAGAAGCCCTCTTCTACGTGTATTGTATAGCAAACCCGGACATTACACCTTGAATGCCTGCCATATCTTGGCGTCTGGTGAGCCACCATGGGCATCCAGTTCCGTCCAATCCACACTCACAATGGCTAGCGAAGGTTAAACTAAGTAGCCAGAAATATTAGGGGGCGCCCTTATCAACAAATTCTAGCTTTAGCCCAAGCTTCAAGCATGCTCGCCTCGAAACCGACAAGATGACAAAGGCTACCTATGTTAACCCGTCAAGCCCCGTTGAACCTGGGCGGTGATCCGTGCTGATGTCTTTAAATCAACCCGTATGGGGATGCATGGAACGATTCCCCTAAATCCGCTACAGCTCTCATTTACACGATATACCAAGCTATCCATAGATTAGGTGTTAGGGTAGCACATAATGAAATAATGAGCAAAAAGATGTATCAACCCTTCGAACCATCCTATCAGGTTGCGAGAATCTAGGACAGTAGATACGGGACGATAAAATTGGTCTGCCGCTCGACAGAACGAGAAACCTACTGAAAGGTGACTCAAATGACCAACGCTACTGTGGGATTTACAACAGCAAAGCGCCAGCTTTAGCAAGCGGTGATTGTAAAGAAGAGAAAACGAGCCGAAACAAAGCTTTCACCAGATAAATTTCAATGCCAAGCTTAGCCGGGAATTAACCGGACCCATAATGAATATTCATATGCCAACGCGGTCTTACATCGGCCCATGGAAGTCTCCACTTCAAGCTTCTTTCTCATCAAAAATTGCGCCGCCTGATTTCAAATCTCTATATCTTCCAAGCTTCTTCCCACGATGGAATCACTCGGCGAAGAGACGTGGGATGTTGTCATCTGTGGCACAGGTCTCTCGCAATCTCTTCTTGCGCTGTAAGCACTCTATCTCGCCTCCCACCTTACACCTTTACCTTATCGGCGCTGTCGATCTGACTGACCTAGCATGCTCACACAATAAAGCGCCCTGTCGCGGTCCAATAAGCGTATAATTCACCTCGATAAGAATGATTTCTACGGTGAACATGACGCTGCGCTTAGCCTCCAAGAGGCTGATGCCTGGGCTCAGGCCTACGCTGGCGGGTGTGCCGCACAACAGCTAGACCAGCCTCTCTCTTCGACAAATGACACTGACGAACCCGTTGCTGGACCAAGTGGCGCCGCGAATGTGGACAACTCTGCAACAACTGCTACACCGTCATCCAAGGAGGGACTTAATATCCTTCGAAATGCCCATGTGTGGAAGCATTCTGATGCCGAGGCAAAGGGATTATCTTTCCCGAGAGCTTATTCTCTCGCCTTAGCTCCACAGATCATCCATACCAAGTCGGAGCTACTCTCCCAACTCGTCGCATCAAAGGCCTACCGACAAGTTGAGTTTTTGGCTGTACGACCCTCCTTCTTTATCTACTCCACAACAGACACAAATGGTGCATCTTTAGCCCGAATACCTAGCAGTCGTGAGGACATATTTCTTGCACGGCATATTCCGGCCAGATCAAAGCGCAAGCTGATGAGGTTTCTGAAATTCGTGATTGACCATAACTCAGACGAGCAAAAGCCCGTCTGGCAAGAAAAAGCTAACAGGCCACTCTCCGAGCTCCTGGTTGAAGAGTTCAAACTCGATGATGAAGATCTTCGGGACAGTATCCTTGCATTGACTCTTACATTGGATGAAAAGGTCACCGTGAAGGACGGCTTGGCCATGATTCATCGCCATATTAGTTCTATGGGACTATTCGGACGTGGCTTCTGTGCTGTATATCCCAAGTGGGGTGGGCTATCTGAGATTGCCCAGGTAGGATGTCGCGCTGGGGCAGTTGGTGGTGGCATTTACATGCTCGATACTGAGGCATCTATAAACGAGCAAGGTAATGGCAGGGAGGTAACCCTCAATTTGTCGAATAAAGCCTCGATCCGGACCGCCGCCTTTGTCTCTTCGCAACAGACTTGCTCAACAGAATCACACACAATCGCGAGACTCGTGGCCATCATAAATTCACCGCTTGACTCGCTATTTGACCACTTGGCAGACCATCCAAAGCCAGCTGTGACCGTCATTGTCTTCTCTATGGACCCTCCAATTTATGCATTCGTGCACTCCAGTGATACTGGAGAATGCCCCGAAGGTCAAAGTAAGTCGAATTTCCTTCTATTTGAAGCACCTTTGGTGTTATGATGATCCAATAAATCGAATACTTATCTACATTGTCTGAGCTTTGCTTTGACGAATAATAACCTCTGACAAACTGATTGCACCAACCCATACCTTTTTCAATATCAGGTCGCCAATAGCTGTATGAACTTGCTAACCAGCCTTGACGTTCACAGGTGTCATATATATGACTATGAGAGCCGTGCCGCAGTCTTACGAAGCTCTTGACGGCGCATTAGAATGTGTGTTACGGGTAATAGAGACCATACCTGACGGGCCCGAGGCTGATGTTCTCTACAAACTGTACTACGAGCAGGGAACTAGTGCTCGTGAGCCAGTGATAAAGTCGCAAGGCAGCGCCACGGTGTTCGAGTTTCCATCTCCATCCGTTGGTCTAGCATTCGACGACACGAGCTTAGCTGCCGTTAAGGAAGCCTGGAAGATTGTAATGAATAACGAAGTTTCGGATGACGAGTTTATGAAATTTGAGGATCGTGAAGGCATGGGTGATGATGACGATATTTCTGACTAAGGTAGCAATGCCGTTACATCGCTATTCATTTCAGTATATATTAGCAGCAATACAACATGCATTACAAGCATAGCAACCACAAGGTATTTCATGCTCTAGTAGAAAGACGCCCATATACCTTCAACAATTAGGCATGAACAACACAAGCCTTCTTCAATGAAAGCGATTTTATTATTTGTTCGAAAATACCTCTTACTTTCAGTTAACGGAGCCTAGCTAGCCGGTCTTCCTGGATATAAGACCAATAACAAATCGAGCTGGCGAACGTGTGTGCACCATCTGCCGTAACCTAGCATCAATTCCGCAAAAGCCATAAATAGTGAGTATAAGTCTCCCCAGATGTCGTGCGTCCATTCATATGCTTCTTTTCGCCTTTCTCGTCTGAAAGTTCCGTCGTGCCATAATTCGTCCATCTGATCCGTCCCGTCGTACAAAAGCCAGTGTGAATGGGTTCGGAATGTCATAATGACCACAATAGCAAAAACCTCGATGAAAGGATCCTTCGTTAGACGTTATCAGCAATTTCCTTCGTCCCAATCCAGATAGCACCAAACGGTTTCTGCCCAGCCTCATCCTGCTCAACGCGTATTTTGTCTTTTGTGACAAGGCACAATGTATGATAGAAAGCCTGCGCAGCCGTCGATCGTGGCGTAACTCGCGGGACAAACAAATCATCAAATGCAAGCCACTTGCAATTCATGTCGAAGTCTTCGTCTCGTCGACGCTCACCATCTTGATTAACAGCGTCTTGGATAAAGTTCATAAAGTTATACCCCTCCGTGTCGAGTTGTGCAAAGAGACGGTCATTCTGTGCTTGAATCTCCTGTGCTGTAAGCTGTACCTCAAGTCCATATATCTTGGAATTAAGATCAGGAGCTTGCATTCCATCGAAGGAGGAGTCCGCCGATCCAAATCCACCTCCGAAGATGCCGTCACTTCCAAAGCCGCCCATGGGTGCATCGTCACTGTAACGCACAATATCCTGGGGATCGCCGCGCTTACCCAAGGGGCTAGAGAGGTCGCGGCCCTGCTGGACCAAACGAGAAGCCCGGGCAGACGAGCCAGGGACTGCTGAAGAACCCCGATTCCAAGGTAAAAGTGTAGAAGATAAATGATCGGACATGGGGTGCTCGGCCTCTCTACCAACTTCTTGGATAATGCCATCAAAAGGATCATCAAGGTTCATGATATCATCTTCGTGAGCAGCCCTGGCCTGTTCATTCGCTTTTTCGTCTTTCATTATTCTGGGTCTAACGCGTCGTTCATTCTGCTGTTTGTCGTCCTCGATTGCTTCTGATGCAGTGCGACGCCTTCCACGGGGCTCCTCGACTTCAATCCCAGTCATAGTCGTAAACAATACATCACCAGAGTACTCAACAGCTAAAGGGTGTACCAGTCCTGGCACACCAATGCTGTGGCCAATGTTACCAATTCCAAGACCGAAAGTAAGTAGCATTGCGTTTCTTTTCGCCCGTGTTGAAGAGACTGAGCCCTTTGCGCGATCGGCGCAGAGTTCTGGATAGCGAGACTGCCAATCACGAAGGACATTTCGAGAAAGTTGAGTCTCCTCGTCTCTCTGGAAAGTTCTCTTTCTGCGACCTAGCGCTTGTCGGACAGTTTGCTGCTCGTCGTCTTGCCATGCGCCATGCATCCGACTCTCAGGAAATGGTTCTACATCTTGAAGCGGATTTTCTTGCATAGCGATGTCGCCTTGGTTGTCGAATACACGTTGTTCATCGAACTGTGCAACATTGGCTGGTATGTCGTCCCCCCATTGAGTGTGTGGGAGGGGAGGGAGCTGCGGTTCCTCATTTGCTACTGGCGGTTCTGCTGATTCGATGATATTTCCATTCTCATCAATCTCGAGGCCCCAGTCACCTTGCATACCGAATACATCATCATCTTGATGGAAAATAAGCGGCTCATCATCAGGTTTTTGTGCTGAAGATAAGCCTTCAAGGCCGAATGGAGATCCAGGGTGGCCCGAGGAGCTCGAATGATCAATATCGAGCTGAATTGCAAAGCCCTGTCCGGGGCTTTGCGAAGCCGAGATTTGAGAGCTTTGGGGAGACATTTGAGATGACGTCTTCTGGCTACAAAAATGGGTGCTGATAGTCAGGGTCTCGAGATCGAACTTGGGCAAAGGCATCTTGGGATCGAATGCAGGATCGTTCTCGATTAGAATGTTTTCTCGTCTACCCTGAGGTTAGTTTGCTCAAATTTAACTGGCAGGTGCTTACCTTGTCTTCCCGGCTTCGGGATCTAGTTGGTTGCCGGAATACGCATTGAAGAAAAACTTCATTTGGTCCTGAGTCTTTTTGGCATCGGCAATCAGATAGGTGCATTGCTGATTATGCACACGCGAGACACCGTACAAAAGATTGCCCTGTAGCCGCAATGCAATAGGTGCACCTGGCTCAAGAATCTTTCCACATGCTCTTTGTACGTCGACCTCTTGTATGGCCTTGCGGGTTACCTTCCTCGTACCTGACCTGTTGCCAATGGTTGCAACAAGCCTAGCACACATCAGCAATACTCCGCCGTGGTTCTCGATACCAGCACACGGAAAGCAAGAAACCGTAGCTTACCAAATGGTAGCAACACCATATTGGCGGCTCGTTAGGACTATGCACCTCGGTTAACTTTTAGAAAGACTCAAGAAGTCGACAGTGCATACTCTCGTGACTGTAGAACATGATGATATTCAACCAGAGAACCGATCACGAAAATAAACAACAAATATGCCTCAATATGTATTCCAGGCACAGGATACACAGACGCCTCAAATGGTAACGATACAGTTCGTAAGAATATTCATGGGCGCAGGGAAGGATTATTTCAGGCGAAATCTATCCTGGGGAGAAGGCGAGGGTGTGAGCCTGTGGGAGGTTGACTGAAGTGTAGTGGAAAGGCAGAGTGACTGTTGTAAATCCGCAATAGCGCCAGTTAATATAACTGACCTCAAATCGAAGTAGTGGCTTCCATTGTAAAGTCACGTAGCTACCTATTTTGGTCAGCGGTAACAGAAATACCTAAACGCGTGTTAAGCCGGGAAGGTGCAACCTTCCAAGATTCTGTTAAATGCAGCAAAGAACGAGAAGGCAGGTGCCTTCAAGTGGTAATGCCCTATGGAACCTAGAATGTCCATTAGGTCCTACATCAGTTGAACTTGAAATTTTCCAAAGGCGAGGAACCTACAAATAGGCATACATAACTTCAAATTTTTTAATCCCGTCTAAGGACTTTAAGCTTCCAATACTAGGCTATCGTTAATAGCTTTCAATAAATAAGCACATAATGCTCTTGTTGTCTTTTTTCTAGGTAACCCAAGACCATGAAGCAGCTTTATTCAACATATAGTTAAGGAAACAGCTAGATTATTTGTATTAGGCGCGTAGTACATTGATATTCTTTAGGACTGGCAGATACTACTTAGTAATTTTCGCTAAGATGAATCAGGCTCTTTCGATAGCACTGATTGAGGAAACTATCTCGGCACACCGAAGACCTATCCATCGAACTCTAACAGATTGTTGCGGCTCTCACAGTACCAGATACCTGCGAAACTGCCTAGATAATTTGACAGAAGCTATGGTATAAGCCGAGAGCAATAATCACTTTTTAATCCATAAAATCGGAAATTCAAACACCATCGAGATAGATTAAGTCTATCTAATCCCCAGACCTGGAAAAATCCCGGAGACGGGAATAATGTTTCTGACAGAAAGTATTAAATGTGTAACCTGCAGTCAATTTCATCGGTTTCTACGATCTGACTTAGGTAGGTTTGTACGTAAACGAGCAAGGACAAAGGATTAATAAGCCAAGCCGGGTTGAACCGGTTTCTTCAACCAATCACCAGCCTCAAATCTGATACAAGAATGTCGCGCATGCCAAGACACCCTAAAACGTTTATCGATCTGCCCGCCCGATCTTGTTCTCTGCTCCCACTCGGACGGCGACAACCGCGGGGACTTTTTTTTTCTTTCCCTTTTTGGTATCTGGCCTATCGTTCGTCGTTTGTATAGCTTCGCACGATGGAATACTATCTCCGTCACTATTTTTGAATATTTAGTTATCGTGCTATAACGAGACGATCTCTTGAAAACTGTTAGTTGTGAACATCTATAAGTATAGTGCCCGAGCACTTATAAAACTCAAAACGGCCCCTCCTTGAGCCAGGATTGCCACTATCATCTTTGGCTCTAACAAGTTGATTGCGATCGTATCTCACCTACGATGGATCCTCTCATCACCGCCGAACTCTCTAAGTGTGATGATGGAATTCCCTTCAGCCCAAAGCTTCACCACGTCCACAGCACCTGGGCCAAGACTTTTCTATCTCGGCCGGACCTTTACTTCCAGCCTGAGACCCTGGCAGAGATAGAGAAGATTGTGAAGCTAGCTCATCGATGCCACCGCCGTATCACGACCACTGGCTGCGGCCATTCTCCTAATGCACTGACTTGTACCTCTTCTTGGCTCGTGAATCTCGATAAGTACAACCGCATTCTGTCCCTCGATGAAGACTCCGGTGTTGTGGTGATGCAGGCGGGCATACGCCTATACCAGCTTTGCGACGAATTGGCTAAACATGGCCTCGCTATGCCCAATCTTGGAAGCATCAATCAGCAGTCCATTGCTGGTGCCATATCCACTGGTACCCATGGTTCTAGCCTCAAGCACGGTATCATGTCCGAGAGTATCTTATCATTACGAATAACCACCGCTGATGGAGTGACACGGTTCTGTTCCCCTGACGAGGACCCAGAGCTATTTCGCGCCTCCGTGCTATCTCTTGGTGCATTAGGGATTATCACTGAGGTCACTTTCCAAGCCGTACCCGAATTCACCTTGAAGTGGCAGCAAGTTATCGACTCTGATTCCAAAATGATTCGTGCTTGGGACAAGGGCCTTTGGACTCGGGCTGAATTCGTTCGAGTTTGGTGGTATCCCTACACACGGCGTGCCGTCGTCTGGCAAGCAGAAAAAACATCCGAGGCACCTGTAGATCCCCCAAGATCCTACTATGGTGGAGCTCTTGGCTACTATATCTACCACAACTTACTCTACGTTGCACAGTACGTCCCACGTATCCTCCCCTGGATTGAGTGGTTTGTATTTGGCATGGAGTTCGGCTTCTCCAACGGCTCAAAAACCCAAGCGATCCAGCCTAGCCGCCAGGCATTACTCATGAATTGTCTGTACTCCCAGTACGTTAATGAGTGGGCAATTCCACTACACAAGGGACCTGAGGCTTTGCGGCGGCTTAGCAGTTGGTTAAATCAACTACCGCCCTCTGACCCAGAATACGTGCCACATGGCATCCCGTTCTCCGCCAAGGACGTATGGGTGCATGCCCCAATTGAAGTACGGGTTTCTGATAACTCTTCTGCAACACCTAACAGCCGGCCATATCTCGACCCAACGGTTGACGATGGCCCGACACTGTACCTCAATGCTACCCTCTACCGACCTTATTATCACGACCCTCCTACCTACGTCCGTTACTATGAGGCGTTTGAGTACCTAATGCGAGAACTCGGTGGCCGTCCTCACTGGGCAAAGAACTTTCAAACAACAGGGGAAGATATTGAGCAAATGTATGGCAGCAAGATCCAGCAGTGGCGAAAGATTCGGGAAAGAGTTGATCCCAATGGTGTTTTCATTGGACCTTGGCATCGTCGTAATATCCTAGAAAATGGTGGTGTACTCCTTAACGAGGAGATTGACAATGGTTCGACAAAGGTGTCTGATACGGCAATACA
Organism: Xylaria scruposa; assembly: GCA_022385635.1. NCBI lineage: Eukaryota > Fungi > Ascomycota > Sordariomycetes > Xylariales > Xylariaceae > Xylaria > Xylaria scruposa. The sequence continues at coordinate 52,078 of MU280189.1, read as the reverse complement.
TTTCAAAGGCACTGTTCCGACCAGGGCTGGTGTTTCGAAGGAAGCGTGATATTTCAATCTCTTCAAAATCTAATGAGCAAACCATATTTCTAGTAAACACAGTGATATGTCTGCCAATTCAGAATTAAGATGCAGGTGCTAAGACAGAACATTCTCTTGGTTCATCGCCTCTCTCCCATTGATTAATCGCTTCTTATCCGTAATAAAATCCCACCAACTCTAGTCCTTAGAACGTCATCAATCTACTGCTAGGTAATCATTTTGATAGAAGGTACTCGTAGCTGTTCCTTATCGCTGGTCTTGGTGATCTCATGACACCTTAACCTGCAACAAATACCACCTCTTTCTACCTCAGGTAGTTCCTTCCTCAATTTCGCCCAAACCTGCCACCCAGCGCAAGGAACGGCTTAGGTACTTTGAAACTTGGGCACGCACCTCCTTGTCCGCACTAACGGTGCTCGGATATATATCACAGTTTTTTTCTTTTTACGTTTATTGCCAACTAATTCCAGGCATCCAGCAATGAGTGCACAAGACCGGTCTAGGCAGCCTTTTTGGCTCCCTCGCTTACTCGATAATGCTAATTATGTGGGCGCCAGCACGCTTGCTGACAAGATTTGGGACACCATCTTCCATAATATATCGAAGTACCCCGAGCTCCATTTGGACTCCTTTGGCATCGACGACGATGATTCAAAGACATGCCTCCGCTGGAAGCTTGCCTGTCTCTTGCCTGACAGCGAGAGCCAATACGGTCTTGACCAGATCTGGGTTTGGGGTTCATTGATGAAAAGATCTTTGATGGTGTCTAATGACGAGCTACAGAAGGTTTTTGGTATGGAGAACTCTCGATATCCCCCCTTAGCGCAGCGCAGCGCGACACCTGAAACACGAGGCTTTTTTGTGTGCTCGTGGACAATGTCGGTCTCTGAGTTTGATATCCTCTACAATTACCTGAAGAATGAAGAGAAAACGTTCCATGAATTAGTCACCTGGGACACGTTCATCGCAAGTAATGAACTCGGATCTGACGATCGCATTACTATTCGTTATATTGGATCGTGTCTCCTTTCAGAATGGCCAGTCAGTCTGGTGACGAATAGCTGCGAGCAGACTGAAGATGACCGATCTGGAATCCTAGATGAATTCCTCTCGGCTGTTGTTTACGCACTCCCCACGGTTGCGGAAGCTTGCCAATGCTATCTTATCAAACACATCACAACGTCAGCAAAGGATAAAGAAGGATTCCACGAATTAGTACATTCAATCTTGATCGAATACTTTGGGGCCCCATTTGTTCTTAACCGCCACCCGGACAGTAAGGTATTCAAATGCCTCTCTGAACGTATGCGCATTCTCGACAGTCTTGATTTGCGCCGCGACCATGCCGCATTATGGCGCTTAGAATGTCCATTCGATATAATCTCTAAGCTAGGGGCCCATTCCAACAAAATAAAGGACTTCGTCGCCCTAAATCGAGAAGCGACAGGTACATCTGATGACATGCTTCGGCTGGATGCGGTGAGATGCCAGAATTTACTTTACCAATCCGTACCGCAGCACTACAGACGCGATAGAGCCATCGGTGAGTGATGTCCCAAGGGAGGTTCTAACTACTAGATGTTGATCTTCTACCAAAGTGGCCATCGCAGCACGACGAATGCATATCAACGAATATAAGCACGGCTGTCCCTTTACTCGTAGTCGGGATCCAGCGAATCGTTTACTTTGTCAAATACTCACCGGCGTCAAGGTCTTAAATTCACCTGCGATGTACTTAGCCCCTTTCGCATATTACAGTATGGTCCCGTGGCCAAAACCTAGCTTTCTCGAAGATGCTGTTGTAGGTTCTTCCGCCCCGGCCGCGAAAGTCCTTGTAACTGATGATATGTGGTAGGACTTCATGTGGGACTACTTCGAAATCGTCCGGCCGTTGGTGTAGGTCACTTTCGGCAAGGAGATGGCGGCATGTGTCGAACGCAAGTGCGGGCGCCAAGGTATATACACGACTGACGCCTACCTCACCGAGATAGGCCAGCCTAGTATAAAACGGATAGACAAGCATGCCTTCATCCACGTACCGCTACTGGACCCGAGCCGATGCCGCTATGGCATTGACTACGTCAATGCGGCCGCGTTCAGATTCATGCAGACGTCGTTCTGGAACGCTATGCTCGTCGCCGACCAAGTGATGCGGGTCCTCGATGGTCCAGTGACTATCGAGTTGGAAATGGCCGTCCAGACTGATTCGGAAAAAGGTTGCAGTGATACTGACTCGGCACTCAGCGAAGAAAACAAGCCTCGTTCTGCACGCCCCGTTGTCCGTGAGTCGTCTGAGGTAGACGAATCTGAGGCTATCTGTCGCTTGGCTATGCAATCATGCCGAGAATTCTTCGCCACAAGGGTGGGAAGAGCTTTCTCTACAGAGCTTCACAAAGACTTCATGGATTTAGACGATATAGTTGAAAAAGAGCCTCTGTTCATTCCTTGATGGCCTCTCCTTGACGAACAATCGTCATAGTCTGTACTCCATGCTTGAGCTCTTGGACGTTTAGTTCTTGGTCGTACTAGTTGTTCAATTGTTTTTGCTGCGCTCGACACGGCGTTCATAACTGTATAAACTGATGAATATAAGAGTCTCGTCGCGCTCTGGTAGGGGATGGGGTGTTCTGCCTGGGTTATCCAGCCTCCCCTCGAATACATCGTGCTGTTAAGATAATAGTATCCAATACAATCACGGTTGAACCTGACAATTTATATCTTAAAATCCAGGCCTGAACTTCACTTGCGACGTGTATCCCTGGCGGCATGAAGTTGCTGTGACGAGCTGTGCCATTGTAAATAGGTAGGACTGTTCGTGGGTAAGATATGCGTGACGTCGTGGCATTGGGTATCATGATTCCTCATTCCATCTATATGCAAATTAAAAAGCGTCCTTAAACTCCTTCCATCTATCTTCAGCGACCTTGACAAATCTCCTTATAACCTCCACTCCAACAATCGTCCCACCGCTCTTCGAGATGCCTAAGATCTTCGTATCGTCGTCTCCACTAGAACGATCGACGACAACTGTCACGGTCTCATCGCACAGGCTCTCCTCGAACCTATCCGGATCGACTAATATCCAGAACGAACCCATCTCGCTGCCCGCCTTCCGGCTCTGGCTCTGCTTCAGCCGGTCCTTAGCCGTGAATATGGCCGCTGTGCAGGCTACGGGGAGCCCGGACACACTGAGCGGAACGGGAGCTTCCTGACGTGAGCACAACACCAGCTCACGGTCGGCATCCCAATATGCGCGCGGTAGCTTCGTATTCCGCAGCGCAGCGAGCACGGCCGCCCAGGCGGCATCGAAGGGGTTTCCGTCGAGGGAGATGAAGAGCATGTCGATGTAGAGAACCCAGTAGGCCTTGACTTCTCGCGCGGGCATGTCTATGTCCTCCCCGTCCGTGTCTTGCATGTGCTCGTCGGCCCCTTCCCCTCCATCGGTGTCGTCGCGGCTCTTCTCGTGATATATCCGCAGATCCTGGACGTCGAGGACGTTGGAACTATGGAGCAGGGAGTATACGCGCGTGCTCAGTGTCTGCGCAAGAGTTGTGGGGGGCACGCCAGGTAGGAAGTCGGGCGCGCAGCCCGTCGCTAGCTCGATGTTGGGCACGAGGAGGTCGTAGTCGCGCAATTCGTCTGTGCTCGCTATATCGCCGGGCAGCATGGGCCTGTAGTTCGGGATCTGCGACGTTACGACAGTCTCGGCGCGCACGCCGCATATGACAGTCGTGTCGCCGGTGCGCACTACCGCACTTCCATGGGCGTGTGAGAGAGAAGCAGTGTTGATCGACGGCGGCCGGGCTTGTGTTGGCTGACGGCCGTTTGTGCGAGAGGAAGGCGTGTCGGGATTAGGTGGCTGGAGGTTCGCTAAAAGATATGGGTGGGGTGACAACTTGGCATATGCGGCGCTCGAGAGCGTCTGCGACCGCTGGGCCGTCATATTAGGCGTATGAGAGGAATTGGAGGTTCAACTGTGCGGTGTTGGGCTTATGGCAGGACTAATGTTCAATTGAGTTTCGGAAATTTCAATGGCTTCACTTCAGCCTCGCGGGGCTGCAGTTCCCTTACTTGGTGCTTTGGTGGGGTTCAAATAGTGGGCGCGGCACTATAAGTAGGTATGGGTCGTAACACAAGAACTAAGAACTTCCATGATCATAAGTAAGTCTATTACCTATTGCCTAGGTAGGTGCGATTTGCACTGATGGTTTTCCTCAACATCATTCAACATCATTCAACATGTAGAATGGCCGACCATCTCTTCGTGTCAATTCTATATGACGTTGGATTTTTTTGGCTTGAGACAGATCAAAGAAAGGGAGGCTGGGTGAATCAATTAATTCAGCTTATTCGACCGAAACGGATCTAGAAATTGGCATGGCTAGCGACTGTCTAAGCTCACCTGCTCATTCAACGTGCGATGTCTACAACCACTACGAATCGTAACTATGCCCTCACACATCATAACTTCTCTGGCTTACCGACCGAGAGCATTCCTGGCAGAACATGTCGTTAACGTGCTTCCCGTGTAAGTACTGTAAGTCCCAGCAATTCGGAACATTTTCTCAGGTACACGTGCATTTGTATCTGCAACATGATGGACCATCACATCCATCACAGTAACAGTGGGCGCCATGTACCAAGTAACTACTAACTAGCAACATACCTGTCTCGCCTGTATGCTATCAAATGAGAAACGTCGACCCTTTTCGGCAAGTGATGGAGTTGGGGGCAAGGGGTAAAGGGCCATCTGCGCATCCAGATTCGCCAGGACCGGGATATAGCTGCACTTCCTAGCGGAGACCTTGCCCACGAGCTTCGGCAAATGAGATGGGCTCATTACGCGCCCGCCGCCCGCCCGACTTCCTTCCGCTACTTAGACGAGCCTAGATAGGCAGACTATTTACCCACGGCAGACCAGGGCAAGACCAAGGATAAGCAGCTTATTGCTCTCTTTGCGATATCCAACGGCAGTTATTACTGCAGTAGGTCACAAAATGTGATCTGAATTGACCTATGGCTGGGCGTCTGTCTAATACGCCCGCAGCATGGTCCACGTGCGACACCGACATGTCCGGTTCCCAGGTTTGCGTTATACTGCGTCTTTATCGTCTGCGAGTGATGATGGGTTTGCTTCTTGTCATCCCATAGCAATCATTTATCCGTGCTTCCGTTGACGGATTATACTTACTGTGTAACCCTATCATCTCAAGCGGAATCGTCTTGCTCGCCGTGCAACGATCGTGAGTAACATTCCCTACCACCCACCGCTCTACGATTTCCTTTGTGCCGTTTGTGTCTCCTCGTCCGCTCTAGCCAACAATCCTAGACACAACTTGCCGCTGCTCGTTGGCGGGATTGGCGGGAACTCTGCATAGCATATCCGGTTGCTAGAACTAGTGTAGCGAGTGCATATCGAACAATTGAACCCTTGTTCGTCTTCCCGCTAGCATTGATGATCCTGGTCACAACGGCCTGCCAAGCATGCTTGATTGATTGTTCGACTCGATCTAGGTAGTTAGCGTGTGTACGACGGTTCTCACGTACATCCTGCATGGGGATCAAGTGCAGTCTGCGGGGGACAAACCGATCGTCGCCAGCCAATATTAAAGTGCGGTCAACCGCTGGGTCACTCGTCTTTCGCATTTTTGCGGTTAGTACGAGTCCCTGCTCGCATTGCTCGATTCTGATTGAGCGAGCTCGTTGCGATCCAACGAAGGTCAATCTTGCATTCGCTTGTGATTGTGCAAAAAGCTCATGATCCGAAGAACGATTTGTGTGACGAGGGTGACGCCGCTTCGCATGCTGTACCTGACGAGCATATCTATTCCCCACCCTGTTCACGGCATCTGTAATTCACATCTACTATATTCATCTGACATTACCCCAACACCCTTTCCTCTACCCTGTGCCGCTTTCTTCTTGTCATTGCCCATGCCATGAATCCAGCGGGCCTTCGGTGCCTCTCGGAAGTGCCTCCCACTGCGTCGATTTGAGGTATCTGATTCCTCAACTCTAGACTAATCTTCATTCGTTACCAGCGTTCTGTCGTATGGATCCGAAGGACGTGTAACTGTATTTGCGGATCTCGCGGTGATTCAGGGACTTCTACATTGCGCCACGCCAAGAATAACAACACCGACGATCCTACTACTACCACGTTTTAAGTGCCATGGTCAAAAGGAGACTGATGCTATTGATCTCTGTTGTCTAGTGTCAAGGAAGTGCGGACTATCTTGTTCACTATGGGGCCGGCATCCCATTCCATTGTGGCGAGAGCCATTGGAGTCGTAGGAAAACTTACAAAACGCATCTATATACCTGTTACGCCAACAAGCCCTCCTGGCTTGATCGAAGCGACAACAGTCGATCCTTGGGTTCAGTCAGGAAAATACGGCCTCGCATGGACATATTTCAGTTTAGCTTTCCTGGCGGTCTTGGTGGTGATAAGAATATGGCATTGGTGGCAAGACAAGATACGACAAGCCATCTATAAGCAAGAGGTGGAACAACACTACCGAGACTTATACAGCGCCAGCCCAAGCCACGCGGGCATGCAGTTCTTCCCCGAAGAGCGCGGAGAGAAGAAAGACTTTAAGCCCAAAACTGACTTCTCGGCGGTTGGCCCTGTGCTCGATACTTTGGCGCTGTTTAGATGGGTATTCTACCGGCCGATTCCCGACATTGTATGGCGTAAACATCGATTTACGTTTTCGTCGCTCGCTGTCTTAGTCGTTGGATTTGTTGCGCTGGCATTTTCGTCGCTATTTGTCTTCCTCAAACAGCCGCTCTATTGGCAAAGCATTCAGTATGGTTCACCACCCGTCGCTATCCGATCCGGTATGATCGCTGTTGCTATGACTCCTTGGATTGTCGCGACAAGCATGAAAGCGAATCTACTCACACTTGTCACCGGTATTGGGCCAGAACGACTGAACGTTCTTCATAGATGGGCGGGGTATTTGTGCCTTTTCCTCTCACTAACACACACTATACCATTCTTCGTTCAGCCTGTATGGGATGACGGCGCCCTACAGATCTACTCGAAGCTTTTCCCCCAGGGCAGCGGTGTCATCTACGGAACGGGAATTGCATGTCTTGTTCCCTTAGGATGGCTTTGCGTAGCCTCGCTTCCCTTTGTTCGCAGAATAGCATACGAACTGTTCGTCACTCTACATGTGCCTGTTGGAGTCTTGTATGTGGGACTCCTCTTCTGGCATACCAAAAACTACCTAGCTACTTGGGACTACCTATTTGCTACCATCGCTATATGGGCTATCTGTTATCTCTATCGATTTTCGAAGTTGAATTGGGTGAAACCATGGCGCTCATCGTTTCTCGTAGGAGACGAAGCCGCCATCACCCTCATGACGGAAAATGCTATCAAAATCACCATTCCCACACAAATGAAGTGGAAGCCTGGACAGTTCATATACCTCCGAATGCCCGGAATCTCTGTCTTAGACAACCATCCATTCACAATTTCGTCTCTGTGCAGCGACGATTTTCCTTCGGAATACGGAGAGCAATATCGAGACTGCACGGTTGTCTTCAAGCCTTATGGCGGCTTTACCCGGCGAGTCCTTGAGACAGCTATTGAAAAAGGGCCTTTCCACACGTATCGAGCATACCTTGATGGCCCTTACGGCGGTATGCGCCGAGAGCTTGCCGCCTTTGACACTTGCATTTTAATCGCTGGCGGAAGTGGAGTCACTGCAGTGATGTCGCAACTACTAAACTTGATCAAACGTATGAGAGACGGCAAGGCCATCACTAAAAAGGTGGTGGTGGTGTGGGCTTTGAAACGACTCGAGGCCATGGACTGGTTCCGCGAAGAATTGCGAATCTGTCGTGACTCGGCGCCACCAGAGAGTGTGACATGCAAGTTCTTCGTCACGGCGGCAGTTCGACAATCACGAGTTCCGCCGCAACACCAGCGTGCCCCTCGCCCTCTTAGCAACGTCTTCCATGACCGATTAGATGGGTTCGTAGCCAACATCGCTTCGAAGCGCAACTCGCAGATGATCCGAGACGAAGCGCAAGGCAATCCGGAATATGAGCAGGAGCTGCGGGCCGAAGACGAGGATAGATTCACAGCTCTCCCCCAGCAAAAATATCTCCAACCCAATTACGTACCAGCCCAACGCCCACCACCGGGGGGCGATCTGTCACCTCAGGAAGAATCCCTGCGTAGGTTAGAAGGCCGAGACGTCGGTGATACAGAGGCTGAGAAAGAGGCGCCGCGCCTCAATGCGAACGGTTTCCCAGAAGACAAGAAAGGGGAGTTCCACTTCCCGCCACTTAGACATCGACCTGAAATGCAGCCGCATTTCAATTATGGTCCACCTTCCCCACGCTTTCCGCCACCACCCACTGCCGCAGAAGATACTACGAGCACCCCTCCGCAGAACGTGGTGCACCCACCCGAGCTAGCGCATCTCCGCACAACCAATCTGCCAGGCCAGCCAGGGGCGCGGCCAACATCCACCTTTGGACCGCCGTCGGGGTTCGACTTTGGTTTCCCTGCGACACCGACGGAATTTCAGAAGAGCTTGATGCGCTTTGCCTTCCCAGTACCACACCAGATCGATGGTGGATGGAGCGTCGAATACGGACGGCCAGATCTAGGTTACATGCTCCGGGAATGGACAACAGGAGGTGCCGATGGACGAGGCATCTTAGGGCGGCGGACAGCGGTCTTCGTCTGTGGCCCGCCAGCCATGCGAGTCGGTGTCGCTAACACCGTTGCGAGGCTACAAGCCGAGATATGGGGTGACCCTAAGCTCGAGGAGATCTTCCTACATACCGAGAATTACGCGCTCTGAGAGCGGCAAAACGGAGGCGCGAGAAAAACTTGTATATACCACTTGGGATGGCTATTCGACCATATATAATATTGATTCGCGAGGAGGCGAAAGCAGCGTACTGGCCAGCTGTCTTTGTGATGAGCGGCACTGACGACCGTGCAACGACTCCGGCGTTTTGGGGGTGTTGAGATACCAACTGAAGTTTTGAGATTTGATGTTGGTCGATGCGTCACGCACTTGTATTAATAATTATAGTAATCCCTTGAGAGGATAGCGCTTGAATTAGATGATACCAATGAATTACTCGGCTACGGTACCGAGCATTCGCTTAATAGACAGTTTTATGAATAAGTTGCAATTTTTATCTTTCAGTGGCCTAATTTCTAGACATGAATATAAGACTACAAGATTACCTTACAGCCGGGTGTGTAATAGGTGGTTTAGCGAAGGGGTTATAGAACAAATCCTCTAGTTGGTCAGGAGAGTCTAAAAGCACAAGCTATAACGTTGTCACTACAATAGATATAGCAGGTGTGCATCTATGCAGCCTGTTTGCAAGGCACTGTCCTGAGAATAACACAGAGCAAGTGCCTTTAACATGATTTGTCCTTGTGAATACCAGGAGTCTTTCACCCGATAGCTAGATCGAAAATCTATGCAGGTTTAAGGCTTTGATTTTTATGAACAGAATAGTTAGCCAAGGGAAAAAATCATAGGTTGTGCAGAGCCTGGAATGCTATCATGTAGTGTCACTACGAAGTTATATGAGAAGAGAATACAGTGCGATACTCACAGTGAATCATTCGAGAATGACTGTACTAAAGGACAATCTTTTCAAGTGGCTGGCCACAACCTTGAGAAAACTAAAGTTAGCTGGTTCATCCTAATAATGTTGAATCATCTTCACCTTTATCAAAAGGAGGAGTCGCGTACCATACTACATCGCCTTGTTCCAATTTATAGTGAATAATATCTGTGGCTTCCTTCCAGCAGGCTGCAGGAACATCTCACCCCTAATGCTATAATGAGCACGGACCATTCATTACGGATTTCTCACATCAACCCTCCAGGATGAAGCAAAAGTAAAGGAGGATTGAGAAGAACAAACATTCAAGAACGCTTCCAACAGATACTTTATAAGAAGCAATCATTGCGCAGTGTTGCGCAACATTTAATATATACAATTGGGTTCTGGAGACCCTCTTTAAGGATGGCGGATCATGAGGCTGCAGGAGACGTTGATGTGGAGATGGGAGGCGCCGAGTCAGATGTTGGCACTGCGGTTACCGACAGGGCAACCAACATTGATCCTGTCGAATCAATGCGCCAGTCAAACGACCCCTCGCAAACGGCGCTCAGTTTTGAGCTGAAGCCAGATCCTGACGAGGGGAACCCACCACCCGCTTCATCACCCACAGACTCTTCTAAGATGAGGTCCGCACCCAAGAAGAAGGGCACAGCCGCGACGAAGAGGTCGTCTAAGAAAACAAAAGGTCCCAAATCAAGGTCTAAATCCGCCGGGATGTCCGATAGGAACGGCGGCGGGGAGAACGAGGGCAGCTCTGATGACGAGACCGACAACGGTCCGTACTGTCTATGCCGCGGACCAGATGATCACAGGTGGATGATAGGTTGTGATGTCTGCGAGGACTGGTTCCACGGCGAATGCGTCGATCTAGATAAGGACATCGGCGAGAAGCTCGTCGAACGCTTCGTTTGTCCGAATTGCACGGACGGCAGGAATAACTACACCAAATACAGAAAGACATGCGCGCTATCTGGCTGCAAGAATCCTGCTCGCTTATACACCAAATCACCCAAGGACAGAAGCGTATTCTGCTCTAATGATCACTGCGATGCCTGGTGGGCGTCGATGATCGCCACACTACCTACGAAAGCCGCCTCGAAGACGGCCCTCGAGGTCCTCACGCAAGAAGATTTAGTTGGTCTGCTCATCGCCACCGCGGATAAGGGCGGCTGGAAGCTCGGTGACAAGCCATTCGGTACGTCGAACTTTTCTACGTCTACTACATATCATGAATGATTCAAGTGACCACAGGCCACAATCTTTAAATCTCCCCACCACGTTTTCCCCGCGCCTTCTCTTCTCATACTAACACGCCGCACAGGCAACATAGAAGGCCTCTGGGCAAACGGCCTCCCCACCCGCCCAGACGTGCTAAGCGAAGAAGAGCAGGCATTCCTCCAGACATCCACAGCAGAGCGTCTGGCCCTCGGCAACGAGATCGTGCAATACAAGAAGATGATGCAGCTCCTCGACTGGGCCAACTCGCGCCGCCAGGCCGCCATCGAGGCAGGCAAGTTTACCAAGGACAGCTGCGGCTACGACTGGCGGCTCGATACCGTCTCCGTGCGCGTGCAGTTCGCCGCCTGGCTCGATACTCCCGAGGGCCAGGCCACCTTCAAGGCCGGAAAGCTTGAGGCTCCTACCGCCGATATCAGCACCACCGAGAATGGGAGCGATGCGGACCCGGCCGTCCGCGGGACCTGCGACCGCAAGCGCTGCAAACCCCACGCGGGCTGGTATAAGTTACTGAATGGCGTCGTCCGGGTCCTGATCAAGGAGACGGCCACCGCTGCCGCCGCCAAGCTCGAGGCCGAAGGAGCCATGCGCTCTGCTGCCGAGGCGAGGTATGAGAGACGTCAGTTGGAGAATAATTACGTCGAGGTCTTGAGTGAGGACTAATAGAGAGTGAGGGGGGTTTGAGAAAGATATAAGCTAGAAGGTTTCTCAATATGCAGCTCGAAACTCGTGTAGGGTTCATTTCTATGATCTGGAGGCACACTTACTTAGGTAGCTCGTTGAGCAAAGTCGAGGCAAGAGCAGCAGCCTCTGAATGGTATCATACTTGTCCTCTACACATAATTGGTATCTCACATTATACATTTTACCTCAACAGTTGGTTCCACGACTTGTGATTATCTAATTTCCGTACTCACAAGGCGATAGATAACCAGCCAGATATTAAAATAAAGGGGTAAATTGTATTTATTTCAAATATTCCTTTCAAACATCCCTCATATTTCCACAGCCAGAGGTTGAATAAGGTGATTTCTTGATATCCTAGCTCCAAAATGAACAACTAATTCAGCAAATGGTATCATAAGCCCGCTCGAACAATTCAATCCAACAACCACTTCCTAAATGATTAACATAGAAAACCAAAATTTTAGCTGAAAACATTATGAAACCGCTTCGATAGGGTGAGAAAAAAAATACAGAGTGTTAACCATTTCGTTTTCGTCCATCGATAAGAGGGTATGGATGCAGACGTTCGAAGCAATCAAAAGAAAAAACCGTCCCCAACGCCGTATGTGTGAGAGGGAGAAATTTTCAAGGTCTCATAAAGCAGCCGCGAGGCTATTTTCTCACTCTACTATCTCTGACAGCCGTGAGGCTCCTCCTATTCTCTAACCAGGGTATGATGGTGGTTGTTGATTCGGACCAACAAGACCTTTTGCTCTTGTTCCGCTTAACCCGTCTTCTGCAGAGATTTATTCAGTATTTTAATTAGAGGGGTTGAGGGGTAGTAGCTCCTCTCGTGACTGGCGATGCTCCAACGTCCCGCTGTTGTGTTGTGCTTATGATTGGCAAACATTCGCTAGTTACCGTCGAGTTGATTTGTGTGTTCCCACCCCGTACCCCAGTGTTGGGTGACGTAGTGACCGCGCATGTCCGTTTTGGTCTTTTCGGCCTCCGATAGTCTTTTCTTTGCTTTTCCTCTGTTGTGTAAGCCTTGATAATCTTCGTTTTGTTTTTTTCTCTTTTCTAGCCTATGCTAGTCGTATGGCCATACACGTCTTCCTTTTACAAAGAGGCAATGCCTCTTTTTCAATAAGCCCCGCATGTTTCTGGTGAGCAGATTATAGGTTCATTTAATGTCGGTGTCGGCGACTTGAAGAGTGTCCATGGTGCCGATGCGAATGGTGATGGCGGTGGCCGTCGCGCTCTCTTCGCGACGAGGTGTTCGAGTGCTCGAGTTCGCGCTCCAGCTGCTCGACGCGATGGCGGTAGTCCCTCACGATATCCCGGATGTGGGCGATGCGGTCGAAGTCGACCTCGAGTTCGTCGATCTGGCTCATTATGTCCTGGAAGCGCGCAATCTCAGCATCGGCATTGTCCACCAGGTTGCCGGCGCGGTCATACTGCTGCATTGTCACGATGGAGCTCTGCTCGCTGAGATACTCGATGCGGACCTGGATCTGCTGCATGAGCCGGTCAAGATGACGCGATAGCGTGGCGAGACTCGAGCTGTCCAATAATAGTCGACCCTGTGACGAGGCGCGGCTGGCGGCGCGCGAGGACGAGGACCCGGCGGCCTGGGCCTGGTGGTAGCGGAGAAGAGCGATCTCCTCATCCGTCAGACCCAATTGCGTGTCCTCGACAGTATTGGGCTCCGTCGACGGCATGTCTCGCGGCCCGCGGCGGGAGCACCACTAGTGGGTGTACTGCGTCCAGAACGGCGGCAGCGAGGACGGGGACGAGGACGAAGACGGTTATGGAAAAGGAAGCCGAGGAAGGCGGCGACAGTCTGCGGCGACAGCCACAGCCAGCGATCAATCACTGTGCGGCGTCGGTAGGGGCAGGGGGCGCGAGGATGGTTGGCGCAGGCGGGGCAGATGCAAATGCGGATGCGGATGCAACGTCGCCTCGATTGGAAGCGGAGGACGTGGATGTGAATGTGGATGTGACACCCTCAGGTCAAGCGTCGAATCTGCCGAGGCGCACAGCGGCTTCATTGTCTCGGGATGGCGACGACAAGCTCAGATGTCATCACACGGCGGCTTGGTGTGGTGGGTTGATGAGGGTTGACCAGAAGGCACGAGCGAGAGACCTTTTTTTTTTCTTTAATCTTATGGGTAAATTTCTCCAACGGAGGGCCAACACGCCAAGGAGGTGTCGTGGGTGAGGGAGAGAGACAGAGAGACAAGAGTATGCGTGGGTGTGTGTGTGCGTGCGTTTGGCTGTTCCGTTGGGATTATAGGATAGGATGGATGGCTGCAGATGCAGGCGTTCGCAGGGGACAAGGGGAAAGGGTGACGAGAACCAGGATTTTGGGTGTTTGTGGTCAGGCTGTAAAAGACACACACAGCTCGCTGGCGATGCTGGTATAAGCCACCACTACCACCACCACAACAACACAATCACGCCCAGAGCGTACACACTTCTTGTGGCCGTATTTCTATTTCTCTAGACGCCGAACCAGGCCAGGATCACGACGCTCTCCTTCCTCTCTCTCTCTCTCTCTGTCTCTCCTTGCCTGTCTCCACGCGTCACGATCATCCAGGCACTGTCGGGCCTTTGGTCGATTCCGTGGGCGTTGTTACGTTGAGCGGTGCCGGTGAGGAATCGGGCAATTGACAGATCGGGAAGCTGGGTAGATGGCGCTGTAGGTGAGGTGAGGGTGGTGTGATGGGTATGACCATGCCGGGAAGAGAAGCCCTGCGATGTTACAAAAAAAAAAGGTCACCGCCAGTAGGCAATTTTCTGTTTGCCGTCCTGCTCGACGCCGTGCAACGCTCCACAGTCTTTTTTGCACTACTTCGAAACACTCAACAGGCTCGATAGTTATAGCCACCCAGCCATGCAAAGATCACCGATTCGCAGCCCGATTGCTCTTCCAAGATTCCCTGAAGGAAGGAATGCCTGCCCTGGGGTAGGCGGTTAGTTAGATGGTGTCTACAAACAGCATGGGAGGCTGTAGGTAATGTAGGGTAGGGTACTACTTACTGTAGGTGCAGTGCAGCACGGTAAGGTAGGTAGGCTGTTAGGAGGTAGGTACCTAAGGTTGTGAGAGAATCCGCCAGGGCGGGTTTCCATGTGCGAGAGTGAAGGTTATCCTGGGGGACCCCCTTCCCGAGACAGGGGACTCTCATAGGCTACCCAGGGTCCCCTTCTCCAGGTCGTTCCTTCAAGGCCCCGGATTTTGCTGCGTACTTATGTGAAGCCACCGTGACACGGTCTCGGCCCCATCCCGTTGCACAGATAACGATTTATATGAGCGGATATTAGCTGCAGTGCGTCGTGCTACATGTACACAATTTTCTATTTAAAACTGCCGTGTTCGCACGCAAGCGAATGCCATATTTCAGAGTACCTACCAATTTACATACATAGTAGAAGGGGTGTGCCAGACGCTCACCTCTACCATTATCCATCATCCCTGTCTTGCCTGTTATCGTATCGACAGAGCTGACGTATGTAGATACTTACTGGCTTTGGTCACGTCACAACCAAAGAAAGTCATTCCATCACCTCCCTG
Organism: Xylaria scruposa; assembly: GCA_022385635.1. Classification (NCBI taxonomy): domain Eukaryota; kingdom Fungi; phylum Ascomycota; class Sordariomycetes; order Xylariales; family Xylariaceae; genus Xylaria; species Xylaria scruposa. The sequence goes on along the minus strand of MU280189.1, from coordinate 36,945 downwards.
TACAGATGTTAAGAATGTCTCACTACAAAACAGCCCCTCGCGCTCGTGCCTCCAATAACGCCACGGCTCGGTTACGACTTCTAGTGCATATAATAGTGTACCGAACTTGCGAAATATGGTTCTTCGGGGATTGCTGCTTATGTTATCTAACACCTCGCTTTTCTGCGTCACATCAGACTACTTACCCCATGTATGCCTGTCTCATTTAATATACAGGTTCTCTCATATAAGCTATCATATGATTGATCATCAGATCAACTCATTATCGTCGTTTACATTTTCGAGAAACTACAATATACACTACTCAGGAGAGGAAAAAGAGAACCCAGCTCCCTGCCCAACAGCTCTCTCCCTCTTGTGTTCGTTCCTGAGATTCCCGGTTCAGCTATCAGGTGCATGATCGCTTAACACGTGCATCCATCTTGCATACGCCTACATACATGCCTATCTAGATCGTCTGGTGTACCTATCTGCTCTCAATCTGGAACGGACCCTAAGCCACCGTGATTATAGCGGGTGCTGGTTTGCGAAGGATTGTGATATTCACCTGGTTCCAACAATTTCCTAGCGATTGGCAATTCAGTATCATGGCTATGAATGAATAGCTACTCTTTTCGCTTTTTGAATATGCAGTTGGCAGGACACTACCGCCGCGAGACGAATGCGCCAAGCCGTGTCAACCCAGTCCATCTAGACACTCAGTCACATATATATGTATTCGCTCTCTAGGCCAACGACACCTACATGAATACTTAAAATGTTTTTCCGTTCCGCTTCGGAATGCGCGCCGCCAACCCTTTTCTGGAGAGGCGAATGCCCCTCCGTCGTGCCGGACCACGGTGAAATTGAGAGCCTATTTGACAATATGCGCAGTAGTCATAAAACAACTGCTCTCCCGCGCTTATGGCGAGCCATCATTTCCCAACAGTTTTCTCAGGACCTTCATAGGCGTGCGTACTGAGATGGAGTTGAAGACGTGGGTGTTGGCCTTAATGCTAGGCTCCCTTGTCGAGGGTACGATATTGCAAAACGGGCAAGTGAGGGAGACACATTTTCCCGATACCAAGATCGACCTGGCTGCGTACGACTTTAAAACATACGATGCAAATGCTACCGAGCTGTCGTATAAGGGTCGATGGGATTCGAAAAAGGTGTCGTTCTGGTCGTAAGTGGGCGTTTGCCGTCGCCGAGAGTAGTGTCCAAGTTGATTCTGATACTAGAAAAGAGCCCCCGGGCTTGTCTTTGGATTCTCGGGAGACACAGTTGCCATTAGCTTTGGCGAACACACCATTGATAAGACCCTCATTGGATATCGTATCGGAGGGATGGACTGGACCTTTACAAACGTTACCGCGGGAGGAACGTATCTACTTGTCGACTCCAAGACACCTGGAATCAACGAGACGTACCCTGTAAACCCGCAGCGATTCGAGATGCGCGTTTCAAACTGGGGCTACGGAGTTCAAGTTGACAAGGTCCACGTCGGCGCCGGAGAGTCTCTGATCAAGATCCCGCCTTACAAGCGAACTATAGAATTCATCGGAGACAGTCTATCAGCAGGCGATTTTCAGAGTTACGAAGGCCTGTCGAGTTTTGCATACGGTGTCGGTGAGGGTCTCGGCGAAACGGAGTACTATGTCACAGCTTTTCCCGGAATCTGCGTTGCAGATCAGGAATGTTGGGGCAATCCCCGGGGACAGGTGCACCAGTGGTTCTATTCTTCTGACACAAGCTGGCGAGCAGCAGAAGTTTGGGGCGGTAGGTTGCCCACAGAGACACTCACGGGGAGAATCTCCCCGTAGATATTGCTCTTAACATTAAGCAACCGATCACTGATGATTGTTAAGATAACCCTGAGCCCTGGGATTTCAAGAAGATGGAGACTACTCCTGATATCGTTGTCATCAACTTGGGCACCAATGATAACAACGTAGCGAATAACGTGTCAGCCAAGGCATATGTTAACGCTTATAAGAAACTCATCCAAGGTGTTCATGGCAAATACCCCGCTGCCCAGGTCGTCGTGATGGTAAGTACAAAACCGAGGCCCTCTCTTCGCCTTGAATCATTCTGCTGTCAACCGAGTTGCCTTAGATGGCATAAGGTAGCAACTGACAACTTGGCGATAGGAACTCTGGCTTGGTTTTTACCAATATGGAAACAGCTATGCTCAAAATCAAGGTTTCCAACAAGAGCTGGAGGGCATAGTGGCCTTTTTCAACTCAGATGAGTACCTATCGGCACCAGTGATATGGGATGGCACGACCGAGACTACCGAGACGCTCGGCGCGCCGAGCAAACCCTTCGTCCATTATTTCCGAACAAAGGGCATCCTGCAGCATAACGACATTGGACCCCAGTATCACCCTACAGACGTCGGCGCGATCAAGGTCGCCAGTCACCTGCTTCAATACATCAAGTTAACTTTCGGCTGGGATTTGGTTGCTACTGGCCCTGAGTATGTATTCCCATCCCCCTAAACCCCTTTCATTTTGGTATATTACATATACAGCCACTTGTTCTGTTGTAGCAACTTACGAGTTTTGTATTGACAGGGTGTTCCATGAGACATTATACTGGAATGACCAGGACAGCTACTGATCACGCTTGCTCCTCGCGGGCGACGTGTCAAATACCTAGGATATTGAACCTGGCTACTATAGTGTCCGTAGCATTATTATTACCATTGATTGATGTATCAACGGACTATACCGGCTAGTAGACCTTTGTCGTGACTCTGGCCTTGGTTCCCTGGTGTGTTTCTAAGCTACTTTGGTGGTTATGGCCGCCCTGGATCTGAAGGGTATATTTTACATTTTCTTCCAATTCCTACTTGTCGCCTCGAGACAAGAGCGTCTTCGTGCATGAAATCTACCACATTCCACGCGTTCTTCGTAAAACAATACCATTTATTACATTGACGTGTCAGGGCAAGACCTTAGCCTAACAGTCCCGGAGCATGTTTACAGATGGTTATTTATCTTTATTGCTATCAGTCACCATTCCTTTTGAAGTTAAATATCTTATACGCAAGCCTGCAGCTTACTCGTATCCTTTCAAAATGAGTTTTCACAACTCCTCGTAGACTTGGGTCAGCTCAAAAACACGATAGGTTGCGCATCTTTTATTTTAAGTGAGCTGGCTATGATTATTTTATGCATGATACGTTGCTTGGTTCTCTAAACTTATTTCCCTGTTGGTGAGTTGAATGGTCAACGAACAAGGTGTTCATGTCACAGATGCTCTGAGCCGACACAGTTGGGCTACGGTCTTAAAAATGCACCCAGAACATTTATGTACCAATATCGCGACAGCAAGTATCAGCTTCAACTGGTGGTTGTGACAACGATGTAGAACTATCACGTTGGCTGAACATAAAAGCAGCTCAATATTCTCTCGATTTAGTCGATATCGTATAACTTGAATGTCGAAACTGTAGGTGGGTTGGCTGTTGAAGATTCCGACTTTTTTACGTTGGCAATGAATAGTGTTTATCACCCACACGCTTGGAGCCTCGATCGCAGGAGGAATATCAATAGAGTCCTATCCGGTTCATCGAGCCTGAATTTGTCACTCTTTAGCTATTGAGCTGAGAGACTCGCGTTGTATGTAGTTTGAGATACATGTAAGGGGTTCAATTCACCACTTAGAAAAGTTTTCATTTACGGCTATGTCTTATAAGTTGAGTACAACAAGAGACTCCCTATGACTTCTTAGTCTACATGAAAGAAAGGGGCGTTCAGAGACACATTTTGCTTTTTGCTGCCTAGAAGTCCGACGATAAATTTGCGTATTTAACTCAAATGCCCACGATTGGAGGCTCGAGATATCAGCAATTCAAATGAGATTCTTTGAACTACCCAAAACTACTTCTATGGACTAGGAAACAACGTCTATATGGGTTCGATTTACCTCTCGAGTGTTGTATCCCCCAACCTTTATCCACACTATAGTTAGCTCCTCGACAAGATCATGACACTGATTTTAATGCTCCCCTGCTGTAACAAGGACTAGAAGTCTAGAGTTTAGATAGATATTTGTATTAGAATAATGTGCTAAAGTGTCAAGGAGATCACACAAGTCCAGTCGTCCTTTTCAGCGCTGGCTGCGACCTAAGTCCACGTATACGAAAGCTTCACTTTTTACTTCTCGCTTTGATTCGCTTGGTATTGCCCGTTTCGCTCCGTGTTGCGTGTTCTTACGACCAGGCAAACACGGGTAGCTGCGCCTGCAATCCGCCGCTCATATAATTATCTGCATGCGGTTTCGGATATGCAATGCAGTCACACGACTTTGGATCAGCCCGTGTGACACACTCAGCATGTAGGAGATCAGTAGAACCTTTACTAAAACTTCACTTCAGGCTGGTCTGAACTCCCTAGGTTATGCTCCAAATGCGAAGCAGGGGATAGATTGCCTCAATGGAGAGAACAGCTAAAGAGTCATCATCTTGCTTCATTCTCATACTCATGGTTATTACAATGGAACCTCACGCACCTTTTCTGTGCTTCATTTACGTCAATGATGGCTCATTCTATAAATATGCTCTACGATGGACTTGCGAAGGTAAAATGTAGACAATCTATTATTAAACTAAACAACTTGCCTTGTTAAACACTTAAACACCAAACGACGAACCAGGCATTGAGTTTTCTTGGATATTATGACAGCTTAGGTAGGTCAACGCACAATCGCCTGGTAGCGATCTTGAATTATGCAAGTATTGTTCGGCTTGCGGACGTGCATCTCCCCGAGCCCATCAAATACCCAGAATGCACTTCATAATTCAACTAAATAACGCTTTATGATATGCGCTAATGTAAGATAGGCAGACTTACCTAACCAGCTAACTAAAATATTTGGCCTCCCGGTTGTTTCACTTGTCTGCATCACGGCCCAGCGATTCAAAGTCGCCTTGTTCAATGAGGTTCCTAAGCGCTCTCTTGGCGTTCCTGTTTCATTTTATTATTACTACATCGTGATGTGGCGTCTACGGTACTACTATGTGCGATATTGCGGCTTCAGAACGCGCCCGCTATAGCCGAGGCTCGCTTACAATTAGCGGTGTTAGTTGAAACAGCGGAAATGTCTTGTGGGTGATAGTTTCTTTTCCCGCTCCTCCAGACTTAATTAACGAATTTTAGACTTACTATGATAATATAAGAGATACATTTTAGGTAATCGGGAAGAGGATTGTTCCCCACTGGTTGAGAAATGAGCTTCAGGCAAATTATGCTGGATTGGGCTGATTAACGCCTGAGACTGATCGAAGCATTGATCTGCGGTTAGGATGCGGATGTGTTACAGGGATCTAGGTCCCTTGGAACACTTGTAAGTACCTATCTACCGGCACAGCATTGTGAAGTGAACAGTACTTCAGATGGTTTCATGGCGCGCTAGAAAGGCCTAAGGACTAATTCGATGTTCTAGTGCCCTGTTTATGAAATGACTTCGTCATGGAAACTGGGACTAGATAGCAAATAGGCACACTACTTACTGCTTCGGGCTGATCAAGAAACAATGCAATGAAACCCTCCATTCCCAAGAAAATCAAACGATTGGAAAATCGGACTGTTTATTTCTTGGATCGCTTCGGATTTTGAGACTCATAGTCGAGATAGTATATATGCACGGCTCGACTGTTCGTCGATCGTGAGCAAAAATAAGCTTAGCGTACCTACGTCAGCTGCGAGTCTATTGCGGGAAGATCCGTTAGTAAACATCAGCTCTATGCGTTGCACGAACTAAACGAGGACGATACAGCAACAACAGACTGGTCGGTGAGATGCGACGAGCTACTGCAGAAAATCGTGGCGGGAAGCCTGCGATTCACTTTCCGGCTCGTGCTTGATCCCGAGCAAGAGACAGCGGCTTGGTAGAGCTGGGGTACTTGGTGAGTTGGATATGTTACATTGCAGAAGATCCATGGACCCGTTCTGCGTAAAGTATGGGACCGGAATCCCAACCCTAAAAGGTGAAGTCTCCGACGCAGAGCACCTTTAACAGCAACACAAGGAATATCTCACTTTGCCGCACACGACAACAGTACTAAAATGTCTCTTTGCGCGTATATGTATACGTACACTACACAATAGGGAAATTGTCGAGGTCCGCCTCAGCCGAATCTATGTGCCAAGAACGTGCATATCATATACTACATACTTTGGAATTATTGTGGTGCGGGTTGACTGGAGCAAGCGAAAGCTGAAAATCAGGCAGCATGCTAGAGGCATAGGTGGTAGCGAGATGGCCTTTGGTACAATGACGAAGGCTCTTGGAGATTCAGTAGGGAGAAACAACAAAGGATCTACGCGCATGTATAAACGGTGTGCCTCAGAAACGTAGAGATGTCGATCCTCAGACACGGAAGATACTGGAACGGCATCCGGTGACAGCGGCGCTTTAGCCGAACCAATGGCCTCATAGTTAAGGAAATCGAAATGAGAAAATCGCTGGGTGACGCCATGGGTCGATCCAGAAGGGCGGGAACTTGGAAGGCTTTGATACCGCTGCAGGAGACTTGATGTCACGCTCGCGTCCACAAATTATCGCCTGTGTACACCATACGGATGACAGGCGCTGACCTTCCCGCACCGACCCGAAAGTAAAGTCCTGACTGTTTGTAGTGAAGTCAAAGGGTTGGTGTCTATATTTCTATTTTTCAGACGTTAACCTACACTGAACATTGGAGCGATACAGCTGAAGAGTGAAAGTGAGGTGCTTCAAGAAGCTTATTGCGGGGTTTGTGATCAGTGTGCTCGTAGAGAATGGGGTGGGCAGGCTTCCTGGCGGCTAGACTGCCTGCCAGAACGATCTGTGGGCGTGGAGACTAGAAGTGGGCAAATCCTAAAACGTGGCTAACGGTGCCGTAGCGGGAAAGTGAAAGCCGCTTCAGTTTCTTGGTGCTTTTGTGAGTTGTCAGGGGTATAGCAATACATAGTAAGACTCAGCTTGTTCGTAAGTGAAAGCGACATAAGCTCCCCTGCCTAAGAACAAAAGCAGTCTCGCGTGTCAAAGACTAAGACTGATACAAAGGATCTATTGACGGCTTTGGATCACGATGCGGTTGCATTTCCAGGATTCCCTGGTTAATATTATGGCTTTGACTACCTGCAAAATAGCCTCCACTGACTCGACATGATGGCTGGAGGAGTGCTGACCTAGATCTCCTACTACACCCTATTGAGGCACCGAGTCTCACTTTGGACTAATACTCGTATTGTAGCCTACTGTATCTACGGCATTTGCGGTGTATGTATTCGGCAGAAAAAGATGATGGGTCTTACTAGGAATATACTATTCCATTAGAAGAAGCTAAGATCATCGAGGGCTAACTTGTGATAACAGCTACATGTACATACTATCCTAATACGAGTATTAGTCTACTCTAGCGTGTCTCTATGCTGCGATGTCCTACGATGTCCTGTATTTGGTCACTAAATTCAAATGGATAGATTAAGGGAATATTTCCTCAAGATTTTTAAGAAGAATATTCATACAGCTGCGTCTAACCCGATTTAACTTCGCTAAGAGGCTCAAAACGGAGATATCCTCTAGGCGAGTATTGCTAATTATATAAAGTTAAAGGGAAAATGTTAGAAGGTGGCACATAGCTCGGGTAGTTCTGTCAAACCACATGCATGACAGCGATCGACAAAAGCACTGCCGTATCAGGAGCTATAAACAATGAAGTCCCAAAGATGGAAATGACACCCCAGCGTGTGTAATAGTACAAGGGCTTAGCTTAGCGCATAATTAGATCATAAATGGATATTATCTTGCTAATTAGCTATATTTCCATGGGTAGTTTTGGTAAGGCCTGTTGATGATGATCCTCTTTTTGGCATCGCTTTTCGTATTAATGTGATGATCACTACGAAATCGTGTAGCCCGGCAGGCCAGAGAGACTACCAAAGATTTGTATTTCGGTAGGAACCAAGCACTCCATAAGCAATGACGATTGTATTAATAAAATAGAGTGGGCGCTATGACTCGAAACCTCATAGTGTAGTTCCGGTGAAAATTGAGTAAAGATTATTGTTGGCTAACCTTGGACTTTCATGTATCTACCTTATGAAACAAAGGTACCTCGCCTACATTTCGCCGTCGTAGATCTTCCCAATCAAAATAGTACACCCGCATCAAGAGAGTTCCAATACTGCCATATTCCACCCACTTTCCGGTGCTTCTTTGGTTTGCACCTCGTTACGATTGCCGTGACGACGAAACCGTTATGCTAGATAGGTTTGAAATATTTGAGCATTTAGTAGCGCGAGTTCCAGACTAAAAGTTCACGACTCCTATTATGTGGTGAAAGCTTTATACCGAGCATTACCATCCGACGCATTTCCCTTGCTACGACATTCGGAGATTTGAGTGGTACTAGCCAAGGGTGTCTCTTTCACTTCATGTACGCAAAGTTGCGAGATCCAATTCCGCTGTATGCTTGCAGCTTATTGATACAACCGTTATCCTAATATTCTGTTTTATACATTAATAATAAACGAAGAGCCCGAGTGGGCAAATTCAGGAGGCTTCTAATGCCAATTGGTTTCCCCCTTGCCCATGTTTAACGCCACTGAGATGCTCCGCTGAGGTATCCAACACGCCGTTATCATGCAAAGAGGCTGTATGTATTCATCACAACCAAGCCCTGCCCCCACCTTACTCCTGTCCGCTCACCGTCGCTGTTAAGTGTTCAACGAAGTGATATAATTTTGTTGGCCGTAAACATCGTTCAAATTCGAGTTGGTATCATAAGAACCTGTCTTTCCATTCCGTATCCTTTGCCAGGATAATTTCGCGCCGATAAGATAAATAAGGGAAATCAAGTGGTATCGATATTTAGATTATTCGCTGAGCACGTTGGTCGATGAAATCAGCGTAATGAGCCATTGCTCCCCAGGCTGTGACACCCGCGCTCGTGTCGTTTCATGTTACTCCGAACGCTGAAGGCCTTGCCGCAACCATTGTGGGGGCACTTGAAAGGCTTCTCTCCCGTATGAGAGTGGCTATGGATGCGCAGTGAACTCGGCCGCGAGAAAGCTTTGTTGCAAGTTTGGCAGATATACCGATCCTGTGACTGAGGAAAAGATGCCGCGGATGATGGGGAGATATAATGATGATGTTGCCATGGATTGGCCCCCGAGGAAGGTGTCAACGACACGGTGACAGGCAGAGGGGGGAAGCTCTATAGCAAATTAGTATCACAGCCTGATAGCTATGTGAGGAGATGATCGCTTGGACTTACCTGTGGCAATGGCCTCTGGTAGAAAAGTCCCGATATTTGAGACTGGGCCGTAGGGAGCGGTGGCGTATAGTAAGTAGACATTCCGGTTTGGTTTAGGTAAGATGATGCGAAAGCTTGTGGGGCGTATGATTGGGGTTGCATCGGTAACCGTGATATAACAGGATTCATGTGTTGGCGATGAATATCCTCTACCGGCGGTGTGGTTTCATAGTAATAGTTGGCCGTTCCGGATATTACTGGCACTTGTGTAAGCGACTTTGTTGAAGGTGAGTTGTATCCTTCAAACGAAGCGTCCGTGCTCATAGGTGGCGTAGGTGGCAGAGCAGCTCGGGACGGCCCACTGCCCGAATGGTGGGATGAATTTGGTCGAGTGTCTCCCTTTGTTGAAGACGCTGGTCCAAACCTTAGTATAAAAGAGTTCAATTTCACATTTATTTTAGGCGAGGTAGACATACCTGTTTGTGACTGCGGGGAATGTTCAGACGTTGGTGACCCAGCATCGGCCATCACTAATAAGTTCGAGATTGAAGGAAGAGAGCATTTGGCAGCCTCGTCCATTGGGGGCGACGGCGGCGGTTGGGGATATCCGTAGTGAGCACCAGGCTGGTTCGCATATATGGCCGTCGCCATCTTATCTTCCAGAGCAGCAGCGAATTTCCAAACGACCAGATCGATGAAAAGTGGTGGTCCAAAGCGCAGTTATCATAAAACTTTTAAAGGCCGTATTTCGATTGTTTGTGTTGTTCATTCAAGGGATGGTTCCATGTGCGCCGATATATCTAGATTCGAGAGGGATTCAATGTGGTAGGGCAGGCCGAGGGAGTGTGGGTAGTTAAATATGGTGGGATCAAATGGAAGCGAGGTGACGCTAGATGATGTATCCGTCAGATCTCCCGGATGTGTGTATAAGATGAAGACAATCATGCGCCAATCTAAGGTGTATCCCTGGAGAGAAGCTGTTACAAATTAGACGTGGGCACGGCAGACCTGGGATGAAAGCGACAGGCGATCCCCAGTATCGAAAGTACTCCTGCGTCAACGGCAGGGGCGTTTTGTTCTTATAGCGCCTCCTTTTAATGCCAGAAGGGGGGCAAGGACTCAGACTCCTGGAGTTAATGATGGGCGCATCAGCAGGGATAGTGAAGTCGCCCGCATCGAAGTTGCAGCAGTATCAAGCACCGGTTTTGGTACGTACCAGATCCCCAGCAGAGCCGAGATCTGATGGAGACAACGAGGAGCAGTACGTGGGAATGAGCCTGGCCGGGATTCTCGTCAAGGATCGCCCGAGATCAAACGATCAGCCACTACTGCTATGCATCAAGGGGAGCTACCTGTTATCTTGAGCTTGGCCTGGCCTCGGTGGCCATCTGTATACTATTACTGTAAGTACTAGACAGTTAGTTGGGACCAAGTCCCTGCCATCTAGTGTAGCAGTAGTACTGTACCTCTATGCACTACGCAACTCTTCAGGACCAACTAAAGTGTGTGGGTGTAGTGTCAGTATGGCGTTCTCGGGCCACCATTACCTCTTCGGGGACATAGTGCCGTCCGGCTAGCCGGTCACTAAACCCCTGCTTCGAGGTGTTTTGGGCCAGGGCCCTAGCCCAAACGACCTCAAGGCAGGGGACAGACAGACAACGGGGAACTTGAGACGATGCTCGACTTGACTTTCTTGGGACTGATGACGGTTGACGCCTTAATCCCTGCAATGCCCAGGCGTGGCCCGTCTCTTGCTGTGACCGGATTGTTGATGTATTCTTATGCCGTTCCTCCCCACGGGTTTAGACGTCACATACACCATGCACTTGTCAGACTTCAGATGACTGCTGCATGTTTCCATCTATTGGCCCCTATCCTGAACATGGTTCCTCCATACTTTGTACTCTAGATACCGGAACCCCTAGTTCAATTGTCAGGTGCCAGAAACGGACCGCATCAGGGAGCCATCGGTTCGGGAAGTTGCCGTGATCTACCTCCTGGCAGCTCACGAACTCCTTGCTGACGCTTCTCATACGTAGCTATTTATTCGTCAAGTACGAATTATAGCGCCCACTATACCGATGCTAGCGAGAAAAAAATTCCAGAGAGTATACTATTTGACTAATTGGGATACTCCATCTCATAACGTCAGAATGGAAACTCTCGGTACCAGCTCCTCCTCTCTCACAACATAGTTCACATAAGCTAGGTATATTAATTGCCCGATAAAGTAGATACGTGAAGCATGTCATTTGACCACATTTTATGTATGCGGGCAGAAGGATATTCATACATACGTAACACGACCTCACTAGGTAAGGTAGCACTTGGTAACAGTAACAGGGTGCTAGACAACATACTTAGACGTAGTGGGTGTGGGTGCGACTAGTTATTTATAGGACAATTGCAGTGTACAGACTAGTTTCCTACTCAATACATGTAAGTAGCACATAGAGCAGAATATATTTGAGGATACATCAGCACAAAGCGATTTCTCTCTTACCAAGTTGATTGTAAGCACGTTCTGGTCAGGAGTTCATGGAATCGAGAAACGAACCGAACGTACTGCTTTACAACGGACGTTGCTACTCGGTATCTGAAAGCTATCAGTACTAGTTAATGGCTAGAGATTTACGAAGTATTAGTACGGTATATAATCCAGCAAGCCCTCGTGGGCTGCCATGGTTGTTCATCCGGGGATTGCCGTTGCACATTCAGTAAACCATACTACGAGAGGCAGAGATCTTCATTAGCGGGAGCCGCTTTTGCTCCTTTGGTCCTTTGCTACACTACGCAAGGCTAGTCTAGTCCCAATCCATGATGCTTGGCAGTATACACCGAGTTTGGAACTTTGTAATGTAGTGTATGGAAGACAAATGATAACGGGACCACTTGTGATTCCTTCGGATTCGCGAGCCGTTTAACTCGCATGGCAATGCCGCTATTCGTCACTAATACATAGGACCCCTTGGTACAAAAATACTTTCAGACAAACATTCGCCTGTGTCAGCATAAATGAAAAAAATCTTTCAAGAGTGTTCGCTAGCAAGTTTTCGCACAAGTATGGTGTATGTATACGGCAATTAAAGCAAGTTACGAATTATGCCCTGTCTTAATGGTCAAAATACTCCCTTAGAGCGTAGTGCTACGGTACCAAATAATCCCAACGGATGGTGCCAGAGAAAAGCAATCGCTTGAGTTCAGGGCGGTCCAGAAGAGCCTGACAAGGGGCTCGCTACCTTACCATACAGTAGTATATGTTTCTCGGACGTTTAATGTGTGGTCTATCCGAATCCCTGTGAGGGTCCGTGATCGACTGCCGCCTTGAGAAGGGGTATATTATCAAGGAATCTTGAATGGGACAACGGCACGCAGACGGCGTGTGCGCTAAGAAAACGACGGACCCATCTTAGCATAATTTTGGCATTGCATCCCCCGGTTTCTCACTACAGCTCATCATATAGACAGCATAACAGGAGGACTAAGTTCCCGAAACACCTAGCATCGGTATCGTGGGAGTGCAAATTGCATGTGAGACGTGAGCTGCAGGACCACGATTGTCCGTCGAGCGCCTAGCCATTCGTCGGAAACCGAAGTGTCATGAGACTTGTAATAGTGTGTATTGTGCTACTATTACTACTGCTATCACCCGCGCCCTTTGGAATATCAACCTTAGATAAAAAGGTACAAGTTGCAACGAAAAGAGCAACGCGAGGTTCAGATTGCCACGTGAATACTAGTGCACCATGCTATTTTGCTCTGCCGTTACTGACTACGAGAGCGCCAAGAGCAATACAGAGACAAAATTTTGAATCTCAATAGCTGCATCTGTGCGCTTCCATTTCCTTAGAATCCGAAGTAGCCACTAGTTATAGTGCCACGTAAACAATTCAAGCCAACTCGCAAATCTTGTTTTAGTAAATTAGTCGACTAATGTTAAAGACGGGTTTTCAAGATTCACGCTACCAGCTCCTAGCACCAGACAAGACCAGATTCCTCATGAACCGTCATCGAGATTTGCATTACGTGAGGATATGACGCTACATATTCGCGCCCGTGAATACTATGGTGTTCATCAACCACCTAGTCACACGTCAGTAATGCGATAATAGGCTTAGTAGGATAGCCAAACTTCTGCCTTCACATATGGCGTTTTTTGTAAAGACTTGCCGAGCCTTATACCTTATCAGGATTGGTTATAAAGTCTAGCCGGATTTGGAAATCACTTCGTGAGGCTTTGATAGAAATGACCGTTGTAATTATGGAGGCTGGGGTTAAGATCCTTGCTGTCCCGTCCTGACAGGGCTGGCTTGAGTGGGATCTTCACCCGCTGTGGCGTTTCTTTTTTTCTGTGCCTCTCAGACCACTTCTCCCCGCAGCGAGTCCAGCCCCAAGGGAAAATTAAGGGTACGGAGCTACCTCGGCGGCATCCTGGCTGCTGATCGATACAAAGATACCTGACATCCATGTATTTATATAATTATCCCAAAAATCATGCTGTGAGGCGACAAGACTGCTTGTCTTGGTAATCTGCAATATAGGACTGCGATCCTATAGATGTAGCCATATGATTAGTCATGATCAGACTCGATTCCAAGAAACCAAAGTAGATGCCAAAGAACAGCTTCTCATGAGGCCGTCCACTTCCATTCTATGGCAGATGAACCACAAAGTTGCACGCTCGATCGAATTGTAGATGCCGTTGGGCTAATTAGGTATCTACTCCTAAGCGAGGGACACTAATGTGACGCCACGCTGATCTTGTCCCACTAGATCCTGCATGTTTCGTTGCCGATTCGTCGATCACGACTTGACGATACTTCTGGCTAAGCTTATCTCTTCCGTCGTCTTCAGAGACGGGTGGTGTCTCTCGGCTGACTACAGCACTTGCTCGGGTAGAACTCGGGTAGAATTTCTTAGGACGTGTATCCTAGTTAACATCATAACGGCAATAGCTCATGAATATTGATGCCGTCGACATTCCAGACCCTGCAAACCTGACCCTTGCGTGTGACGACGAGCAGAAATGCAGGACTATTTAATGTAGCTCGGTGCAGATTAGCTCATAGATCTCAGCTAGGATGATGATCCGCACTCGCCAGGGTCGATTTTGCGATGTTGTTACGGGCAAGTTAGCGAGCTATCGGGGTGGTGTAGTACGACAGACAATGTATTTATGCTCAAGCAATCTCAGCTTCGCATTGCGGAAGAAGCATTCAGTTTCGCTATACCGCTTCAAGCTTCCCCACAACGGCCGACGCTAGGACTGCCCTTGCGACGGCCTAATTAGAACCAGGGTAGTTGAATCTAACGGCGTAGATGTTCGGCGCATTTCCCCAAAAGAACGGCGCGACTGAGGCTCCAAGGTAATTATATACGGGTAATGCTACTGTGACGAGAACCCGAACATGAATCACACGATAATAACGGCAACGGTTGCACCACTGTAGTTCACACTTCGAAGTACTCTACGCCATGATCATCGCCCAATAGTTCAGTTTCTGTCTAGACAATACCGCTCATCTTGTCAGCTCAATAGGTTAATAGCCCTTTATTCATGTCAAGTGCGTACCTAGAGGGAAAAGGCTATATATAAAATCAGAGCCTACAGCTTGGATTGGCAATCCAGTGTTCCGGCTGCTTGTTCTTGAAGACGCCCAGACTTTCTGGGCCGAAGCCATGTCTGCAAGTAATAAGTGAATGTTGATCAGTGCAGATATGCATGTGAGATGGGAGATGACTATCCTACCGAGCTCCTTTTAGTCTCCCCCATGTCGAGAATAGGCAGCCAAGCTACAGCTCACACCATCACACCCTTTGCATTCATATATCCTATTCCCGATGACCTGGCTCCATCATGTACTGGACTTTCACTTCGAGGAGCGTTAGCAAGATGCCCGGGGTCTTGGATGGCCCATGCAACGTTCATCTGACCACATTAGCAATCAAATCGGATCAAAGTGTACATCTCGGCCCCACATGGCTTTTTAAGCTATCTAGTGTTCCCTTCATTGTGGTCTGATGTGGCGGAATCTACCAGTTCTATGGTTTTTTATTACTACCTAAGATGGCATTCGCACGCAGCTAGTGCATCGTGGGATATAACTACACCCTATATCACGAAGATCTATGAGCTAGTATGCAAAGTAGGCAAAGTCTCCCTCTTTGGTTGGGTACAATTACAAAGGAACAACACATTAGTGACTTGTACGACAATCTCGGAGTCGAACAACTAGTTTTACTAAGGCAACTATGGCTGTAGTTCAAAATTAGGAATTTGGTTTGGCTCATGATAAACAGTTACCCGCCTCGAGAATGACCATGATTTTGGGTGCCTACAAGCGTCTCCAGGTAGTGCTATGACCGGGAGAAATGCCCAGCAATCAATCTATTTCCAGGCTCCTTCAACTGTTGCGAACTGCACTATGCAGGTCTATTGAGATATTCATGGCTCACCAGTAAGGATTAAACCATTATCATGCAGTGCATGTGTCACTGAACTCTGTGTAGAGACATGCCGCTGAAACGTGAATTGTCTGCTAGGATCGCTGGGTTGTTAGAGCCGCACAATATGCAAAATCCTTTGCATGCACAAACATAACTACAATCGAGACGACCTTATCAAGTACCATTAGGGTTGACTAAGTATAGCTAATAGCTGATATTATCTTCATGGCCGTTCAATGATAAATGAGTGATTCGTGCGAAATCTAAATCGGTATATATATTTTACGCGCGAGCAACTGGACAATACTCACCTCAGCCAAGCAATCTCTTAAACTTGTAGCCAACTACACCATCTAGACTTTCGATATTGCAACAACGGTCAGGGAAGCCAAGGGAGAAAGTTGAAAAAAAAAAAAAAAAAAAAAAGTCATATACTCGGAGTATAGAGAGCTTTCACAGTACCACGTACACAAGGGCGGGGAATATTCATACAGCACCGCCATCCGTATACACCATTGTAGCACTGTAGTATTTCCTAGGCGGTTGCACTTGCCAAGATGCTCAACCCAGACCGTTGGGCTGGGTCCCTCGGGAGCAAGGGTCCGGATAAATGGAGATCGATCCAGCAACGAATGTCATGACATGCCAGAAGATGACGTTGACTGGTACACTCAGCAGCGACATCTTATACCCGCTCGATCAAGGATAACCAATGCATTTCCCTTATTCAGCTCAGACTAAGCAGCCTTCACCGACACCCGATAAAATGATCGCTGGATGCGGCAGATCATCCGAATAAAAAGTTGCTTGGCCGCTGCCAAGGCACACTTTATTGGCGAAAGCCCTCATGACCACTGACGAAAGCCGGCTGCCATCACTTGGAGAACGGGTAGGACAGAGATAGGATAGCTGCTAGTTCTCCTTTTGTAGTGATGCAGGGTGTTCAGTCGCCTGCAGCGTACACGTCACTTCCCAACTTTTCCAAAGGATTCCTAGCATCGACTGCCATCGTTCCAGCCTTCGATACAGCAGTGCAAGCGCGACAGACGACCAGCAGATAGGCGGTCCCGATGGGAACTCAAAGATATAAGCTCTGTAACCATACTTGCATTCTCTAGAGCCGTAGAAGTGTGTTTCACGTCTCTGTCCGTCTCATTAATATTGGTTGCCTTCCGAGAAAGCAGGCACTGGTTTTTACAGATGATATGTGATGGATGGGTTGAGCCATAGCCATGAGCACTTGTTCTGACCTTTCTCCGTCTCTCTTCATGCCTGCCGCCAACTCTTACCTACATAATATCACCCTGCCTAGCTTACAATAGTCTTGGCGGAAATTTGAAGCGGCTTCTCTGGCGTGTCGTGTCAACAAGTGGGCCGACGATCCATCGGCAAACCAGGACCGGCCAAGGTATTATTACAGTTGTGCGTTATATAGCGTACATGGGGACAAACAAGCCAGATCCACGAGCTCAAGTTCACTACGGTGATAGATCAATGTTCTTTAATTCACTCACGTGCCTGACAGGTCACAGCACCAAACATATCGCTCATCAGTCGTCGCTCCCTTAGCCATTAGACTGTCAGACAAAAAGCAAGCGTACAAAATGATCTGCCGAGCCTTACTGACTATTGCCGGCACGAAAAACCCCTGAGAACTATTATCCTTGCCCTCTGTGTTGTATCTGAGCTGCATCTATTTCTTTTTGTGATCAGCCTCATCCATTCAAGTGACACACTTTCATTTCATAAACTCATATGATAGATTGTAGTTGATTTGAGTGTTCATGATGGACTTTTCGTAGGACCGCTAGTCCAACACCTACCAAACTGTTACATTACGCGACCTCGAAGTACCCTTTTTGATGCCTGCCCTATATGCGACTCTCTCTTTGTATCAGGCATCCAAGACGCATCCGCCGTGATTCAACAGAGTTTAAAGCTTATCTTCATGTGAGGCGCAGACGACAGACTTGCTAATAGGTATATACCTAGTCTCGACTGTATGCCCTACCCCTTATAAGCTGTCAGGAAGTTATAATACTATCTCCTAGGAATAGAACAGTTGCTACAATATAGATGGCGCAACTGGGCATCTTGCATAATTGTTATCAGCCGGATTGTGCCCAACGCCCATCTCTATTAATTGGAGGACCGGTATACTTTCGCCCTTGAAATGCACAATCTGTCTCCAGAACAACTAGTGATGGTAATAGCACTATCGAAGTATATCATAAGCAAGAGCCACATAAACAACTAGATGCAAGAATTATATTAAGTCGTAGGACGTGTATCACAGCTATTGGAGCATAAAAGTAAAATAACATAGAAATCCCAAAGCAGAAAAAAGGCCTCTATACATGACACACCAATATGTCCCCGGTTTGCCATGCGCATTCTGCTGGTCCGCTGTACTATAGATGAATTTATGTGAAAAATATAGGTTATAGTTTACCAAAATATTGTATCCCGATTCAGTTGGTCTTTGAATGAATAAATAAATGTATGTACCCGAGATCAAAAGAATTTACTGCTTACTAGACTGAGATCTTGTGCAGGATAAATTGAGCAAGGACCAGACAGCAAAGTCATCAACTATTTGCAGAACAGGCGCGCCCTCGAAACAAGGAAATTTGGTAGACAAATTAATAAGCAAGCAACGTCTGAGTTAAGTTTAAGGATGGTAAATATAACCCCTTTGCGACTGATAACCATCTTATGGCTGACCGTTTCGGCTGAGATCGACCAGTAAGAAAACACTAATTTTGCTTCTTTCAGATATTATAAGCGAATGATCGTCAGTTTAGCAGACCTCCTAGACGTCCACATAGCCAGCACCCAAGCAAGCCGAAGGTTTGGGTGACAGCGCCATGCGTCCTACCTTGTCGAGCACCAATCGTCACTGTATCCTGGAGGCGATCTGCAGATATTGATGCGAGGCGCGGAATCAGTTACACCCCCTTTTCTGGTTTGGTGTGGTACAGCCAGACCCAAAACCTTACAAGTCAGTTTTGTGTTAAATCGACGACATCCTCCACTCATAATTGTCGATATATATATGTTGGAGTAACGCATAGCTAAAGGCGACACTGGTGAGCGGCAATGTTTACAATGACTGCACGGCACTTCGCTAGCGTGGTGTCATGAACTTACCGGGATCTAAGGTCACTCGGGATTGAACGACGTTGCACCGCCGAATCTTACCTTTGCTTATAAGGCTTGTAAGCTGCTTGACTCGGTGCTGACCACATTACCGGACCCGACGATCGATTTGTGCGGCAATTTCCGCGTTACATTGAAGTTCAGCAGAGGTACTAGACATCGTCCGAATTCCAGCACCTAAGCATGTAGACTCATCGGTTAGGGTAGGCACAAATGCACAGCAGATTTATGCCCTGTAAGATGCAGACTGGGATTCGGCATGAATTTGGGGAAGGCGATGTTGGCTTTATACGAAATGGTGCATGCATCAATAATCACGAGGAAAGTATACCTGACCTTAGACATTGGTATTGAGGTCCTCCTCTGTGGAAACGATAGGGGACGGAATTTAGCTCATGCCACCAGACCAAAACAAAGCGTGTCGTTCCATGATTATGGGTTTCCGTGTTAGCAGCATCTGTTTATTTAGAACTGGACGTCGCTCATTGCATATACTTATCAATACTGTTATATACACAGCTGTATCAATGCAGTTCTAGAAGGGGGTTAGAGAGTGTCAAGTATGAACATAAAGTCTGTTGAACCATAACCTGATATCCGACTGCAACACACTGCTTGTGCCTCTCATAATGCATCCACATCCGCCCATCCACAAAAACCCAACATGCGGCTCTTCTCGCACCTTAGCACCATCGTTGTCTATTCTCCACTCAAAATGGCCGTTGATTTCCCTCCCCCTAATATCCGGGGAATATGTCCCCCATCGCTACCAGAACACCACAAGACTATTACTAGGTACGCAGAATCACCAAGGATTATGCGTTTGTAGCCATCCTTAAATGATAGGTATATTTGGGCGTACTGACGAAGGATTATCCCACTGTTCACTCCAAGACGCATAGATCATGTTATAGACAAGGAGGAGTGGCTAGTGAAGGTGATTATAATCCTCCACACAATAGCGCGTGCCCAAAGCACGCAGTATACATGGAGTTGCGGACTAAAAAGTAGAAGATTTTCGACAGGGATGGTGACGCAAGCTACCTAGAGTTACGCCTTAGGCCTTCACGTATATCGAGTAATCGAGTCCTTAACGAAGAAACATACTCAAGTGGCTGAATTCTATTAGTGCCTAATGCTGCGATATCGTGTCCTCATAAGTATAATCAAACACAGACAGCCTTCCTATGACTTATAACAACACTGAATTAACTACTTAAACATGTTGACTGTATTTTTGCCGGAAAAAAAAATCTATTGTGTACATCTATGGCGACCCGCGAGATCACGCTCATACAATCCTAAATCGTGAACCGTATGCCTGTAGCGAGTCTTGTTTATTCAGGGGTTCAATACAACCTTCCTTTGAGATCCATCCAGCGTACGTATGATCACAGAGGTATTCTATGACTTTACTGATTCATGGTTCAGTAGCCAGACAAAATAACTACATAGTGGTCCATATTTCCATATCTCTTTTGAGATTGATGTCTTCTTGGCGTGGAATTAGCCGACTATACCATGCACATTTGTGGTACGATCACGACGGTCACGTGCCAAGTTGGCGTGTATCAGAATGTTGGGGAACACTCAAAATGTTTCAGAAACAGTTCATTAGCCGGGTTGATTGAGATATTAAGACGACTCCCTGTACCCCGTTCTGCGTGTTAAAGTACCTTGCGTGCTTCAAACACCAAAGGTCTCAGCCTTGTGAAACCGCTGCCCCAGCTTAATCCGCGATCCACGTCCTGGTGAAATATCAAACAGGACCCTGCAAACCACATGGTAAGTATTCCATGTTATCCATGTTTGGGATTATCCTGATTCGATCTCGGGTAGGGGTCCTGAGCCATGTCACATCGTTTGTTGCCGATTGTTTATCGTCCCAAACCCTTGTTAGCATGCTTGTTTCACGGTTTCAGATGAAGACCCAAGAAGAACATCGTCCCTGGCCTCTGATCTACCCCGTCTTCGCGGCGATGAGTGTTACAGATCGAACGGATCATCGCGCATCCGGAAACAGGCCCAGAAATAGAAGCGGAGTGGCGAAGGTCTGTCGTCACGGTGAGACCTGAAAAGCTTCACCTTGACTTCATGGCGTTCATCGGATGGACACGGCCTGATATTCGTCGTATACAGACGTTCAACTGTATGGTGCCATCCCGTGTTGCTGATCTTTCTTGGTACCGTAGTGGGTGTTCGTAATGGCAAGACGTATTCGTTTTGCAATTCTTGAGCTCGGCCACGCTTGCTATGCTTCCGGGTTTGAAAGACATATACAGCATAACATACTTTAAATAGCGAAACGAAAACATTAGTCTCTAAGAGCAAGAATCTCATGTGTCAGCAATAGGTAATACTAGCCTAGACACTTGTTCCGAGAACTAGAGGTATCGAAAGTAATTCGGTTTTTTCTTGGTCATGACTGAAGTTTAACACTGAGCTTTCATGCGTTATTCAACATCTTGCTCCGGAAACCACGCCTTATTGCGGATTCAAAGGGCGAAGAATAGACAAGAGCGTCGTGAAACAGCCTGCTTGATTCAATATAATAACCAATGTAGAAAGGGCAGAAATATCAAGGTGTGAATAGGGGAATAGTTGGGAATCACCTAAGGCGATCTAAGCTTAGATTAATATTCCGCAACCGGCACCGCCGCCGGATATACTACAATACAAAAACATGTGAATTGTCAGGGGAGTCAAAATATCAATTTCTCCTTTCGGGTCCGGAGTTTGAGTTTGCATGTAATTGGCGGTTGTCTCGCAATCATAGTCATATGGCACTCAGAATAAAGGCCTAAGGTAGTAAGTAGCACGACAACCCATAGTCAGAGTGGGTAGTTCACCTTCAAAACGGCAGCTACGTTAGCTACCATTTTGAGCAAATGGTTGTATAACGCTATGGATCATCTGACTCATATTCCGGGTTGGATTAGGTTGCACAGAAATTAACTACAACTACTAATTGAACTCAGTTTTAGATAATCCTTCACATTTCAAACAACAACAACAATCACTCCTTCACTCTTCATAGAAAACCAACGCTCGAACCTCGATACTTTCCCTAGGCTTCGCATCCTTGGGGGTAGTAGGGTCCTCGAACGCAGTATGCGGCGTGCGGACCGCGAGCCCCTTCTTCCCGCCCGGCTCGCCCTCGCCCCAGGAATCATAGCACTTGAGCAGGAGGACTTCCTCGGGCGTCATGTCCTTGACGTAGTAGAACCGATGGTTCTCGTTCGCCAGGACCCCCATCGTCTCCCCGCGCGCCTCGTAGCCCTCCGTCGAGTACCTGTCGTTCGTCTTGTCCGGCAGCTTCTCCTTGCCCCGGTCGTCGTCGTCCATGACGGAGTCGGCCCGCTTCGGATACAGCAGGTCCACGGGCGTGAAGTCTTCCGGAACCGTGCTCCGCCAGTCGATCACGGCTAGTGGATGGTCTGTTGCTGGGTGGCTGATTGGTCGCCACACGTTGATGAGCTGGTACCGGTGCTTCAGTAGCTCCTCGGCCTCGTTGGGAGGCAAGTGTCTGCGCACGCGCGCCGCCACTGCTGCGGGGGTTTGGTCTACGTGCACTTGCTGCACGGGGGCGCGTGGCGAGCCCGGTTGGCGGCGGCGTATCGTGTGGTCGAAGATCACCACCTTGTGCACCTTGTTGTTGGCGCCGCCCTTTCCGGTCCCGGCGTTGCTGGGCAGTGCGTCGCAGTTGTCGTACAGGAGAGCGACTACGTCGTCGTAGTACGGGCCCCGCACTGCCGCGTCGTCGACGAAGTCCTTCTCGCCAGACGGCCAGCGGAATAATCCGAAGCCCGAGATATCTGTGTTGAACTCTGAGGGTGCTTCGTTGCGGAGATTGTGCACGGGACGCGAGACTCGCTCGTGAGTATACGACATGCCGCCCGCATCCACCTTTGTCCAGGGTTTGGTCGTGCCGCTGGGCTGCGACTTCAAGTCGATGTGGTTAAATCCAGCCGTGATCGACATCTTGTTCCTTCTATTGTGTGATGCTAATGCTAATGCTAAGTGTTGATGTTGGTGGGGTCTGAGATGAGGGGTTGATAATATATAGTCTTTGTACTCTGCTAAAGCTGTCTAAGCGCTTGCCTTCCAAAATGAGACAGTAATGTCAATTGTGTAATGGTAATGGTGCCAAGGTTGATCTAAATCTCAAGGTGAGAGGGAGAATGTCTTTTATACAAGCACTTTTCGGTGTTAATCGGGCTAATGGGGTGTGGTGGCCACCCCCGCGGTTTGGCACCGGGTTCGGGATGGCATCATCGGGGCATTATAAATGCGCGGAGGTTGCACATTACATAAGTCATCATTCGTGGTTTCGTGGGCCCGAAGCCGAGGGATGTCCTAACCCAAAACGCGGAGTCACGCACGCCTTGAAGCCATTCTCGCGGGTTATAGTTTTATTCTGTTTGTCATCAAATCTGCAGCCTATAGTTCCATTGACTTCCGCTACCCAAATCACCCAATTTTTCATTTTCATATCGTAAATCTACGCCTGATTGGTAAGACCCAGGGAAAAACACGTTACTATCATTTCCGTCGCAGATTTCTTGGATGACCCCGGCTGCATGTTGCTTAACGCTGGGTTAATTTGACTAAACAAGAGAGTCAATAAACCCGTCTGGATGCTATTTTCAAATGGGGTAAACGAGAGGAACGGATATCTATACAACTTACTGTTCTTTATCACGGTCGCCGGTAGATCTTCTAACTTGACGAGTCCATGGGCAACACAGTCTCCCCAAAAGAACATCGCTCTGTCCTGTGCATATCTCAGATAGTCGAAGCCTTGATCGTCTCCGTCCTCCTCTTCTTCAGGAGGCGCGGCTGCGTCCGGTTGACTATCTTCCGGGGTCCCTTCCGGATCGAAGCCGGGAATCTTTGCTTGCATGATGCCCCACGCGATCCACATCGCGCTACATATAGGACGCCACAGTCGAGTCTCTTCTATTAGTGAGTTGATTTGTTCCTCTACTTGATCTTCTCGTCGCTTCTCCTCTTCCTTCCAGCCACCCGGCGGGACTCGGGCGTCCAGCATAAATTCCACGATGGAGCTGCTCGATCCCGCTGTGATTGGGCCGGGCGATGGGCCGGGAGATGGGGTTGAGGGACTCATTGTTGGCGTAGCGAGGGGCGTCATGACAGGAGTCGATACGCCAGGGTGCGGGTGCTCTGGTCGATGGTTGACATACGATTTTATCAATCGATATTGCTCTTCTGGCGTTGGATATCTGTCTACAGAACAAGCGAAAGGAAGTGCCTCGTCGTGATAATCATAACACCATTCTGTGAAATGATTGGCAAACTCATAGCCTCTCACATTCGCGGCCGCGTACTCAAAGTCAATCACTACGAGCTGCTTGTGCTCGTAGTTGGGCTGCAGCAAGGGCGATTTCTTGTCATCCGGCCGAACTCGAAGGATGTTGCCGTATTGGGTCTAAAAATTTGTCAGTAATGGTTGCTGGACATCTTGCCAATTGAGACTCACATCATTGTGACAAAATACGAGTTGCTCCCGGACGACCTTTGAGCCCCCATATCGGTCGAAAACATACTGTCGATATTTGTCGAACATGGCCTTAAATGTAGGCCAGTCCGTACCGCAAACAAAACCGCGCTCTTTCCAAGCATCTGCTGCGCTTCTAACCGACCCAGGGTTCTCCTCGATTATCTGTGCGTCAAGGAAGCTGATAGCCTGGGAAACCCTACCAAGCCAACTGTCCAAGTTCTTCAGAACTGCTGGCCCGCCGTCCTTCTCGTCCTCAAGTAGCTCCATACCGTCATGCAGCTCTCTCATTCTCTTAGCGATCGATTTGGATGTATCAGGGTCCTTTAGGTCCTCGGCGGTGAGTGTAACGGCATTGAGATATTGTTCGAAACGCCCGTTCGCAAATGTTCCCAATAATCGTGGACCAATCTTCTTCCTGGCAAGTCGTCGCAAAACGCTTAATTCGTTCTCTCTATCAATAATATGTTCGACTTGGGGGCCGTATACTCGTAGGAGTAGTTTTGCCGGGTTCTTCTTGCCACTCTCTGCCTTGCCCATCATATCCTCCGGGGGAGTCACTACATAGACTGCGTTTGTCAAGGCGCCGCTTAGTCGCTCCACTGATATAGCGTTGCCACTATCTAAAGACACACGTCTCCATCCTTTAAGTCTGAGCGTATGCGTTAAGCGGATGATTTCGCTCTTAAATGAGAGCCACGCTTTGCGTTCCTTCTCCTCTTTCCGTTTTGATGCCGAGATGGCTTCTTCACTCGCAGCATTTCCACCTGTATAGCTGAGGGTTTTCGAATTATCTAAAACCCCATCACAGCCTGGGACCACCACATCCCCATCATGAAACTCGGTATCAGATGAGGCCGTCCTATGCAGAGCTATGGACCGCCGTCGTTGGGACTTTCTACCTAACTTAGGGCTGTAGTGTGGAATAGCATTCAAGCCTAAGGAGCTCATGCTATCGTCAATGATCTTTTGAAGTCTGTCTAGGGAGACGTCGCTGGATTGAGAATCTATCGAGAACCGCCTCGCTTGAGAGCTCGAAATGGGCTCGGAACCTTCGGCGCCCTCTTTTTGGTGTTTTCTTCGACCTCCATGCGCTCGCCTGGCTTTCCTGTTTTGTCTCTTGACCTTTTCGTGTTGAAGCCATTCGGCAACCTGGGCAATGATTCTCTCGCCGACAACGTCTATCCGATGTCGATGAGGGGGCTGCTGTTGTGCGGAATCCTCTTGAACCTGCTGAGGGGATATGGTTCTGGACAAGCTACTCAGAGCCTCCAGGCTGGTCTGACTGAGTAGGGAGGACCTGGAGGAGTTGGTAGCAGGCACAGGTGAACGACCACTAAGACGCTTAGCGAGGCCCGCGGAAAACTGTCTCTTAGGTAGATTTTCCTCAGGGCAGCCTGGGCCTGGTTCTGGTTCGGCGATCTGCACAGCTGGCGACCGGTAAGTATCTTTATCTCAAAGAAGCATGCAGTAGTTCAAAGTCAAATTACAGGCACTCATAAACTTTGCTTCTATTTGTTACATGGGCCGCTTCGCTCCCGATTGGAAACCTTGTGCCATGTTTATATGATGAAACTCGTACTCTACTGGGGCGGTATTCATCGAGGGCTATTTTAGGTGGATGTGGGATAGCCGAAAGAGACAAAAGCCCACCGACTAGACAATTGGCCCTGTTTTCGACTTGACCTAGTTCCGGGGGTACGAAGGAATGGCAGGGTGACTTGAATACGTGCAGTTCTTAGACAATTGATCAACGAAATATAATGGACACACCTTTCATGGTTGTACTCAAATCAGGGGGCCTCTCCCCATCGTCGTCATGCCTCATGGCGGATCGAAGGGGTTGTGGTTCGCGCGAGGTGAGATTCGAGGTGGGCGTAGACATTGTGACGGAGCTGGGCGACAGGGCTGCCTGTAATATTAAACTTTCATGAGGCGGGGAGTTTTGATGTGGTGTGTGGCCTGATACAACGGTCCGGACCCAAGGCGGTCAGGATTCGCTTCCGTGAAACGTATGTGCATACAGCAAATTGATAAGACAGACACAACTTGGTGTATTTTTAGATCGTGGTTGTGAGGAGGGGTCCTGGGGCTGGAGTTGGAAGCACTTGGAAGCTGAGCTTAAAGATAAGCCGGGGTTGCACTAGGAAAGGACAGCGCTTTGGCAGATAGGTTTAAAACTTAAAAGAGAATAGGCTGTAATTACGTAATGAAGGTTCCGTGGCTCTGCCAGGCTGTATAGAATTGTTATTGTGCAGTTATCCAATACCTAGGTTGGGTAGATAAATGCGGGCGGTCGCCGTCAAAACTTCAACTGGCCTTTCACATGCACAAAGGAGAGCACGTGCTGTGCTATCTACGCATCCATGCAGCTTTGCATTGCACCCACATACAAGTACATAGGTACCTAAATTAAGCAAGTCTAGATCTGCTAATGACGTAGTCCGTAGAGAGCTACTGTACTTACCCAGCCAGTATCCCGGTTGGCCAAGGCGGTTCCGGCGTCCTGGGTCCGGAACCTATCAATTACGGGCGTAACACAAGCATGCAAGCCACGGTCCGCAAGCCTTCCTATCAGAAGTGTGCATGGCATGTTGTGTTGCCACTTCGAGAATTGGAGCTTGCTAAAGAACAAGTGATTTGGCCTTGATTAAATGATGCGATGAGGTGCAATAGTTGGCAAGGTTGATAATTGCAACATTAACTGAAGACGATGTTGTAAGATGGGGAGACAGACAAAAGTACTTAACTATGTATGTAGCTAGTCTAAGTATACAACACCGTGGTACGGCCTATCAAGGAGGTCACCAAACGGCCTCTGTATGTCTGTTTACTATTTTCTCGAGCGGGATGATGATAAGTTCATGTGGTCATGCTCAACCGTACCGATGAATTTCAGCACAAATGTCTCGTTGAGTATGTATGCTCACTTCACCGCCAGCCCTCGCGTTCCAACGCCCACTCAACCGCACTCTTCACATCGTCCACAATGGCACCAGGTCGATACTTAGGCTCGCCATCCCGCTCCTTACTCCAGACCCCCGTGCGCACGAGGACAGAAGCCCACTCGGTGCCCTGGGGACTGACATACTCGTTGGCGCCGCGGATATCGCTCTCGGGGTTATCGCCCACCATGTAGACGCGATTCAGGGGCTGCACTTCTTCTGCCTCTGCATCCCCACTCTTCTTTAGCAATCCTGCCCTCCAGTTCGCCAGCACCCTCTCCGCATACCCGTATGTTCTCGCATACGGCTTCCCGATGGTCGTCCGTTTCATCTCCGCCTTGCCGCCCGTGATCTGGCTCCACATGCCCGCAAGGGCGGCCTGGAAAGCGCCCTGGCCGAATCGCGGGAGGTGGTAGCTCGCGCTCCAGAACAAGTCGTGGTTGCTGAAATACAGGTCCGGCTGTCCGTCGACTTGCCAGCCGTGGTTCTCGTACTCGGCGCGTCCGTTTTTGGGCGAGTATGTACCTAACACGCCGTTTTGAGAGAGCAGAAGGTCGAGTATGATTTGTGTGTCTAGAGCCCAGTCTCGTGGGTCGTTGAACACGAAGATGGCGTCGATCTTGGGCTCCAGGGAAGGTAGAGGACGTGCTGTCGCCTCGTAATGAGACTTGAGCAGCCGCTCAAACGGAAATATGGTCGGATGCGCCATTAGGATGTCTGCGGGAGTGATGACGGAGCGAAATCCGTACGCCTCGGCTATGAGACGCGATTTTGCTGCGTCAGATCCCGTGATGAGGACATTCTTGTCCGCAAGACCGAGCTTTTCGGCCCCGTCTTGGAGTTCTTTTTGCGGATGTCCGTTGCTGTGACTCGGGGCCCAAGACCTGTGTACGAGCTCTTGGAAAGGCGTGTGAGATTGTACGAAGTTGTCTGTTGATAGCGGCACGCCGAGACGCGCGCTCAGGTCTTCGACGCGCTCTCGCTCGTGCTTACCCCCGCCGTTCGTCAGCAATATGAATGGGATATCGTGACGCTGTAGATACTCCAGGGCCTCTGTCGCGCCCGGGATGGGCTTCGCGACGTGTAGCAGAACGCCGTCAATACTGGACACGATGTGTTAGCAGCATCCTTATCACAACCTCGTGCCAGCTACATCATGTTTCCGCAAAGTTTTGGTGAATAGTGATTAAGAGCAACCAATCAAGTGAATGTTGATGAGAGCTTAACGGATCGACTTACTCAAAAGCGAATGCAAAGCGCGGCGCTGTCTGTGGAGTGGCGTTCAAGTTCTTCTTCTCATCCCGAATGAATGTACGGGCTGGTACAAACGGCCCATGAGATGGCTGACGCAGCACACGGGTTCCGTTGCTCGTCCTCGTTGTCTCAACACAAGACGGCGCTACACAGGGACGGAATTGTGAGCGGGGCCGGGCGATGCAGCCTATGGCCCGTGTTGGCGCCCTCATTCTGAGTAGACTACGAGGAGAGAAAAGAAGGATCGCTCGCTAGTTCCACCGCGGAATCATGCCGTGTCGGAGGTGGGGTGTCCCGATTGATTCTCAACTTTATGCTTCTAATTGCTAACCGCTTGAACAAAGATTGGTTGGAAGATGTCGAGGGAGGAGGGAACGAAGTGTGTGAGTTACTTGATTGAGAACTGCTTCCGGGTTCTCCAGAGTGGGGAATCAATTACCATTGCCGTCCGAGCAAACCTTAGAACCCCGTTCTATGTAAAGATATGAAACTAGACAATTTACACTTCGTATTCCTCTTACAGTGAGTGCTCAAGCGATTTCCGTTGAAAGTGCATGAGAAGCCCGCACTCACGCCAAGCGAAGAGCGGACGACGCTGCGGTGATGAGCGGTGATGATGCATGGCTGAATAGAGGCACAAACCTTTGTATACATTTTTTTTTCATGATCTTTCCATGGCGATGCGTTGTTTATATACATGAATACTACAGGTGAGGGGAGTGCCCACAGCACGGCTCTTATGATACAGAGTATCCTAGTAAGTCACCGTTACAATGTCATATCAGTACACACTTAGACCTATTTCTTCCAGTCCTTAACGTGCTCCAAGATCACTTTCGCAGCCTGCTGGGGACTGTGCTGTCTCCCCAGCGCCTCGACAAAGTCTCCCTCAGGATCCATAAGGTAGAAGTAGATGCTGTGATCAACTAGGTAGTCCTGGCCCGGCTTGACATCCTTGGGCGTGCTGAAGTACACACGGTACGCCTTGCAGACATTCTTGATCTCGTCGTAGGTACCGGTCAGACCGATGAATTTGGGATGGAACTCGGCGAGATATGACTTTAGGACTTTGGGGTCATCGCGCGCCGGATCGCAGGTGATGAAGACGGGCGCCACAGCACCGGGGACTTCGGCTTCAACGAGGTTGAACATTTGCGCCATCTTGTCCAGTTCTTCGGGGCAGATATCGGGACAGTGCGTGAAGCCGAAATATACCTGTTTTCAAGTATACGGGTCAGCCTCTACCTCTACCACCATTTTCGCCCCTCGCAGCATCTCTTTCAATCCTCCAAGCAAATATGGACCCACGACATGCGCCCCCTCTATCACCCATGGACAAAATCCACCGATCCGGAAGTCAAACGAGCACTAGAACTCACCAGAGAGTATCGTCCTTTCAAATCTGCGCTGGAGAACGGGCGGCCTTCGTGGTCTATTAATTTAAAATCGCCGCCAACCTTGGGCTTGCCAACACCTTTGGTAGCCTCGGCGATACGGCGCCTCTGCATGCGCTTCTTCTCTGCTTCGAAGTACCACACGAGGCCGCCACCAGCTAGCACAAACAGCACACCCGCCTTCCACGAGAACGGCCCCGTCCGGTATCGACTGCGCGCCTCTTCGACGGTCTTCGACTTATAGCGATATTGCTGGTGTCTGCCGGCCGCGGGGGAGTCGAAGGCATGCTGTGAAGAGGTAGGGCGTGGACCTCGAGCTGGAGATGTGGATGGAGAGACATGGCGTGTCGAGAAAAGCAGACGCTGCTGGCACGCCGGCGGATGCGGCCGAGCTCGTTGTAACAGCGGCCGCAGAATCGATCTAGAGGCTGCAAATGGGTGCGACATCTTTCTCATCTCAATTGGCTTCGTACTATCGATTGCAGGATCGACCTCGATGCCTTTTACGATATTATCGCGGCATCAGCTGTCGAAGCTCCGCTTTTTGACAAGGGCTAAGCTGCACCCCCCTGCCTTGATTAGATAGATACCCATAGTGTCCGCGAAGTTGCTTTTTACTGTGAAGGACCTGATGACGCACCAATAACGCCCGTGTACTAGATGTGCCATACATGTAGGCACTCACCTGACTCGGATGCGAAGTGTGACCTGCAGCTGGGCCAGGAATGTGCATGCACTCCCTCCGGTCACTATGTAGTCAACACAACTTGCATCTGGGTGTCGGGGCATGCCAATCACTGCGACCATGGTCAAGAATGAGGGCGAATTCCGTGTAATGTCTTTATGTAGCTGGTTTCTCTTGCCCACCTCGACATGTCATTATCACTACAAATACACTTTCGCCGACCTTCAAAAGACCCAGCACCCGGAGTGGACCTCGCTACGCGCCGGGCATGTTCCCTTCTCTCATTAACCTCGTTCGTTCCCCGCAACCCAGCGTCTCATACCATGGACGGCCATAACATCCTTGGCCCTGTTCGACAGGCGATTCCCACTCGTCCAATCTCTGTCATGCCCAAGAAAAGAAGAAAAGAGAAAAAGTGAAAGAAAGAAGGAAGATGAAAGACGAGCGATGCAGCCTAGTAGTCTCCTTCGAATGCAACCTCATGCTTGTCATTAAGCCCGCCGCCCATGGGGATGTCACCAATTAATCTCCCATGTAAATAGGTGGCCAGGCTGACGTCGGAAGGACTTGAAGCAAACACAACGCATTTTTGGTCTATCATTCGCCATGCTCTTAGTACGCCTTGTGCACCGGCCCATTTGGAATGGTTGAAACAGAAACAATTTCCCGAAAAGAACGCCAGCATGTTAAAGCACCGGTCATGGCAAGCCTCAAGAACTCATTCTCAGCGTTAATATCGAGTATCCCACGATATTCTGCTTCCAACGCTACGTTACGTAAAAGAGGCTCTGAAAAAAGGAGGTCTTTATGCACAATTCGATGTCATGGGTTGTTTAGATTGCGATCCGCTCATTGTTGTGGATAGTTAGTGGCGACTGAGCTGGCTCGCACTGGTGCGACTTCGTTCCTCTTCTTCCTCAAGTACATCGCTCAGCCGCGTAGGATGGTGGTGATGGTGGCGGCCGGGTAATTCCTCCCATCCGGTGGCTGAGTAGCCGCTGCCAGTATAGTCCGGAGCAGAGGAATATTGCGGCTGTGGCTCAGGCACAGATGGTGCATGGTATACACTGGGCTGCGTTGCTGGCGTCTCGAATTCTTCTGCTCATACGTCAGAACCTTCGGAAGGAGGAACATGGTAGGGGATCTTCCAGCCCCGGGCGTCCAGGACAAATTTCCCCGAGGCGTCACGGATGTACTCACCTTCGCTCATCGTTCGCTCCGAGGCGTAGCTTTGCTGGTGTTGAACGGACGAGGGAGTCTGAAAGGACGAGCTGGGTCCACTAGACACCGGGACGGACTGAACAGCAGGCGCTTGAGTGTATTCCGGACGAGCAGTACGCGTAGGTGATTGTGTGTATTCAGACATCTCAGGCTGCGCATAGCGAGGTTCACGTTGGGTGTTGCCTCGGCTAACACCCTGGGTCATCGGAACCACCTGCACGCCTCCTACGATCGTAGGCTGGCCAAGCTGTAGGGAGGTGGTGCGATCCCGCTCTTCTTGCTCTCGCCGACCAAGCTCTTCCCAAGCACGGCGGGCCTCCTCCTTCGAGATGGTAAGCTCCTTACGCATTTCCGCCAATTGCTTATGCAGCTTGGAAGAGCCTTGCTCTTGCTCAACGGCTTTTCGAATGGTATCAGCCCTGCTCCTTCGCTCTTCTTCGAGAGCGGCTTCTAGCATTGCTGTCACCTCCTGGTTACGCTCGAGTTCGCGACGGGTTTCAAAAAACCAACGCTGAAACTTCCTCTCTGATGACGCGCGTAGTCGCTGGAGTTCTACTACAGCGTGGAAAAGATTGGCGCCCGCAGACGAGAGATCGGTCACCTGTCGTGACAACTGCTGCGCAACAGGATCGCCTTGTATTTCTGAGGCATTCTGTTCCAGTCGACGAATCCAAAAGCTTGTCAGCCCCTCCCAGTGAGCTGATAGAGTCTCCCACCGCTCGAACGCGTGAGGGAATGAGTTTCTGCCTCGCCCAACTGCGGTTGAAAATTCTGCAGGCTGGGCATGTGTTCCGGATTCTCCACCCGCTGTAGCTCCAGTTGCTGAGGGACCTGAGGCTCCTTGCGGAGGTCGCGAGGGGGGTTGTTCTGCGCGCGCCGGCTGAGAAGCACGCGCTCGAACACTAGCCGACTGTGTCGCCCCGCGGCCGACGTCGTCAGTCGCCGTCGGGCGATTAGATGTAGGTTTGTTTGTTTGTCGTGAAGTAGAAGGATCGACACCAGCAGTGGACGGGCCAGCGCCAGCAGCGTGAGCTCTTCGCATTTCAGCAGTCTGTTCAGCAGCTCTGCGTTGCGCTTCTTTCATCTCTGCCTCTTCTTGCAAGCGTGCCTCTATTTCAAGCTGCTCTCGCTGCAATCGTTCTCGTTCCTCTCGCTGTCTAGCCTCGCGTTCCTGACGTTCCTTCATGATAGCCTTCGGTCCCCTAATACCCGGTGACCCAACAGCGGATCGTCCGGGTGCGGCACGAACGGCCGGTGTGCCATTGCCATTGGAGGTGGCAGGACCTCTTCCACTCATCAAGTCGGCCATCTGCGAGTAGCACTCGACCGGATCAAGGGAGATTGTATGAGGACCTCGCAACGTCGCCTCTAACGCATACAGGACGGCGTTATGAGTATTCTTCGAAATGCGAAGAACGGTGCGAGGCTCAGGCCGCTCTGCTTCGAGGTCTGAGGGTCTAAGGCGGCGACGAAACGATGCCGAAGTTGCTACAGAACTCGAACTCAGGTTTCCTTGCGAGAGTTGGCGGGTAGGTGGTTTGCGCCCAGCAACTTGGTCGGCGATAACGTAGCGTCCCGTGGGTCCGAGAGTGACGGTGACACGACCCGGAGACTGTAATCTGCTTCGTTCTTGGGGACGGGGGCTAGGAGTGGCTGAGAAGTGAGGAGTACGACGGAGCCGGTGGTGAGAAGCGGGCGTGGATCTTGCAGTAATTGGGGAGGGCAGTACGGGAAACTCGGGGGGAGGAGAGCTGCGCTGCTGGCGCCGGTCTGGTGCAGCTATAGGGGAGGGTTCGTCAGGTTCGTAACGGTCGTAAAAAGACTTGTGGAAAATGGGTGTCGTCAGCTCGGCGGTTGCGCCCTCTCTCACTGTGCCGTAGACCAGAGAATTCAAGATGGGCAACGACCGCTCTACGAACGGTGAAAGGTCAAGGGGAATTCAGAAGGGCCAGCAGGGTGCCAGCAAGCGGAAGAGAATTAATGTGAAGGGGGGATTGATTGAGAGGTAGAATGCCCAAAGGTTGCAGGTGTGCAGGTACAGCCTGTGTGCTGGCTGGCTGGTACGGGGAGAAAGAGGTGCGGACCGCTGCTGTGCAGCCCGTACTGGCTGGTTGAGGAGGTTGGGGATGCGACAAGCTGTGAATATTCGGTGGCGCAGTGTGGAGGAGAGCTGGGAATTGACGCGGGCGCCAATCCGGGTCGGAGCAGCAGCAGCACCGACTTATTGGGGGGGAAAGCTAGGTAACCGCGCGGCACTTCCAAATAACGAGAGAAAGAACGGAATAATAATTGTAGAACGGCGTTTTTTGCTGGTTTTGTTGCTCCCGTAGTTGTGGTGGTGGTCTCGTTACCGCTTCAGCGCAACGCTCATCAATCAACATTGAATGGCGCCGCTAAGTACCTACCTTCCCTACAGCACGCGCCAGACGCTACATGTACCTCTTCGTGTGGTTATGAGTATGCGCGTGTTGTACAGCAGTCCAACAGTCCAACAACAAACAGCACGATGCCCAAAGCACCACCGCCTCTCCAGCGCCGCCCAGTTCCGGTCCTGCTGCCACACCCAGCCGCCCAGCCGTGATCTGGTAATCAGTTCGGGCACCAGCAAAACCGCGTGTCATGAAGCCTTTGGGTCAGTGTCATGTAAGTTGCATCGTGGATGTTTTCGCAGGTCACCAGCGGCACCGCACTTAGATTGCAAAGAGAGGGGTAGTTAGGTCAATTCCAGCTCTTGTGAGGCTGTCGGGTTTCTGGTTTGCGAAGCAAGAGACAACTTCGACGCGGAGGGAAACAGCGCATATGAAAAAGCAGCCACTGCCATTCTATTACTCGCACCTGCGTAGTACTGATGCGCATCCTGGAGAACTGACCCACCTTATGTACCTACTACTAACCTACCTCCTACCTACCTGTACCTAAGGCATGAATGTCCATGCAGCAATACAGTACCTACGTGTATGATTATATATTGGACCTAATGCACATCCAACGGCTGAGGTTCCTTTTCCAAATGTTTCTATTGGATTGTCCCCAGTACGTTTATAGAAATAATGTCCGGTAGTCCAGTCCAGTCCAGTCAGCACGTTGAGGTGGTTGAAGGCTGTCTCGGCTCTAAGAGCACAACCGCCACAACCCATAGCCTTGGAAGCTGATAATTAGACGATCTTGGAGTTATATATGTATGTCTCGAGGGCTTGCAATAGTCAAGCCTGGGTACTTCCAGCACGATGCGGTGAAGGCATGGCGTTGGCAGCCAGTGGCTGAATGTCTTCTACCCAGGTAGGAGGAGGCACAATGATCTCATCTTGAACAATTCGGCCGGTGCACGGCCTTCCCGGAGCTGAAAATGGGGGCTTGATGACAACATTGCCCACAAAAACAGGACTCAAGCTTATCATGACTGTCGACATCACTCGGGCGGCGGTGGGAGAAGGAACGATCGTTGGATGGGTTTCCTCTACTCAGAGGCTAGAGCGGTGCGTTGGCAAACTGCTCGAGCTGACCAGTGACAGAACGCGTTCCGTCCCAATATGGCTTAGCTCCCTGCAGCCGGATGTTGGCTCGTGGCATTTTAAGTACCTACCTAGTGTACGTACCATGGGCCATGGTCATGGACATGGAAAAACGTAGTATACCTAGATTCTCCCACCTGAACATATTCTCTAACTTAAGTAGCAATGGTAACACCAATATTTGCAAGCACGGTGATGTTAGTGTAATGAGTCGAGTGATACTAGCGCATATACCGCCTAAGTCTCGGCACCTCGCGGCAGTCAAAGACAGATCGCCAGGTTAATTGCAACACGCCAGCCACAGTCGACTAAAAGGGTTTCACTGTTGCATGAAATAGATTGAAAGGGTAACTCAATCTCTTGCTTCGTCCACATCGTCTTTCAAATGGCTGGTTTAGAACGTTGGATCGGGTAACGGCTCGTCCCTTTAGAGCTACGTAATTTCTCACAGGGGCCATTGGCCAATGAAAAGCCTCAATTGCCTGTTTCTCTGACCCTAGATGGAAATTCAGCTCAATCGCTAATGTGGGGTACCTGTACCTATGTACATATGAGCATGCTACTGTATACTGTTTTGAGCCTCGCATTTTTGTATCAACCTCAAGTCAATCAAGACAGAGGATGTTAGAATCCGAGTAGAAACTTAGGCTTCTAAAAATTCATTTCTGAATGCATATGTCACTATTATTAGCTACTCATGACGCCCGGAGAGCCGTGTGTATAGGGACGGCGACAAAGGCAAGTATAGAAGGAAGTTTTTATAATTATCTATGTAGAGTTTACCTGAAACCTAGCTCTCCTGGCCTAGTATTCCAGAGATGTTCATCCCGATAAGTGTTTAAATAATGATAAGCCACCAACATTGTGTTGGTTAAACACATATGATAGCAGACAAAAAACTTCTGCTGTATGTGATTATGTAGGAGCCAAAATCACTGCTCGGCCGACGTGGATCACAAAACATTTTCCTACTCCCTCATACTTCTCAGCATTTCTTAGCATAACTAGTCAGGACAGATGGGTGCGCTCGTAGCTCTGTCACGTCAGTTTATGGGGGCAGGCAATTCGGATAGCAGTATCAAGTGACTACGATCGAACGCTGTCACAAACTAAACACCACATTCTCCCATGCTAGTAACCGTTATGAAAGTTACAGTATCACATGGGTTATCTGGCTAGAAAGTGAAGGAAGAGAGGCTAGTAGATCTACTATTTAGTGGCGGCCCTGAAGCTGCTAGCCAACCTGCGTCTGCCACCCTTTTTGGCTGGATATGCCACCAATTTTCCACCAGTACAGATGATATACATACAAGCAGCCGAAGCACTTAGCCCAAATGCCTTCCCAAGTGGCACTTGGCAAATGGCTTATATTCTGTAGCATCTACGACGTAGAAATCTGACGTAGAAAATGTGCAAATATATAAATTCAAGTATATAATTAAATGCTCGTATAACCTTTGAACTAACGGTCGGCGAGCTCGAAACAGCTACTTTTTCTATTAAAGTTTGGCCCTTGAACGCTGGCAAGTGATGAAGGAGAGTTTGGCTCAGCGCGTGCGCCAGAAGTTTAAAGCTGCGCTT